>CANTUQ010000105.1:8182500-9382500 GCA_947683425.1 Excoecaria cochinchinensis
GTGCGTCCTTTCGGATTTTCACACAACCCTGTGCCTTATTTTTGCCTGAAGCAAACCCTACTTACTCCAGCGGCTTTTTTTTTTTTTTTTTTCACAGATCTGGCTACAGGAAAAACTGAAGATGCTGTCTGAACCACCCCCTCGAGTCACTCCGCAGTATTCGCCGAGCCATTTCTTGCCTCGCAGGCGATTGTATGGTTGTGCCACGGCTGGTGAAGGTATTACCAGATTTGGCGAGCTGTCAGATGACGATATCAGTTTTACATCCGCCTGGCTCCCGCTGTCTCATGCCGTCACCGATGGATCATCGGGTTGCGTTCCCCTCTGCGGCCTCCGCCAGGCCACCTTCTGCATCACCTCGCGATGTACACGACAGCTTAGGATGACCCAGGATATAGTGAGGGTTCCCCTGTCTTTCCGAGGAGGAGATCTCTCGGTCGCATTTGCTTCCCGGTATCATGAGCTATGGGGTAGATTACCTGTGAAGACCGTCATCCCGAGGTTTGGCAACCATTCTGCGTCCTCAACCCGCTGGTACAAGGAGTGGATCCTCAGCCCAGCCTCTGATAATAGGACTCGAGGGCTCAAGCATCTGATCGGCGAGAGCAGCAGCAGGACCTAGCTTAGCCTATATGTGTATTTTTTTGTGCTACATTTCTTTTTAATGCAGAACTAGAAAATGACAAAAGTGAAAAGAATAATATTCATCCCTTTCACGAGTTTTGTGTGCATTTCTAGATAATTTCAGCATACATGATCAGTTTTGGCATTTACTCAGCTGCTTATGCACTATCAATACATGAAACCAAATTTTAACAGCATCAACTCCTGTTACCGATCGGCCCTCTCGGGTTTTCACGATCGGACATTTTCTCTCATGCCTCTAATTTTTGCACAGGATGCCTTTTTTCGGTTTTCACCCTGTCGAGGCGCCCAATTTTAGCATAGCCGCCTTTTTTCGGTTTTCGACTTGCAGGGCATTTTATTCTCTTCTTTTTTATTTTGGTCTTTAGCCGTGGAACCTTTTGAGTCTGTCGACATTGACTGGCTCTTTGAATTCGTTCCCATCGCTGTCTGACAAGATTGCATCCCCTCTGGATAATAGCTTCTTAAGGATATACGGCCCTTCCCAGGTAGGTCTGAATTTCCCCCTGATGTCTGGTATTCCTGGCCTCATCTGTTTGAACACCAAGTCCCCCTCTTTCAGCGGGTGCTTCCTCACCTTCTTTCCGAAAGTTCTCGCTAATCTCTTCTGATATATCTGATTGTGATAATAAGCTTTCAGCCTACTCTCATCTAGTAAGTTCAAGTGCTGCAATCTCTGCTGCGCCCATTCGGCTTCTGGGATTTGGGCCTCCATGACCACCCTTAGTGATTTAAGCTCTATCTCTACCGGCAATACTGCTTCTGTTCCGTATACCAGGGAAAATGGTGTAGCGCCTGTAGATGATCTTACTGTCGTTCTGTATCCCCACAGGGCGAAGGGTAACTTTTCAGCCCAGTCTTTGTAGGTTTGGACCATCTTGGACAAGATCTTCTTCACATTCTTATTGGCGGCTTCTACTGCTCCATTCGCTTGCGGTCGGTAAGGAGAGGACTTATGATGCTCAACACCATATTTCTCAAGAAGTTTTCTAGTCTCTCCCATAAACTGCACTCCATTATCAGATACTATGTGGTGAGGGAGACCATATCTGCAGATCAAGTTCCTCTCTATGAACCTGGCCATATCCCTTGCGTCAATTTTCTTGAAAGATTCTGCCTCGACCCATTTGGTGAAGTAGTCGATTGCGACTATGATATATCTGTGCCCATTGGACGCCGTAGGGCGAATCTCTCCAATGATATCTATCCCCCAAGCAGCAAACGGCCAAGGTGACGTTAGGTTATGTAGCTCTGATACCGGCAGGTGCCTCAGATCCGCGTACTGTTGGCATAACTGACATTGCTTGACATACTTTGAACAATCAGTGTCCATCGTAAGCCAATAAAAGCCTTGCCTCATTATCTTCTTGGCCAAGGTCAAACCATTCATGTGGGCCCCGCAGACCCCTGCATGGGTTTCTTCCATTATCTTGCACGCTTCTCTTTCATTCAAGCATCTGAGCTGAATCCCATCTGACCGTCTTTTGTACAGCACCCCTTCCAAGGATATGAACTGAGTAGATAACTTACGTATCATCCTCTGGTCTTTTTCAGTGGCTTCTTCTGGAAATCTATCGCTTTCCAAGTAATTCATGATATCAAAGTACCATGGCTTCCCATCTGACGCCTCTAGTTCCATTACAGGCTCGGTTTCAAAACTGGGCTTATCAGAGCTCGAAATTAGCACTGGTTTCATGGCCACTCCTTCAGGGTTATCCCATATTGACACTAAGGTTGCCAACGCATCGGCCAAACGGTTCTCATCTCTGGGCACAAAGTGGAAAGTGCAAGTCTCAAACTGCCCACACATCCCTTTCAGATATTGAACATAGGGGACCAGTCGTTCTTCCTTAACAGCCCACTCACCTCGGATCTGGTTTATTAACAAGGACGAGTCACCAAATACCTCTACGTTTCTTGCCCCCAACATAGCCAAAGCTTCTAACCCGAAAGTGCACGCTTCATACTCAGCTTCATTGTTGGTTGCTTTGTATCTCAGTTTCCTAGCAAGAGGAAGTTTCTCATTATCTGGGGTTGTCAGGATGATTCCGACTCCGGCTCCTTTGTTGTTTACCACCCCGTCAAAATGCAACTGCCATCCTTGAACAGAAATCGTGCCTATGCTCTCATCAGGAAAGGTAAATTCGAGGGTGTCCCCTTGGATAGGATGTTCAGCAAGGAATTCGGCTACAGCTCGCCCCTTAATAGTCTTGCGGGTGATGTATTGCACATCAAACTCTTGTAGCAAGAGCAGCCACCTCCCCATCTTTCCAAGCAAAGATGGCGCCTCCTGCAAATATCTTAAAGGATTCTGCTTGGCTACAGCCTGAACCTTGTATGAGTGGAAGTAATGTCTTAGCTTCTTTGATGCCCAAATCACTGCAAGGCAGATCTTCTCCACTTCAGCTATTTTATTTCGTAAGCCAGAAACTTCTTGCTGAGGTAATAAACTGCAAACTCCACCCCAAATTCATCCTCTTGAGCCATCATGGCGCCCACTGAACCGTCTTCTACTGCCAGGTACAGAATAAGCGGTTTAACAGGTTGCGGAGGTCTTAGTACTAGCGGATTTAACAGGTACTCCCTGATATTATCAAAGGCTCTCTGACAGTCTTCATTCCAGACTACGGGCTGGTTCTTTCTAAGCAGCTTAAAAACAGGTTCGCATATCGAAGTGAGCTTGGCAATAAACCGGCTAACATATTGCAGTTTGCCTAGGAAACTCCTTACATCTTTCTCCTTCTGTGGCACAGGCATCTCTCTGATATCTTTCACCTTATCGGGGTCAATTTCTATCCCCCTCTGACTGACGACATGTCCCAACAGCTTTCCTGAAGTCACCCCGGAAATGCACTTCTTGGGATTAAGTCGCAGATTATACTTGTCGATCCTGGAGAAGAACTTCTCTAGAGCTTCAAAGTGTCCCTCTCGGGTGGCTGATTTGACCATCATATCATCGACATACACCTCCACTTCTTTGTGAATTAGGTCGCTTAGGATCTTGGTTGCCATCCTCTGGTATGTGGCCCCCGCATTCTTCAGGCCGAAAGGCATAACCCGATAGGCATAGGTACCCCACTCTGTGATGAAGGCAGTCTTAACCCGGTCAGCTATCTTGTTCAGGATCTGGTTGTAGCCCACATATCCATCCCCAAAGCTGTACATCGCGCAATTGGCGGCACTGTCTATCAATACATCAATATGGGGTAGTGGAAAATCATCTTTAGGGCAAGCTTTGTTAAGATCTCTATAATCCACACACACACCCTGACCTTTCCGTTCTTCTTAGCCACAGGAACCACATTCGCCAGCCAAGTAGGATACTGGACTTCCACAAGAAACTTAGCTTCGATCTGCTGTCGGATTTCCTCCTTAACCTTGTCAGCCCATTCTGGTCTTAGCCTTCTCAACTTCTGCTTCACAGGCTTGCAATCTGGGTAAGTCGAGATGGCATGCTCCGCCACGGCTCGGTCAATCCCCGGCATGTCCTCGTAGGTCCAGGCAAAGACTTTTTCATGTTTTGTTATTATTCTCTCAAAATTTTTTCTCTCCTCAGGAGTTATGTTTGATGCTATTAGAATTTCTCTCGGATTTTCCGAAGTTCCAAGATTGAAAGGCGTTGTGCCAGTAGAGTCAATGTCAAAAATTGATGGAATATGATCATGTTCATGCATGTTGAAATCATCAGAAACATCGCACAAATAAGTGAAATTGTTCATCTTATTGATAATATTATTGTTATCATTTACATCATAAAAGAGTTCTGGAATAAAAAGACAATCTAGGCTAGAGTCTTCTTCTGCCACTCCCGAGGTTGACGCTGTTGCAGCTTGCTTACTGACCTTCTGATTTAGCAGAGGCCCTTCAGGCACGTCAGAAGAAATTTTCAAATCCTCCATTTCCAGCTCTAAATCTGCTATCTTCCCTTTTCCTTTCAGCCTGGCAGCTACCATCTTTTCAGTAACGACCTCCTCAAGCTCGCACTCGTCCCAAGTGATACCCCGAGTCATGACTTCTTCATCCCAAAAGTCTTCAGCGGTCTTGACAAACCCGACGTGCCAGTCATACACATCATTAAAGATCTCAAAGCCAGGGACAATCCTCCCATCTACCCACTGCGGTTCATCTTCACCAGTATAAGCACATACTGAGGATGCGGGGACAAAGCTTTCTGAAATGTGGGGGATCCTGTCTGTTACCCTCTTCTTGCCGAAGCCACCTCTGTACCCCAGACCTTTCCGGTTCTTCTGCCCTCGAGTGGTGATCGCGGTCTGCAGCCCTTGGGAGCTTCTACCCAATCCAGCCCCAGGAAGATAGTGCATCTTCTTCATCATACTAACCACAGCCGGGCTATCTCCTGATTCGTGCTCTTCCTTTATCATAGATACATGGAAACCACTGAATGGCTGATTGGCAATTTCTAGCGCTGAGACCTGGTTTTCCCTGGCCGCCTTGATAGTCACCACCTCCCCTTCGTGTGGGAATTTTATCATCTGATGCAGTGTGGATGGCACTCCTCCTAATCTATGAAACTAGGGTCTCCCTAGCAAAGCCGAGAAGTTAGCAGGAATGGGCAGAACTACAAATTCAACTTCCACTTCGATAGGTCCTGTCTTGACCAAAGTCTTGAAGGTTCCTGAGGCTTGCCTCCTCGAGTTATCGTAGGCCGTGATAGTCAGATCGGATCCGCTGAGCATATCCTCGCTTAAGCCAAAAGCTTGCAAAGCTATCAAAGGGCACACGTTGATAGAAGACCCATCGTCTACCATAACGCAAGCAGTGTGTTTGCCGCTAATCTGCGCTTTAATGTATAAAGGTCGGTTATGATTGCGTCCTTCTGCCGGTAAGTCAGCGTCGGAAAAGATCAACCTCTCCTCGGATCCTCCCTTGATTAAACCCAAAAGTTCTGACAGGGAAATCGTGGTGGCGACTGTGGCCTCAACCAAAGCCTCTACTACCTTCTGTCTGTGAGAGGGGGATTGCCTCAACAAATCCCAAATGGATATCTGAGCTGCGGTTTTCTTCAGTTGCCTTATAATCTGTTCCTCCTCTGGCTCTTTCTCTGCCAACGGCTGTACCGGCTCAGGTAGCTTTGCAATCTCGGGGATCACTCTTCCACTTCTAGTGACAGCGCTTATCTCTCCCTCTTCTCCATCGGAGCCCCACAGATCAAGGTTCAATCCTTTTTCATCCTCGGCTTCTCCACCGCTCTCACTGCTAGACCAGCAATCAAGAGTCGCCACAACTGCTTTCTCCTTCCCATCCTCGGAATTACCAACAGCAGACTCCTCATTCCCATACAGATCTTGTAGCACGTACCACTCTGGCAGGCTAGATTGGATCATAAACACAGGTGGGGGTACGGCATTATAACCAGGCTTCTTCTCAGCTTCTCTCTTCTCGGGGTCAGAGATCTGCTTGCTATCGATCAAGTCTTGAATAGAGTGCCGAAGCGCTTTGCATTTATCAGTGATATGGCCTGAGTACTGGTGGAATGCACAGAATTCGTTGTCCCTATATCCCGGTTTCCCTTGTGTCAAAGCTGGCCTAGGAGTTAGAGGACGCAATTTTCCCTCCTTCATCAGTCTCTTCAAGACCCAGGATAATGGTCTCCCCAAGTTCGAAAACTTCCTCTGGGTGGCTACCTCAGTAGCAGACACTTCACCCATTCTTCTAGTGCTGTTACTGGGACCTGCCGGCCTACTGGCTCCTTGACCGGGGTTAGCCCTTTTGGCAAAATTATCATTGTTAGCTTTTCGGGTCAAAAATTCCCCTTCTGCTTCGATGGCTATATCTTTGAGAGACTCCCAGTCCTTTAACCCCTTCATCCTCAATCCCTCCTTCAAGTACGGGCTCGCGTTCTTAATGAAAAGATGAATCTGATCTTGGGTATCAGGCTTTCGGCGCATCTCCATTACTCGGTTCCGCCATCGGGTAAGGTACTCATGGAAGGATTCCCCGGCCTTCTGTTGGAGTAGCTCAAGATCTTTCAGAGTCACCTCCATTCTGGTATTACAGTCGTACTATTTCAGAAACTCCTCAGTGAGCAGATCCCAATCTTCTTTAGTGCGGCGGTCAAGGCCGTGATACCAATCTATGGCATGAGAGGTTAGACTCAGACAAAAGTATTCTACTTTCTGCTTCTTGGACAATGTGGTCCCCTTCATGACCAGAGAATACTGCTTCACATGTGCGGTGGGATCAGAAGTACCATCGAACTTCGGCACATCCGGCATCTTGAAGTTATAAGGGATCGGGTCCTCTCCGTCCAACTCCCTATCCTCCGGATTCATCCCGTGAGCTCTGCCTATCATACGAGCCATAGCCTCGAACCTCTCTTCCATCTTCTTTAGAATAAAGTCATCAGCCTGAGGCGCCTTCCCCTTCTCAGATGCCATGCTCAACCTATCATCCTCGATATCTCTATCGTCATCAATCCTCAATACTGGCCTTCTTCTCAGCTCTCCCGAAGCCACTGATCTTAACTCTACCGGCGGCGGCCTAACGGGCTCCTCTCGCCTTTCAACCCTTTCTTCTTCAGGCTCATTCTGTCTCACTGGAGGAGGAGGAGGAGGATTCTGGGGAGCATTCGGCTGAGCGTTCTGCTGTGTCAAGGCGGCCAACATATTCATCATCCTGCCCTCGAATTCCTCGAAACGGCGGCCCACTTCTTCCGCAATCATGGCCCTGGTGGCATCTTCCCCCCTAGGTGAGTTTGCCATCTGAGATACTGTGCCACTGACTTCTGATAAAATCTCCGGCAGACCCTCTCTATCTGACAGCTCAGGAGTAAGAACTCGGATCAGTCGCCCGGTTGGTGATCTAGTCCACCTGGGCAGATCTATGATGGCTGCAGGGACAAAAGTTAGAATGATGCATGAAATGTAGGTATAATGCATGATCATGATATGCAACATTTACAGAGCACAAGCAAGCAAGTAGGTCCTTCCACCCTTATCTCTCCCACACACGTGGTCGTGCAGTCTCTTTCCTAGGTGGGATTAGCCCAAGGGTCAACGAGGGACCCAATGGACGCGTATGGTGCGTGGCGAAAAACCGGCAGCATAACACTCCTATGCTAATGTACAAGCGGATGGATAATGATCGTCACGTATTCGGATGGTCCATAAATTTCGACATGGCCCTACCGGGGCATGATAGCCTTTGGCTAGGTTACCGAGTGAGATATTTGGATTCATCCAATACGTAAGGATCCATACAGCAAGCATGAGATTAAGGTTCATTTTACCTGTGGAAAGTGACTACAGCCATTACATGAGCTTTGGACAAGGGAGATGTTTCTTTGAGGCTACCCAAGCATGATCCCTGCCGACGGGTCTAGCTCATCACGAGCGTAGCGACCGATCGGGTCACCATTTTAATATACCATTGAGGTACGTGGCTTGGGCTGGTGATTATCCTTAACACTTCCCCAAATTGAGTGAAAATGAGGAGGTGCTTCAGGAACGCACCGGGGCTAGAAGAGGGACCAAACTAGCGTATTCTAAGGCTCTAATGATATGCAAATGCAAATTTGAGAGAAAACGAACTTATGAATTAACTTTTAATCATAAATGTTAAAAGAGGTATTTTCAAATCGAAATCTCGAACCATAAACGTCCCCAGTGGAGTCGCCACTGTGACGCGCGCCGGACCCCGATGAGCGCCGCCCGTTCGACCGCCCGCACGTGGGCGATCGGGGCATTTGCGGGTCCTTTGGCATCTTACGATAAATCGCAAGTGCGTCTATTTTTGGCAACAAGGAGGTATCATGGAGTCGCCACCCAATAGAACATTGGGAAAGTTACTCTCGCCTCGGAGAGCCTAAGACTTGCGCTTAGTATCCATGTTGGGCCATGAGGCCTAGGATTAGCGCTAAAGTCTCGTGACCCAAGAAGTATTTTGGAGGATAACCTCTAACCTCTTGAGCCCAAAGACCAGAGCTGGGTCCGGGATTTCTCATCTATTTCTACCTCGATTAGTTTATGATCAAATTTTAATGTCATCAGTTCGCTCTCTCTCCACACTATGCAGTTGATTAAAGGGCACATTTATTCACATTCGGAAAGCAGTAAATGAGCAGAATAAGTATCAAAAGCGATAAATTACAATAACACAAGGAGCGGAATACAACTCCCTTTGGTAAATGTGCGATTCCTACACAAATCGGGGCATTGTTTATTTTGAGGACTTTGGTCCTCTCATGTCATTATTAAAAATGGGATATTTAATATATGATGATCTTTATTGAATGAAAATAGGGCATTGGACCCTTTTGCATTTTATACAAAACTCAATTTTATTTAAGTACAAATCGTTGATATATTCTTACATTTAACGGGATAAAGAAAGCTTATTCAAATACATAAAATAATCAATGAAAAAGGTGAGAGGAATAAATCAAGAGGTTTAAGAAAACTAAACCGGACGAAATCCACCACGCATGGTAGGCGGCTGCTCGAACTCGGAATTATCCAAGAAGACCAATATACACTCACAGAAAGTTAAGAGATGTTAATATTCATGAAATTAACACATAAGAAATCGAAGGGACTGAATAGAGATGAAAAAAATGATCAACGAAAATGGAGGCAGAACCCACCGACGGCCCTTCCTGGTTGACCGACGGGCGTCAGTTTGGTAATTCGATATGCCCGTTTGTCACTCAAAAAGGGCATCCATAGGTAGGTGACCGACGGGCGTCGGTCATGAAGATGACCCATCGGTCACCTCTGTCTCCGAAAAACAGAAAGGAAACAAGGGCCTTTCAAGATCAAAAAGCAAGTTTTATTTCAAAAGGGGAGATGGGGTAGTCAAAAATGAAGAAAGGTAATGACAAGTATTCAAAAATTTCACAGAATGAACAAATAAATGATAAATGATTAAATATGAGATAGAAATGGAGAGAGAATCCGGAATATTTACCCTCAGATAGTTGCCTTGGGTAGAATTTTGATGTCGGTTAGATCCCCGCGCGTTCCACGAGAAATAAGAGAATGAAAGATTAGAGAGAGAAAATGAGCTATTTCACCTCCGATCCTTCAGAAAATCGATTTAGGAGTCAAAATCTAAAGAAAACTAATTAGCTTTTAGTTCCTTTGATTGATTTGATCCTTGATTAAGTAAAGTTCTTTGGAAAAAGGTGTTTTTGGAAGAGAGAGAAAACGTGCTCGAATTTTGGCAGAGTTTCCTCTTCTGAAAAATTTTCCAACCCATTTGAAGTGAAAATCCGGACCTTATATAGCCAGACACGATCGACGGGCGTCGGTGCGTAGGGGCGGGCGTCGGAAGAATCCTACTGACACAAGGACACTTCCGACGGCCCTGCCACATCCACCGACGGGCGTCGGAACGGTTGCGTGTTCCGGGAAACCAGGCGGCTCTTGACAGGGGCGGTGACTTTCCGACGGGCGTCGGAAAAATACCCTGAGCCGTCGGTGACTCGAAGCGACGGGCTACCTCCACAGACGGGCTGGCCGTCTGTGGAGGACAAAAAACCTTTTTGACTCGGAAAACTCCCGTTTTCTCCCCCTCTGCCCCTGAAGTGTAGAAAAACCTCATTTCTCATGGAACGCGGGACTAAAACCTCCAACTTCAGCCTCCCGTACAGGCTTTGAACATTGATTTCATCATAGGGTAACCTCTGATCCGGACCGCTCCAGGACACGGTGCTTACACCTGTTGTAAGAGAGTTTGCGAATGTGTTCCCTGAAGAGTTGCCGGGTTTGCCTCCCGATAGAGAAGTAGAGCTATCCATAGAGGTTACGCCAGGCACTACTCCTATTTCTAAAGCTCCTTATCAAATGGCCCCTGTAGAATTGAGAGAATTAAAAACTCAATTACAGGAGCTATTGGATAAAGGCTTTATCAGGCCTAGCATCTCTCCATGGGGTGCTCCGATTTTGTTTATTAAGAAGAAGGATGGCACCTTAAGGATGTGTATTGATTATCGGCAAATCAATAAAGTTACTGTGAAGAACAAGTATCCATTGCTAAGGATAGAGGATTTATTTGATCAGCTCAGGGGAGCCGGAGTATTATCCAAGATTGACTTGAGGTCAGGATATTATCAGTTGCAGGTTAAAGACGTGGATGTAGCTAAGACTGCTTTTCGGACACGATATGGCCACTATGAGTTCCTAGTAATGCCGTTTGGCTTGACTAATGCACCTGCGGTTTTTATGGATTTGATGAACAAGGTGTTCAGGTCGTATCTTGATCGATTTATAGTTGTGTTCATCGATGATATTTTGGTGTATTCGAGAAATGAAAGTGAGCATGAAGAGCATTTGCAATTGGTACTTCAAGTGCTGAGAAATCATCAGCTATTTGCTAAGTTTAGTAAATGTGATTTCTGGTTGAAAGAGGTGTCTTTTCTAGGACATATTGCTTCCTTAGAAGGTATCCGAGTGGATCCATCTAAAGTTGAGGCCATTGTGGACAGGAAGCCGCCAAGAAGTGTACCGAAAGTTAGAAGTTTTCTTAGTTTGGCTGGGTATTATAGACGATTTGTGAAAGGATTCTCAGTCATTGCTGCACCTTTGACTAAGCTGTTACGGAAAGGAATTAAGTTTGAATGGTCTAGCAAGTGTCAATCAAGTTTTGATTAGTTGAAGGGTAAGTTAGTCGAGGCACCTGTACTTACTCAACCAATTTCAGGTAAAGAGTATATTATGTATAGTGATGCATCAAGTATTGGACTGGGTTGCGTTTTGATGCAGGACGGGAAAGTGGTAGCTTATGCGTCCAGGAAGTTAAAGCCTCCTGAGCAGAATTATTCGATGCATGATTTGAAATTAGTTGCAGTAGTGTTCGCCCCGAAGATATGGCGACATTACCTTTATAGAGAAACTTGTAGAATTTTCGCCGACCACAAGAGTTTGAAATACCTACTCTTATAGAAAGAATTGAACTTGAGACAACGGAGATGGTTAGAATTATTCAAGGACTATGATTGCATTATAGACTATCATCCAGGTAAAGCAAATGTGGTTGCAGATGCGTTGAGTAGAAAGTCAGTTTTGGCTTTAGCATTGTAACGTATGAGATAGAAATTTGATGCTGATGGGGTTCTAATTGCGAAACTGAGAGCTAAGCCAAGTCTAAAGCAGTTGATAGTTGATGTGCAAAGGGAGGATCCTGAGTTGCAACGTATCTTGCAAGTGATTAGAAGTGGAAAACAAACAGACTACTCTGTAAGCAGTGAAGGGGTATTAAGTTTTAGGAATCGTTTGTGTGTGCCTAATGACGGAGAGCTAAAAAGGAAGCTTTTGTTAAAGGCACATGCTACGATTTTCACGATGCATCCAGGAAGTGATAAAATGTATCGTTACTTGAAGCAATTGTATTGGTGGCCCGGTATGAAAAGGGATATAATGGATTTTGTTTCTAAGTGCTTAACATGTCAGCAGGTAAAGGCTGAGTATCAAGTCCCGTCTGGATTGCTCAGCCCTTTACTTATTCCTCAATAGAAGTGAGACAATATTGCTATGGATTTTGTGTCAAGCTTGCCTTGCGATTTGGGTTATAGTTGATCGACTCACCAAGTCAGCTCACTTTTTGCCAGTTCGACTTGATTATCTAATGGATCGTTCGGCCGAGATTTATGTGAAGGAAGTGGTCCGATTGCACAGGATTCGATGATCAATTGTGTCTGATCGAGATCCAAGATTCACATTGAAGTTTTGGAAAGTATTGCAGTCTGCTTTGGGTACTCATCTGAATTTTAGTACTGCATTTCATCCTCAGATCGATGGTCAATCAGAAAGGGTTATACAGATTCTTGAGGATATGCTTCAAAGGTGTGCATTAGATTTCTCAGGAAGTTGGGACAAGTATGTGGTGTTAATGGAATTTTTATATAATAATAGCCATCAAGCGAGCATTAGAATGGCCCCGTATGAGGATCTCTATGGAAGGAGATGTCGGACTCCAGTTTGTTGGACTGAGTTATCAGAACGTTCTATTGTGGGTTTGGAATTAGTTAGAGACACTGAAGAGAAGATCCGATTAGTGCAACAGAATTTGATAGTGGCAAGGGATAAACAGAGATCTTATGTGTAACACCCCCTTCGTCCCCGTTGGAAGGACACCGGAGAGCGCTATCGACGCTCACTCACAGACATGCACACATACACTATGCAGAAGCATACATTCATACATAATCATACATGCATAAATGCGGGATAATTAAAAACTTACCTTGCGGGCAAAAGCTAGTCATGCATTAACTCACACACTCGCAAGCACCAAGTGGAAGCATAAGCACATGCACACACACATACACTCTTTCAGTCAGCGGAAGCATAAAGCAGACGACATAACTGAGGAATAACTTAACACATACTTACAACGGCATTTCATCATCCAAACATTACATTAAGGTCCTTACATATAACACATTTACAAAAGGTTACAGAATATAAAACCCAAATTACAGAAGCTGATAACAGAAATAATAACTCCCAACTCCTATGTGGCCGACCCTGCAGATGCGCGACTCGAACCGAACCAAACCTGCCACCTGCAAGGGAAAAGAGCCCGTGCTAAGCGATAACGCTTAGTGGGGAGAACACACAAGCAATAGGGACAACCATTTATAATGGTCGTCAAGGCAGAACACATTCGAATGGCAAAAGCACATAGTCCTAACAGATAGATATACATCCTTGTGTATACAAGCCAGGCATTCAGAAAATCGTATCCACATTCAAAACTCGTGTCGATCAAACCAAAGCAGGCAGAGTACTATGCAAGATACAAGTATATCATGCAATTACACATACAAATTAACTTTCACTTACTGAACTCACGGGCATCAGATGTCGGAGATTTCACAAGCATAGCTATTAATTATCATGCAGAAAGTACACCATCATCACACAATATCCCTAGAGGTCTAATCATACAAATATCATGCTGTAATGCATTCACCTTATCAGAGAACCGAGGGACAACGTCAAACCACCACACCTCCACTGCGCAACACTAATACATAAATATCATGCCTTGAAATGTAAACACATGACCACAAGCCGAAATCACTACAATAGGAAAAACTAGAGAGAGTGCACGTAACATAACACAATATTTATAACATTCCATGGTCAAGAGCACATTCATATGTATCTTGATTCACATACTTCACCATAATAGTCAATAGCACAAAATCACGTTCATATACATACTTATTAACCATAGCATTCAGTAATTCAAGTTTGCATTCATATACCTATTAATTCATATGCTTATAAACATAACTAATCGGATTCACACACTCATCAGCATAACATAATAAACTATAACCATGGCATTCAAGAGATTATGATCGCAGTTGTACACATTTCCAATTCACATACTTATGTTCATAATTGATTGTATACGAACACATTCTCAATATGATATACGTTGATAATTATGCACGATACACATGCTTGAGTCACATTCAACCCATTCAGAGATTCATAATCACATTCGAGTACATAACTGATTCACATGTCCAGAATTATGCTCATCCGAATATCACATTCTCTTAATCATATCAGATAAAACAAACAGGATACCTGCTGACTCAAAATAGTGGATAACGAGTGAACTAACAGTACCTTACGGGTACGAATCGAATATTGACATCACCTTACGAGTGCGAATTGAATACTGACATCACATTACGGGTGCGAATCGAATACTTACATCACCTTACGGGTGCGAATCGAATACTGACATCACCTTACGGGTCCGAATCAAATACTGACAACACCTTACGGGTGCGAATCGAATATTGACATCACCTTATGGGTGCGAATCGAATACTGACATCACCTTACGAGTGCGAATCGAATACATTAAAGGGTTCGCGAGGAACCAAACAGGGAACCTGATCAGGGTCCAAACGTAACTGAGGGCTGCAGCTAAGAGACTCTATTAGGCATGCCTAACTATCCACTTACTTGACTCTAGCAGGTTGTACATCATTCAAATCATATGTCGAAACACCTAATATGTATATATACATACATATTATATATATATATATATATATATATATATATATATATATATATATATATATATATATATATATATATATATATATATATATATAATCATGCATAAGCCAGCGTATAGTAAACATGTAGATAAGTTCATAATGTTAACCATGCATCATACAATTCATGTTACAAAACATATAATATAATTTAGTTAACACCTTAACATTATTCAATATTTTAGAGCATATCAGGGTCAAATATGGAACATTATTATACCAATGATTAACATTGCATAAATTTAATCATGCAAGGATACTATTTACATATAAGCATGACATATTATTCTTAAGGAAGGTTCCTGAGTAAATACACGCACAACACCTTTCACATCTTAATATAACGTACTCACGATAAACAATCATGAAATTGGCATTCATAACTCACTGGTGTTCACATTGTAACATGCGATACCATTTACAATAATTAACATACATAAGCAAAATCATAATGAAGTATAACACATTAGCTCCTAAGCTAAGGCATAATACGGCATTCAGACATTAATCCTATCATTGAAATAAGTTGGCACAGCAACATGCTATTCACATATAGAGTTCTTAACTTAAGCATAAATAACCCATTTCCATACTAAAAAATAGCATTCATAAATTTAGCATAGCAAAGCATACCATTAAATCATGTGAGATATATAGAAAGACACTAAATAATATTTTCACACAAGCATAAGAGAAAAAGGAGTGAAAAGGAAGAAGGTCAAAAATCTGTAAAACTGAGGAAAGTAGCGTTTTACACAGCGGTATGGGTAGTCCCTTACCGCCGTGTAAGGCACCTTACACGGGGGTATGGTTTAGACCTTACCGCCATGTAAGACGACTTACATAGGTACTGGTAAAAACATTTCACACAGCGGTATGGAGAAAACCCTTACCCCCGTGTGAGACGTTCAGCTCAAAACGCTCTTAGGGCAGTAGCGTTTTACACGGCGGTATGGGTATCTCCTTACCGCCGTGTAAAACCACGGCCTTGCATTTTCTGAGAAATTTTCTCGATTCACACGGCGGTGAGCCAATTCCTTACCGCCGTGTGACTTCTGAAAATTCCAGAAATTGCAGAAAATCACTCCAATTCGAAACCCAAACAACACAACACCAAAATTACACATCTATACCATGCTAATCAACCAAAAACTCACCTTCTTTGCTTGCCATTCACAACCAACATGCAATTTCACATTTCAATCATTAACTTAATTCCATTGATTTAACATACATAATCTAACAATCTTACTTAAGCATAAATCACAAAATCACAATCTTAGCCTCATAAAGTGAATTCTAAACTCATCAAACCCAACCTCAAGTCACACAACCATCTTTAAGCATTCAAACAACATGTAATTTTCCAAAATTTTATTAACATATAAATCATAAATACACAAATTATTCCCAAATAAATCATGCATAAACTCATATCAACACTCAAATTTCTAGAAATCACACACAATTACACATTCATGATCCAAGAAGAATTAGGGCAGAGACAAATTAAAAATCCAATGTAGAAATCAAACTCCCAAACCTCTTGTTGCACAATCAGCTTCTCTCTTCAACCTTCAATCTTTAATCTTCTCTTTTCCTTTACTTTGCTTCTTCTTATCACCAATCACTCTTCAAAGCTGACCCAAAACTCAACCAAGGCACCAATAATCACCAACCACAAGTATGACAAGGAGGAAGGGCAGAAAATAGAGAAGAAAATAGAAGGAAGAGCTGAAGAGGAGAGGGGGGAACGGGAAGCAACCCCTTTCCTGCATTCTCTCTCTTTTCTTTTCCCCTTTTCTTTCTTCTCATTTAATGCACATACCTAACAAGTCCACATGGCAAACTCCCATAGGCTCAAATCAAAATATCTTGTCTTATTACTCTTTGGTCCTTAGCAAATCCTACTTAAATCCTTAGCAATCTTACACTTCACTCACTAACACAATAACTCCTCACTTGAACTTTAATTAATTCTTCAATCGGGTTCTTAATTACTCAAATCCCATATGCACACATTACCAAAATATCCTCACTAATCCCAACTTAGCATGCACATTCCGACTAGGGCCATTTTGGGGTGTGATATTATGCCAATATAAAACAGAAGTATATTCAGTATGAGGTAGGGGATAAAGTTTTTCTGAAAGTGTCACCTTGGCGTAAGGTTCTCCGTTTCAGTAAAAAGGAAAAGTTGAGTCCGAGGTTTATAGGACCTTATGAGATTCTGGAAAAGGTTGGTCCAATTGCCTACTGTTTAGCTTTGCCATTGGAACTAGCCAAATTGCATGATGTATTCCATGTATCCATGCTTCGGCGGTATAAATCAGATGCATCTCATGTACTATCAGTTCAAGATGTGAGGGTTCAACCGAATTATTCGTATGATGAGGAACCGAAGGCAATTCAGGCTCAGGAAGTGAGACAGCTTAGGAATAAATAAATCCCTCTAGTTAAGGTTTTATAGCAACATCACGGAGTTGAAGAAGCTACATGGGAATCGGAGTTAGCCATGAGGTCTCAGTATCTGCATTTGTTCAATTCAGGTGAGAATTTCGAGGATGAAATTCTTTTTAGGAGGGGAGAGTTGTAACACCCCGATTCTCACCCTAGTAGTTTTGAGCTTGTGTGTGTGTGTGTTAAGAGTGTCTTTGCATAATTTATTAAGTTTTTATGGCATATTTGCATGTTATTTATTTTATTGTGTGGTGTGTTTGTGTGGTTAGAAGAATAAGAAGACTTAATTGGGAATTTGTCAAATGCACCACAACCTTGTGACATGTGGCAAGTGAGGGGCTATATAAGCCTAGGAGAGAGAAAATGAGAGACAGAGCAAATCTGCCCCTCTCCCGTTTCCTCTTCCACGTTTCTTCTTCTTCTCCTTCTCTGCTTTTCTTCTTCCTCTTTGCTCACTTACATCTTCTTGAGTTGGTGGTTTGTGTTGGGTTTGACAAATTCAAGAGCTATTTGAGTAAGTTTCTTCTTCTTCTTCTTCTTCTTCTTCTTCTTCTTCTTCTTCTTCTTCTTCTTCTTCTTCTTCTTCTTTCCTCCTTGTGTTTCCCTTTGGTGTGTGTGTGATGATATTTAGGGTTTTGAGTTTTGTGTGTTTTGGGATTTGTTTGATCAGAGTTACCTCCTAAGGATCCAAAAGGAAAGGAGATTGCCAGTAGTAGTGCCGCCAATTGACGTTCAAGGAGCTTGGGATTCGAGGTTTGGGAATTTGTTTATAATTGCATAGTTTAGCCTATTATTGGTTTATTGTTTTAATTTCTGGAATTGGGTGTGAAAGTGTATATGTGTGTTTAATTGAAGTGTATATTACGGAATTTAAGTGGGTTTGGTGATTTTGAAAGTGAAAGTGAATTTGGGTGTGATTTTACATGAGTTCGGGCAAAATTTCTGGGTTTGAGAGTTTATAGTTTGATAGGTTTATTTTGATGTTTTAATTTATGATTCTTGGCATAAAACTTGGAATTTATGTTACTCGATATGTTTTGAATGCCTATTGATGCTTGGATTGAGTTTAGATGGGTGAATTGCATGTTAGGGATGTTTGGCGATTAGGTTTTCTGCAGATTTTCGGCTGTTAGAGCTGGAAAATCGACTCTGTCGCGGGGGCGACAACCGTCGCGAGGGCAACAGAGCTCGGCCCTTCGTGCTCCTAGTGTGAAGTGCCTCTATCGCAGGCACGACTTCGTTCGCGAGTGTGACAGAGAGTTTGGCCGCCGATGTAACACCCCAATGCCCCTCGAGAGGAACATCGGGTTGCAATGCACACAGCCACAAACGCATATAAATATACACACATAAACTAAAGCGAAAACCTACAAAAACATACACAAGCGGAAGCTTTAAAAACAGAACATACTTAGATTACCGAACTTATAAAGTAAACATATTACAATGCCATAAAATAATATTACATGCCTTTCATTACATATACAAAACACTATACAAGAGTACTATACAAAAAGAATACTATAATCAATACAAAAAGAAACTCTTCAAAATCAAAAATCCTAGTGGCCAGCAGATAGGGACCCTCACTTCAGAACCAAACCCACTTACCTACACGGAAACAAACATCCGTGCTAAGCGATAACGCTTATTGGGGATGAACAGAAGCAAAGGACTTCCAAGAAGTCACAACAATACAAAGCATGCATATAACTTACAGGTACTTGCATCAATAATTTAGAAACTTAGCACATACATGGCATAAGCAAGACGGTAACTTGCTCAAAGTCTATACAGATACAGAAGCGATAACAAATGCTAATATTCAGAAGTAACAGAACATATAATCGATAGAAATTCACTTATTTCTCACAAATATACAATACAAATATAGCCTGAGATCATGACGATGGTGGATACGGGTAACAGAATATAAGCGAGCAGTATCAGAAGACCGAAGTCTAGGTTCTCAGAAGACCGAAGTCTAAAGCTTTAATACAAAAGACCGAAGTCTATAATTTCAGAAGACCGAAGTCTAAAAGCTGAACCCATAAGGGTAGACATGAGCAGCTGCAAAACTCTAGCCCTTTATAAGCATACTTATCTATCCACTACTTTAACCGATCAGGCTCAATGACATTCCAATCACAATATCACATGCTCAACATTTATCCAAGTATCCCACCAAGGATACAAACCAAACCACTCATGTACGAGTCAAGTAAATCATCACATAGCTTATGCATATATAAAAATACAAATACATAAGCTAAAATGCATGTACATTCATAATCAATGCAATGTTACACATAATTAGAGAGATTAATCACATTTATTCTCCATACTAAAACATAACATTTAGTATATAACATCAATAAATGATGTTAAACTAGGTTAAAATGATACTCGTACCCGTGCATAACATTTATAGAAGAACAATAACTCAAAGTGCAAAACAGGATACCTCACGGTCACAACCAC
This sequence comes from Excoecaria cochinchinensis, assembly GCA_947683425.1. Lineage (NCBI taxonomy): Eukaryota > Viridiplantae > Streptophyta > Magnoliopsida > Malpighiales > Euphorbiaceae > Excoecaria > Excoecaria cochinchinensis. Next base: position 8,202,134 of record CANTUQ010000105.1, read on the forward strand.
TTTGGTTGTCATCGTGACATACCAAAGGTGAAAAACAGAATGCAAATTAGGGTACCTCACGGTCACAACCACTATGGTTGTCACCGTAAAATACCACACACTAACAGGGCAGAAACCAATCAAGGGTATCTCATGGTCACAACCACTTTGGTTGTCACCGTGATATACCACACATTTTCCGGGCAGAAGCATTTCTTGCATACCTCACGGTCACAACCACTTTGGTTGTCACCGTGACCTATGCAAAAATGCCAAAACACAGCTGTGTCTTACCAAACACAGCTGTGCTAACTGCACCACAACTCATCTCAGAAGTCATTTTGACCAACGTACTCTTCTAACAATAACACTCACAAGCATACTTCCTAAGACTAATCATACAATATGCCAATAACACTTCAAGGTTCTAAATCAATAATTAACACATAATCATATTCCAAATCCAAGAAAGAGACATGAACAACCAATCATGAACACATGCCTCTCAAATACACAACTAAGCATGCACATAACAACCATGCTCTAAAATAGGGTATAAGATTATCAATGTTCAAAGTAATAACAATATACATAATTCTAACTCATAACACAACATGCATCAAATATACGCAAATCAAATACACATGCACAAACTATAGGGCACATGATCCCAACCTCTAGAAGCAGCTAAACCTCCACCAAACTCAGACCTTGTCCTTGCCTTTCTCCCTTCTTCTGGCCTCAGCTTCTTGCAATATCCAAATCAGAATAACTCTTAATCCAAAACTCAACTAAAACCAAGTACAAAGAAAGAGAAGAAGAAGAAACTCAAATTCAATCCACTCTTACCTTCACTATTAAATCTTTAATCAATATTCTTCAATTAATCCAATTCAATGAGCAGAAACCAACCATAAGCCAAACAACTTAAAGAAAGGAGAATGGAGAGAAGGGAAAAACCGAGAAAGAGAGAGGGAAAAGAAAAGAAAACTGCATGCAATCCAATTGGGGACAGAATATCCCACTAACCATCACTTATATTGCATGTACACTCCATGTGGCACTCCCCTACTATACCACATGTCACACATAGCCACTTGTCCCATTTCATGCAAAGTTACACTTTAAGTCCATGGCAATTATCCCTCAAAGTCCCTCCAATCCATTTCTCCTATCAACCAATCTATAATTCCATTCAATTTAGTCTTTAATTCCACTTAATCTCAAAAAAAATATACAGAAATTAACACCTCTAATTCTACTAGGGTGCAAATCGAGTTGTTACAATTCTCTCCTCCTTAAGAAATTTTATCCTCGAAATTTCACCTGATACTAAACAGATAACAATACACTACTAAATTAAAACTCATACGAATCAAACTTAACAAATGGAACTTACTAAAAGGACCCGCTTGCTCATCTTCTTTTTCTCTGATTATAGCATAACACCGAGCTAGACCACCCGAAGGTATCGGTTTCTCAACCGTCTCCAATGGTGCTTGCACTGTCTGTCCTCTACGTCTACCTCCCCTAGCAGATCCAGTCACTCCCATGTTACCCTTACTTTCTGGCTGAACTAAACCTTCCCTCAAATCCGGGCAATTGGCTAGCATATGCTCCATACTGCCACATCGGAAACATGCTATAGTCAACTTCCTACAAGTGCCCCAATAGAACCTCTCACAGTGCTCACACTTGGGCAATGTACTTCCCTTACTCAATGGTTCCAAAACACTACCCTTCGATGCCGGCTCATGACCCGATCCTCGGGTAACCTGCCCACTAACAGCCTCTCGCGACTTCTTAACGCTCGGCACACCACTATCATTTGATTTTCTCTTATGTTCCCTATGCTGCTTAATCACCTCAGACTCTTCCAATTTCATCTCTGCCGAAACCAATTAGTAGTAACCTACCAAATGTATGACGGTCATAGCTGATAGAGGACCTCTAATGCTCTCTCTTAACCCATCTTCGAACTGACGACACTTGAATTCCTCAGTTAGCAACAAATTTGGCACATACTTGCTTAACCTACTGAATTCCTTCTCATATTCACTTACTAACAAACCCTTCTGCCTCAAACTTACAAATTCTTTTCACTTTGCCTCTCGGTATGCCTTAGTCACATACCTCTTCTCAAACTCTTACACAAAATAATCCCATGTCATCTCAGTAGGTCGCTGGAGGTTCCTTAACATCAACTTCCACCAGTCATAAGCCGGACCTTGCAATAGGGACACTACATAATTAACCCTCTGTTCCAAAGGATAATTTATCTCTTGCAGAATTCTAGCAGTCTTCTCTAACCAATACTCAGCTGAATCCGACTGATCCAAAGTCGTTTCACTAAATTCCTCTGCCTCTCTTCTTCTTATAAGATCAGTTGGGGCCTTAGGGGCAGTCAACCTCTCAATCAGATGCACTAACTCTTGTACCAATGTTGGTTTACCTTGAACGGTACCCAACCCTTCAGCTCTAGGTCTCTCAGGTGTAGGCCGATTAACCATCGCAGGATTAACACTACCCATCATCTCACTTATCTCTTCACTTGGATCAGACTCCATCTAAACTCTCTACAAAAGACAACATCTGCATTAGGCAGCGACTCTAGACGGACTCATACGCATCTATACATCTTATAAACCATAATCATCTACCTAAGCTCGGATACAACAACTTATAACACCCTAATGCCCCTCGGGAGGAACATCGGGTTGCTACACACACACTCACAAACGCATATAAACATACACACATAAACTAAAGTGGAAACCTACAAAAACATACACAAGCGGAAGCTTTAAAAACAGAACATACTTACATTGCCGAACTTATAAAGTAAACATATTACAATGCCATAAAACAATATTACATGCCTTTCATTACGTATACAAAACACTATACAAGAGTCTTATACAAAAAGAATACTATAATCAATTCAAAAAGAAACTCTTCAAATTCAAAACTCCTAGTGGCCAACAGATGGGGACCCTTACTTCATAACCAAACCTGCATACCTACACGGAAACAAACATCCGTGCTAAGCGATAACGCTTAGTGGGGACGAATAAACGCAAGGACTTCCAAGAAGTCACAATAATACAAAGCATGCATATAACTTACAGGTACTTACATCAATAATTCAGAAGCTTAGCACATACATGGCATAAGCAAGACGGTAACTTGCTCAAAGTCTATACAGATACAAAAGCAATAACAAATGCTAATATTCAGAAGTAACATTACATATAACCGATACAAATTCACTTATTTCTCACAAATATACAATACAAATACAGCCTGAGATCATAACGATGGTAGATACAGGTAACAGAATATTGGCGAGCAGTATCAGAAGATCGAAGTCTAGGTTCTCAGAAGACCGAAGTCTAAAAGCTTTAATATAGAAGACCGAAGTCTATAATTTCAGAAGACCGAAGTCTAAAAGCTGAACCCATACGGGTCGACATGAGCAGCTGCAAAACTCTAGCCCATTATAAGCATGCTTATCTATCAATTACCTTGACCAATCAGGCTCAACGACATTCAAATCATAATATCACACGCTTAACATTTATCCAAGTATCCCACCAAGGATACAAACCAAACCACTCATGTACCAGTCAAGTAAATCATCACATAGCTTATGCATATATAAAAATACAAATACATAAGCTAAAATGCATGTACATTCATAATCAATGCAATGTTATACATAATTAGAGCGATTAATCACATTTATTCTCCATACTAAAACATAGCATTTAGTATATAACAACCCTCATTGACTGATGTTAAACTAGGTTAAAATGATACTCGTACCCGTGCATAACATTTATAGATGAACAATAACTCAAAGTGCAAAACAAGATACCTCAAGGTTACAACCACTTTGGTTGTCACCGTGACATACTAAAGGTGCAAAACAGAATGCAAACTAGGGTACCTCACGGTCACAACCACTATGGTTGTCACCGTGACATACCACACACTAACAGGGCAGAAAGCAATCAAGGGTATCTCACGGTCACAACCACTTTGGTTGTCATCGTGACATACCACACACTTTCTAGGCAAAAGCATTTCTTACATACCTCACGGTCACAACCACTTTGGTTGTCACCGCGACCTATGCAAAAATCTCAAAACGCAGTTGTGTCTTACCAAACACAGCTGTGCTAACTACACCAAAACTCATCTCAAAAGTCATTTTTGACCAACATACTCTTCTAACAATAACACTTATAAGCATACTTCCTAAGACTTATCATACAATATGCCAATAACACTTCAAGGCTCTAAATCAATAATTAACACATAATCATATACCAAATCCAAGCAAGAGACATGAACAACCAATCATGAACACATGCCTCTCAAATACACAACTAAGCATGCACATAACAACCATGCTCTAAAGCAGGGTCTAAGATTATCAATGTTCAAAGTAATAACACATGCATATACACAATTCTAACTCATAACACAACATGCATCAAATATACACAAATCAAATACACATGCACAAACTATAGGTCACACGATCCCAACCTCTAAAAGCAGCTGAACCTCCACCAAATTCAGACCTTGTCCTTGCCTTTCTCCCGTCTTATAGCCTCAACTTCTTGCAATATCCAAATCAGAGCAACTCTTAATCCAAAACTCAACTAAATCTAAGTACAAAGAAAGAGAAGAAGAAGAAACTCAAATCCAATCCACTCTTACCTTCACTACTTAATCATTAATCAATATTCTTCAATTAATCCAATTCAATGAGTAGAAACCAACCACGAGCCAAATAACTTAAAGAGAGAAGAATGGAGAGAAGGTAAAAACCGAGTGAGAGAGAGGGAAAAGAAGAGAAAACTGCATGCAATCCAATTGGGGACAAAAAAATCCCACTAACCGTTACTTATATTGCATATACACTCCATGTAACACTCCCCTACTATGCCACATGTCACACACAGCCACTTGTCCCACTTCATGCAAAGTTACACTTTAAGTCCATGGCAATTATCCCTCAAATTACCTCCAATCCATTTCTCCTATCAACCAACTTATAATTCCATTCAATTAAGTCTTTAATTCCACTTAATCTAAAAAAAATATATAGAAATTAGCACCTCTAATTCTACTAGGGTGCAAATCGGGTTGTTACAGGCGAGCTAAGAGTCCGGTCATCCGAGCTCTTGCTCAGAATCTTGTCTCTATCGCGAGCGCGATTTCTATCACGAGTGCGACAGAGAGCTCGGTTGCATAGCTTGTGCAGGACTGATGGTTATCGTGAGTACGACAGTGATCTTCCTTGCCTCTTCTATCGCGAGCGTGACTATGTCGCAGCCGTAACATAAACTTTTCTGCCCTTCTATCGCAAGCGCGACAGTCCCCTATGCTTTTATGTTATTTGTTTGTGGCTTTTTGCCTAATTTCTCTCTCATGTATGGCAATTGCATTTATGAATGAACTACCATGTTATTCAATACTTTCACAATATGTTTGGTATGTGTGAATTATGCCTAGCCTACAAAAGTCAAGTTAGTGGATAGATAGGCATGCCTATAGAGTTCTGTAAGCTGTAGCCCCCTAGTGTTCTGGACCCTGATCAGGTCACCGTTTGGGTCCTTACGATCCAGAGTGTTTGGAACTTGTTTAAGATCCCCAGTGAAAATGTTTTTGTATGAAAATGAAAGAAATTGCTTTTGTTTGTACCCTTGGGTACCTAGTGTTCACTCGTTATCCACCACTCTGAATTTGCAGGCATATATGTTTGATTCTTTTATGAATGCAACCTTGTTTATGATAAGTTACTCTTGTGCGTATAGTATAATATAAGTGATATGTTTTATATGAATAATTGTATACTTCTGTATGTGCCATATGTATGCATTTTGCCTTGACGGCCATTATGAGTGGTCGTCCATCTTTTATTTTTTCCACTAAGCGTTATCGCTTAGCACAGGTATTTCATCCGTGCAGGTGTGGAAGCTGTCCGAGTCTTTGAGGAGTGTGATCCGCAGCAGCTAGAGCCAACACATTAGAGATATTCTTTTTGTACCTTATCTTTTGTATTTTGGTATTCTGATGTAATATTTTATAATGTATAAGACTTTGTAAATATTTCAGTATGAAATTTCTGTAATTATGTAAGGATAATGTACCCCTTTTTGTAAAGAATATTTTGTTATGGAAATGAGATTTTCTTTTGGCCCATTATTGTGTTACCTCTTTTAATTTATTGTATTTTAAATGTTTCTTTTCCGCTCTTGTTATATTTGTATGTTTGTTTTGTTGGTAATACACTTATCTATACGGGTACACTCTCCTTGTGTTTCCCCTACGTATAGGTATGAGGTATTACATATCCTTCTTAACCTCTTCAAATCAATCCAATTGGCAGAAATTAATTTACCAAATGAAGAGCACAAGCCGAGAATGAAGAAGGAAGATCAAATAAAACCAAAAGGAAAAGGAGAAATGAAGAAATCGGCCACATGCAAAGGAAATGGGAAAGAATTCCCATTCATCACACTATTTATTGCATGGACAAGCTAGGTGGCACTCCTATCTCTTGCCAAATGTCCAACCAAAGCCACAAGTCCCACTGACTCATAAATCCCTCTTTGGTCCACGAAAATTCTCCTTAAAAGTCCCTTAAATGAATTCTTTCTTCAAGCAATATATATATATCATTCAATTAAGTCCTTCTATACTAGAGAACTCATACAAATACAGCAGTTGGCACTACTAATTCTGCTAGGATGCAAATCGGGCTGTTACACCCTAATTAAATAAGGATATTTTCTGATCAGATATAATTAATTTCCGATTGGATGAGGTTGATTCCTGATTAAATATGGTTGAAAACGAAAAAATTGTGTTGTAACGGAATGAAAGTTTTTGAAGGATTCTGACAATCCTAATAATCCACGGAAACGAGCTCTTTTCGAGCTATTAGGATATAGCGAGCTATTATTGAGAATTTTTTCATATCAATTCGGCTGTCCGGACTCAGAAGTAAAGCGCAACCGAACTAAGAGGAGGAGCGTCCGGTTATCATTATTCATGTGGCGTTGGTAGCAATATTTGGCTTAATTATATGGCTTACTACACTCAATATATATATATATATATATATATATATATATATATATATATATATATATATATATATATATATATATATATATATATATATATATTTGAGAGTGGAATGAAAATTAAATTCTAATTCATTAAAAAAAATAAAGGTGAAAACTGAAAAGTTTTTTTATGTAATTATTTTTTTTATTTATTTTTTTAATTCTGACCTAATTCGCTAGTAATCGACAAATCAACCGCCTAACTGAAGGCGGTTGATCGCACGGATGCGAACAGATCGCATCGCATAAACTACCATCCACATCGTCACGCGTTAGATTGCTTACCACTTCCCCATTTTTAAGTTTAATTTTTAATAAGGGTATGCTTGCGAAACAAGTATAACCCAGGTGCAAAAATGTATTTTAGTCGAACGACGCGCCTATAAATACCAAACATGGTTCGGCGTCTATTTTAGATACGATTTAAGATACACAAGCATCAAAGAATAACATGGGAACTGCGATTCTCGGCGCTCAAGGCTACTTTCAAGGGCAGTTTCGTAGCGAAACCCAAACCCTACACCCTTCTTCCAAACCTCGTATGCGAAACCCTAACGCTAACTCCAAGTTTTCTGGTTCTCGCCGCCGTAAGTCCCGGCAAGTAGCGGTACAATCAAATCAACAGAGTCGGTCCCACTCTCCATCGATGATGGTGGCCAAGTTTCCTGCTAGAGACCTTGTTATGGGTGAGGTCAAGATCTTGAAGCGCGGTGAATCTTTAGTGAAGAGTGGGAAATCGGAAAATCGAAAACCGAGGCTGAGGAATTTCAAGATAGAAAGTCATGCAGATTTGATTTTAGGCTCCACGGATCGGCTGGGACCCGATCCAGATACTGTTCAAAAGCAGGTTGGGATTAAAGAAGTTAATAAAGTTTTGGAGGGGGTATATGCTGGATCGGCTTTTGTGGCATCGCCGCCGCCGAGTTCGCTCCCGGTCCCGGGTTTTATAGGGAAGAAGAGTAATGGAGCAACCAAACGAGTGATATGCGGCGATTGTTGAGGCTTGATTTGGCCTAGTTTGAATTAGCAGGAATTAGGAAGATTACCTAATTTCTTCTCTTCTTATCAGCAGTTTGGTTGTAGATTGCTTGCGAGTTGAAGCTCATAATCTTTTCTTTATATTTTCAAGAGAATGGATTTTGAGTGCAAGCAAATTTAGAGGGGATCAGTATTGAGACAAGCTTTAGGTAATTAGGTTTTACCTTGTAAATTTTTCGGTCTCATATTGTATTTTGTTGCATCTTGAAGTTGTTTTAGTAATGAGTCTCTTATGCCTGCTGGAATGAAGATCTTATCTTACATGTAATAGTAGATACAATCATTAAACCTGTTAATAATCAACTATGTTGCTAATGCTAACCAGTAAACGAGGCCTTTGTTGATATTTCAATCCTTTTTGTGAATATTTCAATTTCTAAGAACATGGGAACTCAATTGGATGGTTTTATTTAGAATTGCAGCTGTGAATTTGGAATTGTGAACTGCTTGAACTATGTAATTGTGCTTGCAACAGCTCCATCCAATTCCATAGAATGGCCTTGTGGATCCTTAGGCACTATTTTCTTCCAGAACCAGTGTTTTCTCCAGAGGAATATCATCTCTTCGATAGGAACTCCCTTGGTTTCGGGCAGGAAGATGTAAACAAAGGCTGTCATTACAGTAATCCAGCCAGCAAAGAAGAGAAATATTCCAAACTTGAATGTGCAAAGCAGGGAAAGGAATGATTGTGCTATGACGAAAGTGAATAAAAGGTTTACAGCTACTGTAATACTCTGTCCAGCTGACCGTGTTTCGAGTGGAAATATTTCACTTGGTACTGTCCAGCCAAGAGGACCCCATGACCATCCGAAAGCTACTACGAACAAGCAAATCACGACCACAACCAGAACCGAGAATCCTTTCGATAGCTGCTGGTTGTCACCGAACTTCACCCCCAGAATTATAGCCACTATTACCTGTTTGAAAATAGAAAAATAAGCATTGCTTGTAGATTTGGTTTGAAAGTGATGAATAATGTCGTACCTGGCATGTGATCATTTGTATGCCGCCACTGATAAGTAAAAATCTTCTACCCAATCTATCGACTGTTGCAATTGAAATGAATGTGGATGAACAAAGAACTGCTCCAGTGACAGCTGAGGAGTAGAGGGAAGCATTTCCTCCGAATCCCATAGTCTGAAACAGAACAGGAGCGTAGAACAGAATTGAATTAATCCCTGTGAGGATTTGAAATGCAGGCATGAAAATTGCCATAACTAGCTGTGGTCTATTCCTCTTTTGGAGAATGTTTCTGAAGGGATGCTTGATTGAATTAGCCAATTCACTCGCGTCCACCATGTCCTGATATTCTGCGTTCACATCTTTAGTTCCTCTTATTTTCTCTAACACTTTTCTCCCTTTCTCATGCAATCCATTCTCAATCAAGCTATTTGGGGTCTCCGGAAGAAGTATCCCTCCTGCTGTCATCAGTAACGCTGGGACCCCTGCAAGTCCTAGAGAAAGCCTCCATCCCCATGGTTGAAGCTTCTGTGTTCCATAATTCACCATGTTCGCCGTAAAAATCCCACTCGTAGTTGCTAACTGAAACATAATGTTCAGTCCTCCTCGAAGATGTGTCGGTGCCATCTCAGACAAATATAATGGAACAGCCTTCAAGATCATCATTAAAATTAGAGTAGAAGCAATGGTTTTTGTAAGATTGCACTGATAATAATTCAAGTACTGAAATGTTCTTCTCCATGAGTGTGTAGCTACTCAGTTACCATATATGTCCTGGCGGTAATTGGAAACTAAAACTAAGACCTAACAGTTAATGGAGAACTGCAAAGGCACAACTTTATACTCAAAACGGCTGAATGGCCAAATAGGCCACTGACATTATCAAATAAGCATTCATTTTTGGATTGAACCAATTTCATTTTTGAAAAATTAAAATTGTATCAATTCTAATTTAATGGCATTGATAGAATATTCAACCAGTAGAATTGTGTCAAATTGAAATTATTAAATCAAAAAAGAAACCATGATATTAACTAGGGATGTACACGAATTTATATTTTCCTGTACCGAACCGAAATATCAAAAAAAAAATATCAAAATCGAATTGTACCGTTAATTTTTTTTACTAAAACCGAGTCGAATTGTACCGTTAACTTTATTTGGATAGAATCTGAATATTTTGTTTGGAATTGAACCGAAAACCGTATTAAACAATACTAAACTATTTTGGAACCGAATTGGACCGAAATAACCGATATTTATTAATTATTATATATAATAATACTAATAATTTATAAATAAATATTATTCATAATTTCTATTCTATATTTATTATATAAATTTAACTTCATAATTATTTGTATTAAATTAATGCATTAAATTAAGATAATTTAGTTAATAAATTAAAATGAATATTTTAATTATTAATAAGATAAATTTAATTATTATATCTATATGAATATGAATATGCAACTAAAACAATTTATATTTAATTTAATTTACCTTTAACTTTAATGTTACCCAACTACTGTTTAATTTTTTTTTTTACAAATATTTATATAGATATGTAAACTGAAAATTTTATTACATAATCACTTTACCAAATAATTTCATTTATTTTTAGTATCATTCAACTAAATACTCATTTATTTTTGTCACAATACCTATATGAATAAATAAATTAAAAATATAATTATATATAGTTATTATTTATAACGAAATTTTACCAATTAATGTAAATATATGTGAAGGAATAATACCATGCCACATGCATAAATTGAGGTAACAAAATCGAGTTATTTGTTACCTACCTCTTGAAGCGCAGACAAAAGCGGAAGCGTCAGCAAGGATCACTTCTGGCGTCACTGGTCTGTCTGTTATCCACAAGCGGGACGACAACAACTCTTTTACAGTCTAAAAACCACTTGGAGAGCAAAAACCGGCGAGGGACAAATCCGACAGAGTTTCGGTATCTCGGGAATTTTTCACTTCTTTTTCTCAAAGGAAAAAAGGACCTATTTATAGGCCTTCATCTCCCAAATGAGATGAATGCACCATAAGTAGGAAATTAACTCCCATTAGGAGAGTTACCCCCTTTAATTACATATTAAAGGGGAAGTTGTAGGGTTAGAGGAAATTCAAGGGGCATAATCCCTTGATTTTCTCCTAATATGGAATTCTTCCATATTAGTAGGATTCTCGGTCCGATACATATATATTCCAGGTCAACCCGAGAAGTCATGGGCGTATCCCCTGACTCCAACATCTCCCACTCGCACATGACTGAACGATTTTCAGTCGAGTTCTCCATGTATACAGGCAGATAGACCGTGTGACCAGCATACATCGAGAGCACTCGTGCTATGCACCTGTTAGGGATATACAACATCTCGAAAAGACGAGATCCTCTTGTACACGTATGCCAAGACCCTAAATTACCTTTACCTTCTCGCATTCACTGTTTTAACTCATGATCTCATAAAACGATTTTCGTATTCACTATTATGTCGCTACTCATAGAGACTATAATAGGCTAGCCAATGAACCACGAAATAATTGAATGTGATCTAAAGGCTATCTTTCCCTCTTACTTTATGCTATCCGTCAAGATTCAGCTCGCTTTTCCAGTTAGTTCCGCCAGGCTCAAATTATTCCATAACCTCTTAGAGATTAACTAAGCTAGTCACACTGAATCATACTTCAGGAATAAGTTGAGGGTTATGAGGGTCAAAATATAGCAGAGTCTCATAATAGGGAAAACTGAGATCAATAATTTGACTTCCCATCCCTTTGTCACATAAGCACACATGGTATAAAACATGTGTTATGGCGTTCGTTCCTTCCCTTAAAGGAGCGCATGTCTTATATTTTTTTTAAAAAAATGTGTATATTAAAACACTATACAGAAGCGTAAGGTTGCGATGAACCGAAGCACCCAACTTTAGTCCGCTTACTTAAGGACTACTTCTGGCTTTTTCAACAGAACATGGTAGTTACATATAACTGACCATCGGATTTCATATAATCCTTAATTTGGATCTCAATCCAAAGCATACAATTTTATGTATGTCTTTATCTTGCACTTTAATAAGACTCATCTTATAATTTCTGCAAGACGGCACTTTTATTTTGAACATATACTCGAGCAATCTCATGTGTTCAAAATTTGCCTCATCTTAATTTTTGCCAACTCATTGACAAAATTAAGTAAACACTCTTGTGAGTGGGCTACTTTTCTATCCGACATGCTCAATCTCAAATAAATAACAGTAAATATTTACTCATAAACATTCACACTCTTGTATTGCCAATAAAGAACTTGTGTATTATTCATGAATAACAATTTTAAGGGGTTACAAAAAAAAACTACAGTACTACTCAATTTCTACACAAACCCTGAGATCTAATGTGCCTCACAAACACATCTCTAACTATGGGTTTAGTCAACGGATCTGCAATCATATCATGCATAGAAATGTACTGTAAGTTCACATCTCCTTGTGCAATAATGTCTTTTATGAATTGATACTTAATGTCGATATGCTTGGTCCTATTATGAAATTTTGGATCTTTCGTATAAGCTATCGACGATTGACTGTCACTATAGACGGTCATCGGTTCCTTCGAGGCGGTTACTCTTAGTTGGTCCATAAACCGTTTTAACCAAACAGCCTCTTGTACTGCAGCTGCAAAAGCGACAAATTCAGCTTCCATTGTTGATAGGGTCATGCACGTTTGTTTCTTGCTACTCCACGAGATGGCACCTTTGCCAAGCAAGAATATAAATCCTGAAGTGGATTTTCTATCGTCCATATCTCCTGCCCAATCCGCATCTGTATATCCTCTCAAACGCAGATCCTTGCCTTGATAACATAGAGAATGATTTGATGTACCTTTGAGGTATCTAAGTATCCTCTTAACTGCTTTCCAATGTGTTTTGCCTGGGTTAAATTTATATCTACTTACCATGCCCACAGCATAGCATATATCAGGTCTCGTACACAACATAGCATACATAAAACTATCCACGGCATTGGCATATGGAACATTCTTCATACATTCTATCTCATTTGGCATTTTAGGACACATTTCTTTGTTGAGAAACTGATTCTTAGCAATAGGGGTATCAATGGGTTTGTAGTTATGCATATTGAATTGTTCAAGGATTTTATTAATATAAGTCTCTTGAGAAAGAGATAACAACCTACTTGAATGATCTCTTGAAATTTTAACTCTAAGAATGTAGTCTGCTTCACCATATCTTTCATCTCAAAGTTGGATGATAGCCATTCTTTGATTTCATTCACGTACCTTTTGTCATTTCCTGCTAACAGTATGTCGTCTACATACAATGTTAAAATGACAAAATTACTTTTAGAGCTTTTGTTATAGACACAATGGTCTTGATCAATCATGTTGAACCCATTCGACATGATCGTCTCATGAAATCTTAAATACCATTGTCTCGAAGACTGCTTGAGGCCATAGATTGATCTCTTCAATCTGGAAACCTTATGTTCGTTGCCCATTTCAATGAAACCTACAAGTTGATTCATGTAAATTTCTTCATACAATTTTCCATTGAGAAAAGTAGTCTTTACATCCATTTGATGTAGCTCTAGGTCTAAACTTGCCACTATGGCCACAATTAGCCTTATAGACGTAAATCTTACAACTGGTGAGAAAGTCTCATCGTAGTCAATCCCTTCCTGTTGTGTAAATCCCTTAGCAACTAGCCGAGCCTTATATCTTTCGATACTACCATCAGCTTTTCGCTTTACCTTGAGAATCCACTTATTCCTAATAGGTTTGCGTCCTTCAGGTAGATCAACAAGTTCCCAAACTTGATTCGATCTCATAGATGCCATTTCCTCTTCCATTGCTTTAATCCATTTTTCTTTAGATGGGCTTGAAAGAGCTTCTTTAATATTTTTGGCTCTTCCTCATCTTGTGGGGTAACTAAAAGAGTTTCGTTCGACCCTTCGATCTCAAATCGTCGGCGAGGAACACTTCTCCTTTTAGATTTGCGCACTTCTGAATCTTGAGAAACATGTCTCATATATTCATCATAATTCGGAATGCTCCCACAGGGGCCTTGTTCCATACTCCCACCGGAGTCAGGAATACTCCCACTGAAATCAGGATCTCGAACATCCGGATCATTTTGTGGTTGAAGGTCTTGACCCTCATCCTCTAATTCCCTCCCACTCGGATGGAGTGATCCTGATGGTTCTTCTTCTTCCTTCATAAAAAGTGAAATCTTGGTTCACTTCGCCTAATCTTGGAAATTCATTCTCTAAGAATATAACATCTCGTGATTCGAATTCTGTCACAGTACCATTTTCCTGTTCACCCATGAAGACGTATCCTTTTGATACTTCAGAATATCTCACAAAAATACTCTTTTTATCTCTTGGTCCCAATTTACCAAATTTGCTTGAGGTATCATGGACGTAAGCTGCACAACCCCAAGGTCGTAAATGGCTTAGGTCAGGTTGTCGACCGGTCCACATCTCATAAGGCGTGGGTGTGACAGATTTGGAGGGCGCGCGGTTTAAAACATATGTGGCAGTTAATAGAGCATCTCCCCAATAAGAGATTGGCAAATTTGCCTCTGCCATCATAGATCTAACCATTTCAAGAAGAGTCTTATTTCTCCTTTCCGCAACACCATTTTGTTGTGGAGTTCTGGGAATAGACAACTGATGCTCAATTCCTTTTTCATCAAATAAAGCTTGAAATTCATCTGAAAGATATTCCTGACTTTGGTCAGTTCTCAAAGCTTTAATCTTCTTGTCTAATTGATTCTCGACAAAATTCATATAAATCTTGAAGCAACCCAATGCTTCTAACTTATGAGAAATCAAATAGATATGACCATATCTCGTATAGTCATCTATAAATGTGATAAAATAATAGGCCCCATGCCTTGCCCTCACATTCATTGGACCACAAATGTCAGAATGAACTAATTGCAATGGAATTATGGCTCTAGTTCCTTTTCCAAACGGTTTTCTAACTAATTTTCCTTTTAAGCAGTGCTCGCACGTAAGTAATTCAACCTTACTTAAATCACCAAGTAAACCTGTTTTGGCTAACCGACTCATTCGATCTTGCCTTATGTGGTTTAATCTAGCATGCCATAATTTCATATGATTCTCATAACTATGTAAAGTAGAAGATATAAATGAAAAACTAGCTTTATTCATAAAGTTAGGATCAATATCCAAAACTGTCAAATTGTTTGAAATGAAACCATAACCATAAAAAACACCATCCAAACACATATTTAAAATGTAAATCAAAACCAAGATTCATTAAAACAGGAACAGAAACTAAATTCCTTCAAATGTCTGGGGCGTAGAGCACATCATGTAGGAGTAGGGTTCGGCCTTTATGTAAGACTAATTTGCATGTGCCAATCCCTAGAACCGCCACTCGGCATCGTTTCCTACATAAATCCATTTAGCTCCACTGGGCATTCGCCGGAATTCAACAAAGGCATCTCGATCCTTTGTTACGTGGTCCATTGCTCCTGAATCTACCACCCACAAAAGATGAAATTCAGTTAATAATACAGAATTAGATACACAAATTTCACTCGCTCTTGAGTCAAAATAGTGTACCTTTTTAGGCATAGTGCAGTCTTTTGCATAGTGTTTCTTCTGTTGGCAGTTAAAGCATTTCACTATTGAAATGTTCACTTTCTTTTTGCCTTTGGACTTCTTTGAATTCTGTTCTTTCTTTTGCCACTTATTTTTCTTGGTTTGTTCCTTACCTCGACTCTTGAAGCTTTTTCTCTTATTCTGCTTTGAACTCATTCCCCCAGAACGGGATTGTGCCACATGCACTTCAGCATTGACCTTGATCGATGCCAGTCTATCTTCTTCAAGCTCCAGATGATGAGAGACATCCTCAAATGTCTTAATGTTGTCCATGTGAGTCAGTTGCATCTTCATATGCTCCTAACTCTTTGGTAAGGAACGGATGACAGCTTGAACCTGCTGCTCGTTGGTCAACTTATGACCATATTCACTAAGCTCACTTATCATATTCTCCATTTCTCTTAAATGTTTTCGCATAGGGTGATCAGACTTTTTCTGATATGTATCAAATTTGATCGTTAGCGATCGGAGTTTAGTCAGAGTCACACCTCCGAATTTCTCCCGCAATGCAATCCACAGATCCATTGCATTCTGATACTTACGAAATTGCTTAGTGAGATCATCTTGCATAACACTCAGTAGGATGATCCGAGCAGTGGAATTCTTTTTCTTCCATGCCACATAGGTATCTTGGTCCAGCTTATGTTGGGTCGTGTCGCCATCCTCAGGTTCAGCCATAACCGAACTTAAGGTTTCGAGGGTCTCTTGCTCCTCAAGCACATAGTGGATTTTCATACTCCAGATTTCATAATTTTCGCCATTCAATTTTAAGTCTTTGTTCAGCTCGGCGATAATGGATTCGGAAGCAATAGCCATTTGGATCCTCATATCTTTAATGGAACAAAAAAAAATGCACAAAATTAATAGAGATTTGGCAATACATGCTATATACTATGCATCTGAAATAAAGAACTAGTAAAGTTTTTTATTAGGTTTCGATTCGAAAAAGCTACTAATAGTATCCAATTACCCTCTAATTCCTAATGTCCAACCTTACAAGTTATAATTTCATGCATAGTAAATCTTAATTATTAGATTATTAAGTTCTCAAACTTTAAGAGGGGAATCCTATTGGTTTAAATTTATTAAGTCTCTACTTAATAAACATGCATTTATTTAACTCATAAAATAATGCAAGGCAATTAACAGTTAAATAAACACATTTATTATAAAATTAAAAGCCATTATCATAAATAAACTCATTCATTCAACCAATATAAAAAGAATATCCAATAATCCAAAATATGACACTCATGTCAAAAAAATAATAAGAAACATAAGTCTTATTTTAAATGAAAAATAAACGCTAACTTTATAAGTCTTTGACACACATGTCAACCAGATAATGAGTGAAGACTTCACAAAGTCTACTTATGGACTGGGGTAGTCATAACGACCCTTCGAAGCAACGTAGAAGGCACACCTCTACGCCATTCACGAAACCATGGACGGCTCACATTGCGTTCACTTCTCAAGGTCATCACAGAATTTTCGTCCGACCCCCACACTCCTCTTTTGGCAGCCTTTAAGATAAACTGAACCATAGCATGTCTATAAGATCCAACTTCTGATTCCCACACATGTATCATCAAGTTTCTCAGAACCGGATGATGCTCAAAAGAATCGATCATTACCTTAGCTATTTCATTTTGATCTCTTCCACAGCTCAAACCACCAATCCAGATGCACTCTTGCATATGCTCATGCAAAAACTCAATATGATGCACTATTGCATCAAGGTCATCAATCCGGCCATTTTTGCGCATCCTGATATTTCGGACTTCATGCACTTTTGCATTCGTCCTAGCAATACCCTCAGGAGTACGTGGAACCATAGGAGTCCTTATCATCACCATTTTTGTAACACATCACAGAAATAATAAAAATAGTTAATACACTCATGTATAAACATATATGATTGAAACACATTTTAATCAACAATAAGGACAAATCCCAAAAAAAATTCAAAACAATTTTTTTCCAAATTAATTAAGGACAGAAAATACAATTAACATAATTTTAAAATATTTTTAATAATTTAAAAATAAGAATTTATTTTCTGGTCATCAAAAAATTTTGGAAAAATTACCATAAAAACAGAAAAATTTTGAAAAATGGTTTTGGAAAAAACCGAAACTGATTTGGTGGTCGGAGGAAGCCGCACGCGCCAACACGCGCCGCCAGGGGGAGGAGTGACGCGCTCACGCGCCACACGCGCACCACGAGCGCCTCCCACTGATCTGCCACGTATCACAACCAGAGTGTGCCACGTGTCAGCCTGTGGTTGGTCCAGCTGTCTGCCACGTGGCAACAGTGACATGTCACCGTGCTAACGTGGCTTGGCACGTGGCACAATATAATACGTCCACGTGTCACCGCCCTGATTGCTCCACGTAGCGCCACGGGACACGTCATCTGCCACGTGGCTTGATCTCGGTCAACCACGTGGACGAATTCGGTTGGGCCACGTGTCCACAGTGACACAACACTGTGGACGCGCGTTTGCGCATGTGTGGGCCACCGCCCACGCGCATGCGCCCTTCATCTAGCGGCGCGTGCAAGTCACGCGTCGCCTTCCCAACGGATTCTGGTCTCCGAATTTTTTTCGGTGGGGGGTTTTTGGCGTCTGTGATCTCAATGGTATGGTCAAATTTTACAAATCTCATTTCTAGGCTAGCGTTTTGAATACCCATATTCATCCCCTCAATTTACGATACACAGACGATTTTAGATCCGAAAAATATATACAAATATATATTTTAACACGAAATAAATATATATCGGGTTCATGCATCCTAGATCTACCAATTTTACACATAAAATTTTTTAGATCCATTTTTAGCGACATGCCAGGACGCCAAAAAATATTGGCTCTGATACCAATGAAGGAATAATACAATGCCACATGCATAAATTGAGGTAACAAAATCGAGTTATTTGTTACCTATCTCTTGAAGCGCAGATAAAAGCAGAAGCATCAGCAAGGATCACTTCTGGCATCACTGGTCTGTCTGTTATCCACAAGCGGGACGACAGCAACTCTTTCACAGTCTAAAAATCACTTGGAGAGCAAAAACCAGCGAGGGACAAATCCGACAGAGTTTCGGTATCTCGAGAATTTTTCACTTCTTTTTCTCAAAGGAAAAAGGGACCTATTTATAGGCATTCATCTCCCAAATGAGATGAATGCACCATAAGTAGGAAATTAACTCCCATTAGGGGAGTTACCCCCTTTAATTACATATTAAAGGGGAAGTTGTAGGGTTAGAGGAAATTCAAGCGGCATAATCCTTTGATTTTCTCCTAATATGGAATTCTTCCATATTAGTAGGATTCCCGGTCCGATACATATATATTTCGGGTCAACCCGAGAAGTCATGGGCGCATCACCCGACTCCAACAATATGAGTACATAATCACCTTAGCAATAATTTTATTTATTTTTAGCATCACTCAATTAGTACTTATTTATTTTTGACACACTACCTATAAGAGTAATTAAAGATGCATTTTAATAATGTAATATTATATATAGTTATTATTTATAACGAAATTTTACCAATTAATGTAAATATATGAGTATATAATTACCTTACTAATAATTTCATTTATTTTTAGAGTGACTCAACTAATATTTATCTATTTTTGGCACAATATCTATGTGAGTAATTATGAACGTATTTTAATAATGTAATAATGAAATTTTACCAATTAATATAATTATATGAATATATAATTATCTTATCAATTAATTTCATTTACCACTATTATTACTCAACTAATACTTATTTATTTTTGGTACAAAATCTATATGAGTAATTGAGCGTATAAATTAATAATGTAATTATATACAATTTTAATATATAATGAAATTTACCAATTCATGTAATTATATGAATATGAAATCACCTTACCAATTAATTTTATTTATTTTTAGTATCACTCAACTAGTACTAATCTATTTTTGGCACAATACTTATATGAGTAATTGAGCATGTAAATTAATAATATAATTATATACAATTTTTATATATAATGGAATTTACCAATTCATGCAATTATATGAATATATAATCATTTTACCAATTAATTTCATTACGTTTAATATCGCTCAACTAATATATATCTATTTTTGGCATAATACTTATATGAGTATGTAAATTAATAATATAATTATATATAGTTATTATAGATAATGAAATTTTACCAATTAATGTATTATATGAGTGTATAATCATCTTACCAATTAATTTTGATTATTTTTAGTATCACTCAATTAGTACTTATCTTTTTTTGGCACAATACCTATATGATTAATTGTGTTGTAAATTAAAAATATAATTATATATAATGAAATTTTACTAATTAATGTAATTATATAAGTATATAATCAACTTATCAATTAATTTCATTTACATTTAGTGTCACTCAAATAGATCTAATTTATTTTTGGCTCCATACGTGTATGAATATATAAATTAACAATGCAAATATATATAATTATTATAATAATAAAATTTTAGTTGTACATTTAAAAATGATAAAAAAAATTAATATATTTTAGAGTGAATTAATAATTAAATTTGAAAATTTTTTGGCAGAAATATTTTTTTTTGAATTTTAGGAGGGAATTAAAAATTGAATTTAATTTTATATTTTTTGAGTTAGTGAAAAATTAATGAGTCAAATTATTCAATTTTGGTTAAAGTTGCTAGAGATGCGTTGGTTATTCAGTACTTGACGGTAGTTTCTGAATCAATTTTTAGCACTGGAAGATAACTTTAGACAAATTTAAAAATGATGTAATTCCGATTACAATCGATGTTCTTACTTGTTGCCAAAACTGATTTAATTTCGAAAGTATCAATTGAAAAACTTAAAAAGTTTGAATCAAATAATTATTATATTCGCGTAAATTATTTATTTTTTGTGATCTAATTATTTATTTTTTTGTTATTTTTTAAAATATTGCTCAAAATTCTCAAATCAGTGTAAATATAATACAGAGAAAAACTATTGAGTGTTAATTTTTAAATTTTGTATTTTGATATTATTCAGATATTTTAATTGTATTTCTATTTACTATTGTGTATATTTATTTTGTAAATTTTAAAAATATTGAATTATCCGAAATTCTGAATTGTATTGTTTTGTATTGAAAAAACTGAAAAACTGAACCAAATTTTATAAAAATTATATTGAATTATACCGAATTTTCAAGATAATAACAATACTTAATTTTTAAAATATCTGAAATTTCAAAAAATGCGAAAATTTGTAAATTTTGGAATTTTGGAATTACACGGTACCGCGTATACCACTAATATTAACATTTTGAGGTAAAATTAATATATGGGCCTATTTGACTCATGAGGCCTACTGAAAACAGATAAGAAAAGAATGATAGATAAGAATATGAACCTGGTTTCCAAATCCAATGCCAACACCAAGCATGATCCGGCCTAAAAGGAGCATGGCGAGATTAATGGCGGAGGCATTTAAGGCAGCTCCAATAAGAAAACTGAGACCACCGCAAATGATACTAGAGCGGCGTCCATATAGCCTAGTGACCGGAGCAGCCACCAGAGATGCTACCAAACCGGCCGGGTACAAAGAAGAGGTAAAAGCAGCCAGTCTTTGGTCATCGTACTTGCAATAATTGTTTTCATGGGCATGCTTCTTCTTTAAATACACACTGTGGAAAAATTTCTCAAGAAATGCATCCATTGATGTCACTCCTCCTGTTCAACATAATCACCAACAATTTTATTTCTCCCAACATAGTTTTCATCTAATTGAAAAAGAAATACCTGAAATTCCAATATCATATCCAAAGATAGAGCCACCAACAGCAGCAACAACACAGGCAAAAATCACAAAAAAAGTGGCCCCTCCTTTGTATTGTTCTGCCCTCTCTTTTGCCACTCCGGCAGGTCCGAAAGACCCTCCGGCCATCTTCAAATTAAGGTCTTCTCTTCCTCAACTGAAAATTTTGATGACTGTTTATAGTTGAAATACAATAATAGACAACGACAGCCTACCATCAACCTAATAATCTCAGTCTTGTTCGTATTTAAATTCGTATTTATTATTTAAATAAGCCCTTGCTGATAAGAGTTTCATTACTTTATTCTTACCTGTCTGCAAATTTTTCTCTAATTAATTATAGTACTTGAATGGGGTGGTGTGGATATTTATTAACAATAACCTACTTGTTATATATATCATTTCTAATAGATTTCGGGTATCCACTAAGTTACTAAATATATATGTATACTTTATGGTCAAAGTATCAATTTATGACAATTTTGAAAAGATGAATGTTCAAAATTACCCCTTTGTTTTTACTAAAAGTATAATATAGGTTCTTTTATTTTATTTTAATATAATGTTATTTTTAAACTTTTAAAACTAAAACAATTTTATCCTTTTATTAATGATATGTTAAAATAAATTACTCCCTCCGTTCTTTAATATCTGTCACTTTTGGCAAAAATCCAAATTACATTTATCTGTCACTTTTAGATTTTCAATGCAATTTAATTTTTTTTTTCAATTTAATTTTCTTTTCCAATACAAATTAACCAATTAGATTTAAATTTGTAAATTGAAACACTCAATTTTTTCCTAAATTAAAGTCTAATTAATATTTCTTAATTCTAGTGAAACTAACAAAAGTGACACCTATTTAGGAATGGAGGGAGTAATTTTTTATTCATTACTTTACTTACTGATAATCGAACTGGTGACAAGCTATAGACAATCTATTGAACACACATCTAAAAACATTAAAAAGATGTTCCAACCCTTGCACTCCCATAGCTCAAGCATTACGTAACCAATATAATTAATTTCTTGACTTTAATGATAAGCATTTAAGTTGGTAAAACTCTATATAGCCCAACAATATTGAAGTAAGGTGTGATTTTTCGTAGACAATTTTACATTCATTTTCTCCCTAAAGTTTTAGGACTTGATCTTCGAATATTTTCTTACTGAAATTTTTATCAAATTATTTATTTTTCAGAATATTTACTTTTTTACCGAAATTTAGATTGTAGATATTTGACTTTGAAAGTAATTTCAGCTTACATTTAGGATGATCATACTGTTATCACTTATTTTCACTAAAAGAGCAATATAATCCTTTTATTTTTTTTAATTTTATTTTTACTTTTTTAATGATAGTATAAAGTTATAGCCAAGTCACATTTTACGTGTAATTCAAAAATGATGCAAATGGAGGGTATTAAGGTTAATGAATGTAAATTGTCAAACTTAAAAAATAATAATAAAAAAATATATTGCTTAAATTTTAAAAGTTTAAAAATAATTATGTATTCAAATAAAGTAAATGAATTATATTGCATTTTTTGACAAAAATAAATATTGAGATTTTAAAAAATCAATTTTAATTAATAGTTAATAAAAATAATTAATATTAGATCAATTTTAAAAATATAAATATAATATTATACTAAAATAAAATAAAAACTAAAAGGGTCAATTTTGCACGGTGTTGCTTTTGAAATAATGAGTATTTAAGTTCTTTGAAAATCAGGAAAAAGAGCTGTCAGTTTTATTTTGGACCACTTGGAAATGCAAAAGTCGAATGACATGGTTGTTTGGAAGTATTTGATATTGTGATATGACGACATACTCTGATTTATATGACTTTGTCAGGATCTGAATGAGCTGGAATTCGGGTGCGTCTTGCGCTTTCCATGTTATCAGCACTCTCATCTAGACAGTTATTGCTAGCCACATGATCCACAAATTTTGAGCGAACCTAGCTAGGACGCTTTCCCGCACGGTAATGGCAGTTTGACTTTTTATTATTATTATTTTATATAAGTTTATTTCGTTATTTATTATTTATCGTTTTTATTATTTTTATTAAAATTAAAAATTATTAATTAAATTTAAATTTCAAATAAAATTAAGTTATTTAATATAAAAAATTTGAATTTAATTGATCAATTTTTATTGAAAAATTAAATTAAATTGAAAAAAAAATTAAATTACATTTAAAATATAAAAGTGACAGAAAAATAAAATTTGAATTTTACTCAACAGTTACAAATAAAAAGTGACAGAAACACTATTACTTTGGTTGCCTAGGAGTTGTTTTTGGAATTTTATTTCTTCACTTTTAAGTCCTATTTTTAAATTTTTTTTAAAAAATTAATATATTTTTTAAAATTTAAGAAATAATTTAATTCACTTGTAACTATTTTATTTTTGTTTCAATATTTTAAATACATTTATATATTTGTTGTCATTTTTTTTATGCTAATTAATAAAAGAGTAATATAATCAATTATTATTTTTTTTATAATATTAAAATATATTAATTATTTTTTAATTTATGTGTCAAAAGTTAAAAGTGACAATTAAAATAAAAATAATATTATTATTTATGAATGAGCACATAATCCATATATTAAACATATTATATTAGATCTCAAAAGTTAGATAAATATATTAGGGATAAGGTGTATTTTTGCCTTCGAACTTTAAAAAATGGAGTAAAAATGCCCCTATACTTTTTTTTGGTCGGTTTTTGCTCCTAAATTCAATGAAATGGTTGAAAAATACCTTTACGATGGGCGAAAAGTCCAGTTGGCAAATGGGGTGAACGTCATCCAATCACGTGTCAACACGTAAGCGGACACGTGGCAAGATATTTCCTAGTCAGCAAAAAAAAATAGATAAAAGCTGAAATGACGTGGCAACAACCAAACATCCGAAAATATGCATTTAAACCCAAATACTCAATCATTCAAGTTAAAACCCAAACACCCAATATGCATAAAAATCCAAAAAATATCTCTCCAAACAGTTTTCTTCTTCAACGCAGAATCAGAAAATGAAAATGGGAGGGGCAAAGAGCATTGCTTCGCAAAACTCCAATGCCGGTATAAAACGAAAGTTGTGCCGATGTGGTGTGGAGGCTATCAGATTGGTAGCTAAGACAGCTGTAAACAGTGGGAAAGCTTTCTACAGATCCCATAAGTATGGAGTATGCTGTAATTTTCTGCATTTTGAACAATTTAATGATATGAAACTGTTATGACTTAACACGAGTTAAGTTACATCACATATCTATGACAGATATAAACTTGTGTATTTCACCAACTTGGTATATAAGCGCAATGATTTATTATGTAAAATATTTGAACATTAACCTGCCAGCGGGTTAATGTATAAATATAATATACAAAACAATTTTTTAACATAGACCACCACTAACATAACTCGCGCAGGTGATTTATGTTAAAAAATTATTTTGTATATTATATTTACATATTAACCCGCTGGTGGGTTAATATTCACATATTTTACATAATAAATCATTGCACTTATATACTAAATTGGTGAAATACACAAGTTTTAAGTTTATATCTGTCATTACAATCACCTTCCTGTATCAAATACTAGATTAATTTTCATGGTAACAATCTCAGCTATCAAATGATGTACAAGTAATTCAGGAATACATTTTCTAAGAAATAAATAAATTAGTGGTGGTTTATGTTAAAAAACTGTTTTGTGTATTATATTTACACATTAACCCGCTGTTGGGTTAATGTTCACATATTTTACATAATAAATCATTGCACTTATATACTAAGTTGGTGAAATACACAAGTTTTAAGTTTATATCTGTCATTGCAATCACCTTTCTGCATCAAATACTAGACTAATTTTCATGGTAACAATCTCAGCTATTAAATTATGTACAAGTAATTCAGGAACACGTTTTTTAAGAAATAAATAAATTAGTGGTGATTTATGTTAAAAAACTGTTTTGTGTATTATATTTACACATTAACTCGTTGGTGGGTTAATGTTCACATATTTTACATAATAAATCACAGCACTTATATACTAAGTTGGTGAAATACACAAGTTTTAAGTTTATATCTGTCATTGCAATCACCTTCCTGCATCAAATACTAGATTAATTTTCATGGTAACAATCTCAGCCAGTGGCGACGCCACATGAAAGAGAAGGGGGGCAATTGCCCCCCTTAATTTTTAAAAAAAAATTAATTATATATATATATTTTTATACATATATATTAAATAAATTATTTTGTCCCCCTTAAAATTTTTTTCTTTTAAACCTGACTTATATTTTTGCCCCCCTTAATTACAAATTCTGGCTTCGCCACTGATCTCAGCTATCAAATTATGTACAAGTAATTTAGGAACACATTTTCTAAGAAATAAATAAATTAGTGATAGTTTATGTTAAAAAATTGTTTTGTGTATTATATTTACACATTAATCCGCTGGTGTGTTAATGTTAATATTTTTTACATAATAAATCATTGCACTTATATACTAAATTGGTGAAATACACAAATTTTAAGTTTATATATGTCATTGCAATCACCTTCCTGTATCAAATACTAGACTAATTTTTATGGTAACAATCTCAGCTATCAAATTATGTACAAGTAATTCAGGAACACATTTTCTAAAAAATGAATAAATTAGTGGTGGTTTATGTTAAAAAACTGTTTTGTTTATTATATTTACACATTAACCCGCTGGTAGGTTAATTTTCTTATATTTTACATAATAAATCATTGCACTTATATACTAAGTTGGTGAAATAAACAAGTTTATATCTGTCATGGATATGTGATGTAACTTATCTCGTGTTGAGTCCTAACAGTTTCATACCATTACATTGTTCAAAATGCAGAAAATTACAGCATACTCTATACTTATGACATCTGTAGAAAGTTTTCCCACTGTTTACATCTGTCTTAGCTACCAATCTGATGGCCTCCACACCACATCGACACAACTTTCGTTTTATACCGGCATTGGAGTTTTGCGAACCAATGCTCTTTGCTCCTCCCATTTTCATTTTTAGATTCTGCGTTGAAGAAGAAGAAGACTGTTTGGAGAGAGATTTTTTGGATTTTTATGCATGTTGGGTGTTTGGGTTTTAACTTGAATGATTGGGTGTTTGGGTTTAAATACATATTTTCGGATATTTGGTTGTTGCCACGTCATTTCAGCTTTTATCTTTTTTTTTTTTGGTTGCTGACTAGGAAATATCTTGACACGTGTCCATTTACGTGTTAAAATGTAATTGGCTGACGTACGTTCACTCCGTTTGCTAACTAGACTTTCCGTCTATCGTGATGGTATTTTTCAACCATTTTATTGAGTTTAGGGGCAAAAATCGACAAAAAAAAAAATATAAGGGTATCTTTACTCTATTTTTGAAAGTTCGATGGCAAAAATACATCTTATCCTAATATATTATAATAAGGGAGAAGGTAGTATTGTGGAGCAGTAGTTTATCCTTCAAGTTCATCAAAACTTGCTAATATTATAAGGGAGTACAGCAGTATTAAAAGTGTTAATTCGGTACGTATGTGCATGTAACTGAACCATTAAATTGTTAATATGGATGCAATTTAACGCTTCAAATGTCCATACAGTACACTCACTATAACACCCATAGAATTTGACATAGTGTATTTTTGTTGTTGTTCAAATCAGGCACTACATAAGCACATGTACCATATTACACCTCGAATATTTTGCCTATATATTGCCTCTATAGTTAATCAAAACTTATTATTTTATACTTCAAGGTTTTTTTATCCAAAAATATTAATTCTTAAAATTTAAAAAATTTATGCTATTTTATGTAATGCCATTTGAGCAAGACTAACAATGTTGATGTGGATATTGAGATGGTGTCACTATGCACATGTAATGCACACATGTATGAACTATTAATCCACCTCACTCGTACACATCATCAATGGATCTTACTCCCCACTAATTCATCAGTATTATTTTCCCTTTATGTTTTGCAAAATAATTATTTTGCCCTTAACATTTTATAAAAATCACTGTTTTTTCTCTCAATTTTTTTCTTTTCTAAATATACTTAAAAATTGATTAAGTTTAATTCTCAGTTTATTTTCTATTATTTTTTAAAATTAATTTATAGATTTTATAAATAAATATGACTGTAAAAAAATATATACAGAAAATATATAAATCTTTGATCATAATCACTTCAGATATAAATCTTTGCTAAATAAATAAAACCAACAAAATAATAACATAAAGGCCAAAGGTGCATTTTTGCCCCTATCGTTTGCCAAAATAGACAAATTTACCCTCAACGTTTATTTTGGTGCAAATTTGTCCCTAACATTTGTAAAATTAAAGATTTTTGCCCCCGCCGTTAGTAATCAACTAACTTATTAACGGTCAAAGTTACCGGTAATTGACGGCAGGGACAAAAACCTCATATTTTACAAACGTTAGGGCCAAATTTGCACGTTTGAAAAAACGTTAGGGGCAAAAATACACTTTTGGCACCCAAACGTTTGATTCACATGTCCAATGGATATATGACACGTGTCCCATTAACAGTCAAGTAACGTATTAACGGTCAAAGTTAGCGGCAATTGACGGTAATGGAAAAAATCTCCTATTTTACAAACGTTAAGGACAAATTTACCTCAAAATAAACGTTAGGGGTAAATTTGTCCATTTTAACAAACGACATGGACAAAAATGCACCTTTAGCCTAACATAAATATCTGATTTATTTGCTCCTCCAAGTCTCCAACCAAAAACACAACTCTCGTTTTCAAACAGGATCTAGTTAGATAAAACATACGTACTAGCACTTCATGTTCAAATAGGATCTAACTTGGATGGCCATGCGCGGCACACCCTATATCAGAATTATATTATATATTATTATATCTGAATTGACAAAAAAAATATTTTGTAATAATTAAAAAAAAAATCCAAATGTTTAGGTCGATGTACAATTAGAGCTATATAAAATGTAATAATTAATGCTTAACTTTTGTAGAGCATTTTAATTAAATCTTTGCGTAAAATTAGAGACATGCATCGGACGGATTCGGATCAAATCCGAATCGACCCGAATAATTTGAAATTTACATATATCTTTTATCCGAATCGATCCTAACTAATTTTTTGAATCTGATCAGATCAATTCGAATATTTTGGATCCTGAAAACAGAAAGTAAACCCATTAGCAACACAATTAAAACTAAGATTTTATATCAAAGTTCAATCAAATGGTAATAATGCAAAATTTTAGTCTATCGCTAGAAAAATCAATGTTATTAAAACCGGACCGGATAGAAAACCAGCAAAGCTGAGGGTTCGTGGTTCGACCGAATTTTTTTCTATTTTTTAAAATATTATTAATTATTATAATTTTTATAAATATTACCGTATAAACACTCAAACAACAAAAAAAATCTATCAAAATATTTAACATATGCCACAAATATACTAATAATAAGTTACAATACATATTAAATATTCACCAAAAATAAGTTTTAAAAGTTCAAATAAATTCATTTTACTTTATACATATTTAAAAAAAAAAAAGTCATTTTCATCACTTATCATCATCGTCATTCTCATTAGGGGTGAGCATGGTCGGTTAACCAGTCCATGAGCCTCAGTCCATTAACCAGTCCATTAAATCGGTTTTTTGAAATTTCAGTCCATTAACCAGTCCATTACCATCGGTTAACCAGTCCATCGGTTTCGGATTTTCGGATCGGTTACCCAATATTTTTCGGTTAACCACTATAATTATAAAAATATTCATAAATAAAATTAAAATGTTCAAAATACTTAAAAATTAAAATTTTTTCACTATAATATAACATTATTGTTGTTAAAATAAAAATATTTGGTGGATATAAGCAAATTTGTTTTTAAAAATTAATATTTAATAAGTAAATATATTAACCGGTCCATAATCACTTTTAATTAGATAAATTGTTGTACTTACTAATAGCTAATTAAAAAAATTTAAAAATTTAAAAATAATTAGTATAATGAAAAAAATACATGATCACCTTTAATTAGGATAAATTGTTATAAATTATTAAAAAATTAATAAATTAACTAAAAATTCGGTTTCGGTTCGGTTAACCAGTCATATGAGTCAAAAACCATTAACCAGTCCATTAATATCGGTTTTTTCAAAACACTAACCATTAACCAGTCCATTACAATCGGTTAACCAGTCCATCGGTTCGGTTTCGGATTTTTTTTTCGGTTAACCAAGTCCATCGGTTTTTTTGCTCACCCCTAATTCTCATTGTCGTCATTTACGTCACTATTACCAATGCCCCTGCTACAAAATAAATAACCAACTCACTCACACCTTTAACACTTTAAGTCTGACTGCTACACCTCTTTTCTTTTCTTATTGTATTGATCAGAATTGGACAAATTAACATCATTAATTTTCATTACACTGCACCCCTACACATTTTGCATTCTTTCTTTTCCTTATACTCACACTTTCACCTTTTATTTTTTATTTTTTAAAAATTATTACTTGATTAGATATTTTTCAGTTAAAATATTTTATTTTATGAGTTTTAATTTAAAAAATAAATAATTCAATAACTGTAGGTGAAATTAAAAAAAATGGTAGAAAATTATCTTTAAATTCACCAGCTTTAATAATTTATTCAATTTTTATTCTATTGTATTTTATTGAATTATTAAACCATTATATTGTTTTCATTAAGTCTAGTGATTAAATAGTAAAAAAATCAATTATTTACTAAATAAAACTTATTAGATTATTTATTTTTTATTTTTATGAAAATAGCACTTATTTTATTAATTATTTTAAACTAAAAAACATATTATTTCAAAAAAAAAAACTAAAAAATATATAATAAAATATAACCCGGTTTTGGCCGGTTTTTCCCTGTTCAATCCGGTTTTTTTCCAATCCGGTTTTTATGTGGTTGAACCAACCGGTTAGACCACCGGTTCGCGGTTCAACCGCCCGGTCCGGTTTCAATAACATTGAGAAAAATAATGAGAACACGCAGAGAGTAAAGAGAGCAAAAACCAAAGCCATACAATTTTAGTACAGAGATTAAAGAGAGCAAACAGTTTCAAAGTGAAATTTCAGTATTACCCTTGCCATTGTTGCTGCCTGCTCATCCTGCTCCTCCTCCTTTGCCACTCATTCTCTCTGTCTCTTGCTCTCTCTATATATCTTTATTTCTGTGTTTCCCTCAGGTATGAGAACAAAAAACCCAAATCTCTCGTAAAAAAAGAAAACATCCAATAGCAGAGGGAAGACCACCAAGGAGAATGGCAAGTGGTCGGTGGTAACAACGGGCGATGCGGCAGTGACAATCACAAGAGGAGGAGGAAGCAGAGAGAAATGACTGGACTACAAAGACAAAAAAAAATGTATATATAGGGTTTCTTGGTCAGGTCGAAAAAGGTTTTAACCCGACCCGAAAATAATGAATTTCACCATCCGACTTGATCCAAATCCGAATAACCCTAATAATTCTATCTGAATGCAGATTTTAGATCGGATTTTGAGCACCACAGTTAAAACTAACAAAAATATCAATTATTTTTTTTTATAAATTAATATTTTCAGTTTTAAAGTAATATAATTAAAAATTAATAATAATAATTTTTTTTTTATTATGAATAACTCAATAAGGTTACTTTCATTAATTTTGGTACTATTAAAAGAGTATTATATGTAAAATTTTAGAAAAAATAACACTTGCATCAAGATTTTAATTATCATGAACTAGAAAGTCGAATTAACTTGCTAAAACATTTGAAAAGAGAAAATGTAATGTTTATGTTTCATTTTGATTTTTTTTTTTGATAAAAAATATAGAATATATTGCTTTTAGAATATAATATAAATATTTCCAATGAATTAAATATGCAAATATATGTTGATATAAACTAAATTAAATAAAACGTAGTAGTACAGCACAATTAGGATTATCATTGAATCAATTAACATGCATAATTGTTGACTTATGCAACAGCTAATAAATTTTTACTAAATACTTATAATATTTTTCATATCAACTATCAAGTTTGTTTATTCTTAAGTGTCGCTCTCTAGCAAGTTTTGACTTTTGATTTTCCTTTCGTTTGTTTGTCTATTCTGCTTGGTCTTGTCTTTTGTGCTTTTGTTGAGAAAAGTAACAAATGGATTCAGTTAACGATCTATGTGCTCATCAGATTACCATCGAAGACGAGCGTATCGATGGTCTTATCTTTGAAGAAGAGGATCTTAATGAACAAGCTGCTGATCTACGTTGGGCTATTTCATGGACGCTCTTTCACAGGCGCTATAAAGATCAATACTGATGCAGCCATTTTCAATGATAAGTTTATGACTGGCACTGATTTTGTTGTTCCTAATCATGATGGAGAGTTTTTGGCGGCTGGAAGCAGAACTTTCATGGTATTTTGGAGGTCTCTACTGCTGAAGCCATTAGTGTGCGTGAGGCTCTCAGCTGGGTTAAAAATCAGTCTTTTTCGCGTGTTATCATTGAAACTGATTCCCAAATTCTTGTGAGTGCTTTTTGTACTAGCTGCAGTTTAAGATCAGATTTGGAACGTTTAATTCAAGATTGTCATTTGTTGCTTTCTAATATATACCATGATGTTGATTTTGTTAAAAGATCTGCAAATAAGGTTGCACATCTCTTAGGTCGCAACTCTTGTGCTATGCCAGGTCTATGTTTATGGTACTTGTTTCCCCCCGATTTTGGTTCAAAAAAAATATCAACCATTGGTTATCAGCAACTGTTATCGGTTATCAGCTAATACAAATTACTAAACCAAACGGTTCTAAAAACTCTGTCAATAAAACGGTCCTAAAAACTTTTTGTCAATATATGTAATAACTTAGAGGTCTTGAGCACTCGTTGTCAATACATATACGCCATGTTTGTTTTCCCGTATAGTATACAGGATAGCATAAAATAATACAGGCTAATACATTAGAGGGTGTTTGGCTAATTTTTCTAAAAAATAATACATGTATTATATAATACAACATTTAGTTTTTATCCTATATACACAGTATAAAATAGTACACCCCTCCCCCCTGGGTTTATTTAATACGGTATTTATCCTTATTTTTACTTTTTCTCATTTTATATAAATTCTATTTTATTATTTTATTATCATTTTTATTTTGTGAATATATATTTTGTGTGTCATAATAGTTTATTAAATTTATTTAGTTTGAATATTATTATTATTATTATTAAATTCTTTTTTGCATGATTTTCTACTTATGAGCCTTTTACATATTGGATTATGTCTAAAATAATAAAATAATAATAATTAAGTTTATTTATTTTGATTTGTTATGGGACTATGTATAAAATTATTAATTTTAACACATTTATTAATATATTTCAATTATATAATTGAATGTTATTAATTAAATTGCTTGTTTGATTGTTAATTTATCTACTATTATATATTTATATTTCAAGAAATTTTTGCACATTTTTAAAAAATTGTATTTTACAATTAATTTTTTTTTGTCTAAATTGATAATATTAAAAATAATTTATTTTTTCATATTTTTTAATTTTATTTAAAAACAATACAATATACTATTATATATCAAATACAATATAAAATAATACAAACTAATATAAGATTATACCAAACACTGTATAATATAACACAAATTAATATTATACAGACTAATACTATACAGGCTAATACTATACAGACTAATATTATACAGGCTAATACAATACAGCGAACCAAACGTGCCCATAATAATTTAGGGTGTATACGGATTTATATCTTTTTGAAGCGAATCGAAATATAAAAAAAATTTATATCGTTAACTTTTTTTATTAGATCCGAACTTAATTGTACTGTTAACTTTATTTAGAACGAAATTGTACCGTTGATTTTATTTGAAACGAATTTAAATATTTTATCAATCGTATTGAATTATACCAAATTGGACAAAAAGAATCGAAATTTATTAATTATTATATATACTACCAATAATTTATTGTTTCTATTTTATATTTATCATATAAATTTAATCTCATAACTATTTGTATTTTAATACATGAAATTAAAATAATAACTACTTAATAATTTAAAATGATATTTTAATTATTAATAAAAAATTTTAATAATTAAACGAAATTTTATATTTAATTATATATAAAAAATATTATAGTAAATCCATTAATCATCTAACTAAATAATTTATCACCTAATTTTTTTTTATCAGTTTAATGTTATTTATTTTT
The DNA here is from genome assembly GCA_947683425.1 of Excoecaria cochinchinensis. Classification (NCBI taxonomy): domain Eukaryota; kingdom Viridiplantae; phylum Streptophyta; class Magnoliopsida; order Malpighiales; family Euphorbiaceae; genus Excoecaria; species Excoecaria cochinchinensis. The sequence goes on from CANTUQ010000105.1 coordinate 8,236,052, forward strand.
AATAACACTCAACCACTACTTTTCAATTTTTGACACCAATGCTTATATGAATATGTAACTAAACAATTCATTATCAAATTAACATATAAATTTAATTTCATTTACTTTTAACGTCACTTAATTGCTACTACTCTATTTTTCGCACCAATATCTCTATGAGTTAATAACTAAGCAATTTATTACTTAATTAGCTTATCAATTTAATTTCATTTACTTTTAAGATCACTCTACTCAATGCCTTTATGTGTACTTAACTAATCAATTTATCATCCAATTACCTTATCAATTTCATTTACTTTTACCATCACTCAACAATTTACAACTCTATTTTTGTCACCAATACCTATATGGGTATGCAACTAAATAATTTATCACCTAATTTGATTTAGAAACAAATTATTTTGCTCATAATAAACTAATTTTACTATACATGTAGTAAGACAGGTTTTTTTTTTTTTTTTTCTCCAAGTAATTATGGCTATTGTTTTCCATTCTTCTACAATTAAGAATAGGATTGCAAATCATATGATTTGGTAGCTCAATAGATGGTATCAGATACAGATGAAAATTTATTATCAAATTGTACAATATATTGGTATCAGATACATATTTTTTAATTGTATGACATACTGTTCCTTTTGTCTTGTAAATAGTATTATGATAATTATATGATATCAGATAGCAGATAATAGTATTTGATTAATTTAATTGTACAGCATATGCAAAGTTTTATGAAAATTTGTTAGCTATTTATAATAGTATGTTTGTTTTACAAATTTTTAAAGAGATGCTTTATTATGTAAGATTTATTTTATAGGTTGATCTTAAAATATTTTTATAGCATGCTAAGATATTTTTTAATTAAGGTTTTATTTTTGTAAATTGATCAATTTAATATATATTTGGTTAAATTGAATTGTAGAATCTTTTTTAGATTATATTTGTTGATAATACTATACATTTTATTGGAGCTTTCTACAAAAAAAAACTTGTATTATTTGCAATACATTATTATTTTGTATTATATTGTCGGTATCAAAAGAACCGAACCAAATTATAACCAATTTTTAAAGAATTGTACTAAATTATTTTAAATTTTTAAAACAGTTGCAAGATTTTATTTTTAAAATATTAAATTGTACTGAACTGTGTACATCTCTATAATAACCCATTAGCTTATTATATAATTGGCACTTTTCCAACAATCAATTAAAAGTCCTGATAATGCCGAGCTTCTTATTTTGCAGTCCTCATATGTGATTTAGTTAATATCGAACCGATTTTGTCTATTCAAGGTTTAAGTAATTTTATGCATGATTTTCTTGTCTTTAGAGATGAGAAAAATGTAATGGCGAAATTTCATGGGGACATATACAGTTCACAGCCCTCCGAAAAAAAGTTTTTGAGCACGCACACACATACACCATTTTTTAATTCTCGCAAAAATTATTAAAATCTATGATGGTAAATTTGTTAAAATAACCAAACTTTATGTAAACAAATTGAAAATGCTTGATGGTAATAAATTTTATTTTTTTTTCGAAAGTTAAAAATAGAATATTAATCTACAATATGCTTTCACTTCATTTTTTTTTTCTGCCTGTTTACTTGAAATTTCATTATTTTTAGTGGTAAATTTGAGTAAATTACGTAATAATAAGGGCAATTTTAGCCAAAAAAAAAAACATACAAGCAAATATGTACACCATTTTTAATATTTTAAAGGTAAATTTAGCCCAAAACATACTTAATGGGCAAATTTATACTATTTTCAATATTTCATGGCAAATTTAATTCTTTTCCCCATTTATAATCATTCCACAAGAAACTGTAGTTCGTCCTAAAAGGAACGTCAAGAGAACTCATATATACATTTGAGGAAAAGAAACCAACAAAAACACGTATTGATTCGCATGAAGCAATTCAACGGAGAAAATACAAAATTACCTGATGGCTTTAGCTCCCTATACTGTATTTCAGGCTTCTGTAATATTACACACATTCCTCAAATTTGAAGCGACAGTGAAAGTTCTTATTTTTCCCTTAAAAAAAAAATGATATTTTGGCCAATTAAATAAAAGACCATTTAAAGAAAATATTGTTTGCTTCAACATTAACAGTTAAACTTGATGAATGATGCATAAAATTTTTCTTACCATTTTTCTTTCTCTGAAAAAATCAAAACACACCACTCAAGAAGCCCCTGCAAGAAAAAGGAGTACACTGATTAATACCATGAGAGCATAGCAAGACTGCTAATTTGGAATGACATGGATGTTCCTTACCAAAATCCAGATGCTTTCTTGCTTTGATTTCTGCAGTAGTAAATAATAATGATACACTCAAGTCAGAACAGGCATGAGTATGTATATTAAATTACTATATAGAAAGAAAGAAGGAAAAATGCATCTTAAGGTCCCTGAATTTATATGTTTTTTGTTACTGGATTCGTAAACTTTTATTTTAATATATATTGGATCCAAATAAGGATTTAATAAAATCTACAAAATCAAAATAAGGAACCTGAAGATGCATTTTCAGTGACCATGATACCTTGAAATTCCCAAGAAAGCATCATTTATATCATCACTGCTTGGCTTCTCATTGAATTTTGATAAGATTTTATACTTTTCTCCCCTAGATGGTAGATCCACTCTTTTATACAATTCATAAGGATTCGGGTAAGACATCCTGACAAAGGAATGATTACTTTTCAATATTCTCAAGTAAACAAGATCTCAAATTGATTTCTGCATACAATAAGTTCTTTAAGATCATTATTAACAAAGAATTCCGTATATGATTAACTCATTGCTACTGAAATAGAAATGAGATTAAAGCAATTGTCAAGTAAAAGAACACAGAATGCAAGTAAAATGGGAAAGCATATATGGCCTAACCTATAACGCATGGTAAGTCAAACCAATTAACAAATTCAGACTAGTGGAAAAAAGACAATGCACATGACTTCAAATTTCTAAATTTCTTTATTAATAAGATGTTGGTCAGGGAAAAGTCGCAAGAGATTCAAACACCCCAGCCACCTTCTGTTATGGTCTCAAATTATGGATCGGAACACCAAGTGATTAATCAAGCTCGTCAAAGAGAACTTGAAACCTTCAAGCTCATTACAGGGAGAAAGGAACTTCGAACTTGTTAGAAAGAGTTGCTTGTACTTTTGTATTGTAAATTTCTGACTTGACTTATTGATTAACTTTTGCCTCTTTAAATAGAGGGTACAAGCTTAGGAATATATAATAAAATAGGAATTATATTCTAACTAGGAACCATGAATTCCTTCTAATTAGGAAATATTAAAATAAGAAATAAATCACAAATTGAAAATAAATCCTATTACAACTAAAATAATACTAACAAAAATAAAACTTACTATAACCAAAAATATTGCGTTAATAAACCCAAACTCTAGAATGTAACACCTCCCTTCTATTTGCCTTTCATCAGATAAGTTGCAAAGAACCTCTTGGAATTTAAGGGCATAGGAAAAGTTTCTATTTCTCCCAATCTGCATTTCGATCCAAAGAAGTTAGCTAAGCTACTCCTATTACTATCTCACTTTATTTGTTTAAATTGCCAATGTGTTCATATTAAAAAATTAAACCTACAACCAAATTTCAGATGCAATAAACTTATCTAAAAACAAAAATTTTATTGTTGAACACTTGTTCAGCTTACAAATGCACGACTCAATAGTCAAAGCAAGAGTAAGCCAAAGCCCAGCTGTCAAGGCAATAAACAACCTCGTAGAGGCAACATGGACAAGGCACAGCTAGGCAAGAGTAAGTGTTGGTTCAAGACCACATCCTAATTTTGATTATAATCAAATCTTAAATAAACTCTATTGTGAATTCTTTTCTAATACATTTCTGCAGGAACTTTTCTACCCACTTGTCTGATGCATATCAACAATTTCTGGAGATCAAGCTACAACAAGTATGAATTTAAGTTGTAAACTTGTAAATTGCCTTAGTTTGTTAGGAATTAGGTTATTAAAATGTAAATCAAATTAAGACAAATTATTCTCACTCATGCATACATATTAGCTTTAAAATTGTACAAAAATGTTTTTAAGTTAAAAATTGAACTTTTGATCAAAACTGATTTTTGTCAGAAAATGGTTCTTTAGAAAATGAATTTCTGACTGCATCAATTTTCTAACTGAATTTCTGATCATATCAAAATTCTGGGTAAAACCCAGAATTGCACTACAAGACAAAATAATGGCTAGTTAGAGTTTGTCTTTTTTGATTGGCTCTCCAACAGCTATAAACGGCTAATTTGTGTTTCAAATGATCAAAACTGATTTTTTGAGTATAAATACATATCTTTTCTTTTATTAGAAGGTTAGAAAAAGTTGTAAAGAATTTCTACCTTTTAAGAGAAAAGCTTATTTTGTTCATCTCACTTTTCCACATCTTTGCACTTCATTTTTTACACATTCTCCTCAATTTGGTTATAATTTTTTGTTGTAATATTTGTGTGAGGAAATTCTATTGTAAAAGATTGTGAGTTGGGTTGGCTAGAAACCTAGGAGAGAAAATTCTAGTAAGTGTTTTAATCTTTTACTTTGGGAAAAAAATTGTGGGTAGATATTGACAATTTTAGAGAGATCAAAACACTCACTTCTGTTTCGATCTTTATATTGAATAAAACATAAGTATTTATACAAAAATACTACATCTAACTAAGGAAACTAATATCTGTTAGCCTATGATTTGATTCCTATAATCTTGCTATGCTGAATAGGAAACTAAATATATACATTGATACTATGTACACTGATATCCCCCCTCAAATTGATGCTGGGTGATCAACAAGCATCAATTTGTTAATGAGAAACTGATGTCGACCAATAGGAAGAGCCTTAGTAAACACATCGGCAGATTGATGCTGAGTAGCGATATGAGGAAGAGAAATAACATGTGAATCATATGCCTCACGAATAGAGTGACAATCTACTTCAATATGCTTGGTGCGCTCATGGAAGACTGGATTAGCTGTAATCTGGATAGCACTAGTATTATCAGCATGAAGAGGTGTAGGATTAGGTTGGCAGAAGCCAAGTTCAGCCAAGAGCCCTCGAAGCCAAAGAATCTCAGAACAAGCAGATGACATAGCTCGATACTCAGACTCCGTGGAAGACTTAGAAACACGATCTTGCTTCTTACTTTTCCAAGAAATCAGTGAGGAACCAAGAAACATGCACCAACCAGTAATGGACCGTCGAGTATCAGTACACCCCGCCCAATCAGCATCACTATATGCAACAAGACTGATGGGGGAGTCAATGGGAAAGAACAAACCGCGGGCAGAAGTGCCATGCAAATAACGAACGATTCGGCGAACAGCAGCGAGATGAAGATGCCTGGGTGCTTGCATGAATTGACTAACCTGTTGAACAGCAAAGGAAATATCTGGACGAGTAATAGTCAGATAGTTAAGACTGCCAACGAGGCGCCTATACAAAGTAGGATCAGAAAGAAGATCACCCTCGTCACGGCGATATTTAACATTCACTTCCAAGGGAGTATGAACAGAACGACCATCCTGAAGACCAGCCAAAGAAATCAAGTCTTGAGTATACTTATGTTGATGTAAAAAAATACCAGCGGAAGTAGAACATACTTCAAGACCTAAAAAATAGTGTAAAGGACCCAAATCCTTCATATGAAAAACGCCTTGAAGACGCTCCTGAAGCTGAGAAATCAATTCAGAATCAGTCCCAGTAATAACAATATCATCAACATATACCAGAAGCAAGACGATTCCCTTAGAAGTTTTGCACAGAAACAAGGAGGAATCATACTGACTTTGAACAAAAGAGAAGCTGAGAAGAGCATCACGAAATTTATTGAACCAGGCCCGAGGTGCCTGTTTCAAACCATAGAGTGACCTCTTTAACTTACAAACATCGGAAGATGGAGTAGAAAATAACCCAGATGGTGGAGTCATGTAGACATCCTCTTTAAGATCCCCATGCAAAAAGGCATTTTTAACATCCAGCTGTCGTAAAGACCATCCCTTTGAAGCAGCGAGAGCAAGGACAAGTCGCACAGTTGTCATCTTTGCTACAGGAGCAAATGTCTCCTCATAGTCTATTCCATACTCCTGCCTATTACCGAGAGCGACTAACCTTGCTTTATATCTGTCAAGTGAGCCATCAGATCGCAGCTTGATTGAATAAACCCATTTACAACCAATGGGATGAATACCAGCAGGACAAGGAACAAGATCCCAGGTATGATTTTCTTGAAGAGCCTGAAGTTCTTCTTGCATGGCTTTGGCCCAACATGCTTGTTTAGCTGCCTGAGAATAAGATGTAGGAACTGGAGCATGAGATAAAGTGGCAGAAAAACCATACCTATCAGGAGGACGACGAACACGAGTCCCTCTTCGAGGAACCTCCAGAGTTGGCAACGGATCAGAGTCGGGAAGGATTTGTGGGAATGGAGGGGGCTGTCGTCGCTGATAGACCATACCCTGTTTAAAACGCTCAAAAGGGCGAGAAATGCCATCAAAGTGAGGAAGAAGAACACGGTCCAAGGAAGAGACATGTTGCTGAAAATAATACTCATGTTCAAAGAAAATCACATTTCTAGAAACACGCATGCGATTGGCAATATCATCATAGCATAAAAATCCCTTGTGCGCCGTACTATAACCAAGAAAAGCACACCGAACAGATTGAGCAGTAAGCTTATGTCGCTCATGTGAAGGCAAGTGAACAAAACAAACACAGCCAAATGTACGCAGTGTATGATAATCAGGATGCATACCAAACAAGCGATAATAAGGAGAATCAAAATGCAACTGTGAAGAAGGAAGGCGATTAATTAAATAAACTGCAGTAGACAATGCTTCCACCCAAAACTTAGATGGAACTGACGACTGCAAAAGCAATGTGCGAACCATATCTAACAAGTGACGGTTTTTCCGCTCAGCCATCCCATTCTGTTGAGGAGTATAAGGACATGATCGCTGAGACATAATACCTTTTTGTTGTAAGAAACCCTGGAAGGCATGCGACATATACTCCCCACCATTGTCAGATCGTAAAACTTTTATACAGGTGGAGAACTGTGTCTCAACATAAGCCACAAAAGCTCGAAATGCAGTAAGCACCTCTGCCTTGGAATGCAGAAAATATATCCAAGTAAAACGACTATAGTCATCAATGAACGTGACAAAATATTTATACTGCCCATGTGAAATAACAGGAGTAATACCCCAAACATCACTATGTATAACTGCAAAACAACTATCAGCACGACTACCACAAGTAGTAAAAGGCAAAGTCTTACTTTTTCCAAGCTTACAAGTAGAACAATCAAAAGACAATATATGATCAGAAGACTGAGATTTATTGCCAAGAAAACCACGTTGCATTAAATTATTCAAAATCACATTATTCGGATGGCCTAATCGCTTATGCCAAACTTCAGTCTTATTTGCAACAATATTAGAAGCCAAAGACAAAGTGCTAGGAATAGTAAACTGCAAAGGAAATAATCTCCCCACTTTAGGCCCCCTCGCGATCACCTTCCCCGACACCTGATCCTGCACAAGACAACCACCACGAGAAAAATTCACATGACAGTTATTTTCCACCATTTGACCAACCGAAATCAAATTAGTAGACAATTCCGGAGAAACAAACACATTGCGAAAAGAAGGTCCAATATCACCAATGGCAGTAATAGGAAGGTCATTTCCATTAGCAATCTGTATATTTTGTGTGCCAGTATATGTCCGAAGATTTTGTAACAAATGAGAAGAGCCAGTCATATGATTAGATGCACCAGAATCAATAAGCCAAGGAGAAAGAACATGTTTACCTTGCCCCTGTAGGTTAAAAGCAGAAAATGCTGAGAAAATCATCTGTTGTACCATTTCTGGAGTAACAGTAGACTGATTAGTGGTAGGAACAGCAGTGGGAAGTGTTGCATCTGAAGTTGTAGAGCAATGACTGTCTGAAACAGCAGCTTGTAAACCTCGAATTCGACGATTTTCTGGACGAGTAGGACATTCCTTTATAATGTGTCCAGTCTGCTTACAATAATTACAGAATTTCTTACTGCAATGGCGAGCAATATGCCCATACTCCTTGCAACTATAGCACTGCATCTGTCCCTTTCCCCGATGCTTCCCTTGAGCAGCATAAGCAACGTTAACAATATCAGATGACTCTGTGGATGCACTGATTACAGCCTGTGTAGCCAACCTCTGTTCCTCACGCAATAATTCACCAAAACATATATCCAACGATGGAACTGGATTTCTATTCAGCAATCCAGCCCGAGTAACTTCAAATTCTGGTCGCAATTTCATCAAGAATTGATCACGCCGACTATCTTCATGAATTACTCGAAGGGTGGCTAAAACTTCACTAGGAACTTTTGCATAAATAATACCAGAATACTCGCTCCAAAGGTTAAGAAATCCAGAATAATACTGCTCAATAGAAAGATTACCTTGATTGAAATTGCTAAGCTCAAGTTCTAATTGAAAACGACGAGCGGTATTATCTTGATAATAAACACGCTTTAAATAATCCCAAATATCTTTAGCCGTAGTAAAAGAGCGTAGATTATTTACCATATGAGCGTCAATTGAGCCTATGATCCAGGAAATAACTCGGGCATCCTTTATTTCCCATTCATTGCGTGCTGCATCACCCATAGGAGCAGGAGATGATCCATCAATGTGACCCCAAAGTTCCTTCCCTTTCAAAAACATCCTGATCTGAAATTCCCATGCTGCATAATTCTTCCCTGAAAATCTAATACCCAAGGTCTCGGAAGTCATATTGCAAAAAAATTGGAAACAGAAAGAAAATGACTGACCCAAGAATTTATCGGAAAGCAGATCCAGAAGCAGAGGGCAAAAAAATGCAACTGTCCACCCAACAAACAAAGCCAAAGGACCACGCCGACACCGGAGAAGCGCCGGAAATGGGATTGCGACGGCGGAGAAGAAGACGCTGCCTCACGCGCTTTCACTCGCCGGCGCGTGGAACAATACCCGAAACCTTCAGACGGCGCGTGAGACACACTCGCGCAACACCAGATCACCGGACTTGGAGAACAGGCCGGAAACACACGTGCGCTACTTCTTTGGTGGACGGTGAGATTCCGATAGTCCCAGAAACGTGTAACCAAGAGAATCCCAAAAATATACCAAAACCGAAAAATTCCAGAAACCAAAAAATAAGCCCAGAAATTCAAAATAGCTCTGATACCATGACAATTTTAGAGAGATCAAAACACTCACTTCTGTTTCGATCTTTATATTGAATAAAACATAAGTATTTATACAAAAATACTACATCTAACTAAGGAAACTAATATCTGTTAGCCTATGATTTGATTCCTATAATCTTGCTATGCTGAATAGGAAACTAAATATATACATTGATACTATGTACACTGATAGATATACAAATCTAGAATTGTATATTGGCTTGGACTCTTACCCTTAAAAGAGTTAAGAGTGGAGAGAAGCTCAAGAAGTGAATCTTGAGGAGTGGATGTAGGCAAGATTGGCCGAACCACTATAATTTCTGTGTGTCAATGCTTTTCTACTCTCTTTTCTGATACTATGCATTTCTACTAACCTGTTTTTGAAATTCTGATAGTGGTGATCTCAAAACTATTTCTTAGAAAGTATTCTGAAATTGTCACAACAAAATTCACACAACATTTCTAAAGTTATTCTTTGAGTTTTTGACAGTAAAAGAATTTACAAAAATCTGATTCTTGCTTGCATTGCATTTCTGTATTCATAATCAGAATTCTGCATTTCTCTACATTTCTATTCCACCAGAAAAACAGCCAGAAAATTTCGAGACACTCAATTCACTCTGCTCTTGTGTGTCTTTGGGACTTACATTTGGTATCAGAGCAGTACTCAATTTCCCTAAGGCTTAACATCCTTGAGTGATCTTATAAATGGCTGATACTCTAGTAGCAACTCCATTCAAGGAAGGGCATTCCGTTCATCGTCCTCCTATGTTCAGTGGTAAAAACTATCCCTTCTGAAAAGTTGTAATGAGGCATTTCATCCAATCGCAAGACATGGATTGCTGGGACATTATTGAAGATGGATATGAGCTTCCCAGAAAGCCATCAACTGAAGCAAGAGCTTTCGACGTTGCCACTGTGTTATAAACTAGAAAGGAATTTATTGAAGCTGAGAAGAGACTAGTACAGCTGAACTCCAAAGCAATGAGTATTCTGTTTTACTCATTACAAACAAATGAGTTTAACAGAGTCTCTGGATGTGACACAGCTAAAGAGATATGGGACAAATTACAAGCAACATATGAAGGCACAAATCAATTCAAAGATACCAGGCTTCATGTACTCATGGTTGATTATGAAGGCTTCAAAATGAAATCAAATGAATCAATTTCTGAGGTAATAAACAGGTATGTAAAATTAACCAATGATATTAAAGCACTGCATAAAAAATTAGATGAGAATGATAAAATCGCAAAGTTTGTTAGAGGTCTCACTCCTCGGTGGGAATCAAAAGCCTCATTTCTGTTAGATAAAGATCTTAGCACACTTAATTTTGATAATGTATGTGGATCCCTTATTTCACATGAGCTTTATATTAAGTCTCAAGATGCAGAAAAAGAAAAAGACAGAAAATTAAAGGCTATTGCTCTCAAAGCAGAATTTGGAAGTGATTATTCCACAGGTGATGAAGAAATGGCGTTAATCACCAAGAAATGCAGAAAGCTGTATAGAAAAGGAAAGAAATCCTACAGAAAATAGCATAAAAAATTTCCTCATCACAAGGCAGAAAATTTCTCAAAATCTGCTGGAGAAGTTATCTACTACGAATGCAATAAACCAAGTCGCATCAAGTCCAAGTGCCCAAATTTGAAAAGAAAGGAGAAAAGATTTAAAAATAAAGCTATGAAGGCTACGTGGAGTGATAGTGAAGAATCAAGCACCAGAGAAACAGAATCTGCAAATTCCGATGAAATTGGTCTAATGGCAATTTCTGATCATGAAGAGCAGAATTCATCTTCTGATGATGAGCCGAAAGCTTCAGCTAATGATTCAGAGAAATCTGAAGTAAGTAATTCTGACTCTGATTCTGATGGTAATGAATATGAAAAAATGCTTGATTGTTTTGAAGAGCTATATCATAAATATTGCATGCTTAAAAGAAGCATATTGAAATGAAAAAGAATTTTGATGCATTGAGTTTGGAACATGATAGTGTTAAGCAATCAGAAATTAAATTGAAAAATGATTATTCTGATTTGGAAAGGAAATATGCATCGTTACATGAAAAATGTAAAGGAAAACAGATTTTTGTCTGTAGTGATAATGCTGTTGAAAATGTAAAATCGAATCATGCAAGTTCATCAAAGATATAAGAAAAGTTTCATCAAGAAAAAGGTTGACAAAGTTGTATCTTATGATAAATTAGCAATCGATTCTTCTGCTATATGCTTTTACTACTGTAAAAAAGAGCATTTATCAAAATTCTATTTTTACAAGAAGAATGATAATTTTGTCAAACAAAAATGGGTGATTAAAAATGTTGGAACAGTTATTGCTAACCATGAAGGACCCAAGAAAGTTTGGGTACCTAAAGTGCTTGAATTCATTGCAGGTTTGCCTAAGGAGCGCCAAAACAGAAAAGTGGTACATGGACAGTGGCTGCTCTAGGCATATGACGTGGGACAGAACCAAGTTTTCAAACTTTGTAAAGTTTGCTGGTGGTTCTGTCAGCTTTGGTGACAATAGAAAAGAAAAAATTATTGGAACTGGATCCATTGGTACTAATCCAGTTATTGAAGATGTATCACTTGTTGAAAGTCTGAAATATAATTTATTAAGTATTAGTTAATTGTGTGACAAGAAAAAAAGAGTAATTTTTGAAGTAGATCATTATAGAGTTGAAGATGTTGAAACAGGAAAATCTGTTTTAAAGGGTCAAAGATCAGGGAATATTTATCTAGTTAGCCTAGAAGATATCAAGAAAAGTGAGGCTAAATGTCTGATTTTAAAGGAAGATTTGAGTATCTTATGGCATAGAAAGTTGGGGCATGCTAGCTTCCGCGCCATTGAAAAGTTGGTTAAAAAGAATCTAGTGAGTGGTATGCCAAAGATGAAGTTTGATAAAGATCATGTGTGCAAAGCGTGCCAATTTGGAAAGCAAACCAGAAATTCCCATAAATCCAAGTCTGACGTGTCTACTGAGAAGGCTTTGGAACTTCTCCATATGGATTTATTTGGTCCAATTAATCCTTCCAATAATGGTGAAAAATCATACGTATTAAATGTGGTGGATGACTACACGAGATACACGTGGGTATTATTTCTTACTCATAAGGATGATGCATTTGAGGCATTCAAGAAATTAAGTAAGAAAATTCAAAATGAAAAGGGATACAAGATCACAAGTATAAGAAGTGATCATGGTGGAGAATTCGAGAATAAGAAATTTGAAGATTTCTGTAGCAATTCTGGAATCAATCACACATTTTCTGGTCCAAAAACACCTCAGCAGAATGGTGAAGTAGAAAGGAAGAATAGAACTCTTCAAGAAATGGCCAGAACTATGCTAAACGAGAATAATCTACCTACGTATTTCTGAGCTGAGGCAATCAACACTGCATGCTACATTCTGAATAGAATTCTGATCAGATCAGTTTTATAAAAGACTTCATATGAGCGTTGGAAAGGCAGAAAACCCAACATCAGCTACTTTCAACCTTTTGCCTGTAAGTGTTTCATTTTAATGATAAAAGTAATTTAGCTAAATTTGATGCAAAGTCTGATGAAGGTATATTTTTAGGATATTCTTTAAATTCTAAAGCTTACAGAGTCTTTAATAGAAGAACACGTAAAGTAGAGGAATCAATAAATGTTAAATTTGATTTTACTAACGAAAATTCTGGAAAAAAGAGTTTTTCTAATGATGAAACAGGTCTTGAGAAAGAAAAAGAACAACAGAATGCTGAAAAAGGGAAGTCAACAGATCAGCAGACAGGTCCGGATGACAGAATTCTGGAACAAAATGAAGATGCTGAAAATGATTCAGAAGTTCGGATAGAAAATGAGCAAGAAAATCAGTCAGAACAGCAATTTGAGCAACCAGCTGAATTGCCTAAAGATTGGAGATTCCATAAGTACCACCCAAAGGATAATCTATTAACTGATCCCTCTCAGAAAATGATGACAAGAAGAGCCTTGTGTGAATATTGTGGTAATGTTGCCTTTGTCTCTCAACTTGAACCTAAAAGTTATACTGATGCTCAAAATGATGAGAATTGGATTATTGCTATGCAAGAGGAGCTAAATCAGTTTGAAAGAAACAAAGTCTGGAATTTAGTTCCTAGACCTCCAAATTGTTCTGTTATTGGAACAAAATGGGTATTTAGAAATAAGTTGGATGAGCAAGATAATGTTGTCAGAAATAAGGCCAGATTGGTGGCTCAAGGCTACAATCAAGAAGAAGGTATAGATTTCGATGAAATTTTTGCACCTATTGCTAGATTAGAAGCAATTAGAATTTTGTTTGCATTTGTATGTTTCAAAGATTTCATATTAATATCAAATGTATGTTAAAAGTGCTTTTCTAAATGGTTTATTAAATGAGGAAGTTTATGTTGAACAGCCACCAGGTTTTGAAAATTCTGAACATTTAGATTTTATTTATAAACTTAAAAAGCCTTTATATGGTTTGAAACAAGCTCCTAGGGTTTGGTGTGAAAGATTAAGTTGTTTTTTGCTTGCTCATGGTTTTAATAGAGGAAAAGTAGACACTACTCTCTTTATAAAGCATAAATCATCTCATATTCTAATTGTTCAAATTTATGTAGATTTTGTTTTTGGTTCTACTAACGTTTTCTAGTGTAAAAAATTTGAAGCTATTATGAAAAGGGAATTTGAAATGATCATGATGGGTGAATTAACATTCTTTTTAGGACTCCAAATCAAACAATGTGCAAATGGTATATTCACAAGTCAGTCGAAGTATACTAAGGAATTGCTGAAGAAGTTTAAGATGTCTGATACAAAATCTGGCAGCACTCCTATGAGCTCAATTATAAAGATTGATAAAAATGAAAAAGGCAAAAATATTGAAGAAAAGTTGTATCGGGGCATGATTGGGTCACTATTGTATTTAACAGCAAGCAGGCCCGACATTCATTTCAGTGTATGCCTTTGTGCACATTTTCAAGCAACTCCAAAGGAATCACACTTGTCTGCAGTTAAAAGAATTCTGAGATATCTACATGGAACTTAAGAATTGGGACTTTGGTATCCAAAGAACACATCATTTGATCTTATTAGCTATTCAGATGCTGATTATACTGGCTGTAGAAGTGACAGAAAAAGTACTTCAGGTGCTTGTCATTTTCTGAGAAACTCGCTAATCACGTGGTCAAGCAGAAAATAAAATTCTGTGGCATTATCTACTACAGAAGCATAGTACATAGCAGCTGGTGGATGTGTGGCTCAAATTCTATGGATTAGACAGCAATTGAAAGATTACAGGATAGAATTTGACAATATTCCAATATTTTGTGATAATACAAGTGCTATTGACTTGACCAAGAATCCCATTCTGCATTCAAGAACAAAACACATTGAAATTAGGCATCACTTTATTCGAGATCATGTGCAAAGAGGAGATATTTTGTTAGAATTTGTCCCTACTGAAAATCAGATACCTGAAATTTTCACTAAGCCTCTTAAATAAGATAGATTCTGTCAGCTAAGAAGAAAGTTAGGAATGTGTACGTCAGAAAATTAAAATTCTGTTAATGTATGTTTTCTAACTAAATTCTAATAAAAAAAAAATCTGCTAGTTAGTTTCAAAATATAAATACAAATCCATGTTACGGAGCATGTTGAAATTTAGATCTATGTTTTACATCTTTCTCAAACTGTGCGTGATTTTTTATGACAATATGCAAATATGATGTGATATTTGGCATATTGCAGTTAACATATTTGTTTGATTTGTCTTAACTACACCTACTATCTATTTGTGGTGGTTTAAAAGATCTAGGGGCAACTTTGTCTTTTCATTGACTTCCCCTCTTCCCGCTTCTTGGTAACTGCAAAGTTGCAGTTTTCCTATTTATGATAACCCCCTGAGCACTCAGTCTTTCATGTCCTTTCAACTTCCTATATCCTATTGCTTTTAATTCCTTTCATCTTCATCCTTTCTCAAAATCGCAAAACCTAGCGCTGCTAAAATGGGTAGATTCAAAATAGCAACTAAGAAAAATCCCCAGCGCTATTCACCTCCTCCTACCTCATCTCGACACGAAAAAATGAATCCAAAAATCCCCTCAACCAAACCAATTGCAACTGAAACCCACTAGTCGAAATCCACCGCTCCTATTACAAAAAATTCAGTACTGCTACCATCTAAGATAATCGTTTGGGAGGATCTTATTAAGGCCGCTCCGGGTGTCGTTCAGTATGTGGAAAAGCAAAATGGAAGAGATTTCTCTCATTCCGAAGGAGCAAATTTTTTCCCTCTTTAGTTCATGAATTTTACTTCACCAGATCTGAAATATCTACTGAGAGCTTCAAGGTAACTCTTAATAACTCCGTCTATACTGTCACACCTGCTCTTATTGCAAAACTTTTTTCAATGAATCTTGAAGGGTCTGTGTGTACTCGCACTGATAGTAAGCTACTTGAGTTTGATACTTTAGATAAGGATAAATTTTTTAGCAGTATCTCAAGTGATGGCAGTGGTGCTATAAAATGTCCTTTGGCTTCCAATTTGCTACCTCAGTTCAGGGTTTTATACAAATGTATCAGTCAGTATATCACTCCTAGGGCTGGGAGTATGTCATATTTATCTGATTTTGATATTGTTTTCTTATGGCATTATCATATGGGGACATCCTTTAATTTGTCCTATTTGATTTTTAATCACATGGCCACCCGTTTTGTTGATGACAAAAAGCCCTATGGGTTAATCCTGACCAAATTCTTTGAACACTGGAAGCTTGTAACAGATGCAACTGTTGGTGATCCTCTCAAAATTGAAAAGGTTAATTTTGTTTTCTATAAGGATACCGGTAAGAAAAGCCAAACTGGTAAGAGAAAGTTAGTTGAGGAACCAATTGTGAAGTCTATCTCTGAGAGATCGTCTGGTAAAGGAAAAGAATTGCTTGATATTGGATTTATGAATTTAGATGACCATGTAAAAACCCGATATTTGGAGTTCCTTGCTTCGATGAAATCACCTGCAGGTATCACTATCCAAGAGCCTAAGGAAGTCGGTAACAGCCAAAAATCTAAATCTGAGGAATCGGTTCCCATATCCAGCGGAGCTGATGCAAAATCTGGTAAGATTTCTGAATCTAATGATATTTCTACTGATCATTCTGCTTCCCAGTCTGCAGAAAAGTCTTCTGAGAAATCTGCACAGAATGCTGCTGAAGAATCTGATCAGAAATATACTGAGCACTCTGGACAGAAATCATCTCAGAAATCTGATGAAAAATCCGATCAGAGTAAAAGCCAAAAGTCTGCAAGTTCTTCTAGCAGTTCACCAGCATCAAAGTCTGGGTCCCCTTCTGCCGAACCAGTTCCCGCAAGTCCTCCTACCTTAGTAGTTGAGAAATCCTCACGTACCCAATCACCTATTAAATCTGCTGACCCCCCCAGTTGAAGAATCAAGACCCGCATCCCACTTTGGAGTCAACCATTCTGAGTTCCACAAGTTTGCCTCTGAAGTTCGCTTCGCCTCTGAGTTATTTCATGATTTGGCCATTGTTTTTGGCAAGTTGGCTGATATTATTCCAGGTTTGTTTTCTTCTGTTGCCCTGCTGTGCCTACTGTCTCATCCCCTTTTCCATCTGTTCCTGCTGCTGATGTTCAAGAACAGCCTTCTCCACCTCTTCCTGCTAGACGCAAATCTGCTCGAACTATCCTGAGAGTCAAGAATCCTCCAAAACCAGGGCAGCCTGGCAGCAATTCTTGGCCTATGGCTATTGATTCCTAGTGTCTTTATCTGCTATTGAACTCTTTTGTTCTTGGGATTTTCGTATTCTGGCTTATTTTGTTATTTGCTACTTGACTATTGCAGGTCCCCCTTCCTTTTTGCTTGATGACAAAAAGGAGGAGAAGTATGACTAATATTAGAACTTTATTGGATGTTTGGAAATTTAATCAGTCTGCTATTAATTTTATATAGGGGCTTTATAATTTTTCTGTAAATATCCCCCCATGCATATATTCAGGGGGAGCTTTTTAGACTAACCTAGATAGACTTCTAAGTGAAGTTTATTAAGGTTTTGTCATTATCAAAAAGGGAGAGATTGTTGGTTCAAAGCCACATCCTAATTTTGATGATAATCAAACCTTAAATAAACTTTATTGTGAATTCTTTTCTAATACATTTCTGCAGGAACTTTTCTACCTACTTGTCTGATGCATATCAACAATTTCTGGAGATCAAGCTACAACAAGCATGAATTTAAGTTGTAAACTCGTAAATTGCCTTAATTTGTTAGGAATTAGGTTATTAAAATGTAAAATCAAATTGAGGTAAATTATTCTCACTCATGCATACACATTACCTTTAAAATTGCACAAAAATATTTTTAAGTTAAAAATTGAACTTTTAATCAAAACTAGTTTTCGTCAGAAAATGATTCTTTAGAAAATGAATTTCTGACTGCATCAATTTTCTAACTGAATTTCTGACCATATCAGAATTCTGGGCAAAACACAGAATTGCACTACAGGACAAAATAATGGCTAGTTAGAGTCTGTCTTTTCTGATTGGCTCTCCAACAGCTATAAACGGCTAGTTTGTGTTTCAAATGATCAAAACTGATTTTTTGAGTATAAATACATATTTTTTCTTTCATTAGAAGGTTAGAAAAAGTTGGAAAGAATTTATACCTTTTAAGAGAAGCTTATTCTATTCATCTCACTTTTCCACATCTTTGCACTTCATTTTTTACATATTCTCTTCAATTTGGTTATAACTTTTTGTTGTAATTTTTGTGTGAGGAAATTCTATTGTAAAAAATTGAGAGTTGGGTTGGCTAGAAACGTAGGAGAGAAAATTCTAGTAAGTGTTTTAATTTTTTACTTTGCGAAAAACTTTGTGAGTAGATATACAAATCTAAAATTGTATATTGGCTTTGATTCTTGCCTTTAAAAGAGTTAAGAGTGGAGAGAAGCTCAAGAAGTGAATATTGAGGAGTGGATGTAGGCAAGATTGGCCGAACCACTATAATTTCTGTATGTCAGCTTTTCTACTCTCTTTTCTGATACTATGCATTTCTACTAATCTGTTTTTGAAATTCTGATAGTTGTGATCTCAAAACTATTTTTTAGAAAATATTCTGAAATTGTCACAACAAAATTCACACAACATTTCTAAAGTTATTTTTCGAGTTTTTGACAGTAAAAGAATTTACAAAAATCTGATTCTTGCTTGCATTGCATTTCTGTATTCATAATCAGAATTCTGCATTTCTCTACATTTCTGTTCCACTAGAAAAACAATCAGAAAATTTCGAGACACTCAACTCACCCACCCTCTTGTGTGTCTTTGGGACCTACAATAAGGAAGTGTTGACTAGCTTGATTTGTTTCCTTGTTATGATAATTTTGTGGTATTTGAAGTTTGCTCCAAAGAAAGGTTTTATTTTCTTCAAGCAAGGTCACCTCCAGATAAAAGCCTTTACAGATGCAGATTGGGCTAAATCTCTAGATGATAGAAGATCTACATCTAGTTTAGAATGAATAGCCATAGCTCAAGGCATCTGTGAACTTCTTTGATTGCAAAAGCTACTAGAGGAATTGAGATTGTCTAAAAAAAGCAGACTATCCTTGTATTGTAACAAGGAGGCTGCTATCAATATAGCTCATAATTTTGTTCAACATTACCAAACAAAACACATTGAAATTAATCGACACTTCATTAAGGAAAAGCTTATAGGTAGTGTCTCGAGTTTGTTTCACATGTCCTCAAAAAAACAGCTAGCTGATGTAGTTATAAAAGGACCCAACAATTGGACCATTCATACCCTAATTTGCAAGTTGAGCATATGTGATATTTTTACATCAACTTATGGGAGAGTGTTGACTGGCTCGATTTGTTTCCTTGTAAGGATAATTTGATTCCGGTATATCTATTGTATTTTATTAGGCATGATTGTGGGCTAGTTGTATTCTTTCCTAATTTGTCCTAGAGTTTTTGTATAAATTCTCTTGTATATGAGATGCAAAACACACAAGAGTAATCAATAAAAATTCTTTATTAAAATCTTCATGAAGCAGTTCTAGAATGAAGCTAGAATTTCTACAGTTGCAAGTGGCTTGAGTTAGAGGGGAACTTCTTATTCCTTTTTCTCCATTAGCCACAAAAGCTATATGCTAGAACAAATCCCATGATACACAAATGATCTTCAACTCAAAGTGCCTGTAAGAAAAAGTGCGGATTAATATATATTTAACCTCCTGGACTTGACAATTTCTTTCATTTTGCCCCCTTATCTTCTCGTCGAAGAACTCAGCCCCCTAAATTGTCGATTTCTAATACAATAGGTTCCTAAATGCTGACTTCCAGAAACATATATATGCATACAGACAAGCATGCTGATGTGAAATTTTCACCCCAATGAAAAAGAGACACATGTAATTTTGCCATGTGGATATAAAGTATGACTTTACCTTTTTATCCTTCATTCTCTCTCACATAAGATGCTTTTCTTAACAGAAACATCATCTGTATTCTCTATTGGAAATCCAAATTCTGGGTTTAGGTTAGTGAAATTCATAAGAAACAAAATCGATAGTTGATTTGCAATGAACACAAGCCGCAGTCGTATTTGTATTCCTCCTCATCTATATTCCCTCTTCTTTTTCATCAATTCTCCTCTTTTTAATGCAAAATTAACCACTCTTCAAGCCATAACATTCATGTTCAACAATTTTACTGCAATTTTTCTTGTCCATGACGCTTTTAACACCGCTAATTGGCATAGAGGAACAACAAAACTCTTTTCACCAACAACAGTACCCATTTTCAATCGTAAGATGACCTATGATAATTTTGCATAAAAAGAAAAGGCAAGCAAACAAGATGTTTTTTGATAGAAGATACTAATTTATTAGAGACAAGCAACTTTCAAAGAGAGAAAATTGTGATAGAGAGTTGCTGGATTTCCTAGTTACGATTGGAATCCTTAGCATTTCCTTGTTAAAAGTTATATTCCTAGTTAGATTAGAATTTTCTTTTATATTACCAGTTAAATTTTTTTTTTATGTTTTCTAGTTAATCTTTTACCGTTCCTTATTAAAATAGGACTAGAACTCTCTTTGTTTTCTATATAAATAGCTTGTACATTTTAGAATTTTTAAGATGAGAGGATTAATAAAATTTTTATTCTCAAAATTTTTCATGGTATTAGAGCCTTGCTTTTTATAGAAGTTGAGTTTTCTCCTTATAAGAGTTAAGAGTTTTATCCCTCATGGCAATCAGTAAATGAACTATTGATAAAAGTATTAAGAAGTCGAGTTTTTTCCTTCTTGTTACATCATAGCCATAAACTTGCTTCTCGATTAAAAATCCCTAATTTTTTGAGTGAGAACTCTCGAACACAAAAATTTTGTTAAATATTACAGATTGATTGTAGGCTTGATTGGTTGCTAAATTGTAGGGTAAAATATTGACTTTTATTTCCTTTACTTAGACTCTTTTACCTCTCTTTTTTGTATAAATAGGCAGTATAATCTTAGTGTTAAGCAATTGAATATAAACAAATTCAATTTCCATTGTGTTCTTATATGGTATCAGAGCCTAGGCTCTTCTGGGAAATTTTTTCTGGGTTTCTGTTCTTCTTCGGGTGACGACTCTGCTCCTCTTTGGGTCACCTACTCCGGTGATCTGTTTGCCTCACCGCTGATCAGGGAAGGATCGCCTCCTCCATTTCGGCCTGTACACGTTTTCTGACGACCATCCGGCCGGCGAGTTGATCTCATGCGCCGCAACAGTCTCTGTCCTCTTCATCACGTGCCGGTGAGTGGGAGCACGTCCGGCAGTCCTCCTATTTTTTCTCCGACGTCGCCTTGCTATTTCCGGTCAGATACCGGTGGTTGATTAAAGTGGTTTACCCTCTTGGTTGGTCTTCTCAGCTCCTTTGAGGTTCTGCTCCTTTCTTCATCTCTTGTTTCTCGAGTTTCTTATTTGGTGTCTTGTTGAGGCAGTTGGGCTTCTGTCTTTGTTGGGTATACTGCCTTATCGTTGCTTTTGTTATTTGTGGTTATTGGTGTTACACTTGATCTCCGTTCGTTGTTGAAGTCATAGATGCAGGTTAATTTTCTTTTGCATCTTATTTTGATTTTCCAGTAGAATTTATTTAGTGGTTGAAACTTTATAAGTAGTGTTGGATTATTTTTTTTTTAAATGGCAGATGAAACCAAGTCTATTGCTGAAATTATTTCAGTTCCCACTAAAATAACCGAACATAAATTAAATGGATCTAATTTTTTAGAGTGGAGTAGGAAAATACGGATTTATTTAAGAAGTGTTGAAAAGGATGATCATTTAATTGATGAGCTTTCTAACGATAAAACTTGGCTTATGGATGATACTCGATTATTGTTACAAATTACGAATTCTATTGAAAGTAATGTGGTGGATTTAGTAGATCATTGTGAGTATGTTAAGGAGCTAATGGATTATTTAGCATTTTTATATTCTGGTAAAGGCAATGTTACTCGTATCTATGATATTTGTAAGGCCTTTTATCGTGCTCAAAAGAATGAGACCAAGTCTCTCACAGCTCATTTTATGGAGTTCAATAAAATATATGCCTAATTGAATGTTCTTTTGCCCCTTAGCACGGACATTAAAAAACTACAAATTCAGAGAGAACAAATGGCTATCATGAGTTTTCTGGCTAATCTTCCTCCGGAATTTAAGACTATCAAATCTTAGATTCTCTCTAGTCCTGAACTCACTACTCTTCATGATGTATTCAGCAGATTGTTACAGACCAAGAAAAATGTTCAAACTGCTCACGAGTCTAGTGTCTTAGTTGTTAAAGGAGGAGAGGGCAATGAAATTGGGAAGAAGAATAATAAAGGAGGAAATATTATTAAAAATAATGACTTCAGAAATATTGTTTGCTATTACTGCAAGGAACCTGGACACACAAAGAAATATTGTAGAAAACTACAGAATCGTAATCAAAGAGCCCACATTGCCAACATTGCTGCATGCAGTTCATCTACTGAGAAAATTATCACTATCTCAACTGATGAATATGCTAGGTTTCAAGATCTTCTATGAATATGCGAGGTTTCAAGATCTTCTAAAAGAATCTACTTCAGTTACAACTGTTGCTGATTCAGGTAAAACTTGTCCTGTTTCCTCCTCAGATAAGTGGGTAATTGATTCAAGTGCAACGGATCATATGACAAGTAATTCCTATACATTTTCTACATTTCAACCACATAAAGTATATTCTCCTGTAACAATAGCTGATGGATCCACTTATAATGTTGAGGGCTCTGGGGTTGTTAAACCCACTTCTTCTATCACTTTGAATTTAGTGCTAAGTTTACCAAATCTAGCTTTTAACTTGATTTCTATAAGCAAACTCACCAAAGACCTAAATTATTGTATCTCATTTTTCCCTGATCAATATCTTTTTCAGAATTTTATGACGAAGCAGATTATTGGTAAAAGACATGTATCTGATGGTCTGTACATTCTAGATAAGCGGATACCTTGGTTTATTGCTTGTTCCAGTGTTAATTCTTCTTTTGAAGCTCATTGCCGATTGGGACATCCTTCTTTACCTACTTTGAAAAAACTATGTCCGCAGTTTCATGATGTGTCGTCATTGGATTGTGAGTCTTGTCATTTTGCAAAACATCACCATAGCTCGTTAAGTTTTAGAGTTAATAAATGAGCTGAGAATACTTTTGAATTAGTCCATTCGGATGTTTGGGGTCTGTGTCCTGCGTCCAAAACAGGGTTAAAATATTTTGGTACTTTTGTGGATGATTTTTCTAGAATGACTTGGATATATTTTATGAAAAATCGTTCTAAGGTGTTTTCTTATTTTTCTGCTTTTTGTGCTGAAATTAAGACTCAATTCAATGTTTTTGTGCATATATTAAGGAGTGATAATGCTAAAGAATATATGTCAGTTTCTTTTCAAATTTATATGACCCAGCATGGCATTCTCCATCAATCATCATGTATTGATACACCTGCACAAAATGGCGTGGTAGAAAGAAAGAATCGACATCTATTAGAAACCGCACGGGCCTTGTTGTTTCAAATGAAAGTTCCTAAGCAGTTTAGGGCTGATGTTGTTTCTACGGTATGTTTTCTGATTAACCGGATGTCATCTTTGGTATTTAATGGTGATAGCCCTTATCATGTTCTTTTTCCTACAAAGCCATTATTTCCATTAGAGCTATGAGTATTTGGCAATACTTGTTATATTCGTGATGTTCGGCCCCAAGTTACAAAATTGGATCCCAAAGCCTTGAAATGTGTATTTCTAGGATATTCTCGTCTTCAGAAAGGGTATCGATGCTACTCTCAAGACCTCAATAGGTATTTAGTCAACAGATATAGTCTTTTTGGGAAAAAATGCCATTCTTTTCTGTGAGTTCCACTCCTGTGGGCCAAGGGGCGGAAGATGACTGGCTTATCTATAAATCTGTATCAAGTTCCGAACAGTTGGTGGACAGTTCTACTGAGAAATGTGATAATGATAATTCTCCTTGTGTTCGGACTCCGATTTCTGACAAGCCACCAATTGACAGTTCTACTGAGAAATGTGATAATGATGATTCTCCTTGTGTTCGGACTTCTATTCCTGACAAGCCACCATATGTTAAGGTTAATTCAAGAAGATCAATCTCGAATGATACATGTCCTGCACCAGAGTCTCTTTCGTTGTCGGATCCACCATCAAATGACCTTGATCTTCCCATCAGCCTTTGTAACGGTAAACGTCACTGTAAATCCACTTATTTCATTGTCAATTTTGTTTCATATAACCATGTATCTCCTCCATCGAGTGCTTTCATTGCTTCTCTAGATTCTATTTCCATACCTAAAATAATTAAAGAAACTTTATCTCATCCTGGCTGGCATAATGCAATGATAGAGGAGATACAGGCTCTGGATGATAATCAGACCTGGGAGTTAGTAGATTTACCACAAGGCAAGAAAGCTGTTGGATGTCGATGGGTCTTTGCAGTCAAAGTCAATCCTGATGGATCTGTGGCTAGACTTAAGGCGAGACTTGTGGCCAAAGGATATGCCCAGACTTATGGGGTGAATTATTATGATACTTTCTCTCCTGTGGCTAAATTGAGTTCTGTTTGTTTATTCATATCTTTAGCAGCTTCCCACCATTGGCCCTTACATCAGTTAGCATCAAGAATGCTTTCCTTCATGGCGATCTTCGGGAAGAAGTCTATATGAAGCAACCACCCGGTTTTGATGCTCAGGGAGAGTATGGAAAAGTTTGCCATCAGAAGAAATCTCTGTATGGATTGAAGCAGAGTCCTCGTGCTTGGTTTGAAAAATTCAGTGAAGTTGTCCAAGAGTTTGGGCTAAATAAGAGTCAATGTGAACACTCAGTTTTCTACAGACAATCAGGAGCTGGAGTTATTCTCCTAGTGGTTTATGTTGATGATATTGTAATTACAGGAAGTGATTATGCAAGTATTTCTTCACTCAAGTCTTTCATGCATGGTAGATTTCACACTAAAGACTTGGGCGACCTGAAATATTTCTTGGGAGTGGATGTTTTGAGAAGCAAAAAGGGAATTCTTCTATCCAAAAAAAATGTTCTTGATTTACCTGCAGAAACTGGAAAATTAGGAGCTAAGCCATGCAATACTCTTATGGTCCCCAATGTGCAACTAACAAAGGATGATAGCGATTTTTTTGATAATCCAGAAAGATACAGGAGGTTAGTTGGAAAACTGAATTACCTCACAGTAACTCGTCTAGATATTGCATTTGCAGTGAGTGTTATTAGTCAATTTATTACTGCTCCAACAGTTAGGCATTGGAAAGCTCTAGAGCAGATCTTGCGCTATTTGAAAGGTGCTCCTGGACTAGGTATACTATATAGTGATCATGGGCATAATCACATTGAATGTTTCACTGATGCTGATTGGACAGGTTCTAATATTGATAGGACCTCAACCACAGGATATTGTATTTTTGTTGGAGAAAACTTAGTATCTTGGAGAAACAAGAAGCAAACAGTAGTATACAGATCTAGTGCAGAATCTGAATATAGAGCTGTGTCACGGTCTACATATGAAATCTTGTGGCTTCGTCATTTGCTTGTTGAAATTGGTATAGATCCCTCATCTCCAACGAAACTTTGGTGTGATAATCAAGCTGCTCTTCATATTGCATCCACTCCAATGTATCTTGAACGGACCAAGCATATTGAAGTTGATTGTCACTTTATTCGTAAAAAAATTCAAGATAATGTCATTTCAACAGGACATGTGAAGACAGGAGAACAATTAGGTGACTTGTTCACAGAAGCTTTAAATGGCCCTAGAGCTGAATATTTGTGTAACAAGCTGGGCATGATTAATGTCTATACTCTAGCTTGAGGGAGAGTGTTACAGAATGATTGTAAGCTTGATTGGCTGCTAAATTGTAGGGTAGAATATTGACTTTCATTTCCTTTACTTAAGACTCTTTTACCTCTTTTCTTTGTATAAATAGGTAGTGTAATCTTAATGTTAAGCAATTAAATATAAACAAATTCGATTCCCATTATGTTCTTACATTAAAAAATCCTAATTTTTTTGTGTGATTTGAAAATCCTAAAACACCAAAATTTGGTTAAAATTCCCTTTTTTTTTTTGTTGTGCTTTGAAAACCTTAAAACATCAAAATTTGATTAAAAAATCCCTAATTTTCCTGATGTGGTTTGAGAACCCTAAAACGCCAAAATTGAGACTTTCCCGTCTTGAGTAAGAGGTACCTTACACCACCACTCCTAAAGGGTGCGCCACCTACAGATCGGCCTACCCACCAAATTCGGTCATCGAAGGAATAGTAAGTGATGCACATGCGCCATCGAAGCATTCGATGTTACTGTTCATGCACCGAAGCTTATTAGAGCGGGCCCCTTCTATCCATTCTTCTTCTAATAGTCTTGTCGGCAGTTTCCAACTCTAGCCAGGCTTTTCGGATCATTGTTGGACTTTGAGCCTTCTCCATTACATGCTGATTTTCACACGCAATAGCAGTGCTTTAGTATAAGACCTTTTCAGTGCTAAGCATATAATGGCACAAGCCTTGGAAAATTTCAAAAGCTACCGCCATGTAGTTTTGTACTACAAGAATGTGTTTACTAAAGCACTTAGCAATGGGACTTATCACATATTATTTTGCAAGTTGGGCAATCTATGCACCAACTTGAGGAGGAGTGTTGAATTTCCTAGTTAGGATTAGACTCCTTAGCATTTCCTTGTTAAAATTTATATTCCCTAGTTAGATTATGATTCTCTTTTATATTCCTAATTAGAGTTTATCTTTATATTTTCTAGTTACTTTTTTTATCTTTCCTTATTAAAATAGTACTAAAACTCTCTTTGTTTTCTATATAAATAGCTTGTACATTGAGGTTTAAATTAGTTTGATTTCTCTACCATTAAGGTTTTTTTTACCATTACAACATGCACTATTAAATGGGTTCTTTTTAGTTAATCAACCGATTCACGTGCTCTAAATGCGTTTACTCCACGCCGTGTGCCATTTCAACATTTAAGGAACTAATGCATAATAATAACGAGAGTTTAAAAGGACATGTGGTTTCTCAAAAAGTTGAGGGGCCAAAATGACTTTTTATGTTGATAAGTTCAGGAGGCCACATACGTATTAGGCCAAAAAGAACTATCACACGAAAGCAATGCCACTTTAATTTTGCTCATAAATTAGATAGTTGAGAATTGCTAATGTTTGTAAAGGTCTTACCTGAGAGCTCCCATAATAGGATATTGAGTTCCTGCATAGTAGAGAAGGCGGAAGAAGTAACAATTTTCAAAAGAAGCAGCATACTCCAATCTCTTGTCTCGGCCCATTGTCTAAATAGTAGTTTAATTAGGAAGCCGTACGATTTTACATGATATGAATTTATTTAAGATATGCTGATATTGTACTTACTTGCATTATCCCACTCGAACTAGGTAAATCCTGAAATCAAAGATATTCAAAAAGGTACATTATATATGCATAAAAGTGACCATTTCTTTTTCAGAAAGTTGGCTTTCAGACTTCTAATTTGATGCTATTTTAAGAAGTACTAATTACACAAGCTGAAAAATAGACAGGATGTCCCATGCAGAAATGGCTATACCATCTTTGGGGTCTAATGCGTACAACATGTCCCTTGCATTTTTAACAAGGCTGTTTTACTGGTTCAAACCATTAGCCATTGTCACCATGGAGCAACCCCACCACAAAAGAAGAGCTAACAGTAAAATAAAGGAAAGAAAAACTAAGACTAAAATACGAATGAGCATTTTCTCAGGCAAGAAGCTATATCATAACAATAATCATTGAAATAGCTAAAACATGCAAGCATTGAAGTGGCATCTGTGCATTACAAATAAAGAATGTACATATTATATACATGGCAGCAGACTAGTATAGACCCAATGGCTCTAATGCCAAGTGAAGTAGAAAAATACATCTAACTGATCTGATGTAAATTGGGATTAATGCCAAGTTGGAATTGGTAATGCACGTAAACAATGAAAAAAACTCTCCACTGTCTCAATAACATTATTAAGTCCATTCCACATAGCCATCTCATATACATATATGAAATGCAAGACAGTTGCACCTTTCCTTCTTTCTTCTTTCTTCTTTTCAGAAACCAAAAAGAAAGTAGCACGAAAGGAAGTTCAGATAAATAGTGGTTAAGGATCTTGACCTTGAGCCTTGGATTAATAAGAATAACTGGTCGATTTCCAGCAGCATTTGTCATAGCCCTTAGATCCTAAAGATTCATCCTCAAGGTTAAAAACAAAAGCAAATAATCAAAGCATGTTATGTTGATGTTTATAATAAAAGCAGGATGAAGCGTTTTCTCTTTAGATCCTTACATCTATAATACAATTCCCTACAGCATTTTGAGGAGCCACTAAAACAAACATGTCATCTTGTTCATCAACTTCTTTTGCTCCTGCAATTGAGAAAAATAATAAAAAGTTTCATAAATAAGATTCTTATATTTACTTTCTGTAGTAAAAGCACACAGATGGCAGTAGACCAGAATTGCCCCTCTGTGTAGCTTGAAGTGAAAACCTTTGAAGATAAGTTACAGGATTGAATGGTTTGATAGGTATATACACATGGACAGAAATCTATTATCTGCAGATTTGACTCAGAATGTAAGTTTGCTAATAAATTGGTTAAGAAAAAAAAATGAAAATCCCATAGACGCAAAATAGAGTGGGATGAAGACTGAGTTGTGTAGCCTTTTCAATACGTTTTATAAGTACATGTATAAAGTTCACATCCACACGGCTTTGCTTTCTATTTTGATCTCAACCTTTAAGGTCATTAAATAAACACAAAAGACAAGGAAAATTGTTAAAAGCAAAGTAATATATGTTGAAGAACGAGAGAATTGATGAATTGTAAGCCGGAGATATACATATGACTGGCTGGAGAGAAAGAGCGAATGCTAAAAAAAGTTCTAAATGCATAATATGATATCATATTATTGCCTTGCAAACAAATGTTAGAGAAAATTGACGACACTATTGTTGTTCAAATTGAATTACTACCAAGTTCTAAAAAATATTAACTCTGTTTGTAGGAATAATCAGCTGCGAAAATGGAAAATAGGTAGTGAAATGGCCAGCTGTCTCCAATTTTGTGACACCACATACGCTTGAAACTATGGATTGTAATAAAACACAATGGGAAAATGATTTTCTGTATATTGTATTGAAGAAAATTCAGGCATTCATACAAGAATAGAAAACTAATCTAGGAAACTTCCTATTTTGTACAGGAAAACTAAATATTCTACAACTAATTACAATTAATTCTGTAATACTCTCCCTCAAACTAAAGCATAAATATTAATTATGTCTACCTTGTTACACAAATATTCAACTTGAGAGCCATTTAAAGCTTTTGTGAACAGATCATCTAACTGTTCTCCTATCTTCACATATCCTGTTGAAATAACATTATCTTAAATCTTTTCACGAATAAAGTGACAATCAACTTCAATATGATTGATCCGTTCATGATACACTGGATTAGAGGCGCTATGAAGAGCAGTCTAATTATCACACCAAATATTTGCGGGAGACGAAAGATCTAAACCAATTTCAACAAATAAACGACGAATCTGCACAATTTCACATGCGGACTGTGACATAACTCTATGCATATTCTGCACCAGATCTGGATACTACAATCTGCTTCTTGCTCCTCCAAGACACTAAATTTCCTCCAACAAAAATACAGTAGCTTGTAATTGACTTCCTATCAATCTTAGAACCTACCCAATCAGCATCAGCAAAGCACTTAATGTGAGTATGCCCATGATCACTGTACAGTATACCAAGTCCAGGATCACCTTTCAAATAACATAAGATCTGTTTTAGAGCTTTCCAGTGCTCGACTGTAGGAGCAGTCATAAATTGACTAACAACACTCACTACAAATACAATATCTGGACGAGTCACAGCAAGATAATTAAGTTTCCTAACTAAACTCCTATATTTCTCCGGATTCTCAAAAGGATCACCATCATCTTTTGTAAGATGCACATTGGGAACCATAGGAGTACTGCAAGGTTTGACTCCCATTTTTACAGTTTCTTCAAGCAAATCAAGAACATACTTCCTTTTGAGACAGAAAAATCCCCTTTTTGCTCCATAAAACTTATACTCCCAATAAATATTTCAGCTGGTCCAAATCTTTATTGTGAAACTTAGTATGCAAAAAGGATTTGAGAGAATAGATGCCTACATAATCACTTCCGGTAATGACGATATCAACATAAACAACAAGAAGAATGATGCCAGCTTGTGATTGTCTGTAGAAAAATGAATGATTACATTGACTCTTCTTCAGCCCAAACTCTTGAACTACTAAATTTGCCAAGCCAAGCACGAGGACTCTGCTTCAAACCATATAGAGATTTCTTCAAATGACAAACTTTTCCATACTCCCCCCTGAGCAACAAACCCAGGTGGTTGCTCAATGTACACTTCTTCCTGAAAATCTCCATGAAGAAAAGCATTCTTTATGTCCAACTAGTGTAAGGGCTAGTTCTATGAAGTAGCTATGGAGATAAACAATCTAATAGAAGTAAGCTTAGCTACTGAAGAGAAAATATCTGAATAATCCACCCTATATGTCTGAGCATATCCTTTCGCAATAAGCTTAGCTTTAAGTCTAGCCACAAAACCATTTGGATTAACTTTAACAGCAAAAACCCATTTGCATCCCACAGCCTTCTTCCCTTTAGGCAAATCAACCAAGTCCTAAGTGCGATTTTCATCCAAAGCATTTATCTCCTGTATCATTGCATTACGCCAACCGTGATGAGACAAAGCTTCTTTAACAGTTCGAGGAACAGAAACCGAGTCGAGAGGAGCAACAAGAGAACACGCAGATGGAGATAAATGATTATAAGAGACAAAATTACCAATAAGATAGGCACAATGGCTAGGCAAAATGGCGTTTGCCTTTCTATAGGCAAAATTACCAATCGGATAGGCACAATGGCATTTGCCTTTCTGTAGGGCAATGGGAAGATCAAGATCATCCGGGACTGGATCGGATGATGAGTCTGATTCAGACATTGTATTGCAGGTTTCATGTCTTCTAGAATATACCTGTATAATAGGTGGCTTTGCTCGAGCAATAACAGAAGCAGGTGGAGCTGAATCACCTACAATAGTAGGAACAGGATCACTTGGAGCAGGAATACTAGAATCACTTGGAATAACAGGAACGGAATTATCTATCGGCCTTGTAATGACATTGTAGATCAACCAATGATCGTCCTCCCCCTGACTTGTAGAATCAGAAGATGGGTAGAAGGATTTATTCTCCCAGAAAGTAACATCAATAGACACAAGATACCTATTAAGTTCTGGACAATAGCATCTGTACCCTTTTGAAGACGAGAATACCCCAAGAAGATACACTTCAGTGACTTTGGATCCAATTTAGTGATATGAGGTTGAACATCCCGAATAAAACAAGTGCTCCCAAATATTCTTGGTTTTATAAGAAACAACGGCTTAGATGGAAAAAAAACTGGGTAAGCAGTCTCATCAACGGGCACTAAAGAGGGCATACGATTAATCAGGAAACAAGCAGTAGACACAGCATCAGCCCATAATTGTTTAGGAACTTTCATATGAAATAAAAGAGCTCGTGCTGTCTCAAGCAAATATCTATTTTTTCTCCCAGCAGCTCCATTTTGAGATGGCGTGTCAGGACATGAGGATTGATAAAGTATGCTATTTTGAGTCATGTATGTCTGAAAGGAATTTGAAAAGTATTTTTTGGCATTATCACTCCTCAATGTGCGAACAGAAACATTAAATTGAGTTTTAACCTCAGCGCAAAATGCACAAAAATGAGCGAATAATTCAGAAAGACTTTTCATAAAAAGTACTCAAGTCATACAGGAGTAATCGTCCACAAATGTCACAAAATACTTGAACCCGGGTTTGGCTAACACAGAACACGGTCCCCAAACATCTAAATGAACTAATTCAAATGCAGAGTTAGCTCGTTTATTAATTCGATGACTTTAAGAGCTACGGTGGTGCTTGGCAAACTGACATGACTCACAGTCCAGAGAAGAAATATTAGAAAATTGAGAATATAGTTTCTTCAAAGACGATAAAGAAAGATGCCCCAACCTACAGTGTGCATCAAAAGGAGACAAAACACTAGAAAAAGCAACAGGCCTCGGTATCTTTCTAGCAAGAATATAAAGACCTCCTGATACATAACTATTACAGAATTAATTGTATAATATTTAGTTTCCTTGTATAGAAGCAGAATCATGGGCTAACAGATACTAGTTTCCTTAGTTAGCTTTCTAATCTTGTATAAATACCGGTTTTTTCTTTCAATACAAATACAGACAACATAATTCCTCCATTCTTATATGGTATTAGAGCCTTAGGCTCATTCGGAAACCATTTTCTCCTGGGTTTTCTAGTTCTAGTTCTTTTGGGATTTTGAATATCCCGTTACTATTTTGTCTCACCGCCGGTAGAGGGAGGTGCACGAGGTCCCGATCGGCCATTCCGCGGATTACAGTGACCGGATTCCTAGCGCATAAGGCTCAAGCGCTGATTGAAGTTTCTGGGTGTTTTCAACGCGCCGGCGAGTGGAGGGGCGTGTGGTGGCGGTTGAAGCTCCGATCTTGTCTCTGACGTCGCCTGGTCATTTCCGGTCAGATCCCGGTGTCTTCTTGAGGTGGTTCCCTCTCTTGGTGGTATTTGGTTTCTCATGAGTTTCTGTCCAACGAGGTTATGCTCCTTTCTTTGCTCCGTGTTTTTATTTTTAGTGGGTGATTTATTGAGAAGTTTGGGCATTTATTTTTGTTGGGTGTATTAGTTCCAAGTTGCCGCTATATTATTACATTTGTTATTTGTGGATATTATGGCCGACAGTAAAGAAACTGTCAGGGAAACGGTTAGTGAGATTATTTCTTTGTCTAAAATTACTGAAGAAAAATTGAATGGGTCTAATTATCTTGATTGGAGTATAAATATTAGAATTTACCTTCGTAGTATGGATAAGGACAATCACTTAACTAATGACCCTCTAACTGATAAAACTGAAAAGCAAATTTGGATGAGAAATAACTCACGATTACTCTTGCAGATTAGAAATTCAATTGAAAGAAATGTACTTGGTTTAATTTCTCATTGTGAATGTGTAAAAAAATTAATGAATTATTTGGCATTTTTATATTCTGGGAAAAGGAATGAATCTCGCATCTATGATGTCTGTAAAGTCTTTTATCGTGCTGAAAAGAAGGCTAAACCTCTCACCACCTATTTCATGGAGTTCAAAAAAATTTATGAAGAATTGAACATGCTCTTGCCTTTTAGTGCGGACATTAGGGAACAACAAGCTTAGAGAGAAAAAATGGCAGTTATGAGTTTTTTTGGCTGGTTTGTCATCCGAATTTGAGACGGCCAAATCCCAAATTCTCTCTGATTTCCTACTTTGAAAGATGTGTTTAGTAAGCTATTGCGTGCAGATAATGCTTTATCCAGTCAGTCAAATAGTATTCTCGTTGTCAAAGCAGAAGAAAGTGACAATGGCAAGAAGAATGTGCAGAGAGGAGGAAATAGATCCAATGATTACCGAAATAATGATATTGTCTGCTACTACTATAAAGAGCCAGGTCATACAAAGCACTACTGTAAAAAATTGCAGAATCACAACCAGGTGGTACAAATTGCTAATGTTATTACTTCTGGTTCATTATCAGAGCAGAATATCACAATTTCGGCCGAAGATTATGCTAAATACCAAAAAATGTTAAAGGGATCCTCGACTTCGGTCACCGCTGAGACACGTAACACGTCTTATCTCCTCTACCAACAATTGGGTCATTGATTCTGGTGCCACAAATCACATGACAGGTAATCCTAATGTCTTCTCTAGCTTTCGATCTCATAAAGCTCCTTCACCTATTACTATAGCTAATGGGACATCATGCAACATTGTGGGGTCTGGGACTATTAAACTAATCTCTTCTATTACGTTATTCTCTATTCTGAATCTGCCTAATCTAGCCTTTAATTTAATTTTTGTAAGTAACCTTACTAAATACCTCAATTTTTGTGTCTCATTTTTTCCTAATCACTGTCTTCTTCAGGATCTTATGACAAAGCAGATTTTTGGTAAATGACATGTATCTGGTGGTCTCTGCATCCTTGATTCTTGGGTACCACGATCTGTTGCTTGTTGCAGTGTAGTTTCTCCTTTTGAAGCACATTGTTGGTTGGGGCATCCTTCTCTACCTGTTTTGAAGAAGTTATGTCCGCAGTTTCATGATGTATCTTCTTTGGATTGTGAGTCTTGTCATTTTGCAAAACATCATCGTAACTCATTCGGTCCTAGAATTAATAAACGAGCTGAGTTTGCTTTTCAACTTGTTCATTCAGATGTTTGGGCTCCTTGTCCAGTTATGTCGAAAACTGGGTACAGATATTTTGTTACTTTTGTAGATGATTTTTCTCATTTGACTTGGATTTATTTTATGAAGAATCGTTCTGAAGTTTGTTTCCACTTTTTTGTTTTTTTTGCTGAAGTTAAAACTCAGTTTAATGCTTCTATAAACATATTGCGAAGTGATAATGCTAAGGAATACATGTCAGATCCTTTTCAGAAGTACGTCTCACTATGGTATTATTCACCTGTCTTCTTTTGTTGATACCTCTTCTCAAAATGGAGTTGCTGAAAGAAAGAACAGGCATTTACTTGAAACTGCTAGAGCTTTATTGTTTTAGATGAACGTTCCTAAGCATTTCTGAGTTGATGCTCTTTCCACGGCTTGCTTTCTGATTAATAGAATGCCCTCTACGATGTTAAATGGTGATGTACCCTATAGTGTTTTGTTTCCTAATAAACCACTATTTCCAGTTAAACCACGGATATTTGGCAATACTTGTTATGTTCGTGCTGTACGTCCCCATATTACTAAACTCGATCCTAAAGCATTGAAGTGTGTTTTCTTGGAATACTCGCACCTTCAAAAAGGATATAGATGTTATTCTCCTGATTTACAACAATATTTGGTTTCAGCTTATGTGGTATTCTCAGAAGATAAACCATTCTTTTCATCTCAATCCACTCTTACAAGTCAGGGAGAGAAAGATGAGTGGCTCATTTATACTGTGACATCTTCTCGAGAATTTATTGGTGTGTCTCCTACTATTGAGCTAACAACGACTGATGATCCTTCAACATTAACCAAACCACAAATTGTTCAGGTTTACTCTAGAAGAAAAGACACTAATGATACATGTCCTGCACCAACACCTTCGTCATCTGATCCCACTTCAGCTGACCCTGATATTCCCATTGCTCTTCGTAAAGGTAAACGCAATTGTAAATCCACTTATTCCATCGCTAATTTTGTTTCATATGATCATCTGTCTTCCTCAACATGCTCTTTAATTGCATCTTTAGATTCTATATCTATTCCTAAGACAGTTAAATAAGGTGAGTAACCCTGGATGGTATGCTGCTATGCTTGAAAAGACAAATGCCTTGGATACAAATCACACTTGGGATTTGGTGAATTTACCAGAAGGGAAGAAGGCTATGGGTTGCAAATGGGTCTTTAAAGTCAAAGTTAATCCAGATGGTTCTGTAGCTCAGCTTAAAGCTCGACTTGTTGCTAAAGGATATGCTCAAACCTATGGGGTAGATTATTTTGATACTTTCTCCCCAGTCACCAAATTGAGTTCCGTTCGTTTATTCATATCTTTAGCAGCTTCCCAACATTGGCCCTTACATCAGTTAAGCATCAAAAATACTTTCCTTCATGGCGATCTTTATGAAGAAGTTTATATGGAGCAACCACCTAATTTTGTTGCTCAGGGGGGGAGTATGGGAAAGTTTGTCATCTGAAGAAATCTCTATATGGTTTGAAGCAAAGTCCTCGTGCTTGGTATGGCAAATTTAGTGAGGTTGTTTAAGAGTTTGGGCTAAAGAAGAGTCAGTATGATCACTCAATTTTCTACAATCAATCAAAAGCTAACCTTATTCTTCTTGTGGTTTATATTGATTGTATTGTGATGACAGGAAGTGATTCTACAGATCTCTTTACTTAAGTCTTTCATGCATAGTAGATTTCACACTAAAGACTTGGGCCAGCTGAAATATTTCTTGAGAGTGAAAGTTTCAAGAAGCAAAAAGGGAATTCTTCTCTCTCAAAAAAAGTATGTTCTTGACTTGCTTGCAGAAACTGAAAAATTAGGAGGTAAGCCATGCAATACTCCTATGATTGCCAATGTGCAACTTACAAAGGATGATAGTGATCATTTTAATGATCCAGAGAGATATAGGAGGTTAGTTGGAAAACTGAATTACCTCATAGTAACTCGTCTAGATATTGCATTTGTAGTGAGTATTGTTAGTCAATTTATGACTACTCCTACAGTCAAGCATTGGGAAGCTTTAGAACAAATGTTATGTTATTTGAAAGGTACTCCTAGGCTTGGTATACTGTATAGTGATCATGGGCATACTCACATTGAGTGCTTCGCTAATGCTGATTGGATAGGTTCTAAGATTAATAGGAGGTCAACTACAGGCTACTGTGTTTTTGTTGGAGAAAATTTAGTGTCTTGGAGAAGCAAGAAGCAGACTGTGGTATCCAAATCTAGTGCAGAATCTGAATATAGAGCTATGTCACAGTCCGCATGTGAAATCCTGTGGATTCGTCATTTACTTACTGAAATTGGTATAGATCCCTCGTCTCCAGCAAAACTTTGGTGTGATAATCAGGCTGCTCTTCATATTGCCTCCAATCCAGTGTATCATAAACAGACCAAGCATATTGAAATTGACTGTCAGTTTGTTCGTAAAAAGATTCAAGATAATGCCATTTCAACAGGACGTGGAGACAAGAGAACAGTTAGGCAATCTGTTTACAAAGGCTTTAAATGGCCATCGAGTTGAATATTTGTGTAACAAGCTGGGCATGATTAACATCTATACTCCAGCTTGAGAGAATGTTACAGAATTAATTGTATAATATTTAGTTTCCTTTTATAGAAGTAGAATCATAGGCTAACAGATACTAGTTTCCTTAGTTAGCTTTTTAATATTGTATAAATACCTGTTTTTTCCTTCAATACAAATACATAAAACATAATTCCTCCATTCTTACAATAACCTTTAACAATGGTCTGATTTGTTGCAAGATCTTGAAAGACACAATGATCAGGAAAGGACATACAATAATTAAGATCACGTGTGAGTTTAATTACAGAAACCAAGTTAAAAGCAAATTTCGGTATATTTAAAACTGATCCCAGAGAAATTGACAATGTTGGGTTAACTGTGCCAAACCCATTTACATGAGAAATTGATCCATCTGCCATTGTAACTGGAGAAGAAGATGCATGTGACTGAAAAGTAGAGAATACACTTCCGTTACTTGTCATATGATCCGTAGCACCAGAATCAATGACCCATTAAAATGAGGAAGATAAAAGACATGTATTTGGATTTCCTACCCCAGCAATATTAGTGTTGGGTGAAACTTTCAAAGAATTCTGATACTGAATGAATTTTGCATACTCATCTGCAGAAATCATATTATACTACCTAAAGGTACTGGTAATAGCAATGTTTGTTAATTTTGACTTTCTGATTATGCAATTTTCCACATAAACGTTTTCCAAAAAAAGGTTTTGTACGACCAGATTTATGGCAATAATAGCATACCATATTCTTGTTCCAACTCATATTAAATAATATCAAGCCACAAAGAGCAAGTAACACAGTCAAGCAAAACACTTCACAAATACCCAAATAGTGACAAATAATTAGAACCCCCAATCTCTAATAAAATGCAATCCAAATCCACAGGAAAAAAAAGAAAACAAAACAGAGAACCTGAGATTTTCACGGCAAGTGCGATGCACTCTAAGCAGCCGCAAGAGATTAAAGCAGCAAACCGACACCCAAATACTGGTGACAATAGCAAGGATAAAACAACCACCACGCAAATAACACAACCAGAGAAAATTCCAACAGCTCTTCAAACAAGCCAAACCCAAAACTCCCGAGAACAGAACCAGAAACCACCGACAGAAGGCAACACCTTCATAATAGACCAGATGAAGAAGCTGACCTAAGGATTTGATCGGGGACAACCAGTCGATGCCGGAAATTGAATCGGAGGACCGCCGGACACTGCACGCACTCCCACGCGCCAACGTGTGCGGAAAGAGGCAGGAACTTGTGGCGGCATGTGTGGATCACTTGCCAGCAGGATGGACACCGGATTTTGTGGAGAGGCCGGAAATTCACCTACGCTCCTTCCGACGTCGGCGGTGAGACAAACCAGTCACCGGAGCTGGTGACCCAAGGAGGAGCAGATTCCTCGAGCGGAAACAAAAAACCCAAAAATCCAAAAAAAATTCCCAGAAGAAAATCCTAAAGCTCTGATACCATGTATTAAAAAACAATGGGAAAATAATTTTTAGTATATTGTATTGAAGAAAACTCAGGCATATATACAAGAATAGAAAACTAATTTAGGAAACTTCCTATTGTGTACAAGGAAACTAAAAATTCTACAGCTAATGACAATTAATTCTGTAACGTGGATTAACTACCACAGTACATGATTTGATTGATCAAAATGATTGGTGCGTGTAGAACATTTCAGATTGTTCTACATTATCACAATTTTAAGTAACTAAAGACGCAATTTATTTTCGAGGAGATACTTTTTCCAACATTCAAGTCATGTCAAAACATTGCAAAATGTTGGACCTATGATGGAAAGGGGAAGTTATTTATTGTCATGTTACAATACACAAGCCTTTATCGTAGCTGTTTTAAGGAAATAAATTTATTACCACAAGCTAACAAAAAAATCTTGTATGACTTTCACCTGCCTATAGGGGAAAAAATAAGATACAGAGAAAGCAGGGAATCACAAATTATGATTGTATATCATAACAGAGAAGGTTTCAGTATTTCTCACACCTATAGAACCAATCTTGATGAAGGTTCCCAGAGCTCCATAATCTCCCCAATCCATAAATTCCAAGATCTTTCGACTGCCTGAAAGCTGCAGTGGCATTCCAGCAAGTGCACCTTGCCCCATAGACCCTTGAACACAAACCTAAAAGACAGATCTCTAAATAACCAGACAAAAGCAAGCAACATTTGCAGAAATGGTAGCACTGATTCTTAATCACCTTGACACGTCTGCCATCATCAGCAAATGAAAGAGCAATAACCCGTACCAGTTCCATCAAGGTACCTATTCGATAAACATCCTGTGCATCATAAGATATGGTCAAATCCAATCAAATTTACAAGGAACTTAAAAGAGAATTCCCTTACCATTTCTGGGTTCAGCTCTGGAATAGTAATCTCCACCTATCAATTTGGAATAACAGGGTTTACAGAAGTTAATTAAGGACTTTTATGGATTCTAAAGCAACATAGTAAGCCATTGTATTTAACTGTAGCACAGAAATACTCTCCCTCTCTCTCTCCCTCTTCACACACATGCAGCAACATGAACAAACAGAAGAGCAGTTTTGACACCATGATAACAGATAAACTTTCTTCCACGCTATGGAAAAATAACATGATATCATCCTTTTCTAACTACACTTCCTTAAAAGATCTAGAGTAATGATTCATTTTCACATATTGCAAGCTGCAGAACAGATAAAAGCTTTGCCTCTAGTTTAAATTTACACAAATAAACAATGCAGCACCTGCTGTTTGCCAAGTGAAATCTAATTCAACAGTAGGACTGCCACCTTCAGATATGACACAAGGGTTTGCTTTTATTATGGCAAAGAAAAATGATACTTTATGCCATTTAAAGGATAAACAGCCAATAAATAAAGGCCCATTGCTTAACATGGGATGAAATTTGCAATTTTATGCAAGGCACGAGATTTGCAAAGTTTCACAGCTAGATTTTTCTATGTCACATTCATGGATTAAAGGTTTTTTTTTTTGCCCCTCAACTTTGTAAAATGGAGCGATTGTGCCCCTCAAAAATTTGGAGCGAAATTTGCAACGAAAGTGGCTGAAATGGGGCACAAATGCCCTTTTGTGCAAAGGAATTCCTACTCATTTAATGCAGCAAACAGCAGCCAAGGAATTCCTATTCCATTTGACAAATCAGTTGCCACAGGAGTATCACTGACAGTCGCTAGAGTATTCTTGATAGTTGCTGAAGTATCGCAAAAGTTGAAAGGAGAACACCAAATCATAGCTATTAGTTCAAGGAGTCTGTTGTTGGTGGTCACATGCTCCACAAAGCACCATGTTAGTAAGAATTCGCGTAGAAAAGGCACAATTTGAGCTTTTTGATCTCCTTATCCAGTGAGAGTTATGGTTGAAATAACATATCAAAATATTCATCCTGAAGAGAGGAGTCCAATGGTGGCTTCCCTTTTTCATGCTGGAGTCAACAGGAAAATAGTCCAAAAGCCAGTTGGCTGCACTTTTCTCTCTCATTTCTCTTGGCTGCTGTCATCATGCAGCACCCAGGTTAGTGGTCACAAAATATGGGTACAGGTGGATGGAAAAAAAGGGAGGAGGAGGCAAAAGGAGGGAAGGTAAAAGTCACATATACTCAATGTGCAAGCCAAGTCAGGATAAAATAATCCACCTGATGTCCAAGTTGTGGCTCTCCCTTTGACTGCCCTTTGCTCCATTTGCTAAGTAGGAATTCCATCCCAAGGAAAGAGCATTTGTGCCCAGCCACTTTTCTAGCAAACTTTGCTCAAACAACTTTTGAGGGGTGAGAGAAAACACAATAGGAATTGAATGTATTTATTCAATTGATTATCAATGAGTTTACACAATCCATATATACAAGAACAGAGGTAAAAAAGTCTAAGAAAAAGGAAATAAAAGTCACTATTCTACCCCACAATTTAGCAGCCAATGAAGCCTACAATCTAGCAACCAATCAAGCCTACAATCTGTAACAAATCATGCCTACAATCTAGCAGCCAATCAAGCCTACAATCTGCAATACTCCTCGTCAAGTTAGAGCATAAACATTAATCATGCCCAGCTTGTTACACAAATATTCAACTCTAGGTCCATTTAAACCTTTCGTGAACAAATCACCTAATTGTTCTCCTGTCTTCACATTTTCTGTTGAAATGATATTATCTTGAATATTTTCACGAATAAAGTGACAATCAAATTCAATATGCTTGGTCCGTTCATGATACATTGGATTGGAGGCAATATGAAGAGCAGCTTGATTATCACACCAAAGTTTCGTTGGAGATGAGTGATCTATACCAATTTCAGCAAGCAAATGACAAAACCACAAGATTTCACATGCAGACTGTGATATAGCTCTATATTCAGATTTTGCACTAGATCTGAATACCACTATTTGCTTTTTACTTCTCCAAAATACTAAATTTCCTCCAACAAAAATACCATATCCTGTGGTTGACCTCCTATCAATCTTAGAACCTGCCCAATCAGCATCAGTAAAACATTCAATGTGATCATGCTCATGATCACTATATAGTATATTTAGTCCAGGAGTACCTTTCAAATAACACAAGATCTGCTCTAGAGCTTCCCAATGCCTAACTGTTGGAGCAGTCATAAATTGACTAACAACACTCACTGCAAATGCAATATCTGGACAAGTTACTGTGAGGTAATTCAGTTTTTCAATTAACCTCCTGTATCTTTCTGGATCATCAAAAAAATCGCTATCATCCTTTGTTAGTTGCACATTGGGGACTATAAGAGTACTGTATAGCTTAGCTCCTAATTTTACATTTTCTGCAAGTAAATCAAGAACATATTTTCTTTGAGATAGAAGAATTTCCTTTTTGCTTCTCAAAACTTCCACTCCCAAAAAATATTTCAGCTCGCAATATTTCAGCTCGTCCAAGTCTTTAGTGTGAAATCTACCATGCATGAAAAACTTGAGTGAAGAAATACCTGCAAAATCATTTCCTGTAATTACAATATCAATAACATAAACCACCACAAGAATAACTCCAACTCCTGATTGCCTGTAGAAAACTGAGTGGTCGACTCTTATTTAGCCCAAACTCTTGGACAACTTCACTGAATTTTCCAAACCAAGCACGAGGACTCTGCTTCAATCCATACAGAGATTTCTTCAGATGGCAAACTTTTCCATACTCCCCCTGAGCAACAAAACCAGGTGGTTGCTCCATATAGACTTCTTCCTGAAGATCGCCATAAAGAAAGACATTCTTGATGTCTAACTGATGTAAGGGCCAATGGTGGGAAGCTGCTAAAGACATGAATAAACGAACATAACCCAATTTAGCCAAAGGAGAGAAAGTATCAGAATAATCCACCCCATAAGTCTGGGCATATCTTTTGGCCACAAATCTCGCCTTAAGTCTAGCCACAGATCTATCAGGATTGACTTTGACTGCAGAGACCCATCGACATCCAACAGCCTTCTTGCCTTGTGGTAAATCTACTAACTCCCAGGTGTGATTATCATCCAGAGCCTGTATCTCCTCTATCATTGCATTATGCCAGCCAGGATGAGATAAAGCTTTTTTAACTGTTTTAGGCATGGAAATAGAATCTAGAGAGGTAATGAAAGCACTAGATGGAGGAGATAAGTGATTATATGAAACAAAATTGGCAATGGAATAAGTGGATTTACAGTGACGTTTACCTTTACGAAGGCTGATGGGAAGATCAAGGTCATTTGATGGTGGATCCGACAACGAAAAAGACTCTAGTGCAGGACATGTATCATTCGAGACTGATCTTCTTGAATAAACCTGAACAATTGGTGGCTTGTCGGGAATAGAAGTCCAAACACAAGGAGCATCATCATTATCACATTTTTCAGTAGAACTGTCAATTGGTGGCTTGTCAGGAATAGAAGTCCGAACACAAGGAGAATCATCATTATCACATTTCTCAGTAGAACTGTCCACCAACTGTTCGGAACTTGATACAGATTTATAGATAAGCCAGTTATCTTCCGCCCCCTGGCCCACAGGAGTGGACACCACAGAAAAGAATGGCATTTTCTCCGAAAAGACTACATCCGTTGAGACTAAATACCTGTTGTGGTCTTGAGAGTAGCATCGATAACCTTCCTGAAGACGAGAATATCCCAAAAATACACATTTCAAGGCTTTGGGATT
Source organism: Excoecaria cochinchinensis (assembly GCA_947683425.1). Classification (NCBI taxonomy): domain Eukaryota; kingdom Viridiplantae; phylum Streptophyta; class Magnoliopsida; order Malpighiales; family Euphorbiaceae; genus Excoecaria; species Excoecaria cochinchinensis. The sequence continues at coordinate 8,279,011 of CANTUQ010000105.1, forward strand.
CAATTTTGTAACTTGAGGCCGAACATCACAAACATAACAAGTACTACCAAATACTCGTAACTCTAATAGAAATAATGGGTTTGTAGGAAAAATAACATGATACAGACTATCACCATTAAGTACCAAAGATGGCATCCGGTTAATCAAAAAACATGCCGTAGAAACAGCATCAGCCCAGAACCGCTTAGGAACTTTCATTTGAAACAACAAGGCCCTTGCAGTTTCTAATAGATGTCGATTCTTTCTTTCTGCCAGGCCATTTTGTGCAGATGTATCAACACATGATGATTGATGGAGAATGCCATGCTGGGTCATATAAATTTGAAAAGAATCTAACATATATTATTTAGCATTATCACTCCTTAATATATGCACAGAAGCATTGAATTGAGTCTTAATTTCAGCACAAAAAGCAGAAAAATAAGAAAACACTTTAGAACGATTCTTCATAAAATAAATCCAAGTCATTCTAAAATAATCATCCACAAAAATAACAAAATATGTTAACCTTGTTTTGGACGCAACAGGACACGGAACCCAAACATCCGAATGGACTAATTCAAAAGCATTCTCAGCTCATTTATTAACTCTAGAACTTAACGAGCTACGGTAATGTTTTGCAAAATGAGACGACACATCATGAAACTACGGACATAGTTTCTTCAAAGTAGGTAAAGAAGGATGTCCCAATCGACAATGAGCTTCAAAAGAAGAATTAACACTGGAACAAGCAATAGGCCGAGGTATCCGCTTATCCAGAATGTACAGACCATCAGATACATGTCTTTTACCAATAATCTGCTTCGTCATAAGATTCTGAAAAAGATATTGATCAGGGAAAAATGAGATACAATAATTTAGGTCTTTGGTGAGTTTGCTTACAGAAATCAAGTTAAAAGCTAGATTTGGTAAACTTAGCACTGAATTCAAAGTGATAGAAGAAGCGGGTTTAACAACCCCAGAGCCCTCAACATTATAAGTGGATCCATCAGCTATTGTTACAGGCGAATATACTTTATGTGGCTGAAATGTAGAAAATGAATGGGAATTACCTGTCATGTGATCAGTTGCACCTGAATCAATTACCCACTTATCTGAGGAGGAAACAAGACAAGTTTTACCTGAACCAGCAATAGTTGTAACTGAAGTAGATTCTTTTAAAAGATATTGAAACCTAGCATATTCATCAGTTGAGATAGTGATAGTTTTCTCAGTAGATGAACTGCATTCAGCAATATTGGCAGTTTGGGCTCTCTGATTATGATTCTACAGTTTTCTACAATATTTCTTTGCGTGTCCAGGTTCCTTGCAATAATAGCATACAATATTACTGAAGTCATTGTTTTTAGTAACATTTCCTCTAATATTCTTCTTCCCAATTTCATTGCCCTCTCCTCCTTTAACAACTAAGATACTAGACTCGTGAGCAGTTTGAGCATTTTTCTCGGTTCGTAACAATCTGCTAAATACATCCTAAAGTATAATGAGTTCAGAACTAGAGAGAATCTGAAATTTGGCAATCTCAAATTCTGGAGGAAGACTAGCCAGAAAACTCATGATAGTCATTTGTTCTCTCTAAATTTGTAGCTTTTTAATGTCCGTGCTAAGGGCAAAAGAACATTCAATTCGGCATATATTTTATTGAACTCCATAAAATGAGCTGTGAGAGAATTGACCTCATCCTTTTCAGCATGATAAAAGGCCTTACAAACATCATAGATACGAGTAACACTGACTTTACCAGAATATAAAAATGCTAAATAATCCATCAGCTCCTTAACATACTCACAATAATCTACTAAACCCACCACATTATTTTAATAAAATTCGTAATTTGTAACAATAATCGAGCATCATCCCTAAACCAAGTTTTATCATTAGAAGGCTCATTAATTAAATGATCATCATTTTCAACACTTCTTAAATAAATCCATATTTTCCTGCTCCACTCTAAAAAATTAGACCCATTTAATTTATGTTCGGTTATTTTAGTGGGAACCGAAATAATTTCAGCAACAGACTTGGTTTCATCCATCATTGTAAAAAAAATAATCCAACACTACTTATAAAGCTTCAACCAAAGCATCAACCACTAAGTAAATCCCGCCGAAAAAAATCAAAATAGGATGCAAAAGAGAATTAACTTGCATCCATCAGTAGCAACACTTCAATGGAAGCAAAAACTCAAAGGAAGCAACACCAGTAGACCAGCAGCTTCAAAAGAGAACCGATAGAAGGAACCAGCTTCAAGAAGAGACCAGACGAAGAAGTTGTCCTATGGATCTGACCGGAAATAGCAAGGCGACGTCGAAGAAAAAATCGGAGGACTGTTGGACGCCGGACGCGCTCCCACGCACTGGCGCGTGACGAAGAGGACAGAGACTGTTGCGGCGCGTGAGACCCACTCGCCGGCCAGATGGTTGCCAGAAAACATGTACAGGCCGAAATGGAGGAGGCGATCCTTCCCTGACCGGTGGTGAGGCAAACCGGCCACTGGAACTGGTGACCCAAAGAGGAACAGATTCCTCAACAAAAACAAGAAGAACAGAAACCCAAAAAATTTTTCCTGAAAAGCCTAAGGCTCTGATACCATGAGAGAAAACACAATAGGAATTGAATGTATTTATTCAATTGATTATCAATGAGTTTACACAACCTATATATACAAGAGAGGTAAAAAAATCTAAGAAAATGGAAATGAAAGTCAATATTCTACCCTACAATTTAGCAGCCAATCAAGCCTATAATCTAGCAGCCAATCAAGCCTACAATCTGTAACAAGGGGCATAATCACTCCATTTTGCAAAGTTGAGCGGCAAAACAATGCCTTTAACTCTTAAAAAATGTTAAGATATCTGTTAGTTAGATTGATATCTGTTAGTTAGATTATATAGCTGTAAAGTAGGGTAATTTTAGGGATTTGTTTTTTTATTTTCAACTCTAGTATATCTGTATAAATACCTGTATATTTTCCAAATTTAATATGTGAAAAGATTCTCACTTTTACATGGTATCAGAGCCTAATTGAATTTCTGGGTTTCAGGTCACTGTTGCCTAGTTGAATTTCTGGGTTTCGGGTCACCGTTTGTGGCTGTTCTTTCTTCTGCTTTGGGTCAGTAACGTGGGGGAATCAGATCACCATTTTGTGACTGTCCCTTTGTCTCCCCGCCACCACAGGGAGGAGCGCCTCCATCAAATCAGCCGATCAACCTATTTCTGGCAACCATCGAAGCCGCAAGTGGCCCTCACGCGCCATTCCCATCTCACCGCTTATCGTCAAGCGCCGGCGCGTGGGAGTGCGTCCGGCGTCCGACAGTCTTCCGATTCCGTCTCCTGCGTCGCCTTGTCATCCCCGGTCAGTATCAGGTGTCTTCGTGGGGTGATTTCCTCTGGTTGATGGTGTTTGCTCCTCTAGATTTCTTCGTCAGCCTCTGTTCTCCAAGTTCTACTCTTTGTCCATTTTCCGTTGGACCTCTGACTCCTCCGACGTCGCCTGTCATCTCCGGTCAGAGTCCGACGTCCTCTTGAGGTAGTTTCTTCTGTTGATAATGTCTTGACTCTCCTGGTGTTGGTCTGTTCTTTGCCCAACCTGTGTTTGTTTTGTTTTGGGCAATTAGTTGGGGAAAGTGGATATTTGTTGAGATTTAGTATACTTGAATTCTGTTCCTTTCGAAGTGATTGAGGAGTTTAGCTATTTATACGAGTTGTTTTGAATACACGTAGTCTGTTTTATAATTGTTTGGGATTGTTTTAAATGGCGCAGACTAGTGATAAGAAAACAGTCACCAAAATTATGCTGGGTTCATCTAAAATTACCGATCGAAAGTTAACTGAAAGTACTAATTATGCGCAATGGAAGAGAACTATTCACAGATTTGTGACTAGTGTAGATTTAGAAGACCACTTAACTAATAATCCACCGCCTAAGGATGAGGCTAATGCTAGAAAGAAATGGTTAATGGAGGATTATAAATTATTTAATCAAATTCAGAATACTTTAGATCCTGCTGTTGATGATGTTGTGAACTATTGTGAGAGTGTCAAAGAATTGTGGGAATATTTGGAATTCTTATATGCTTGCAAATAAGATATGTCTCGTGTTCATGACCTTTTGTTAAAGATTTATCGAGCAGAACAAAAAGGTCGCTCCCTATTCCAATATTATACTGAAGTGAAACAAGCTTTTGAAGAAAAGCGAGCTATGTTTCCTATTATTGCTGACATAAAGCAAACGCAAGAACAAGATGAGCAACTTGTGGTACAGTGTTTTTTGGCAGGATTGGGGTCAGAATATGATGCGGCACACACACAATTGTTAACTAGTGAGTCTCTCCCTTCTTTTATTGAAGTTTATGCTCGCCTACTTCGAGTTTGTAAAGACGGTGATTTGCCTTCTGGTATGGTACCCAATGATACAGTGGCATTGGTTAGTAATACTTCCAATGTTAGTCGTGGAGGAAAAGGTGGAAATAGTAGTGATTCTGTTGCTGGGAATAGTAGTAACTCTTGCACATGTCATTATTGTGGAGTTGAGGGGCACATAAAAAAAAATTGCTGGAAATTGCATGGGAAACACCCCCCCCCCCCCCCCCCCCCCCCCCCCCCAAGCACTCAGGTCAAATGCATAATAAAAAGTTTGCTAATATAGCTACTCAGGATGGCATCCTACAAATTCCACAGTCGTCCTCCCCTTCTGTTACCATTTCAGCAGATGGTATGCTCGCTTAACTGCTACTTATGATTCACATCAGTTATCTTTTGGGATATTAGCTTTGGCTAATACACGTAACCCCACTGCTTGTCTTTCCACCTCATCTCGTAGTTGGGTTATTGACTCAAGTGGTACTGATCATATGACTGGCAACACAAGTATTCTCTCTTCTTTCAAGTCTACTGATAATTTACCTTGTGTTACTTTAGCCAATGGAACTACTGCTTCTGTAATTGGGCATGGGACAGCAAACCCAACCAAATCTCTCCCTTTATCATCTGTTTTATGTTTATCATCATTCCCCTTTAACTTGTTATCTGTTAGCCAAATTACCCAAAATCTTAACTGTTGTGTTATTTTCTATCCCAATTATTGTCTTTTTCAGGATCTTGGGACGAAGCAAATTCTTGGTAAAGGGTGTCTGGTGAATAGCTTGTATGCTCTTGAATCGACTTCTAGGCCTATACCCCGATCCATTGCATGCACCAGCTCGTCTTCTCTTTTGCAGTTTCATTGTCGTTTTGGTCATCCTCCTCTTTCAATTTTACAAAAATTATGTTCTAGTTTTACACGGGAATCTACCTTAGAGTGTGAAGCTTGTCAATTTGCTAAACACAATAGAGTATCTTATTCTCCTAGACTAAATAAGCGTGTTGAATCGTCTTTTTACTTGGTTCATACTGATGTATGGGGTTCTTGTCCTGTTACTTCCAAACTTGGTTTTGGTTATTTTGTGACATTTATTAATGATTATTCTCGAGTTACTTAGCTTTATCCTATGAAATCTCGTTCTGAATTATTTACTATATTTTGTACTTTTCATGCTGAAATTAAGACTCAATTTAATAAATCTATTTGTGTTTTGAGAAGTGACAATGCTAAAGAATATGTTTCACATACTTTTAAATCTTATCTCTCCCAGCATGGTATTATTCATCAGTCTTCTTGTATTGTTACCTCACAACAAAATGGTGTAGCTGAGCAGAAGAACCGTCACTTATAACAGGTTGCCCGGCCTTTAATGTTTCATATGCAAGTTCCTGAAGTTTTTTGGGCAGATGCGGTTTCCACTGCCTGTTTTCTTATCAACATAATGCCTTCCTCTGTTCTTGACAGTCAGATTCCGTATTCTCTTCTTTTTCCCTCATCTACATTATTTCATCTTGCCCCTCAAATTTTTGGAAGTACCTATTTTGTTCAAGATATGCGACCTCAGGTTTCAAAACTAGATCATAAAACTCTTAAGTGTGTCTTTTTGGGATACTCTCGTGAACAAAAAGGGTATTGTTGTTACTCTCCCTCCTTAGGTCGTTATTTGATATCTGCTGATGTTACATTTTTTGAGCATACACCTTTCTTTGGTTCCTCTGAGTCTTCTCCTTCGCACACTAGCGATTCGGGAGACGATTTTCTTATTTATAGTGTCAGTGAACAGGTTGTTTCTCCTACCTCTCGACCTATTATTCGTCAAGTTTATTCTCGACGTATGCACCCGGCTATCGAGACACCTCCTGCTTCGTCTTCAGATTCTCCATCTCAACCAGATGCTAGCCTTGACCTTCCTATTGCTCTTCGCAAAGGTAAACAAACATGTACTTACCCTATTTCTTCTTTTGTGTCTTACCATGCTTTATCTCCTTCCTCCAAGTCTTTTGTAGCTTCCCTAGACTCTATTGCCATTCCCATGTCCCTTGCTGAAGCCTTAGCTCATGATGGTTGGCAAGCCGCAATGAAAGAAGAGATGATGGCCTTAGAGCAAAATCATACATGGGATCTTATGCCTTTGTCCCCCCAGAAAAAAGGCTATTGGTTGTAAGTGGGTGTTTACTGTTAAAGTGAATCCTGATGGTTCTGTTGCTCGATTGGTTGTTAAAGGATATGCACAAACATATGAGGTGGATTATTTTGAGACCTTTTCTCCAGTTGCGAAACTTTCTTCGGTTCGATTGTTTATCTCCTTGGCTGCTAATTACGGTTGGTCACTAAATCAACTTGATGTGAAGAATGCATTCTTACATGGGGATTTGAGTGAACAAGTTTACATGGAGCAACCACCTGGTTTTATTGCTCAGGGGGAGTCAGAGAAGGTGTGCAAATTAAAAAAGTCTTTGTATGGTTTGAAGCAGTATCCAAGTGCTTGGTTTGGGAGATTCAGTACAGTTGTAATTGAATTTGGTCTACAGAGAAGTGCATATGATCACTCAGTGTTCTTTACATCATCTAGTTCTGGGGGCATTTTGTTGGTTGTATACGTGGATGATATAGTGATAACTGGAAGTGATGAAGCTGGGATCGCGAGGTTGAAAACTTTCCTTGGGACCCACTTCCAAACAAAAGATTTAGGATCATTGAAATATTTCTTAGGGATTGAAGTTTCTCGCAGCAATAAAGGGATCTATCTATCTCAGAGAAAGTATTGCCTGGATTTATTAGATGATACTGGTTTTATTGAGGAAAAAGCATGTGATGCGCCTATGATACCAAATGTGAAGCTAAAAGCTAAAGACGGAGACTTGTTTGAGGATCCTTAGAAAAATTGAATTATCTTACTATCACTAGTCCTGACATTGCCTTTCCAGTGAGTGTTGTTAGTCAGTTTATGTCATCTCCTAGAACCTTACACTGGGATGCTGTTGTACATATTTTGAGATATCTAAAAGGTGCACCAGGGCGTTGCATCCTATATCGAAATCATGGCCACCACACTATAGAAGGTGTCACAGATGCAGATTATGTGGGAGATCCTTCAGACAAACGTTCTACCACTGGGTACTGTGTTTTTGTTGGGGGTGTGAGAAAACACACAAATGAATTGAATTTTTTGTATTCAATTTATTAAAACCTTAGATTACATTACATATTTATACAATACTTAATTCCTTAATTAGCTCCTTAATTTGCTCTACCTACTACAAACTTTACAGCTACCTACTGCCTACTTACTAACACTCCCCCTCAAGCTGGAGCATAGATATTAATCATGCCCAGCTTGTTACACAGATATTCCACCCGAGTCTCATTCAAAGCTTTTGTGAATAAATCACCTAATTGCTCTCCTGTTTTTACGTAACCAGTAGAAATCAGATTTTTTTCAATCTTTTCACGAATAAAGTGACAATCAACCTCGATGTGCTTGGTTCTTTCATGATATACTGGATTCGAGGCAATATAAATAGCAGCTTGATTATCACACCAGAGTTTTGCAGGTGACAAATACTTCAATCCAATTTCAGCCAATAGATGTTGGATCCACACTATTTCACATGTGGATTGTGCCATGGCTCTATACTTGGATTCTGCACTGGACCGAGATACAACCCCCTGCTTCTTGCTTTTCCATGACACCAAGTTTCCACCAACAAAGACACAATAGCCAGTAGTAGACCTTCTATCAATTTTAGATCCAGCCCAATCAGCATCTACAAAACATTCAATGTGAGTGTGCCCATGATCGCTATACAATATGCCACGTCTTGGAGCTCCTTTCAAGTAGCGCAATATTTGTTCTAGAGCTGCCCAACGTTTGACTGTAGGAGCAGACATAAACTGACTAACAATACTGACTGCAAAAGAAATATCTGGACGAGTCACTGTGAGGTAGTTTAGTTTTCCAACTAACCTCCTGTACATCTCCGGATCATCAAAGAGGTCCCCATCATCTTTTGTAAGACGTGCATTCGCATCCATCGGCATGCTGTATGGCTTGGTTCCTATTTTTCCAGTTTCCTTAAGTAGATCCAGAACATACTTCCTTTGAGATAAGAAAATTCCTTTCTTGCTTCTCATCACTTCTATTCCCAAGAAATATTTCAGTTCCCCCAAGTCTTTTGTATAAAACTTGGCATGTAGAAATGACTTAAGAGATGCAATACCTGTATTGTCGTCTCCAGTAATAATAATATCATCAACATAAACAATAAGAAGGACGATACCTGTTGATGATTGTCTGTAGAAGACTGAATGATCACACTTGCTTTTATTCAGTCCAAATTCTTGAACTGCCATACTAAACTTGCCAAACCAAGCACAGGGACTTTGCTTCAAACCATATAAAGATTTCTTCAAAAGACACACTTTCCCATACTCCCCCTGAGCAACAAGCCCAGGTGGTTGCTCCATATACACTTCTTCCTGAAGGTCTCCATGAAGAAAAGCATTCTTAATGTCCAACTGATATAAGGGTCAGTGCTGCGAAGCAGCTATAGAGATAAACATTCTAACAGAAGTAAATTTAGCCACTGGAGAGAAGGTTTCTGAATAATCTACCCCATATGTTTGAGCATATCCTTTTGCAACAAGCCTGGCTTTAAGTCTAGCTACAGAACCATCTGGATTAACTTTAACGGCAAAAACCCATTTGCATCCCACAACCTTCTTCCCTTTAGGCAGATCAATCAAATCCCAAGTGTGATTTCCATCCAGAGCATTTAGTTCCTCTATCATTGCATTACGCCAACCGGGGTGAGACAATGCTTCTTTAACAGTTCGAGGAATAGAGATCGAGTCAAAAGAAGCAATAAAAGAACATGTAGATTGAGATAAATTATTATAGGAGACAAAGTTGCTAATAGGATAAGCACACTGGCGTTTGCCTTTCCGTAAGGCAATGGGAATATCAAGATCACTTAAGACTGGATTTGATGATGAATCCGATTCAGGCATTGTACTGAAGGTTCCATGTTTCCGAGAATAGACCCGTACAATATGTGGCTTTGCTGAAGCCAGATCGGAGGCAGGTGGAGCTGAATCATCCGAAATAGGAACAAGATCACTTGGAGTAGGGGGAACAGAATCACTTGGCATAATAGGAACGGGATCATTTGATGGCCGTGTAGTAACATTGTACACTAACCAATGATCATCCTCCCCCTGGCTTATAGAATCAAAAGCTGGGAAGAATGGTTTATGTTCTCAGAAAGTAACATCAATAGACACAAGATACCTGTTAAGTTCTAGGCAATAGCATCTGTACCCCTTTTGCAAACGAGAATACCCCAAGAAGACGCACTTCAGTGACTTTGGATCCAATTTAGTGATATGAGGCCGTACATCACGAACAAAACAAGTGCTCCCAAATATTCGTGATTCTATAGGAAACAACGGTTTAGATGGAAAAAGAACAGAGTAGGGAGTCTCACCAGCAAGCACTGACGAGGGCATGCGATTAATTAGGAAACAAGCAGTAGACATCTCATCGGCCCAAAATTGTTTAGGAACTTTTGTCTGAAATAAAAGGGCCCGTGCTGTCTCCAGCAAATGTCTGTTTTTCCTCTCAGCGACTCCATTTTGGGACAGTGTGTCTATACATGATGATTGATGAAGTATACCATTCTGAGTCATGTATGTCTGAAAAGTATCTGAAAAATATTCTTTTGCATTATCACTTTTCAAAATGCGAACAGAAGCATTAAATTGAGTTTTGACTTCAGCACAAAAAGCACAAAAATGAGTAAATAATTCAGACCGACTTTTCATAAAATATGTCCGAGTCAGACGGGAGTAATCATCCACAAATGTTACAAAATACCTGAACCCAGGTTTGGCTGTCACAGAACACGGTCCCCAAACATCTGAATGAACCAATTCAAATGCAGAATCGGCTCGTTTATTAATCCGAGGACTCAAAGAGCCGCGGTGGTGCTTGGCATACTGACATGACTCACAATCAAGAGAAGAAACATCAGAAAATTGAGGACAAAGTTTCTTCAGAGTTGGCAAAGAAGGATGTTCCAACCGACAGTGTGCTTCAAAATGAGACAAAACACTAGAACAAGCAACTGGCCTTGGTATCTTTCTATCAAGAATATAAAGACCTCCTGAGACGTAACCTTCACCAATGATCTGTTTTGTTACAAGATCTTGAAAGACACAGTGATCAGGAAAGAAGGAAATACAACAATTAAAATCACGTGTAAGTTTACTTACGGAAATCAAGTTAAAGCAAGCTTCGGTATATGTAGATCTGAATCCATAGAAATTGACGAAGTTAGGTTAACCGTACCAAAACCGTTTACATGAGAGAGTGATCCATCTGCCATTGTAACTGTAGAAGAAGATGCATGAGACTAACAAGTAGAAAATACATTTTGATTGCCTGTCATATGATCTGTAGCACCAGAATCAATGACCCACTGAGATGAGGAAGAAAAAAGACATGTATTTGGATTCTTTACCACAGTAATAGTTGTGGTCGAAGAAATTTTCAAAGAATTCCGATACTGAATAAATTTTGCATACTCATCTGCAGAAATCATAACATACTTTCCAGATGTACTGGTCGTAGCAATGTTTGCTAATTTGGGCTTTTGGTTATGTAATTTTCTACATAACCTTTTTATATGACCAAGTTTATGGCAATAATAGCATATCATATTTTTGTTCCAACTCATATTAAATAATACCGAGTGAAATAGAATATCACCTCACAAATATTCAAACAGTAAACCACCTCACAAATATTCAAACAGTAAACCAATACACAGGTACTGTTGGCAATAACAACTACCCGCCAGCAAAGAATAATTTTCCTAAACAAATCCAACCAAGCAGCAACTTAATATCTTAATTATTAAAACAACCACCAAGCGTTAATTGCAGTAGCACCTCAACATAAACTTCCAACACTTCTAATGCCAAAACACCCAAATATTTTTCTTAAATAACATACACAGCAACTAAAAGAGGTAAGGACAGAACCTTTTGTGAAGAGAACAAATTCAACCAAGAGGGGGACTAACTCATCTATTCACTGGAGAATAGAGAGCAGAGTATGAAGATCGGAACTTGAAGAACCATCAACAAAGTAAACCACCTCAAGAGGACACCGGCACCTGACCGGAAATGACAGGGCAACGTCGGAGGTGTCAGAGGTCAACGGAAAAATGGACAGAGCCGAACGTGGAGAACAGAGGCTGACGAAGAATTCCAGAGGATCAAACACCATCAACCAAAGGAAATCACCCCACGAAGACACCGGATACTGACCGGGGATGACAAGGCGACGCCGGAGACGGAATCGGAAGGCCGTCGGACGCACTCCCACGCGCCGGCGCGTGAAGACGGAACCAGATTCTTGCGGAGGCGCGTGAGGACCACTCACCGGTCTTCTGGTCACCAGACTTTGTGCGACGGCCGGAAATCTACCGGCGCTCCTTCTGAAGTCGGTGGTGAGGAGAATAGGTCACCGGAACTTAGTGACCTAGGTGGGGCAGAACCACCAGTTGATGAAGAACACGGAAAGAAGAAGAACAGAGCCCAGAAAACCCATAAATACCTGATTTTCCAAACGAGCCTAAGGCTCTGATACCATGTGAGAAAACACACAAAGGAATTGAATTTTCTGTATTCAATTTATTAAAACCTTAGATTACATTACATATTTATACAATACTTAATTCCTTAATTAGCTCCTTAATTTGCTCCACCTACTACTAACTTTACAGCTACCTACTACCTACTTACTAAGGGGGTAATCTGGTCTCTTAGAAGAGTAAGAAATAGAGTATTGTATCTCGATCAAGTGCAGAATCCGAATATAGAGCTATAGCACAAACTACTTGTGAACTTGTACGGCTACGTCATTTACTTGGGAAGATTGGGTTTGTTCAGTTTAAACTAATGAACTTGTAGTGTGATAACCAAGCAGCTATTTATATTTCAAATAATCCTGTGTTTCATGAGAGGACCAAACATATAGAAGTCGATTGTCATTTCACTCAGAAAAAGCTAGAAGATAGATCAATCTCAACTTCATATGTCAGAACAGGAAACCAGTTAGCAGATATATTCACTAAAGCTTTACATGGAAATCGAATTAACTATATTTGTAACAAGCTGGGCATGATCAATATCTATACTCCAGCTTGAGGGGGAGTGTTAAGATATTTGTTAGTTAGATTGATATCTGTTAGTTAAATTATATAGCTGTAAAGTAGCGTAATTTCAGGGATTTATTTTTCTATTTTCAACTCTAGTATATCTGTATAAATACCTGTATATTTTCCAAATTGAATATGTGAAAAGATTCTCACTTTTACAAAAAAAAAATGCAATAGCGAATCAAAACTTTGCCTATTTAAGCTGTTAATTGACTGCAAAGCTACATTCAGATCAACGAGCACCAATTCTCAAATCTACTCTGAACTGGACCGGCAATAAAAATATGATAAATGTGCATCAGTGCTGCTTGCCTATCATTCACCAACTAAATTACGAATTCTCAACCATCCCCGAATCATGTGAAACAAAAATCAATTGGAACTTGAAATTAAGCAATATATTTTAATATATCACCTATTCAAGAAAAACAAAAGTAGAGCATGGCCAGATAGTTGGCAGAATTAAGTAAATGAAGTATATTTGTTGCTTGACAAATAACCATGCATCATATTCCAAATTAAGTTATCAAATCTCTGATTTTAGAAGAAGCAAACACTCATTTCTAACCTTTAATCTTGTTCTACCATCGTTTACAGCTCTCTGTGTAGCTTGTAGAACATCATCATAGAAATAATTCCGGATTTCCTTGGAATGAGGAATATTGTTCAATTTAGTAGGAATTCCCCTCCATTTATCCTGTAAAATACTAAAGAAAAATGACCCATGGCTTTAAAAGTGGGAGAAGATATATATAATTGCATCTCGTGGCTTTTCTTTCAGCCAAAACAAAGAGGAAGAAAGGAAAAAACTAAAAGAAAAGAAAGAAAAAAAAATATAGCTATGTTTTAACCCCATACTTGCTGAATTGATGCCTGATTAAAACTGCTCTCAGCTTCAGGTATTAATTTTTCTGAAAAAGGAGAATAGAGTAAAATAAGCTTTGATAAATCAGAAAAGTTGAAATTAACAACTAATATATGATCCATAGTCATAATGCCACTTGTTTTTGGGCTGATATGAAAGTTTCACATCTATATAATAATTTTTGAATGCTGAACATGCATGTCAGAACATTAAAGTAAAAACATATGAAAAAGCATAAGGACGGACTTATAAATTATTTTAAAAGAGAATCATGAAATCCACAAAGCTTACATGGAATGTTGCATAGTTATGAGCTGGTTAGGCTCTAGAAACAAGATAAGGTTTAGAAGCAAACAACAGAAAAATTGTAAAGAAAATTCCAAATCCCATTGTGCATATTAATAGCAGAAAGCCACTGCCAACCTGAATAACCAGTCAGTTTGAGAAGCGAATTACAACCTAGGATATTAGGGCTCTTTTGATTTGGTGGAAACAGAAACAAATTTTAACAAAATAGGATTAAATTCTTCACTATACATAAATGCAATTTTTGTTAGAAAAATTTACAAATTGGTTTGAAAGCTTTGATAGTAGTACACTGTCCTCAACGAATTAGTACCCTCACAATCAGTTTTCTGTTGGGTTTTAATGGCAGTATTCCTATAGGATTTACAAAGCCAATTGAGAAAATCAGATGGCAAGATCTGATACTTCCTTCAAGAGCACGTTTTAGAGACAATGAATTTTATTACAGAATCTGGTGAAGATAAGAAGAAAATGTAAACAGGGGTTTCTAAAGGAGACAAGTATTTAGAATACTTTAGAAGTCTTGAACAGACATATCCCATCAAATCTAGACACTTAGTTCAAAAACATCTTTATTTAATAACAACTTGTTGACTAATATGATTACTTACCGTATTCCTTTGATTGCAGTAATTGTGTATTGGTTATCAATGATTAGGCAATGATTGTAGGTTAGCTGTAAACTTCCAAGTTGGACATAGAATTTCTGTATTAATACCCTATAATGTATTGTGTAATATCATCATAGAAGAAATAAGATTTCTCCTCTCAAAATTCTTCATGGTATCGGAGCCATTGTTGCTCTTTTGGAGGTGAGTTTTCTCCCTCCCAGCACTGGTTTCTTTGGGTAACAATAGGGTTTCCTTAGGCAGAAAATCAAAAGTTACATGTAAAGTACCAATTTTTTGTCACCACCCTTGCAAGAAGGAAGATCAAGTCTAGATCGGTTTAGGCAATGATTGTAGGCTAGCTGTAAACTTCCAAGTTGGACATAGAATTTCTATATTAATACCCTATAATGTATTGTGTAATATCATCAGAGAAGAAATAAGATTTCTCCTCTCAAAATTCTTCATGGTATCAAAGCCATTGTTGCTCTTTTGGAGGTGAGTTTTCTCCCTCCCAGCACTGGTTTCTTTGGGCAACAATAGGGTTTCCTTAGGCAGAAAATCAAAAGTTAGTCAGCTATTAACATTAGCTGTTATGTTGAAAATGGTAGATGATATTAGCTGTAGGAGCGGATTTAAGAGATAATTTAGGAGGTGCTATTTTTTGACTTTACTGACCTAATTCTTGTATAAATACCTGTTATGTGTTAATGTAAAAATAAAAAATTACACTCTTCTAAATTTCTTCTTGTGATTTGGGAAAACCAAGTGCTAAAAAGAAAGTATTATTTTTGAGAAGCAAATCAGTTTTCCAAGATAAAAGAACAATTTTGAAACCCTACAAAACACCTTTCAAGTTCAAAAAAGAAGTTATCTGCAATTTCAGAAGAAAAAGTTTTGCTTGCATCTTATTCTGTATGCTTGATCTACATACCATACACCTAGATGAGTACACTTAGGATCAAATCAGAAAGCTGGTCAAAGTTCTCAACTTGAAGTGAAGATCAAAGATGGATGTTGTGCTCCGTCGAGATCTAAGAAGAATAAAACCCGATGATCTCACAAGTACAATTCTATTCTTTTAACTCGAAGTGCAGTCATGAGAAGCTAATTACAAGAAGGCTCAACTGATGTAAGAAAAGAAAAGAGAAGGTTAGCTTTGATAGCTAATTCAAGTGACAGTTCTTCTGATAATGATCTAGCAACAATTACAAAGAAGCTTCAGAAGTTCTATGGAAAGGGAATAAGAAGCAAAAGTTCTTTAAAATATGATTAGAAACTCGTAAGTGTTCAAAAACCTTCTAGAGAGAGATTCTGTCTCATATGCAACAACCCAAGACACATTAACTTTGAGTGTCTAACTGAAAAGAGAAAAAAGTTCAAATCTAAAGAAAGCCATGAATGCTGCATGAAGCAAAAGTGTTGAAATCAACTGCAGTTCTTTTGAGTCAAAGGAGGAGTAGGAGGACTTGATCTAATGACTATTTTGGAAGAACAAGAAGATTTCCAGATCACTACTTCAAAACAGAAGTCCTATCACAATGGTAGTAAGGTATGCAATTCTGAAGATTTCCAAATTTACATGCTTGCTTATTTTTAAGAAGTTTCTGATACATATTATAATCTTAAGAAAAAACATATAACTTCAAAAAGATAATATGGTTAAATAAGCATATTGAGAGCAATCATAAGTTCCAAGAAGGGATTAGGGAGTCGTATGATAAGGAGAGATATCAGAAATTGATTGGAAGACTCATTTATCTCTCATACACTATATCAAACATAGCACATGTAGTCAATTTGGTAAGCCAATTCATGCATAATCCTCGTGAACCTAACACGCAAGCTGTTTTTTGCATTTTGCGTTATCTGAAGTCTAATCCAGAAAAATATCTTATTTTCTCCAAACATGGTCACCTCTAAATAAAAGTTTTTACAAATGTTAATTGGACGGGATCTCTAAATGAGAGGGATATACATCTAGTTATTGCACATTGGTGAGAGGAAACTTAGTCACTTGGAAAAGCATTAAGCAAAGTGCAATTGCTCGATCAATTGCCAAAGCAGAATACAAAGCTATAGCTTAGGGTGTTTGTCAGCTTTTATGACTGTGAAAAGTATTGGGGAAACTAATATTATCAGGAAAATACAAATTATCCTTGTATTCTAACAACAAAGCTGCCATTATTATAGCACAAAACCCAATTCAGCATGATCAGACAAAGCACACAAGGATTGATCAGCATTTCATTAAAAAAAAGCTAATAGTTGGTGCCTTAAGCTTATTCCACGTGATGTCTGACGAGTAGGTAGCTAACGTGTTTACTAAAGAGCTTAGCAACAAGACCTATCACACCTTGATCAGTAAGTTGGGCATGTGTAGTATCTATGAACCAGCTTGAAGGGGAGCGTTGAATGGTCTTATTATTTAGGTAGTAATTTAGGCCCTGATTTGTAGAGATCTTAATTCCTAATTTGTAAAGGTTCATTCTATTGCCTTTCTTGTATATTTTCTGGTTAGGCTTCAATCAAGTGTATGAATATATCAGTAATTTGTTTGTATATACACTAGATAAACAATAAAATCTCTTTTCTCAAAGTCTTTTGTGTTGTTGTAAATTGTCTAATTAATTCCAATAGAAGAATGCAATTTCTGTCAATATAAAAGTCATATCAAGTCACATGAATAGCAACATATTAAAAAATGGTTAATTACTAAAAATACCTCCAATTTATGATCATGTTTTCATTTTGGCTTTCGATCTATAAAACAGACCAAATCGATCCCCAACCTTTAATAACAATTTCAATTCAAACCCTTCGTAAAATTTTTAGTCCATAGCTAATAGAATGCTGGGTTTGAAGCATTGTGTGAGGGGGTGGGGGCGATTTGTTCGATTTTATATGTTAGGGGCCTAATTGAAATTTAGGTGATAAGTTAGAGAGATATTTGTAATTATCCCTATGCTTAATTGGACAGCCCATTAAGTTGGAGGGTTCAATTTGAATATATCTGAAACATCGGGGATCAATTTGGTCTATTTTAGAGCTTGGGGTCAAAATGAAAACTAGATCATAATTTATCCCTTAAAAATATTTAGCTGAATATAAAAGTAAAGTAATGCTTGTGAAAAGATAAATTCAAAATCCAACTAAAATTGTTCTTGTGATGCAAATAATTCACTTCTAGACCAACGGAAGAAAAAGCAAACTAGAATATCAAAATATGTAAATCCAGAGCCTTGGACATAACACACTTCAAAATATTGAAAACATTTACCAGATTTGATCATTTTCACTTTATCTTTCTGCATTTGAGACAGCAAGGCATCAATTTCTTCAAAAACAACTTCTTTTGAGTGGCTTCCATCTATCTGAATTCACAAAAATAACACTTGAATAGCAAGATTTTAGCTCTAGATTTTTATATTGTGATTATGTTCATACTATTGTGTTCAGACTATTGTGCTAGTTGTACTCTCCTCGTTAGGCTACAGAAATCATGGATATTTCCTCTGTAAAATACGCAAGTGAGAAGCAATAAAATTACTCTTCTCAAAAATTTTCAAACACTAATATATAAATTAAGGACAGAAATGAAATATATGTGAAAGAACAGAACGGGGCAAGAAAAAATTGAAATTACCTTCTTCATGATATCAGAATAGGTGGATAAAATTGCTTCTGAATTTTGTTTGTATATTTCAAGACGTGATTTTACCTGGAGAATCAAAGGAAGTAAATGTTGGGAGACAAATCCTTGTGACAGATTAGATTAGATGGATTAACGAGTTTAAGCTAACAGAAGATGTCACAAATTTTTCAATACATTATTTCTCAGAGAAAAGTAAACATGTATATCATAAACTTGAGTATAAGCAATGAAACAGAAAACTGCAGAGACTTATCTCATATCTTAACTCATAAACTTGAGTATAAGCAATGAAACAGAAAACTGCAGAGACTTATCTCATATATTAACTTGGAAACATATATGAAAATAGTATCTTACAATTAATAAGCTGAAGCTACTAAATAGTGTTACAAGAGTAAAATTCTGAAATACTTAACTTTTTTCACGTGGACTCTTAAATAACCTAGAAGAAATCTAAAAGAAAAATAATTATATTGACTACCACTGGAGAAAAAGGAACATCAAATTACACAGCAGATACAAAAATATTGAAGTGATCTTCTTCCAGGACTGTTCAGCATATGTAAATACATTTCTGAATATAAAATACCACAATTTGGTTCAAAGTTTGTTTCAGTTGCTAGATGTCTAATCCATCTATCACAGCATAAGATGGAAGATAGAGCATACATAGATGTGTCATCTAGCTATTACAGCATCTTTTCACTCTATCATCAAGCAAGCCAGGACTTATGGCAGTGATATTAAAATTGCATTAATTTAAAAAATACTATAGCTCCCTATAGCAAAATAAAATAAAATAAAGAAAGATGCATTCAGTTAAATTTAAGGTAAAGCTCAAAAATGCCTCTAAAGTCTAAACTACTGAAAATAACTCAAAAACACCACTACATTATTTTTTTTCATCTAAACATGCTTTTGAACTGCTCTGACTAGCCCATATACGAAGTATTAGTCCAAACGAAAGTGAATCAAGAATGCCCTGAACTATTGAAAATAGCTCATAATGCCCTTTATGAGGGTAGCTATGGGCAATTAGAGCAGTTCAGTGAAATATTTAGACAAAAAAATAAAATAAGAGTATTTTTTAGCTATATTCCATAGTTTAGGGGCATCTTTGAGCCCTAACCCTTGAATTAATGATACACGTTTTCACAAGTATATAAAAGAAAATGGAATTATGAAAAAACAAGAAGCACTAGTAAAATAAATTTTTTTTTCGGTACTGTCATTTATGTATGCAGTGTTTGGTCTTACTTTTTCCTCATTGTCATCTGGACGAGTTATAAGTCTTGCTTTGATTTCTTCAGTCTCTGGAGGGAAATTTTTTATGTGGTATATCTTCCCTGTCTCTGGGTCTAATCTTCTTCCAATGCATCTGTCGATCAGAATTTCATCAGGAACCTGAGTATTAAAAAAGGTATATTCCATCAACAATTGTTGACTCACAAATAATTCAAATGGCATCTTCAAATATAGTAAAAATGTGATAAACCCTCGAGGGACTAGAAAAATAAACGATAGACATGCAAGTACATATTAATAAAGAGAATATTTCTTATCCTTAATATAGAAGGAAACATTTCTCCTATAACATTGAAACATTAAAGTATGCATCAAAAGCAAATGAATTCAATTAAATGCAGATATCATTCAGTTGGCAGTCAAATACGGCACAGTCAAATACATATTCTTCAGAAATTGGTACTAGTTTTGTTGCCAGTAAATGTTCATGGAATCATATGACACATTTGTTTCTACTGAAGATACGGTAAAAAATTAACAAGAAATCTCACATCAAAAAGATACCAAATAATTTCACATGACATGCAGGAAGCAGATCAGACAATGATAATCATTAGCAAAGTTGTGTAAAGGTGCATTTACATACGTCTAATACAACATAAATATCTGGTCTGATCTTCAATTTTTCTAGACTTTCTGCTTGGGCAAAACTTCTTGGATAGCCATCTAGGAGCCAACCTTTTTTCTTCACATCTTCACGAGATAACCTTGATGTCACCATCTGAAAAAAAAATGTTTTATCTCATATACTATTAAGGGTAAGGAAACAGAGCAATCTATCAGTTAGTTAACTCTGCAGTACAGCTGTCACGATTTCATCAGGAACCAGAATGCCAGAGTTCATGAACTCTTTAGCTTTTTTTCCAATATCTGTCCCAGCAGATACTTCAGCCCTTAGTAGATCTCCAGTTGAAATGTGTACCAATCCAAACTGCAGATTCAAGAGACAATAATAGATGATGAGAATATGGAAACTATCACCCAGCTTAAAATAAACCTCCTTTAAAAAAGAAAGAGAATTAAGAAAATTATGCAATTTGACTACATGTTTTTATAGTAAGCTTAATGCAAGAAATTTCTGATTAAAAATGGACAAAAGAAAGAAAGAAAGAAAGAATGAAAGAGAAGAAGGAGAAGAAGACATTTCTTCGAAATAAAAGAACTTTTACTTATGCTTTAAAATCTTTGAAACCTATTATATCCTATTCCAGCCTTCTATGGATTTAGTTTCCACTGTATTTTTCAGGTAACGAATAATTGATGCTGTGCTTAATTAGAATTATGAGAAAGCTTTTACGGATAAATAAAGAAGAAAGCCCAGATGGTGAGGATTTTGGAATCCTTGTCCACATCATAAAGTGCATCATCACTAACAAATTTACTGCAATCTTTCATTGTCAGGCTGTCCATACTACTCACAATACATTTTTAGTACACATAAATCTTTAAAAAGTTTGGATGAACTGCATAGAATTCTAATGCTGCCCTAGACATGGAGAATAGTCACGTCTCTACTATTTAACAGCAGATGAACATTACTAAAGTGCCTAAATTTTCACATTGAAGGGTAGCAATATATGTTATTCACTTCATCTCTCCGCATATGGCATGTGCCCCTAAAAACGAAAACACTACTGGACGAATATTGCACGAAAGAAGATTATTTCTAGAAATACTACCCCCAATTCTTAGAAAGTAACAATCAACACCGATTAATTTATGCATTAACACATAATAATTTCAAAATTAAAATATGCA
The DNA here is from genome assembly GCA_947683425.1 of Excoecaria cochinchinensis. Classification (NCBI taxonomy): domain Eukaryota; kingdom Viridiplantae; phylum Streptophyta; class Magnoliopsida; order Malpighiales; family Euphorbiaceae; genus Excoecaria; species Excoecaria cochinchinensis. The sequence goes on from CANTUQ010000105.1 coordinate 8,300,096, forward strand.
TTCATGTTTATGGTAAGAAATGCTTAATATGACACTGCATTGAATATCTAACTTGTCCCAGGCATTTGAAAGAGAAGAAAACTGGGTTTAACACGAATGAAAAATGGGATAACAAATTTAATTGAAAGATAAAACCTTTTTCACTATTAGGTCGCACTGGGTCCCTTTGCCAGATGCTGGTGCCCCAGATATCATCACCTTCAACGGCTCACTTGCAGAAGAATGGACACTCAACCCCTATCCAAAACAACAAAACTAATCTGCCTTTACAACCCATGAGAACACGCTCAAATAATTAAATAAGTAACAGCAAAACCTTGTGTTTTGTGTATGGCCTCAAATGGGTACTGGAGCTGCGACCAAATGAGACGAGACGGCAAGGCTGAGAAGAAGATTGCTGGATAGAAAGAGAAGAAGGAGATGATGAAAAAGAATAATAAGAGGAAATGGAAAGAGGGGAAAGGGCAGGAGCGGAAGAGACATTGGTAGAGTGGAGAGATGAAAGTGAAGAGGGCATCATGGTTGCTATGGTTACTCCACCAAGGAGAGGCTTTTGAATGAGGAGGTACCAACGGATTAACTGACGCCACAAATTTTATTTTATTTTATTCTTTGGGATTGTAAGGACAAATCTTGGCCATTGGAGTGGAGTGGCACCACCAGTAGTTCTCCCACACAACTTTTTATCAAATATCCTCCTAATATATATTTATATATTTGGCAAAACAAGTCCATAGACGGCGCATTACATGCAAATTTCTCATTATCTCCGGCAACTCCAATTGTCCGCCAAACGCCAAAGCCCATTAACTGCAAAGCAACTCCACGCTCAAATCTTCAAAATTGGTTTAAACGAGAGCCAACCCTTTCCCAACACTCTCATTGATGCATATGGTAAATGCGGCCTGCTTAAAGATGCTCGTTACCTGTTCGATGAAATGCCCCACAGAGACCATGTCTCCTGGGCCTCCATTCTCACTGCATATAACATTGCAAACCTTCCTCAGACAACCCTTTCTATTTTCCCTAATATGTTCAATTTTGACAGATTGCTACCCGACCATTTTGTGTATGCTACTCTTATTAAGGCGTGCGCTAGCTTGTGTGCTATAAGGCAAGGCATACAGGTGCATGCTCGCTTTGTTTTATCGCTGTTCAATGATGATGATGTTGTTAAGTCATCTTTGGTTGATATGTATGCAAAATGTGGATCAGCCAAAAATGCTCGTCTTATCTTTGATTCTATTCTTGTAAAAAGTTCAGTTTCATGGACTTCAATGATATCTGGGTATGCTAGGAGTGGTTTAAAAGTTGAGGCTTTGGAGCTGTTTTCAGAGGCACCTGCAAGGAATTTATATTCATGGACTGCATTGATATCAGGATTGGTGCAAAGTGGAAATGGGATTGATGCTTTACATTTGTTTATCAAAATGAGAAGAGAAGAGATTAATATAGTAGACCCATTGGTCCTTTCAAGCATTATTGGTGCTTGTGCTAACTTGGCTGTACTGGAGTTTGGGAAGCAGGTTCATGGCCTAGTGTTAACACTTGGTTATTGTTCCTGCTTGTATATTTGCAATGCACTTGTTGACATGTATGCAAAATGTAGTGACATTTTTGCAGCCAAAAGCATTTTTAGTGAAATGTCCGAAAGAGATGTCGTTTCTTGGACTTCTATAATAGTTGGGGCAGCTCAGCATGGAAGAGCAAATGAAGCATTGGATTTATACAATGACATGGTTTTAGCTGGCGTAAAGCCAAATGAAGTGACCTTCATTGGATTAATTTATTCTTGCAGCCATGCTGGTTTAGTTCGTAAAGGTCGAGAACTTTTTAAATCTATGATCGAGGACTTTAGTATTAAACCCTCCTTGCAACATTTTACATGTTTGTTGGACCTTCTTAGTCGATCGGGGCACCTTGAGGAGGCTGAGAATCTCATTAGTACAATGCCATTTAAGCCAGATGAACCTACATGGGCAGCTTTATTGAGTGCTTGTAAGCAGCACAAAAATACCCGAATAGGACTTAGGGTTTCAGAGCAGCTCTTGAGCTTAAAACCAGAAGATCCTTCAACCTATGTACTGTTATCTAATGTTTATGCCGGTGCTGGTATGTGGGAACATATGTCGATGGTCAGGAAATTGATGGCAGCAAGAGAAGTCAAAAAGGAACCTGGTTATAGTACCATCTCCTTTGGGAAGGAAATCCAAGTGTTTCATGCTGGAGAAACCTATCATCCAATGAAGGATGAAATATTTGGATTGCTTAAGGAGTTAGAGAAAGAAATGCGAAGGAGAGGTTATTTTCCTGATACTAGTTCTATTTTACATGACATGGAAGAGCCTGAAAAAGAAAAGCAGCTCTTTTGGCATAGTGAAAGATTGGCTCTGGCTTATGGCCTGCTTAAGTCTGTTCCAGGAACAGTCATACGTATAGTGAAAAATCTTCGTGTTTGTGGAGATTGCCATACCGTCTTGAAATTCATTAGCAGTATTGTGCAAAGAGAAATTGCTGTTCGAGACGCTACCAGGTATCATCATTTTAAGGATGGAAGGTGTTCATGCAATGATTTTTGGTGATGAAGTGAATCTAAGTTTGTCCCGCTTCCCTTTTTTTATATGAAGTGCTCGTATTGACTCCAACTGATATATTATAGCTAAAGCTGCTTATCGTTTCTTTTACTTCATTGTCTTCTTTCTGCCCCTTGGCCTTGCAACTTAATCTTTCAATGCACGTGTCCTAAGTTGATTGCACTAGCGTCCCTAATGTCAGGGATTAGCTAGGTATTATTAGGATGTTTCTCTCTTTTTTGTTGATTCAAAGATTTTGAAATGCATCTGCACATTGAGTTTCAAGATAAAATTGTGGAGGTCTGCATCTGCTCGCAAATTGATGTGTTCTTCCCTAACTTTTGTTTTCTTTTAGATTAAGAAAAATTGCATAAGCTAGTTTTGGTCAGTAATAATAATTAAAGAAGTCATAGAAAAGGAAAAATGTTTCTTGTTAATAGGAGTAGAACATTAGTCAATAATACAAGACATTTTGGAGCAGTCAATCAGGCTACTTCTTGAGATGTTTTTCTCCTACTTCATCAGTATTTACAACCTATTAAATAATAGAAATTGATATTTTATATAGTCAAATGGTTTCTAAATAAAAGGAAAAAATGATCCAAAATATCAAGTTGGGAAAGCTGAGTTGTATTAAACCATATTTAATTTGTGGACAAAAAGTATTAGTTGTAAGTTAAAATGGCTAGCCCTTGCCAAATGTAAAAGTTATGGGCATAGTACTGCTGCAGGTGTTTTCATTTTATGTTCCATGAATGGGTCCCCGCCACTGTATTTAAAACACGCAACATCTACACAATAATATTTACGGATTAGAAACATGATGGTGTTAATGTGCAACAAATACAAGTTTATTGATAATGAGTGAAAATATAAGAGTGCAATCCAAACAAATAAAACATAATGACAAAGTTTAATTGATAGATCAAAGCCTAATAAATATACTAAGCATGGATCAAAAATAAAATGTGTAATAAACGGTTAAAAGTGCATTAAAAAATGGTAAAATGTGAAAGAGTACAATGGTGGGCCACATTAGTTCGATCTACAAATAATAATAATAATAATAACTATATAAACAGTAAGAAAAAAAGAATGAGGGGGAGATCGGTAGTATCTCCAAAGAAGTGAATATAAAGGTTTGGTGTATCTGCCAATCATTTAAATAAAGAAAATTTCAAAATAGCCAACTATGCAGTCTGACTGTATAAAATCGACACGGATAATGTTGGTTTTTCGTTATTTCTAATTTTTGAAGTTTTTCTCGTAGCAAAACATTTTAATTTTTTTAAAAAAATATTATTTTAAAAAAATCTCTTAGAAAAGAAGGCAATATGGTATGAAAAAAAATAGCTAATTAATTGTGGAGGCCGTGTGATATCTTTTTTATAGTGAAAAAAATAAAAGAAAAATTAATATATTTTGATTGGTGGGACCGTACGTTAAATTAAGACATGTCTAATGAATTCGGTTTGCAATTTTTTTTTTTTTTTTTATAAAAACCATCATATTTCCTGTCCGCATGTTAACAATAGACAATTTCAATGCTGGTTCCTTACAACCCCAAAACTTTAAATATTTTTATTGTATCACTGCATTTCTGATTTTTTAAAAAATCCCTTATAGCCTGTTTACTTACAGAAAATAAATTTTTGTTTTTTGTGTTCTGTTTTCTTAAAAAATTGAAATATTTATTTTCTGTATAAAATTTAGAAAACATGTTCATTTATCAAAAAATAGAAAACTGTTTTTCTAAAATCAGAAAATAGAAAATTGAGAAAACATGTTCATTTATTAAAAATGGAAAATGTTTTTTAAATTAAAAAATTGAATATGTAATATTAAGAGAAAAAATTTATGCTCTAATTTTTAAAATTCGAACAGTACATATATATACATATAATTAAATTATATGTGTATCAATATGATATCATTTAAACTAAATTTTTATAAATTGATGAACATTGTTTAAAAAAATGACAATAATAATTGTTTAAAGAAAATGACAATAATAAAAAAAATTAATTTCTAATTTCTATTATTATTATAATCGGTCCACAATTGATCAGCAATTGCCTCTCTAACTATTCCCATTTGCATTTGTTGGGATAAATCAATATTAATACCTTCATGCTGTACTCCAGCAGTGACTTCTTCAGATATTGTTAAATCTTCTCTACCGTATGATATAAACAGTTGATCAGCTCTATCTTCCATTCTGATTTATGCAACATGCAACATGCAATGGGAATAAGTTTTTGTCGACGTAAAGGATAGTTTGGTATTGATTTCAAAATTGGAAATCTAGCATTTAACACTCCGAATGTCCTTTCTATTACATTACGTAAAGATGAATGCCTCTGATTAAATAACTCATATTTTCTTGTAATTCTTCCTCGCCCACGAAAGTCATTTAGATGATATCTTTCGCCGCGATATGGAGCCAAAAATCCCGGTATATTGGGATAACCAGCATCCACGACATAATAATAATCTACAAATTAATATCTATATTAATCAAATGATAATAACATAAATATATATTAAGGAAAAAAATGTTAATAAAAACTCTTACCACCACTTGGAAGGGGAAAATTATTTTTCCGTCTTGTTAATGCATCAAGAAATACTCTAGAATCATTTGCTGTCCCTTCCCATCCAGTGTACACAAATGTAAATAATATATCGTGAGAACACACAGCCATAACATTTTGTGTCACAAGTGTTGCTTTTCTACCACGAAATGTCTTTTGTTTAGAAGCTGGTGACATGAGTACCATCTATTGCACCTATGCATTTCTTTACCACACAAAAACAAAATATTGTAACTTACAGTTAATAATATATATATATATATATATATATATATATATGTAGCATTATTATATACCATAAAATAACAAAATTATAATATTTTAATAATATATTATCAAACCTCAAAATATGGATACCATCTGGGATTGCTTTGAATTTCTGGCTGCACAGGAAATCTATTCACATGTTTGATCAAGTGCGTACCTAAAGTAGCCAATACTCTAATTACCATCTTGCACCATTTATGAACAGTAGCAAGTGAATGTTGATATCGTTCCGCTATAACCCTTTGACGAAGATTATGACATAAAACTGATAAACCCATGGCCATTCCTTCTTCAACACTAACATCCCCTTTATCTTTTAATAAACCCATCAATTTCAATCTTTGACATAAATTTATAAAAACATGTGGTGCCATACGAAATCATTCAGAACACCTAGTCGGATTTCCTACAAGAACTTCAAGAATATAATTTTTTCCACTAAGTATTGATGTTCTGCAAGGAAACTTTTCTATAAAATTCTAAGCCATAAAAATTCTAATTAAAAGCAAATCTAAAATCTCTTCATCCTCTTCACTGCTAGAACTATCACTACTTGTTGAATACACTAAAACTTGATTTTCATGTAAATATTGATCCATAAATCCTGCATCATATTAAAAGAAAAATAAGTTTATCAAATTTAAAGAAAAAAATAAACAAATAAAAAAATAAAAACAAACAAATACCATATATATATTAAAAAAATCTAGATAACAAAAGTTAGGATAACAAATCGAGCTATTAGACATAATATAATTTAAAAAAAATATATAGATTCATTTACATAAACTTTCAATCCAATCTCTTCTTCTATTGGCACGCATCAAGACAAACATTTTTCTCCATTCCGGACTGATAAATTTTTCTAATGCTTTATTATATGCGGCACTAGAAATATCTTCTATTTCTTCCAAAATATTCATGCATGCATCTATAATATATGGATCATCTTCAGAACTTGAAGCTTGATTGCTTTCCAATTTATATCTATTGGCCTTTGCTAATTCCTTTTCTGCTCTAGCACTTAAACAAGATGCCCACATTTCCAAACATGAATCCAATTTTTCAAATTTGTGTACTTTCTTAGCTCTATTGGAGCCAGGAATATAATCAGTAGGAACTCGCTTATCTTTTGAATTACAAGCATCAGTTTTTTCACCCTCTGATACATGATGAATGCCCCTTTGAAGGAAATCTTCTTCAATTAGGCGCTCGTCATTTGAAGCATAAGGTAATTGTGTAGAAGCATGGTGTAGATACCCAGTAGCAGTGGATTTACCGAAAATTTGACCTAATAGGTCATAATACCTACACCCATTTTTCTTAAATGCTTTGAAATTCTTGTGCTTCTGCAATTTAAAAGGCATAACATTTTAAATATTAATATCTACAATATGTATGTTAATGTAAAAAATTAATAATAGAAATTAAATTAATGATATTAAAAAATTAATAATAAAAATTAAATTAATGATATTTTTACCTTGTAAAACATCTACCAAATGTCTTCCACAGCAAATACAGTGTTTGAATTTGAATCATAAGTTACCCCGGTATGCTCCAATAATTCAGTAAATTGTCGATGCTTTATCCGGAGACGATTATATTTTCCCTTCAACTTTTATACACCATATCTCTCTCCCACTACTATAAATAATTCGTCATCCATTTCTTGCCAATTAGATGTTCTAAAAGATGGTGTTCCATTTGCATCCCTTTTTACTCTCTCGTACAAAATATTTAAAAATGCAAGTTCATTACTGTCAGACCAATCTTTCGATTCTTCACCATTTCCATTCTTTCCCCCCATCTAATTATCTATATATAACAAAATTTTCATTATATAAAGCATAAAAAAATTTTAAATAATATTTTTAAACACATTTGGGAATTGATAAAAAAAAAAATAACAACAATTAAATCTTATGTGCCCAAAAGAATTTCTGGTAATATGTTGATGTCTCCCATTATTATTAGTTGATGCTACTTAAGAACTAGTTGAAACCTAGTAGACTAAACAAGTAATCACCTGGTGGATTGTGACAACCATAGTTTTTTGACATAAAGACAAGAATACAAGAATGTGCATTCCAAAACATCCAATTAATTACTAAATCATTGTGATTAGAGGTCATAATCACTTTATTTGGTGCATTTTCACCTTCTCAATTGGATAAAAAGTGAGTACTCTTATAATTCTTACAGCAAAATATATATCAATATATATATATATATTAATGGAATTCAATCATATAATTAATGGAATTCAATCATATAAATATATATATTTTCCCTTTGAGTATCAGACAACATAGAAAATTTTAGTACAGAAAATAAAAATTTTACAAAATTTTATATCAGAGTGTGGATTTGTTAGGGGTTTCAGGTTATCTTATGTGCTGTTAATGAATGGAAGGTTTTGGTTTTCTTGAAAATGGTGAGTGAATTATCTTGGTGGTAATTTCCTGGATGGATATAATGGTATTGGATCTTAGTAGGAATGGTCCAGTTTAAATAGCAGAATTTAGTATTGGTTCCTTATAGTTTTTTATTTTCTAAGCTATTCCTTGATGTTTAGAGAAGACGTGAGAACTTGAGAAGTATTAAGAGAGAGTTTACTCATTAAACTTTAGAGAAGACGTGAGAACTTGAGAAGTATTAAGAGAGAGTTTACTCATTAAACTTCCTACCCTATACACATAAGATGTGATGGAACCAGAACTAGATAGGAGACTAGTTCAGTAGACAAGCATGCTATGTGTTATTGATCGATGCTTTTTAAGCTCCACAAAACTTCAAGTGGCAACCAAAAAACAAGGTACTTACTGGTTAGTCATGTGTCATTTTATATAACCGTTAATTGAGAATTAGATTAATGGAATATTAATGTAGATTAAGCCAATAATATAATATTATGTAAGTAAAATAATTTATATTTTACTCATTGGTTCACTCGATGCATTTTATATGTAATAAAATTCAAATGTTACAGAATTGCATGATGCATTTTTCTATTCAGAGGGACTAATTTGCAGCTTACAATCTCTAACTTTCTGGCCTAATTCCTTAACTTATAAATTAATACCAACCTCATTGACCATTATAAGACAAAAAATGGAAACAAAACACTAAAAGAAATATTTGGGAAAAGGTCCAGATGCAGCTAAATTCAATAGAAGCAGCATTTCAGTGGGATATTTACAGTCACAGTACCAAGTCAGCAGAATGTGCAGATAAACAACCAGAGCATCGTGTCCAGGAAGAAGTAAGTCAGATGATGCTGAAAATTTGGTTCAAGTTCATACATAAGAAGTAAGTCATGTGGTGTTTTATTTTTCCAAATTAAAGGCAGGAATAAAAGCCGGGGTAGTGAATGCAATGTGTAGTCAATTCAAAGCTTGATTTCCCATTAATGAAGTAAGCAACGTAAGCTGTTAAAGTGTGATATTTGTGGCAAATTATGATTTTCTTTTGATGGATAAGAGTTATCATTTTCATTACAAAATGGTTAGCTGAACTTGGTCGCATATTTGCTAGTAGAATACAAGTGCATTTCTTTTCAAGAAACTACTGCCAATAATAAGAATTAAAGGTAACCTTAATCAACAATTTGGAATGATTGAGAAACTAACAGAGCACCAATACAGTCTTTCATTATTTTTCATCCAATGTCCTGGTTTTAAGACAATCAATTTTTATTTCTCATAAACAGAGACCTACATGTGAGCAATTACTCATTAATAGATTAAAATTAATCCCCACAAATATGCAGCAATTGAACAAAATAAAATCCAACACAAACCGACAGTACAATGAATGAAAAAATTGAAAAGAATCGAATACCCAAATAAAGGTTCAAGAAATACATAAACATAAAATGAGAGGAAGCGTACCTGAGCGTAGTGAAAATGCTGAAGACAGAGGCGAGGCAACTGACGGAGGCTTAGAACTGAAACAGAGACCTGCAATGGCTTCTTCCCTGCATGTTCAGAAAATTTAGACGCTATCTAACAATGATATAAGAAGATAAAATCATGAGCAAACCTGAGTTTCCAACAATAGCTATCAAATTTGACTACAAAAGATTAGAAATTCCATATAAATAGAAAGTAATCAGTAAAACGTAACTTAAATAGAGAAAAAAGAGTAGAAACGATGATGGTGGGATCATGAGTTGATTTCGGCATGTTTGGTAAAGAATCCCGTGTTTTCCTTATGGATGGGTTTTGAATTTGATTTGAGAAGAGAATCTGGTAGAAAGAAAAAGAGATATGCTGCTGATTTGAGCTTGATATATGCCGATTTGAGCTTGATTTGTTGGAGACCAAATAGGAGAATTGGGTAGCAAAGAAAAAGAAAGAAGAAAAAATTACAAGGATTTGATTCATAACAATTTTGACGACGTAAGTGGAACAATCCCGTGTTTTCTACAGAAAATCCCATGTTTTCTAACAAGTGGGAAATTCGGAAAACATATTAAATAACCTTTTCCAAAAAGTCTGCCCATGAAAAAAATTAAACTAGCCTTGAAATAGTAATGAAATCTTTAGTTGTTATATATAAAATGATTTATAACGAAAAATGAATCCATAAACTATAAATATTTTTGTTCTTAATGTTTTAGTTATGTTATTGAGTTTGAGAGATTCGAAAATGCGGTTTTATTCAGGTTTGTTCGAAAACCAACAAAAGTTAAGTATGGGGTATTTGATAAATTCAATTTAGTATTATATTTTAGTGTATTTATTTTTTATTTTGAGTCTTTAGTTTAGTTATTTTTGTTTATTTAGGTAAAATTAGTTGATTTGGTCAAATCTTTGCTTAATTACTTAACTCTTAGTTTTTTATACTTAATTGGTGAAATTCTTATATATGTTTATGCAGTTTATTTTATTTTTGCACTCATGAGTTTATTGTCCTAATCATGCTTTTAATTTGTATTTGCATAAGATTATGTGCGTTTGAATTTTGCTGAAGCTAAGAGTTAAATTGTTAGGAAAAAGAATAGCACATGGTGGGCGAGAAAGTGTTTCCCACCGTGTGGCAATGAAGAAAGCAAAGTTCAATCCACTTTCTCGATGTGTACTGTTGTTAAGTTGTCAAAGTTCATCCAGAATTGATGCACACGTTGGTCAATAAAACCTTTCCCACCGCATGCTACTCCTAAATCTGTAAATTTCATCTAGTGAAAACTGACACGATGGGCAAGGTTTTAGTCCCTGTTATGTGTAAAGCCTTGCACGAATCCAATTTCTACACAGAACTAACCAATATAAAAGCGAGAGTTTCATATTTTGACGAACACTGGGGTGAAGAGAGATTCGGCTGATGTTAAATTTAGCTCCTTTTGGATTTATACTTTGAAGAAAATATTCAAGAGTGGACGATTTGCAAATTTTCGAGTCTACAATGAGTATTTTGAATTATTTTTCTTCTATTCTTTTATTGCTTATTCAAATGATTAGTGAGTAGTTTTATTTTTGTTAAGGGATTTATGCATCCCCATAACCCCTTCAATGATAATATAAATTCAATTGTTATATTTTCTATTGTTTTCCCTACAGGTGGTTAATAATTTAATTTTACTTACAATTTCAACTGAATTGATTATTAGATTTAAACAAATAATTGGCTTGTATATGCTCTGTTCATGTATTCTTTTGTATCTTAATTATTAAATGATTCTGGAATGGAGATTCTCTAGTTTTGTGCAATTAATATTAAATATAGTTGAAAAATAGATAGGTTTTCAAGTAAATAGCTCCGGAGTGGGAATCTATTTAATACCTAGGATTTAGTGACATGTTCTTAGGCTAATCGATAGGCTGGTTCCAGAATTAAAAGTTTGTTTGTTAGAATAGTGACTCTGGAAAGGGATTTAATACAGGAGGGTATGGGGAGGATTAGATTCCTTGGCAAATTCGTTTATTGATTAATATCTGCATGTTCCCTTTACTTTTATTCTTTTAATTGCATTTTACTGCCGAGTGTTAATTTAATTATTTTAAATTCTATCTATTAATTTAAAGGTAAATAAAAATCATATTCAAACTTGGAAATTTTTTAGCAGAATTTTTACAATCAAAATTCAGCTTTTAAAAACCCATTGGGTACAATAATTTGTGGGTCTAAATTTTAAACTCCTATATTACTAGCCGATTCAGTACACTTGCTGAACACCGGTCAAGTTTTTAGCACTATTGTTGGACTTGGTTAACCTATAAACCAAACCAAAATCGAACTGAAAAATAGGTTAACCGAACTAATTTTAATGGTTAACTGTTAGTGTTTCAAGAAATCGATATTAATGAACTGATTTTTTTTGGACTTATGGATCAATTAACTGAACGAAAAATTGATACATAAACACTCCTATAATTTATTGACTTTATTTCACTCTTTCTTTCTTTTTATTACATTTTTTTATTTTATTATTTTCATAGTTAATTATTTATGTTCCTTTAATTTTTATTACTTTAAAATATATTTTAATATTTTTAAAAAAATATTTTAGTTAATTTATTAATTATTCAATATGTCCATATTTAGTATTTATTATTATTTCTTGATTTATTAATTTTTCATTAATAAAAATCAAAATATATTCGCAAAATTATATAACATTAGTATATTAACTAAAATTTTCAATAATTTAAAAAAAATTAAAATTTTTAATATATGTCAAAATAATGTGTATCAAATTAAAAAAAAAAATAAAGGGAAAAAGTTGTTAGCATTTTATAGATTTATTTTGATAATTTTGCATTTTTAAGTATTTTTGCTACATTTTTTTCATTATCCTAATCTTTTTAAAATTTTTGATTTTTTCTTTTAATTGGCAATTAGTAGGTGTAACCATACATCTAATTAGGACGGTCATATATCGGTTAATTTATTTACTTAGTAAGTCTTAATTTTTAAAATTAAAGTTGCTTATATCTATCAAAAACTTTTATTTTAATAACAATAATGTTATATTATAACGGAAAAATTTTAATTTTTAAGTATTTTAAATATTTTAATTTTATTTATAAATACATCTTATAATTATAGTGGTTAACTGAAAAATATTGGTTAACCGATTCGAAAAATCGAAACCGATGGACTGGTTAACCGATGTAACAGATTGGTTAATGGTTAATGTTTTGAAAAAATCGATATTAATGGACTGGTTTTTTTTGGGGCTCATGGACCGGTTAACCGGTCTATGCTCACCCCTAGTTGTCAGGGATTGGCGTACAAGATGGATTTTGTTTGTGGATTTTCTGTGTATTCTTTTTCTTATTTTTATTTTTTTATATTCTTTCAGGTGTCATTAGTGCATAAACTGATTGTGACTCAAACCATTAGCACCATTTGACCCTGAAATCGAGAGGACCTTACATCGAAGGAGGAGACAACAATAAGAAAACATAAATCCACCTACTGATGTACCTCTAGCTCTTGAGAACCAATAACTACTTGGGGAGCAAGTTAATCCAAACCAAGGGAGTGCGTTAAGGCCTAGAACTATTTAGGACTATACTACTCCATGGTGGAAAGAGGAGCAAAGGACCATTCTGCTGCCTCAAGCCCATAATTTTGAGCTTAAACCATCCACAATTACAATGGTGCAGAAGAACCAATTTTCGAGATCAGAAGTTGAGGATCCAGCTCAACATTTGGACATTTTCTTAGAGATTAATGATATAATTCAAATTCCAAATGTGTTGATGGATGCTATCCAACTGAAGCTGTTTCCATTCACACTCATTAGCAAGGCACGAGATTAGTTGCAAATGTTACCGAGCCAATCCAAAAGGTCCTGGGAGCAGATGCAAGAAAATTTCTTAGTGAGGCTCTTCCCACTAACTAAGACGACCACCATTAGGAATAACATATATAACTTCCAGCAGCTATATAATGAACCATTTTATGAGGCTTAGGAGAGGTTTAGGAGACTTTTGAAGAGCTGCCCTCACCATGAAATTACTATGCATTAGTTGATGTTTATTTTTTATGCGGGTGTTAATCCAACAACTCAATCTCTCCTAGATGTGGCCTCAGGTGGAAGTTTCATGAATAAGATATCAGAGAAAGCTTTTATATTCCTTGATGAGATGGCCACCAATGATGCTTAAGGGGCCAGTACAAGGACGACCCACAAGAAATAAAGAGTGCAAAGTATAAATGAGGTGGCATTGCTAAAGGCTCAAATGGAGCTATTAAGGAAGGAATTGAGCGGGCTAAGGTACAAAATATATCATCCTTATCTCAAGGATATGACAATTATGAAGGATGACATGCTATGCAAGAGAATAAGGTTGGAGATATTGGAGGTCAAGTGATTAGTGATGCAAATGCTTTGAATGATTATCGGAAGGGTCATCCATATAACAATAATTACAATCCTAGTTGGAGGAATCACCCCAACTTTTCTTGGAGAGAAAGAAATCAAACATCCACATCTATCATTCAACGTTGAGCCCCCTTCAACCAAAATACAACCCATAATACTAGCAAAACATATTAACCACCTACCTAGACTCACTTTTAATCAACTTACTAAGCTACATACCAAAACCAACTATTACCGTACTAACCACCTGGTTTTTAACTAAGGCCATAACCTCCATAAGAGAGAAAACCAATCTTGATGACATGTTCACAAATTTTACGACTACACAATCTACTTTTATAGTGAGGCAAAACCCAAGATGGAAATCTCAAGATGCGTCAATCAGAAATTTGGAGACTCAAGTTCGACAACTTGCTAATTCGCTCTCCAACAGAACTCATGGTACATTCGCATTCAACATGGACCGCAATCCGAATAAGGAGGCAAAGGCTATCACTTTAAGAAGTGGTAAGGACGTAAAGGAAGCTAAAAAAGATAAACTTTCTTCAAAAGTGGTGGAACCAAAGACAGAGGTAAGGATTTTTAAACCTAAGATTGTTATTGATGTACCAAAAGCTGTTAACAAAGGTAAATATGTGGTAAATTATGATATGCCTAATATTGATGAATCTAATTTACCTTACCCTTTTCTAGCTAGGAAAGATAAGAAGAATGAAAAATTAGCTAAATTTCTGGATATGTTTAAAAAGTTGCATGTAAACTTACAATTTGCTTAAACTTTATTACATATGCCAAAATATGCTAAATTTATGAAAGAGTTTTGTGCAAATAAAAAAAAAAGTTAGAGGGTACTGGTGTGGTGCAATTATCTAAAAATTGTAGTGCAATTTTAATGAATAAAATTCTCAAAAAATTAGAAGATCCATGTAGTTTCACTTTGCCATGCGAGCTAAGACGAAATTTTATCAGTCATGCTATATGTGATTTGGGTGCTAGTATAAATTTAATGCCTTACTCTATTTGCATAAAATTAAATCCTGGAGATATCAAGGAAACTCAAATAACACTACAATTGGCGGATAGGTTGATGAAAAGACCCAAAGGCATAATTGAGGATCTTTTGGTGAAAGTTGAAAACTTCATTTTTTCGGTGGATTTTATCATAATGGACATGGAGAAAGACCAAAAAGTGCCATTGATTATTGGAAAACCATTCTTGAATATCGCAAAGGCATTAATAGATGTCCATGGGCAAATAGTCAAATTAAGATTTAATGACGAAGAGATGATTTTTAATGTCAATAAGGTGATGAACATCCCTCTTATGACTTTAAAGAGTCCATTTGTTTCATTGACGATATTCAAAAGTGTGTGGAGGAAAACCAAGAAGAGATGGTTTTGGAAGATGCACTTCAAACCTGTTTAATGCATTCTAAAGACAAAGAAAATGTAGATGAGAAGGATGAGGAGCTGATCAATGAGCTTGAAAAAGAGCACAAAGATGAGGAAGTAAAGGAGGAAGATTCTTCCCCTCCTAAGGGAGAAAAGATTTATAAAGTCAAACCTTTACCATCTCATCTAAAATATGTGTGAGCACCGTGTCCCGAAGCGGTTCGGATCAGAGATTACCCCATGATGAAATCAGTATCCGAGCCTGTACAAACTGTTTAGATTGGGAGGTTTTAGTCCCATGCTCCATGAGAAATGAGTCTTTTCACCTTTCGTAGGCAGGGGGGAAACGAGAATTTTTGAGTCAAAAAGTATGTTTTCCTCGACAGACGGCCAGCCCGTCTGTGGCAGGCCAGCCCGTCGCTTAGGGTCACAGACGGCCTATGATTTTTTTCGACGCCCGTCGGACAGATCCGCTTCTTCCGGAGCACGCCGCCTGATTCTCGGAGCACGCAACCTCTCTGACGCTCATCGGTGGAAATGGCAGGGCTGTCGGATGAATCCTTGTGTCAGAAGGATTCTTCCGACGCCCGTCTCCACATCCGACGCCCCTTGGTCGTGCCTGGCCTATAAAAGCTTTGAATTTCTTCCTAAAAAGGGTTCCAAAAATTTTCAAGAGGGGAAACTCTGCCAAAATTCAAGCACATTTTCTCTCTCTTCCAAACACATACATCAAGAAAGCTTCTTTTAATTTAAGAATCAAACCATTAAAAAGAAACTAAAACTAATTAGTTTTCTTTGGATTTTTGATTCAAAAGTCAATCTTTTCGAAGGGTTAAGAAGGAAACAATCTATTTTCCTCTTTCCGGACCTTTCATTTCGTTTCTCGTGGAGCGTGCGGGACTCTAATCGACACCAAGAATCTCACTAAAACATTATCTGAGGGTAAATATTCCAGACTTATTCTCCATATTATTTCATCTTTATTCTTTATTCTTGTTGTTCTTTTGGCTTTTTGCTTTTATTTTTCTTTATTTTGATTCTTCTCATCTCATTTTGTGATAAAAACTCATTTTTGCTTTGAAAAAGGGATATTTTTCTGTTTATTTTCGGAGACAGTGGTGACCGACGGGTCATCCATTTCACCGACACCCGTCGGTCACCCCACTCACAAACGCCCTCTCTCTTGAGTGAGAGACGGACATGTCGGTCACTTTGACTGACGCCCGTCGATCACTCGATAGAGGCCGTCGCTGGGTCCTGTTTCCACGTTTCAAAATCTTTTCTATCTCTCTCAAGTCTTAGAACTTTATTTCTAATTGAGCTTTTGTATATTAACACCCATTAACCTTTTGTGAGCATATATTGATTTTCTTGGACTATCCTGAGCTAAAGGGGCGATCTACCATGCTTGGAGGATTCCGTTCGGTTTAGTTTTCTAACCTTCTTGGTTATTTCCTGTATTTGTTTATTCAATAATTATTTTATGTCCATGTGTATACCCTTTTTGTATCCCGCTAAATATAAAAATTGATTAATGTTTTATATTTAAGAAAGAGAGGTTTCTATAAACATAAGGACCCAATGTCCTATTTTTATCCAATAAAAACCCTCACGATAAAAATATCCAGTTTTAATAATGATGCATGCGAGGACCAAAGTCCTCAAAATAAGCAATGCCCCGATTTGTGTATATATCGCACATTTATGAAAGGGAGTTGTATTCCGCTCCTTGTGTTATTGTAATTTATTACTTTCATTATTCACTTGCTCATTTACGGCTTTCCAAATGTGAATAAATGCACCTTTTAATCAATTGTATCGTGTGGAGAGAGAGCGAATTATTGACGATTAAAATTTGATCATAAAATAATCGAGGTAGAAATAGATGAGAAGTCCCGAACCCAGCTCTGGTCTTTGGGCTAAAAGAGGCGAGAGGTTTACCCTCCAAGACACCTCTTGTGTCACGAGACCTTGGCGTTAATCCTAGGCTCCTTAGGGCGAGAGGTTTACCCTCCAAGACCCCTTTGGTTGGCCCAAAATGGATACTAAGCGCAGTCTTAGGCTTTCAGAGGCAAGAGAAACTTTCCCAATGTTCTATTGGGTGGCGACTCTATGAAACCTCCTTGTTGCCCAAAATAGATGCACTTGTAAATATCTTTACAAGTTGCTAACGGATCCCCAATTGCCCGATCGCCCTCAAGCGGGCGGTCATAGGGGCGGCCGCGGGATTTCCAGGCGCGCGTTACAGTGGCGACTCCATTGGGGACATATGGTTTGAGACTTCAATTTAAAAATACCTCGTTTAACATTTATGATTAAAATTTAATTCATAAATTTGCTTTCTCTCAAACTTGCATTACATCCCATTAGAGCTTTAGAATATGCTAGTTTGGTCCCTCTATTAGCCCCGGTGCGTTCCTGAAGCACAACTCTATTTTCACTCAATTTAGGGAAGTGTTAAGGATAATCACCAGCCCAAGCCTAGTACCTCAATGGTATATCAAAACGATGACCCGATCGGTCATTATGCTCATAATGAGCTATACCTGTCGGCAGGGATCATGCTTGGGTAGCCCTAAAGTAACATCTCCCTTGTCTAAAGCTCATGTATTGGCCGTAGCTACCTTCCATAGGTTATATGAACCGTAATTCCATGCTTGTTGTATGGATCCTCATGTATTGGGTGAGTCCAGATGTCTCGCTTGACAACCTAGCCAAAGGCTTTCATGCCCCGGTAGGGCCATGTCGAAATTTTTGGAATGTCCAAAATACATGATGATCATTATCCATTCGCTTGTACATTAGCATAGGAGTGTTATGCTGCCGGTTATTTACCGTGCATCATGCGCGTCCATTGGGTCCGTTGTTGACCCTTGGGCTAATCCCACCTAGGAAAGAGACCGCGCGACCACGTGTGTGGGAGAAATAAGGGTGGAAGGACCTACTTGCTTGCTTGTGTTTTGGGGTGTTGCATATCACGACCACGCATTGCATCTGCATTCCACGCATCACATCTAACGCCCTATCCCTACAGCCATCATAGATCTGCCCAGGTGGACTAGATCGCCTACCGGACGATTGATCCGAGTTCCTGCATCTGAACTGCTAGATAGAGAAGGCCTTCCAGAAATCTTACTAGAAGTCAGCTGTACCATATCTGAGATGGCAAACTCACCTAGGGGAGATGATGCTACCAGGGCCATGATTGCAGAAGACGTGGGCCGACGGTTTGAGGAATTTGAGGGCAGAATGATGAACATGCTAACCGCTTTGGCACAACAGAATGCTCCGCAGAATCCACCACCTCCTCCTCCCGTGAGACAGAATGAGCGAGAAGAGGAAAGAGCTGAGAGGCAAGAAAAGCCTATTCGGCCGCCACCAATAGAGCTGAGGTCAGTAGCTTTGGGAGGACAGAGAAGAAGACCAGTGCTGAGGGTAGATGATGACAGGGATGATGAAGACGACAAAATGAGTTCTGTATCTGAGAAAGAGAAGGCACCCCAGACTGATGAGTTCATTCTGAAAAAGATGGAAGAGAGGTTTGAAACCATGGCTCGTATGCTGAGTAGAGGTCAGGGGGTGAACCCGGAGGACAAAGAACTGGAGGGAGAAGATCCGATTCCTTATAACTTCAAGATGCCTGATGTGCCAAAATTTGACGGTACTTCTGACCCGACTGCCCATGTGAAGCAATACTCTCTGGTCATGAAAGGGACCACTTTCTCTAAGAGGCAGAAGGTGGAGTACTTTTGTCTGAGTCTGACTGGCCCTGCCATCGATTGGTACCATAGCCTCGATCGTCGAACTAAGGAAGATTGGGATCTACTCACAGAGGAGTTCTTAAGGCAATATGATTGCAACACCAGGATGGAGGTGACTCTTAAGGATCTTGAATTGCTCCAGCAGAAGGCCGGGGAATCTTTTCACGATTATCTCACCCGTTGGTGAAACCGAGTGATGGAAATGCGAAGAAAGCCAGACACCCAAGATCGGATCCGCCTGTTTATCAAGAATGCAAGCCCATATTTGAAGGATGGTCTGAAGATGAAAGGACTGAAGGATTGGGAGTCTCTAAAAGACATAGCCATTGAGGTGGAGGGAGATTTCTTGGCCCAGAAAGCCAGCAATGATAGTTTTGCAAAGAGAGCTAGTACCGGTCAGGGAACCAGTAGGCCAACTGGTTCTAGTGGTAGCACCAGAAGAACGGTTGAGGTGTCTGCTACTGACGCAACTACCCCGAGAAAGTTTTCGAACTTAGGAAGACCACTGTCTTGGGTCTTAAGAAGATTGATGAAAGAAGGAAAGTTGCAACCCTTGGCTCCTAGGCCTGCTATGACGCAAGGGAAATCGGGTCACAAGGACAATGAATATTGTGCATTTCATCAGCACACAGGCCAACTAACGGACAAGTGCAAGGCGCTAAGGCACTCTATTCAAGATCTGATCGATGACAAGCAGATTTCTGACCCCGAAAAGAGGGAAGACAAGAAGAAGCCTGGTTACAATGCCGTACCACCACCAGTTTTTATGATCGGATCCAGCTTGCCAGAGTGGTACGTGCTGCAGGATTTATTTGGGAGCAAGAGTATGGCTACTGTTTGTTCTAAGGATAAAGAAGAAAGAGCTATTGTAGCGACCATTGATTGTTGGTCAAGCAGTGAGAGCGGTGAAGAGGCCGGAGAGGAAGGAGAGGTGAGCTCTGATTTGTGGAGATCTGATGAGGATGAAGAAGAGATAGGGGCTGTGACAAGAAGTGGGAGAGTGGTCCTTGAGATTACAAGGGTACCGGAACCAGTGCAGCCATCGACGGAAAAAGAGCCAGAGGAGAACCAGATTGTTAAGCAATTGAAGAAGACCGCAGCTCAGATATCCATCTGGGATCTTTTAAGGCAGTCCCCTTCTCACAGGCAGAAAGTCGTAGAGGCCTTGACTGAGTCCACTGTTGCCACCACGATTTCCCCATCAGAACTTTTGGGTCTAGTTAAAGGAGGATCGGGGGAGAGGTTGGTTTTTTCCGATGCCGACCTGCCAATTGAGGGCCGCGATCATAACCGACCTCTGTACATCAAAGCACAGATTAACGATAAGCACACCGCTTGCGTTATGGTAGATGATGGATCTTCTTTCAATGTTTGCCCTCTGATAGCCCTTCAGGTTTTTGGATCGAGTGAGGACATGCTTCGAGAATCGGACTTGACGATTACAGCCTATGATAATTCAAGAAGGCAAGCCTCGGGAACATTTAAGACCCTGGTCAAGACGGGACCCATTGAGGTAGAAGTAGAGTTTGTGGTTCTGCCCATCCCAGCTAATTTCTCAGCCCTGCTTGGGAGGCCTTGGTTTCACAGATTAGGAGGAGTACCATCCACGCTGCACCAAGTGATAAAGTTCCCGCACGAAGGGCAGGTGATAACTATTAAGGCGGCCAGAGAGAATCAGGTGTCAGCTCTTGAAATTGCTAATCAGCCCTTCAGCGGCTTTCACGTGTTAATGATAGGAGAAAAGCACGGGTCAGTGGATAACCCAGCTGTGGTTAACATGATGAAAAAGATGCACTATCTCCCTGGGGCTGGTTTGGGTAGAAACTCTCAGGGGCTCCAAACTGTGATCACCACTCGGGGTCAGAAGAACCGGAAGGGTCTGGGGTATAGAGGTGGTTTTGGCAAGAAGAAGACGGCAGATAAGATCCTTCATATCTCAGAAAGCTTTGTGCCTGCATCCTCAGTATGCGCTTATACTGGTGAAGATGAGCCGCAGTGGGTGAATGGGAGGATTGTCCCCGAATTTGAGATCTTCAACAATGTATTTGATTGGGATGTCGGGATTATCAAGACCAGTGAGAGCTTCTAGGATGAAGAGGTCATGACTCAGTGCATTGCTTGGGACAGATGCGAGCCCGAAGATGTTGTCACCGAGAAGATGTTGTTTGCCAGGCTGAAAGGGAAAGAGAAGATGGCAGAAATAGAACTGAAGATGGGGGATTTAAAGATTTCCTCAGACGTATCTGAAGGGCCTCTGCTGAATCAAGAAGCCGGTGAGCAAGCTGTAGCAGCATCAACCTCTAGGGAGGCAGAAGAAGACTCTAGCTTAGATTGTCTTTTTATCCCAGAACTTTTTTATGATGTAAATGACAATTATAATATTATTGATAAGGCAAATGATTTCTCTTACTTGTGCAATGTTTTTAATGATTTCAACATGCATGAACATGATCATGTTCCATCAATTTTTGATATTGATTCCACCGATACAACGCCTTTTAATCTTGGAACCTCGGAAAATGCGAAGGAAATTCTAATAGCATCAAACATAACTTCTGATGAGAGAGAAAAATTTGAGAGAATAATAAGAAAACATGAAAGAGTCTTTGCCTGGACCTATGAGGACATGCCAGGGATCGACCGAGATGTAGCAGAACATGCTATCTCGACTTATCCAGACTTTAAGCCTGTGAAACAAAAGTTGAGAAGACTCAGGCCAGAATGGGCAGACAAAGTCAAGGAGGAGATTCGGCAGCAGATTGAGGCCAAGTTCCTTATTGAAGTGCAGTATCCTATATGGTTGGCAAACGTGGTCCCTGTAGCGAAGAAAAACGGGAAGGTCAGGGTATGTATGGATTATCGAGATCTGAACAAGGCCTGCCCTAAAGATGATTTTCCACTACCCCACATTGATGTGTTCATAGACAGTGCCGCCAACTGCGCGATGTACAGTTTTGGGGATGGTTATGTGGGCTACAACCAGATCCTGAACAAGATAGCTGACCGGGTTAAGACCGCTTTCATCACAGAATGGGGGACATACGCTTACCGAGTTATGCCTTTTGGCCTGAAAAACGCAGGGGCCACATACCAGAGGATGGCAACCAAGATTCTGAGCTACCTGATCCACAAGGAGGTAGAGGTGTATGTCGATGACATGATGGTCAAGTCAGCCACTCGAGAGGGCCACTTTGAAGCTCTAGAGAAGTTCTTCACCAAGATCGATAAGTACAATCTGCGACTCAACCCCAAGAAGTGTATCTTCGAAGTAACTTCAGGGAAGCTGTTGGGACATGTCGTCAGCCAGAGGGGAATAGAAATTGACCCGGATAAGGTAAAAGCCATCAGAGAGATGCCCGTGCCGCAAAAGGAAAAGAATGTCAGGAGTTTCCTAGGCAAGCTACAGTACGTCAGCCGATTCATTGCCAAGCTCACTTCGATATGCGAGCCTATTTTTAAACTGTTTAGAAAGAATCAGCCCGTGGTTTGGAATAAAGACTGCCAGAAAGCCTTTGATAACATCAGGGAATATCTGTTGAATCTGTCGGTATTGAGGCCGCCGCAACCAGTTAAACCGCTTATCCTGTATTTGGCAGTGGAAGGCAGTTCTATAGGTGCCATGGTGGCTCAGGAGGATGAATTTTGAGTGGAATTCGCAGTTTATTACCTCAGCAAGAAGTTCTTGGCTTATGAGATTAAATATGCTGAAGTAGAGAAGATCTGGCTTGCAGTGATTTGAGCATCAAAGAAACTGAGACATTACTTCCATTCATACAAAGTTCAGGCAGTGGCCAAGCAGAATCCGTAGAGATATTTGCAAGAAGCGCCGTCTTTGCTTGGTAAGATGGGGAGGTGGTTGCTTTTACTACAAGAGTTTGATGTTGAATACATCACCCGTAAAACTATTAAGGGGCGGGCCGTAGCTGAATTTCTTGCTGAGTATCCTATTCAAGGGGACACTCCCGAATTTACCTTTCCTGATGAGAGCATAATCGCGATTTCTGTCCAAGGATGGCAGTTACACTTCGATGGGGTAGTAAATAACAAAGGGGCTGGAGTTGAAATTATTTTGACAACCCCAGATAATGAGAAACTCCCTTTAGCCAAGAAATTGAGGTACAAAGCGACCAACAATGAAGCCGAATACGAAGCATGCACTTTCCGGTTAGAAGCTTTAGCTGCTTTGGGGGCAAAGAACATAGAAGTCTTTGGTGACTCATCCTTGGTGATTAATCAGATCCGAGGTGAGTGGGTTGTAAAAGAAGAACGGTTGGTACCCTACGTTGAATATTTGAAGGAGATATGTGGGCAGTTTGAAACCTGCATTTTCCACTTCGTGCCAAAAGACGAGAACCGTCTAGCTGATGCGTTGGCAACCCTAGTGTCGATGTGGGATAATCCTGAAGGAGTAGCTATGAAACCGGTGTTGATTTCGAGTTCTGAGAAGCCTAGCTTTGAGATCAAGGCAATAATGGATGTAAAAGTGGCGGATGGAAAGCCATGGTACTTTGACATTATGAATTATTTGGAAAACAATAGGTTTCCAGAAGAAGCTACCGAGAAAGACCAGAGAATGATCCGGAAGTTATCTGCTCAGTTCATATCCTTAGAAGGAATGCTGTACAAGAGACAGGCAGATGGGATTCAGCTCAGGTGCTTAAATGAAAAAGAAGCCCGCAAGGTAATGGAAGAGACCCATGCAGGCGTCTGTGGGGCTCATATGAACGGTTTAACTCTGGCAAAGAAGATCATGAGACAAGGCTTCTATTGGCTTACGATGGACAATAACTACTCGGAGTATGTAAAGCAATGCCAGTTATGCCAACAGTACGCAGATTTAAGACACCTGCCAGTATCAGAGCTACACAACCTAACATTGCCTTGGCCTTTCGCTGCTTGGGGGATAGATATCATTGGAGAAATTCGCCCCACGGCATCCAATGGGCACAGATACATCATAGTCGCGATTAACTATTTTACCAAATGGGTAGAGGCGGAATCCTTCAAAAAGATTGACGCAAGAGATATGGCCAAGTTCGTAGAGAGAAACCTGATATGCAGATATGGCCTCCCTCACCACATAGTGTCTGACAATGGGGTACAGTTCATGGGGGAAACCAGGAAGCTCCTTGAGAAATATGGTATCAAGCACCATATGTCCTCTCCCTACCGACCACAAGCTAATGGAGCAGTAGAGGCCCCCAATAAAAATGTGAAGAAGATCCTGTCCAAGATGGTCCAAACCTACAAAGACTAGGCAGAGAAGCTACCCTTTGCACTGTAGGGATATAGGACAACGACGAGAACATCTACGTGCGCTACACCATTTTCTCTGGTATATGGGACGGAAGCAGTATTGCCAGTTGAGATAGAGCTCAAGTCGCTGAGAGTGGTCATGGAAGCCCAAATCCTGGAGGCCGAATGGGCACGACAGAGGCTACAATACTTAAACTTATTGGATGAGAGTAGGCTGAAAGCTTATTATCACAATCAGATCTACCAGAAGAGGTTGGCCAAGACATTCGGGAAGAAGGTGAGAAAACATCAGCTGAAAGAAGGGGACTTAGTGTTCAAGCAGATGAGACCAGGTATACCAGATATCAGAGGAAAGTTCAGGCCAACCTGGGAGGGGCCGTATATCCTTAAAAAGATTATGTCCAAAGGAGCTGCAATCTTGTCAGATAGCGATGGAAATGAATTCAAAGAACCGATCAATGTCGATAGGCTCAAAAGGTTCCATGGCTAAAGACCAAAATAAAAAGAAGAGAATAAAATGCCCTGCAGGTCGAAAACCGAAAAAAGGCGGCCGTGCAAAAATTGGGCGCCTCGACAGGGTGAAAACCGAAAAAAGGCATCCTGTGCAAAAATTAGAGGCACGAGAGAAAATGTCCGATCGTGAAAACCCGAGAGGGCCGATTGGTAACAGGAGTTGATGCTGTTAAAATTTGGTTTCATGTATTAACAAGCGCGTAAGCGGTTGAGTAAATGTCAAAACTGATCATGTACGCTGAAATTACATGGAAATGTACACAATTTCGTGAAATATAATGAATATTATTCTTTTCATTTTCGTCATTTTCTAGTTCTGCATTAAAAAGAAATGTGACACCAAAAGAAATACATATGTAAGCTAAGTCAAGTCCTGCTGCTGCTCTCGCCGACCAGATGCTTGAGCCCTCGTGTCCAATTATCAGATGCTGGACTAAGGACCTATTTCTTGTACTCGCGGGTTGAGGCCACAGAGTGATCGCCGAACCTCGAAATAACAGTCTTCACTGGTAGTTTGCTCCACAGCTCATGATACCTTGAGGTGAAAGCAGCCGAAAGTGCTCCTTCCCGAAAAGATAAGGGAACCCTCACCACATCCCGGGTCGTCCCGAGCTAACGCGTACATCGAGAAATGATACAGAAGATGGCTTGGCGGAGCCCACAGAGGGGAACACACCCCGATGGCCCATCAATGACCACATGAGACAGTGGGAGCCAGGCAAACGTGAAACTGATGTCATCATCTGACAACTCGCCAAATCTGGTAATGCCTTCACCAACAGTGGCACACTCATACAGCCGTCGACGCGGAAGGAAATGGCTCGGCGAGTACTGTGGAATGACCCGAGGAGGTGGCTCAGACAGCATCCTCAGTTTCTCTTGCAGCCAGATCTGGAAAAAAAAGGCGCTGGGGTGAGTAGGGTTTACTTCAGGCAAAAATAAGGCACAGGGTTGTGTGAAAATCCGAAAGGACGCACCTCCCGCTAAGAAAAACTAGTGTGAAAATCCGTAAGGGACGTACTACCTTTAAAATAATGACATACCTGGAGCAATAAGGGGCTGCCGGCAAAAGTAGTAGTGGATCCAGAGCTCACAGAGTCTAAGCCCAGAATGGTCTCAGCCAGAATAAGTGGTAAGGGTGATGATCCCCGATGAAAGTCGCTCAGAACGCCGAACAGGTGAGGGTCACCTATCAAACCCCATGGAATAATGGTGAGAAAGTTCATCATGCAAAACAGAAATATGATGCTTACCCAGTAAGTAGGGATGCCAGTGAACTGATCTAGAGCCTCAATCAATGGCCCCAGAACAAAGAAAGAGCCCGGAGAGACCAGCCGAGCGGCCTCAGAAGAAGGTATGCCGAGAGCCATAGCTATGTCCCGAGTCTGGAGTAGGCCGCAACGGGGGACACAGGGCAGAGCATTAGGGGGGAACCAGGCTCCAAGAATGGCAGCTAACTCCTCAGGCAGGGGGCACAACTCCTGGTAAGTGAACCGAAAGATGTGGAACCGGGGGTTCCAGAAGTGGGTCGCCACCAGAAGAAGGTTCTGATCCACTTTGACCCGACACAAATATTTTAGCCCAGACAGAGAGGAAAGGGTGCCTTTTTCCAAGTGTGCTTGTCATCTAAGATACGGTGCATTAATTGGAGAAGAGGGGAAGACATTTTGAAAAGAATAAAGGGCTCAAGATGTTGGGAAAATGAAGAGACACGAAAAGCAAATTTTTAGAAGAATTCATAGAGAAGCGCCACCGACGGCCTACCCGTCTCTCACAAGAGACGGCCTGCCCGTCGGTAAAGATCCACCTGGCAGATGCATACGTCAGCATTGCATTTATCACGGGCATTATATGCGCATTAATTTGGGAATGGTGAACGACAGATGGACAGCCCGTCGGTCGCTCCTACAGACGCCCAGCCCGTCGGTCACAAAACTCTATATAAGGGCGAGTGACAGACGGACCAGCGGCGCTGTCACTTTCACTTCCCCTCTCCAAAACGGTTTTTTCTTCGTTTTTTTTGCATTTTCAAGCATTCTTTCTCCTTTTTCTTGCAATTTCTTCATCTTTTCGCGTTCTCCACTCACCGGATGCTCAGACATTCATTTTTCTTCAGTTTTTCTACACTTCTCGCGACTACAAGTAAGTAAAATAACTACTTTTTTAATTAATTCAATTTATTTATTCATTTCTTCTTCCTTTAGCCTTAGAAATGGTTAGAATGCTTTAGATGCCTTAAAAATATAGGGAGAATGCTGCCTGTTTTTTTGTTTATTTATTTATTATTTTGTAGTGCAATTAATCTAAACTTTTGCATGATCACATAGACATAGAACTTCTCTATACTTTTGTCGCCTTAGAAATAGGTTTTTCAGAACATATGTTGTATTATTGGGACCTGAGGCCGTTCTTTTATGCATGATTTGGGGGCACACCCTTGCCGGGGTGCGGCCCATTTTTTGTATATTCATATATCATTGTTGAGGCCTGAGGCCTGTTTTGGTGCCTTTTTACGCAGGAGTTTGGGCACATCCTTGCCGGGGTGCTGCCCAAATTTTATTTTTTATTCTAGAAATCAATTATTTTTGTGTATGATGCATGCCTTGGGGTCTAAAAGGCCCATCTTTATTCGCTTTAAATGTTTCCATGCCGATTGCATGTTTCTTCTGCTTTTGATATGTGCGAAGCATGCTGGGCAACATCTCTTGACAGGATGTTCGCCCCTTTTCATTCATTATCTGTTTTTTTTTATCTCATATTCGGGCCGCCATTGCCCGGGTGAGGCCTAAATGGGCTTTCACCTCGAAAATGAGCCTAATAACGCCTGTTTTGTCAAATTTTCACCATCTAACATTTCTTTTGCAGGATGCCTCCTAGATGCAGAGCACCACAGGCCCAGCCCGAGGTCGTGGTTCCGGGTTGGATGGACGATAAGTCAGCTCAGAGATACAGAGCGCTGGCTCAGGTGGAGATTTGGGCTAGCCGCTTCGTGTCCCGGCCGTTCCTAGAGGCCCTAGGGATGGCCTCGAAGGTCGACATGCTTGTTGAGGGCGCCGGATGGATCGAGTTCCTCGAGCCTGCTTTCCAGACCTTCCCAGAGGCTACCCGATAGGTCCTAGCCACCCTACGTTATGGCGATTTCCAGAGATCAAATACGGAGCCAGGGTTGGTCCAGTTCTGGTTCGATGGCCAGCATTACAGTATTACCAGGCAGAGATTTGCCGAGGCAATGGGGTTCCCCAGAGAGGAGGGGGTCGAGATCCCACGGCGAGCGGTGAGACGCGCCCACTGGGCGGCCATTGCCTTACCGGGAGTGCTGTATGATCATGATATAGCGAAGAGCACCGTACTGGTGTCTCAGGCACTCCGGTACCTGCACAGAGTGCTATCTAGTTCGTACCTTGGTCGAGCTGGTAATCCAGGGTCGCTTAACGTGGCCGAGATCTGGAGCCTCTGGGCTATGGTGGCAGGCCAGCGCCTCAACGTTAGCCATGAGATCTTGGCTAACTTGGTCAGAGTTGGTAGAGGACTGACGCCAGTCGTGATAGTGGGAGGAATCGTCACTCGGTTGCTTTTGAGGTTAAGAGTTGCCCCGGACAGGCTGAGAGAACCCCTGGATGAGGGGATACATGTGGATGCCGCCGCAGCAGTGCAGATGGGGATGATCTCGCAGGTGTCAGGACAGGCAGAGGCTTACAGATTACTATCCATCCACGAGACCAGGCGGATTTTCTCCCTTCCACCTTTCGGTCCAGGCCCGGAGCAGCCAGAGCAGCAGCCTCCTCAGCCAGAGCCCGAGCCGGAGCAGCAGCCTCCTCAGCCTCCCCAGTCTCAGCCCCAGACCGTGCCACCGCCACCACAGCAGGAGCAGCTCAGGACTCCATCGGATTTCGACATGGAGTTCACTATGGACGAGCTCTTTGCCGCTTCATCGGCATCCAGAGCGCCGACTCCTGTTTCATCGCCAAGCATCAGAGTATAGATGTCTACCCACGGGCCCCCCGAGAGGTATCACCCATATTTTCGAGGCGACCCAGGGGCATCCACCTCCACAGCCCCGCCGCCAGAGCCAGCACAGCCTAACTTCTCCCAGCTCCTCACTTCTATGTTCGCAGCCTTAGAGCAACACAGGATGAGAGGGACAGAGCTATACACCTATTTAGGAGCAGTCTCGGGTGATAGAGCATTTGGCTCAGGGGCAGGCCGGTTATATCGAGCACACATCGCGAGAGCAGGCTCAGGTCGTGGAGGCCTACAGAGACGAGCAGGCAAGGCTGATAGAGCAGATTGCCCAAGGCCAGAGGGAGCTTAGGCAGCAGCTCGCTCATGATCTGAGGATGTCCCAGGATCAGGCGTCTCAGAGAGTTAATATGACTCTACAGATGATCGATGAGTAGCTCGACTCCCTGAGATCTCGGGTTCAGACGATAGAGGGGATCCTTCCACCCTTGTCTCAGACCATGAGGGAGTTCAGAGAGCAGACAGAGTAGCGCCTAGAGCAGATGAGGAGGGCCGCCAGCGAGTAGACCATTCAGATGAGCCAGGTGTTCAAGAAGTTAGGAGGCACAGTCTCAGACACTTTAGGGTTCATGAGGACTTGCACCCAGCCTTTCTTGGATGGCTATGCTCAGATCCGGTTCAGACAGACCCACGATGCTGGGGCAGGACCTTCCACGGCTCAGCCTCCACCTCCGGCACAGCCAGCTCCACCTCCACCGCCGCCAGGGACAGTGCACATATCTGATGACAAGGATCTTGATGAGGAGCCCTCCGACTACCCGCCCCTCTGATATTCAGGGAGTTATATTTTTGTATTTTTGCATATTTCTACTTTGTATATACATTGTACAAAAGACAATTTCTAGTGAAAAACTTTTTATTTTCAGTTTGGTACATCCATTCATTTATGATCCATTCATATTACAAATAAGAATATGTTTTCACATTTTCTCACGTGTTAAAATAACAGCATAACAAATGAAGGGAAATAATAACAAAAGATAACCAAGATTGAAAAAACGACGACTTAATAAAATGAAAAAAGAATGTAAATGAAACATACCATGATAAAAAGAAACCACGCCATTCATAGGCATGTTAAAGGATAACAACTCAAACATGAATTAACAAAACCTTTTATCACACAGGTATAGAGAAACATCGATCCGAGCACAAGCATCAATCGAGAGCCCGAACATGGGCGCCTAAGATTCATGTCTTCTGGGAAAAGGGAACCCAACGAGGTCTCCTCCTCTACAAAATTGAGAGTAACGGTCAAAGAGTACCTCATCTCACAGTTCACGCGGCAGCCAGAGAGTGCTACGCACCTTGCAGATTGGATGGGGGTTAGCAGGGGAACTTCATGATCGAAGTTGCGGTTAGAAAAACACTGCTCTTCACACTGAGAGTAACGGTCAGAGAGTACCTCATCTCACAGTTCACGCGGCAGCCAGAGAGTGCTACGCACCTTGCAGATCGGATGGGGGTTAGCAGGGGAACTTCATGATCGAAGTTGCAGTTAGAGAACACTGCTCTTCACATCGAGTTTGTAGTCAGAGAGTGCTACATCTCCTCAGCTCTGCGCAAGCCGAAACGAGGCCAGCAGAAACAACAGAAGTTGCAGTTAGAGAAACACTGCTCTTCACATCGAGGTCGTGGCTAGAGAATGCTACATCTCACCAACACCTACAGGTCAAGACGAGATCGATAGGGATATCTTCACATGCCGAACAGACTGAGATGAGGTCTACCCGGCAAAAGGCACGGAAGGTGAGAACCGCCATAGGTACGCTTTCTTCCTTTCTGTCTTTTCTCTGAGTTTTGGCTCGCATAGGCGCTTGTGCACTAGTTTCCCCAAAACTGGGGGCAACTGTGAGCACCGTGTCCCGAAGCTGTCCAGATCAGAGATTACCCCATGATGAAATCAGTATCCGAACCTGTACAAACAGTTTTGATTGGGAGGTTTTAGTCCCATGCTCCACGAGAAATGAGTCTTTTCACCTTTCGTAGGCAGAGGGGGGGAAAATGAGAATTTTTGAGTCAAAAAGTATGTTTTCCTCAACAGACGGCCAGCCCGTCGCTTAGACGGCCTATGGTTTTTTGCGACGCCCGTCGGATGGATCCGCTTCTTCCGGAGCACGCCGCCTGATTTCCCGGAGCACACAACCTCTCCGATGCCCGTCGGTGGAAATGGCAGGGCCGTCGGATAAATCCTGCCCGTCTCCACATCCGACGCCCGTCGGTCGTGACTGGCCTATAAAAGCTTTGAATTTCTTCCTAAAAAGGGTTCCAAAAATTTTCAAGAGGGGAAAGTCTACAAAAATTCAAGCACATTTTCTCTCTTTTCCAAACACATACATCAAGAAAGCTTCTTTTAATTTAAGAATCAAACCATTAAAAAGAAACTAAAACTAATTAGTTTTGTTTGGGTTTTTGATTCCAAAGTCAATCTTTTCGAAGGGTTAAGAAGGAAACAATCTATTTTCCTCTTTTCGGACCTTTTATTTCGTTTCTCGTGGAGCGTGCAGGACTCTAATCGACACCAAGAATCTCACTAAATCTGAGGGTAAATATTCTGGACTTATTCTCCATATTATTTCATCTTTATTCTTTATTCTTGCTGTTCTTTTGGCTTTTTGCTTTTATTTTTCTTTATTTTGATTATTCTCATCTCATTTTGTGATAAAAACTCATTTTTACTTTGAAAAAGGGATATTTTGCTATTTATTTTCGGAGACAGTGGTGACCGACGGGTCATCCATTTCACCGACGCCCGTCGGCCACCCCACTCACAGATGCCCTCTCTCTTGAGTGAGCGACGAACATGTCGGTCACTTTGACTGACGCCCGTCGGTCACTCGACAGAGACCGTCGCTGGGTCCTGTTTCCACGTTTCCAAATCTTTTCTATCTCTCTCAAGTCTTGGAACTTTATTTATAATTGAGCTTTTGTATATTAACACCCATTAACTTTTTGTGAGCATATATTGATTTTCTTGGACTATCCTGAGCTCGAGGGGCGATCTACCATGCTTGGAGGATTCCGTCCGGTTTAGTTTTCTAACCTTATTGGTTATTTCCTGTATTTGTTTATTCATTAATTATTTTATGTCCATGTGTATACCCTTTTTGTATCCCGCTAAATATAAAAATTGATTAATGTTTTATATTTAAGAAAGAGAGGTTTCTATAAACATAAGGACCCAATGTCCTATTTTTATCCAATAAAAACCCTCACGATAAAAATATCCAGTTTTAATAATGATGCATGCGAGGACCAAAGTCCTCAAAATAAGCAATGCCCCGATTTGTGTATGTATCGCACATTTATGAAAGGGAGTTGTATTCCGCTCCTTATGTTATTGTAATTTATTACTTTCATTATTCACTTGCTCATTTACGGCTTTCCAAATGTGAATAAATGCGCCTTTTAATCAATTACATCGTGTGGAGAGAGAGCGAATTAATGACGATTAAAATTTGATCATAAAATAATCGAGGTAGAAATAGATGAGAAGTCCCGAACCCAGCTCTGGTCTTTGGGCTAAAAGAGGCGAGAGGTTTACCCTCCAAGACACCTCTTGTGTCACGAGACCTTGGCGTTAATCCTAGGCTCCTTAGGGCGAGAGGTTTACCCTCCAAGACCCCTTTGGTTGGCCCAAAATGGATACTAAGCACAGTCTTAGGCTCTCTGAGGCGAGAGAAACTTTTTCAATGCTCTATTGGGTGGCGACTCCATGAAACCTCCTTGTTGCCCAAAATAGACACACTTGTAAATATCTTTACAAGTTGCTAACGGATCCCCAATTGCCCGATCGCCCTCAAGCGGGCGGTCATAGGGGCGGCCGCGAGATTTCCAGGCGCGCGTCACAATATGTATTTTTAGAAGATAATTCAAAACTTGTAATTATTTCTTCTCATTTGAAAGGTTTGGAAGAAGAGATGCTCATTGCAGTATTAAGGAAGCACAAGAGAGACATTGGATGCAAAACTTCAGACCTTAAGGGAATAAGCCTCAGTTTTTATACACACTGGATTCCTATGGAGTGATTTTAAACCCGTGGTGCAGCCCCAACATAGATTAAACCCAGCTATGCAAGCGGTCGTGAAAAAAAAGGTGCTCAAATTGCTCGATGTAGGTATCATTTATCCTATTTATGATAGTAGTTAGGTAAATCCGGTCCAGTGTGTGCCTAAAAAAGAGGGAATAACTGCAGTAACCAATGAAAATAATTAACTTATTCCAACACGTACAGTTCTGGGTTGGAGAGTGTGTATTGACTATAGGAGATTGAATAATGCAATTAGGAAAGATCATTTTTCTTTGACCTTTATTGACCAAATGCTAGAAAAATTGGCAAAAAAAAAAGGTTTTATTGCTTTTTGGATAGTTATTTGGTTACATGTAAATATCTATAACCCCCGAAGACCAATAAAAGGCCACTTTTACATACTCATATTGTACCTTTGCTTATAGGCGAATGCTTTTTGGTCTTTGTAACTCCTCAGCCACATTCCAAAGGTGTATGATGGCTATATTTCATGATTTAATTAAAAAATTCATGAAAGTTTTCATGAATGACTTTACATTGTATGGGTGCGAGTTTATAGTTGTCTAGTCAATCTTGCTTTAGTATTAGGAAGATGTGAAGAGACTAACCTTGTTCTTAATTAGGAAAAATGTCATTTTATGGTAAGAGAAGGGATGGTCTTAAGGCATAAAATCTCTGAAAAGGAGATTGAGATTGATAAGGCTAAAATTGATGTAATTAATAAACTTCCTCCCCCTACTAATGTTAAAGGCATTAGGAGTTTTCTTGGTCATGCCGAATTTTATCATCGGTTCATTAAAGATTTTTTTAAGATTGAAAAACTGATTTCTAACTTGTTAATTAAAGATGCTACTTTTAACTTTACTGATTAGTGTTTGTAAGCCTTCAATTTGTTGAACAAAATTTAATTTCAGCTACGGTAATTGCATCACCGGACTGGAGTTTACCTTTTGAAATTATGTCCGATGCTAGTGATTATGCATTAGGAGCGATTTTAGGTCAAAGAAAGGAGAAGGTTTTTCATACCATCTATTATGCATGTCATACACTCACTAGTGTACAAGTGAAATACATACTACCGAGAAAGAACTGCTGAAAATTATGTTCTCATTCAAAAATTTTAGACCATATCTTCTTGGTGCAAAAATCATAGTTTGATCCAATCATGCAGCTCTTCAGCATCTTTTTGCCAAGAAGGATTCTAAACCTCGATTGATAAAATGGGTATTATTGGTGCAAGAGTTCGATGTGGAGATTAAAGATAAAAAGGGGCAAAGAATTTCATTGCTGACCACCAATCACGTTTGGAGCATGATCATGTGGAAAAAGGGGAAATTTCTTATTTATTTTCTGATGAACGAATTTGTGCTATTTATTCCTATGAAATTTTCATTCCTTGGTTCACTAACATTGTTAATTATCTTGCAGGAGGATGCATTCCGAAGGACTTGAATTGGCAGTGAAGGAAGAAGTTTAAATCTTATGTAAGGTATTATATATGGGATGATCCATGCCTATACAAGCTTTGTGCAGATTAGATTTTGGGGCGTTGTGTCCTAAAGGAAGAACAATAGGAAATTATGAAATCTTGTCATGGAGAAGAGATAGAAGGTCATCATGGACCTAATCGAACGGTAGCCAAAGTCCTTCAATCTGATTTTTTCTGGCCCACTCTATTTATTGATATGAAATCATTTATATTTGCTTGTGATAAATGTCAACGTGTTGGCAATATATATAAACATGATGAGATGTCATTGAATAATGTGCTTAAAATTGAAATGATGTTTTGGTGTATTGATTTTATGGGGCCATTTTCAAACTATTTTGGATTTGAATTCATCCTTGTAGTTGTAGATTATATGAGTAAATGGGTTGAAGCCATAGCTATTAGGACTTGTGATTCTCATGTTGTGTTAGAGTTCTTTCGTAGGAATATTTTTACACGATTTGGAGCTCCTAGAGCAGTAATCAATGATGGTGGCAAATATTTTGTCAGCCATCAATCTAAAACTTTATTATGAAAATATGGTGTCAAGTCACAAGATCACTATTCCTTATCATCCTCAGTCAAATGGCTAAGTGGAAGTGTCCAATAGGGAAATTAAGGCTATCCTTAAGAAAATAGTGAATGCTTCTAAGAGTGATTGGTCGCAAAAATTAGATGATGCACTCTGGGCCTATAGAACAGCATTTAAGACCACTATTGGCATGTCTCCGTTTAAGATAGTTTTTGAAAAATTATGTCATTTACCTGTCAAGCTAAAGCCTAAGGCATTTTGGACAACCGAATTTATAAATTTTGACTTAAAAAGTGCAGGTGAAAAAAGGCTTTTGCAGGTTAAGGAGCTTGAGGAGATTTGTTTTTAGGCATATCGCCATGCGGAGAAATACAAGGAGAAAACCACGCAGTAGCATAATAAAAAGCTGGTGAGGAAAAAATTTATTTCGGGGATGAAAGTACTACTATACGATAGTCGTTTGAAACTTTTTTTCAAGCAAGTTGAAGTCGAGATGAAAAGGCCCTTATGTGGTTACCAATGTAACGAATTTTGAGATTATCACAATCAAACATCAGAATGATGGTCGCAAGTTTAAGTAAATGGTCATCACTTGAAATCATACTTTAATGGCAAGTTCGAGGTCGCTTTGGTGGTCTTGAAATTATTTGAAAATTGACTTAAAGAGGTAAAAGTCGAGCTAGGACTTTTCAAAAATCAGAACTATTTCTCATTTGACTCTTTTAAGTTTGCTTTAGTTTAGTTAGTTTACTTAATTTGTCTCATTTTTAATAACATTGGCTAATTTTTAAATTTTATTTGTACTTAAATACTTTAAAGTTAAGGTTAATTTATGCGGGCAAGGAAGAACTGCAGGTGGTTAAAATTTTGAAAGTTTTGAGTACTGTTCAATTTAAGTGCATTAGGAGTCCAATAGTGGGGGACACGAGGGGGCACCGCGTGGAAATGAGAATTGAATTTTTTTAGTCCAGTGGGGATGACAAGACGGGTTATTATTGCTTCCCCATCGTGTACCCAAATTAAAAAAGCACAAATTTAGTACAGATTGTGTCTACACAATGGGGAAGAAATTCTTCCCCACCGTGTGTAAATTTAAGTCGCATATGTGGGTTCCAGAATGCATTTACATGATTAGGAAGGAATTCTTCCTCATCGTGAGCATACTTCAAGTTGTAATTTTTTTTTTTAAAACAGAAGCCCTTTAAATGGCAGGGAGGAATCCTTCCCCACCATGTGTATTAATTAAATTTAATTTTTTTCTCCAGCAAATAAGTACACAACGGGGAAGGAATCCTTCCTTACCGAGTGGCCCACTCTTTAAAAGTTTAAATGTGTGAATTATTTTTGTTATGCATTACTACTCTTTATTTTTTATCTTTCATTTTTTTTTTGCCTTCTCACTTTTCCCTCTCATAATTTCAGTACTTTTTTCTCTCCATTTTCATTCACTCATTTCCTCACAATGCCTCAAAAGTGCAGTTGTTCCAATCAACCTTCTTTTTCCCAAGCTCCTGGCTCCAATTCTCAATAGAATCAAAATTGAAATGCTTATCCATCTTAGTTAATTAAATCTCGACAATGTGCATATGACTTCTTTTCTAAAGCAGAGTACTTAAACTCCACTTATATTGATTTTGATTTGATGGCAAAATTAGGGCTAAATAAGGTAATTGATAATATGATTGCTCGAACTGGTTGGAAAGAATATTTCAAGAAGCATGAGTGTGTTCATCTTACGATTACCATGGATTTTCTAGCATCTGTGCATGGTCGAGTTGATGTGTCCAATTTAGATGACCCAAGTTTGGTGACTTTCTCTTTGAATAAGAAATCGTATAGGATGACATTTAATTAGTTAACTGAAACTTTGGGATTTCAGTTAGATGGTGCCATAAGTGTTCCTAACATAGACCGGTAATGCACTTGGGCAGTTCTTTCTAACCCAATCAACCCTACACAATATGTTTCGGGTTAGATAAAGGCACACCACTTGAGCAACCATCCAGCTAGAATTCTTCATCGTTTCTTCGCTCTCTCTTTTTGTGGCCACATAGAATCCCTGGACATGTAAACACTTTTGAAGCATTATTTTTACAGTGTATACTAGAAGGGCCAAAATTAAATGGCACATATTTTTTGTAGAAGAAATTTGGGGATCTCTTAGCCAAACCAAAAAAGGTTAGGAAAATACCTATCGAAAATATTGTCACCATGCTCACCACAGTTTTGCGATTTCCACATGTTGAAAAATATGAAAGTTGCCATTAAGAAAAATTCATTTATATATGATATAAGGCTCTCAGAGATGGATGAGTGTCTACATCTTGTAGAGGGGGGTATGACTACATTACTTGCTACTCATGGTATGATTTCGATGTTGCTGCCTTAATTTCTGCTTAGCGTTAGTAAGCGCCCGTACAGAACGTATACAGATTCAAAGGAGGTTGGATGTTCAAAAGCAACGAATTAATAGGATACAGCAGAGCACGTACGCTTTCATCATCATTTTTGGGAGAGGTTTCCACCACCTATACCACTGCTACAGCAAGGCTGAGGGAGTCCTTCTTTACCCCCTTTATGCTTTATTTTGTAATTTTTGATACAGTTTTTGGAATTTGCCGAGGATAGCAAAATTTTAAGTGGGGGGGTAGGACATATGTTGTTGTTTTTTTGGGATGCTTTGGAGGAAAAACTTTGGGAAATAGTAATACATATGTTTAAAATTTGGCCATTTTAGTTTACTTTTGCTGTTTTAAGTTAGTTTTTAGCTACTTTTTTTTTGTTAGTTGTTTTGTTTTTTTTCTTTTGTTAAATAATTGTTTTTATCCTTTGCCCTATTTTAAGTTTGCTTTGCACTCATTTTTTATTTCCGATAGGAATATGTTTGAACTCAAGTGTTGGAAATTCATGTTTAGAACTTTGAGTTGGCAAGAGAGTATAATTT
This sequence comes from Excoecaria cochinchinensis, assembly GCA_947683425.1. NCBI lineage: Eukaryota > Viridiplantae > Streptophyta > Magnoliopsida > Malpighiales > Euphorbiaceae > Excoecaria > Excoecaria cochinchinensis. The sequence goes on from CANTUQ010000105.1 coordinate 8,337,805, forward strand.
CATACTTAAATGGGTTTTTAACCAATTTTGATTTCAACTTGAATAATACTCTTAAGTTTTCTAGATTTTTTTGCACTTAACCTGTTTTAAAAATCTAAAAAACCAGTACTTGAAGGTAGTTGAGTAAGGAATACTGAAAACGCTAAAACCTTCTGTAAATACCGGGTCCTGAGACAATTTAGATCAAAATTATCCAATTATGAAATTAACACCTATTCATAGGCAAAAAAGTTAGAAGTGGTGGTTTACTTGTCAAAATTATTTTTTAAAATATAAAAAAATAAAAATAAAAGGGCTAAAAGTTATGATATTATTGTCAAATTTGCTTTTAAAGAAAACAATTAAAAAAAAATCGGACTTTTGCAGCCTCTTGCGCGCGAGGGCAGGCCACCCTCACGCGCCAGCACGCAACGCGCTCATGCTAGCGCTGCGCGCAGCCCGTCCCTCGCCAAGGATGGGCGTCCCTTGCCCCTATGCTGTTGAAAACGTGTTTCTTCACTCAAAAACGGAATTTTTGGATAAAATTCGATCTTTAATCATTTTTTCTAGGATATTCAAAGATTTTCCTATTTTTTATATCTAAATAAGGTAAAATTTGACTTAAATACAATTTTTTTTTTCTAAATTAACTAGTTTTTTTTCCTAAAGTCATATAAATAGAAAATATAGAATGAAAAAAAAGGGGAGAGACATTTTTTAGGTTGGAATTTTCTTTTATTCTTCAAGAGAGATTTTTAGTTTTAACTTTTTTCTTCTCTTCTTCAAGAAAAATTCTGTTTTTGATTTTCTTTTCTTCTTTTTCAATAAAATTTCTTCTAAAAATTTGAAATTGAATTTTAAAAATGAAAAATTGATTTTGAGACAAAAAATAATTTTTTGCTCTTGAAATCCAATTTTTTCATTTGTTATTTTTCTTTAAACAAGTTTATTTTGCAATCATTTCTCTACAGAGAAAATTTAGATTTTTTATATTTTTTATTTAATTTTTGCGGATCTAGATAAGGAAATCACCCATTTTTTTCCTTCATCGAACCTGAATTTCGAGGGTAAATATTCTGGGATCGACCTTATATTTTTATTTTCTTTTATTATTTTTTTATTCATAGTCAATTAGTTATCATGTAAATATTTGAATTCATTGATTATTTATTTGTTTTATGTGATATTAGTTATAGATTTAGCATTTTTTTTACTTTGTTTTTTATTTTATTTATTTACTTAATTGTTCATCCTATTATTATTATTATTATTGTTGTTGTTGTTGTTTTATGTGTTTTAATTTGTTAATATGTTAATTTATTTGTTTTATTATGTCATTTAATTTATTTGTCATTCATAATGCATTTATTTGATTTTATTTATTTTAATTCATTTTTATTATTTTATGTGTTTAATTAATTTTTTATTATGTTATTACTAGCATTAAATTTATTTGTGTTTGTTTTTTATTTCAACACCTGCTTTTTCCTTGTTTAAGCACACTCGCGATCGAAGATGAGATCCAAGAGATTTATTATTTTTATTATTTTTATCATTTTTCTTTATTTTTACTTTTTATTTATTTTTTCATGTAATTCGTAATAAAATTATTTATTTTATGCACGTTTAATAAAAATTACAAAAATATTCGTATTAATGCATTTTGATTTTTCTAATAAAATGGGACCAATGTCCCAATTTCAACCAATAAAATGTCACTTTCAAAATGAGAATTAGTTTTCATAAAATGAGATTACTCATACCAATTTTTTTAAATAATACCAAAAATAACTATTCGATTTTTCTAAGTGTCCATAAAAAATCAATGTTCTTATTCCAAATAATGCCCCTTTTTTTGTATGTCAATTATTTATTTATTTTTTATTTTTGCGAAATTTTATTTTTGCGAAATTTTATTTTTATCCCAATTTTCATCTTGTAATTTATTTTGTAGTTTATTTTTTTTATTTATTACTTTTTAATGCTCTTCTTCGATGCTTGATGTGCATCTTAATTAAATTGCATGCCGTGAGAAAAGGAATGAAAAATTAATAATTAAAAGCTCACTTATAACTTTGACCAATGTGTGAATAAAAGTAACATCCCGAACTCTCTCTGGTCTTAGGCTTCATAAGATCATATGAACCTTCCTAATATTTTTTTAGGATCAGAATTTCAAAATATCTCCTGTTACCCAAAATAGAATTAAACGCATCGTCTTAAGGTCAATGAGGCTAGATGAACTTTCTCAATATTCTATTAGGTGGTGACTCCAAAACATCTCTTGTTGTCCAAAATAGACGCCCCCATAATCTTTTCGGGTCTTATGAACCTCTCTCGATCCCTAAAAGCGGATTTTCGAGTTCCTCCGGGTTCAGCGCGCTTCACACCTTCCTCATTACCCTTCAAAGCGATAAAACATGCAGAATATGAATTTAGATATGATTTAGGCAGCTTTTCTTTATTAGTCACTACAAATAACTTTTTTTTACCTTATTTTATGTTATCCATTGTTAACCCTGTTGAGATTTATTGGTATGCTAAATATGTGCTCATGATATTTTATTAATACACTCATTTTATTTAACCATATAGCCTAAAAAGGTTTTGCCTCTCCTTTTGAAAAATTAGCCACTCTATATTGGGAATGGTAACAGTTGAGGGTGATAATCTAGGGTATTCATGCTTTAGAAAAGTTGTGGGGTGTATTTAAAAAGTATTTGTGCAGATTCTTAAGGGCATTGTAAATTGCTTATTAGTGAATTATAACTAAAAAAAAAGGAGAGCAAATCAATATGAAGGAAAGTTGTAACAATTTGAGTGCCCCGTTTAAATTTTTCAAGTTGCTTTAGTTAGCTAAAATTTTAGAAAATGCAGAAATGTGAATCAATTAAGATGAGGTAGCCATTTATGCAAAAAATCAAGTGTTACAAACTTTAAGAATGAACGCCTGCTTTGAGTGCTTGATGTTAGAATATCCAAAAGTGACTTCGATTTAATGCTTTATTCTTAGCTTTTTTTCCGAATTTAGTATAAAAAAGTTGTGAATATTGCCAATTTATTAAATGAATTGAGTTGAATTTTGGGTAGAGTGGAAGAAATTTTTGAAGTTGGGTGGTTATGTCTGGTTTTAGGTTGTGGCTTTTCTTCTTTTTATAGACCTGATCTTTTATTGTCAACCAATTACCTTAGCCTGACATTACAACCGAATGTAAGACCTTTTGATCATTATTTATGTTTTGTATCATTTAGCTGAGATGACTAATTTGGTTCTGGTACCAAAGGAGAGGCCTATGGTGTATCTTAAGTTTTAAGTGCAAAACCGCAAGTGCATTCGTGTGCTTAATTTTTTTTGGCTTGGTTGTTGGATTGTACTGGAGTTTTTCTTTAAACTTAAAAGAGTTGTTTTGTCCATACACACACACAAGTGGAAATTTGATTGTATGTTCTTATTGAATTTTTTTTTTTTTAGTTTAGAAACTTCATTTAGTGATTTCTGCTAAAGTGTTTTCTCTTTGTTCTAAATGTTTTTTTCTGTTATTGAGTTTAAAAGATTCAAAAATGCGATTTTATTCAAGTTTGCTCGAGGGCGAGCAAAAGTTAAGTGTGGGGTATTTGATAAATTCAATTTAGTGTTATATTTTAGTGTGTTTATTTTGTGTTTTGAGTCTTTAATTTACTTATTTTTATTCATTTTAGGTAAAAATAATTGATTTGGTCAAATCTTTACTTAATTGGTGAACTCTTGGTTTTTTATACATGATTGGCGAAATTCTGATTTTAATGCAGTTTATTTTATTTTTGCACACATGAGTTTATTGTCCTTATGTTACTTTTAATTTGTATTTGCAGAAAATTATGTGCGTTTGAATTTTGTTGAAGCTAAGAAGTTAAATTATCAAGAAAAAGAATAACACATGGTGGGCAAGAAAGTCTTCCCCACCATGTGCCAATGAAGAAACCAAAGTTTAATCCAGAATATATGCACACGGTGGTCAATAAAATCGTCCCTACCGAAGTTCATCCATATTTGATGCACGCGGTGGTCAATAAAACCTTCCCCACCGCATGCTACTCCTAAATCTATAAATTTCATCCAATGAAGACTGACACAATGGGTAAGGTTTCAATCCCCGTCGTGTATAGAGCCTTGCATGAATCCTATAATGACCCAAAGTACCCCCTAGTTGTATTTGGACATGTTTTGGAAGAATTAAGGTGCTAAATGTACATGTTTGGTTGTGAATGTGTTAAAGAGGACGTAATTGGTATTATTACAAAAGTTTCGATAAGTGCGATAATTAAGAATTTATGAATTAAGACTTGTATGGCATTAAAAGGATTAATTTGGTGGGTCAATTTATAAGTCCAATTTAATTATAAGATAGATGTAAAAAAAGAAAGGAAATGAAGGATTAATTGATAATTTGCTATAGTAACCAATCAACATTTGGCACCTAATAGTGAAATTAGGTGGGGTATTTAAGGGGAAGGTCAGTTGAGGAAGGGGGATCATGATCCGCTCTCCTTTGTCCTCTTTCGGTTCTTGCTTTCTCTTTTTATGTTTTACTTGGTTGATCAAGTAAAGATTTGAAGAAAGTTTGAGCTTGGATCTATGAATTGATTGAAATTGGTAAGTTACCTCCTTCTTTTCTTCCTTTTCGTTTCTCTTTAGGTGGTCTTGGAATGAAAAGATAAGTATGCTTTAATTGATGAGAATTGATTGTTAAATAAAGAATTAAAAGGGTCTTTAAGTATTTCTGAAGTGAGTTTTGTTTATTGAATGAATCGGTATAGTTTGTGTATTTAGCAATGAAATTTGAGGTGTTTTGTAGTGTTTTGAATGAGAAATCCATGGTTTTGATTAATAATTAAGTATGATTTTTATTTGTGTGAATTGACCTAGAAAATTTATGATTGAAGTTGCTTTGAGTTGAATAAGCGAAAAATATGGTTTTTGAATGGTTTAAAGTGTGGGTTGATGATTTGAATGGATTTTTGGGTTGGAGATTTGTAGAATAGAGTGACGTTGTGTTTCTAGAAAAGCACAACTATGCTCGTGGAAACACAACTGTGTTTCCATACAAATTGTAGAAGTTGGTTGAGTCACATGGCTGTCAGAAAACTCTTACCCCCGTGTGATTGTGCTAGACTTAAAGAATTTCAGCAGTCCGTCGACCCACACGACGATCAAGAATATCCATACATCCTGACCGCCGTGCAAAAGCATCCTATCTGCTAATATTTGAATTTTGGTACTCCATACGGTGGTCAGGATCTTCTGCCCACCGTGTGGCATCTTACACGGCGGTCAGAAATGTTCTTATCGCCGTGTAAAAGCATTATGTTCGTTAAGGCTCGAATTCCAGTATTTCACACGGAGGGCAGGTTTTTCTTACCGCCGTGTGACCCTGTTTTCCAGACTTTATTTGTGAATTTTGCTATCAATTGGCTTTCAAATGTAACTAAGTTAAACATAATGATTTTTTAACCATAATAAATGATATTTAGCTTGACATTATGTTATTAAGTATGAAATTCCAAGCAATATGGATTAGTTATTAATCTAATTATAAATATAGTTTGATGAATCTGTAAGTTAGGAACATGATTAGATATTTGGCCTTTAATTGATTGAATTGTGATGACATGATTTAGATAATAATATTCCTGAGCTTTTGTTCTATGACATAATTCCTGAATTTTCAGTAATTGACTTAAGCAAGTAAATTGTATAAATTCTTCAGAACATGGATAACGATTACATAAGTTCAGAGCCCTAATACATGACTTGATATGTTTATATGTACATAAATCTATGTTGTGTTTAATTAGTAGAACTACGTGATTCTGATTACCAATACTTTGGATACGTAGGAAGCTTGGAATACAATTCTAAGTCCGAAATAAATCATAGAAAGTTAACATGTGTATCCTAACATGATATGATAGTTACAACAATTGTACTATTTTGTACATTCGTAATATACACTTTTGAATTGGAATTATTATTGTTACTGATTTAATATGTTTATTGTTGACCAGATATAATTAAAAGTATGCTTTGACCGGGTAATGGATACCGTTCTGCTCTGTTAGCCCCGTTTGGTTTTGCCTTTTGTTACTAAAATATAAATTTATTAAAATATTTTGTAATTGTACCTTCGGGTACATCTGTATTGTACCTTCGGGTACCCCTATATTGTACCTTTGAGTACCTTTATATTGTACTTTCAGTTACCCCTGTATCGTACCTTCGGGTACCTATTGTTCTGTGTTTTGGTTATCCATTTCCTTGGGAAAAGCAGGCAATCTAATGACTAATTCATCTATATTGTACCTTTGGGTACTCCTGTACCGTACCTTCGGGTACCTCTGTACCGTACCTTCAGGTACTTACTGTTCTGTGTTTTGGTTATCAATTTCCTTGGGAAAAGCAAGTAATCTAATAACTGATTCGTGTAAGTTAAATGTTATGGGAATGTGGTCATGCAAGATAAGTTGGATTATTTAGTTACATTGTAAATGTACTTGGGAGAAATATGTTGATGTGATTTTCTTGTTGTGTATATGGTCTAAACTTAAGATATTTATTTAATGCAAACTGAAGGCTATAGAAATGTACTGTACTTTCAAAAGAAATGTAAATCCGTTTAATTTGGGTAATAATTTAACATGTTCAGATATATAATAGTGCCGGGTGTTTGTCTTTTAATGTGTGTGCTTTGATAATTGTCATGAATGGTTGTCCATACCATATATACTTTTCACTAAGCTTTACGCTTATCATGGATTTTTATTCTTTGTAGGGACAAAGTTGGGGATTACCGAAGGTTCGTCCACATAAAGTCTAGGCCAACTCAAGGATAGGATGAAGTTTTATTATTAGAGTTTTGTCAGTCGTGGATTATGTGAAAGAAATTGTACTTAACAACTGTATATTCCTATTAATGATAACATTGAATAAGTACAGTAATGTTAAGAGAAGAAATTTTGTTATTCTAAATTAGCGTAACTCATGTTTTGTGTGGTAACACTCTATTTCCCTTCCAGGGGGTAGTAGGGGTGTTACAAATCCAATTTCTACATGGAACTAACTGATACAAAAGCAAGAGTTTCATATTTTGATGAACACTAGGGTGAAAAGAGATTCAGCTGATGTTAAATTTAGCTTTTTTTGGATTTATACTTTGAAGAAAATATTCAAAAGCGAACGATTTGCAAATTTTCGAGTCTACAGTGAGTATTTTGAATTATTTTTGTACTATTCTTTATTACTGATTCAAATGATTGTTGAGTAGTTTTATTTTTGTTAAGGGATTTATGAATCCCCATAACCCCCATGTTTGACTCTGTTATTCAATGAAAATATAAATTCAATTGTTCTATTATCTATTGCTATTCCCTATAGCTGGTTAATAATTTAATTTAACTTGCAATTTCAACTAAATTGATTGTTAGATTTAAGCAAATAATTGGCTTGTATATGCCATGTTCATGTATTTTTTCGTATCTTAATTATTGAATGATTCCAGGATAAAGATTTTTTAGTTTTTATGCAATTAATATTTGGTCCAGTGTAGTTGGAAAATAGATAGGTTTTCAGGTAAATAGCTCTGGAATGGAAATTTATTTAACACCTAGAATTTAATGACCTGTTGTAGACACTGGGTCCCGAGGCGATCCAAGATCAAAATTATCCGATGATGAAAATGATACCGGCTCACAAGTAAAGATGTCAAAAATGATATTTTTCTTGTCGAGACCCTCATTATTTTTAAATAAAAATAGACAAATAAATGTATATAAAAAAATTAAATTAAATTAAAAAAAATAGAAAGTATTATTTTTTTTATGTATCAAAATTTTTGATATATATATATATATATATATATATATATATATATATATATATATATATAAAGGGGGATTAAATTAACTAATTAAAATAATCAAAAAGGAGGTTTAATAAAAAAAAAGATTTAAAAAAAAGAAGAATATTTAGAAAAGAACAAAAACGTGAAATTGGCATTTGGTGGCCATTCATGTGGCCGCATGTGAGAATTCCACATGCGGCCACCATGCCGCACCTTCCCACCAGCTTCTTCCCCATGTCCTGTCACTTTCTATCAGCAAAAAATTAATTTTGAAACTGGAAAAAAATCAGTTTTTTTCATATTTTGGATTATTTTGAAAGAATAAAATTAAGAAAGTTAATTAGGTTTTTTCCATTTTGGAAATACAGTGAATTAAAGGGGAATTGGCTTTCATTTGCAATGGGGGGGGGGGGGGGGGGGGGGGGGTGCTGCATTTTTTTCAAACAAGAAAAAGAAAAGGGTTTTCTCTCAAGTTTTGTTGCTGACGAGAGCATCTTCAAAAATTCTTAAGCATTTTTCAAGTTTCAATCTTTTTTTCTCTAAAAAATATTTTATCTTTGGTTTGATCTGAGTAAGAAAAATTAATTTTTTTTGCTTGATCATCCCACTTCAATTATTTTTTTCGTGTTTTATTTGTTAAAACTTGGATTTTTTTCCCAAATATTTTCGTGTTTATTACCATAAATTCGACAAGGAGGAAGGATCAAAATACCGTTTTCTTCGATATATAAACTCTGAGGATAAATATTTTTAGACCACCTTCTTATCAATCTATTTCCTAATTTTTTTTGTCATCATAAATATTAAGATTTCATTATTATTTCATGTCATTATGCCTTGATTAATTTTTTGCTACTATTATTCTCATACTGTTGATGAATATGCCCCTAAGACTATTATTTTCTTTATGACCATTATTCTCTTCACAATTTTGTCAAAGTGATTCCCGTAGCCATTATCTCCCTACTACTACTACTACTATTATTATTATTATTATTACTCCCCTGTCACTATTATTATTATTATTATTACTCCTCTGTCACCATTATTATTATTATTATTATTATTATTATTATTTTTATTATTATTATTATTATTATTATTATTATTATTATTATTTTATTGTTGTTATTATGTCATTATTTTTATTATTGTTATTATTTTTGTCACCGTTATGGTTATTATTATTATATTCTTACATGATTAATTTTTCTTTATTTTTCTCTGTCTTTATATGTATGTATTTAATGTTAGAACTATCACTAATGTTTTTACTATTGTTTTTCTTGTGTTGAGATTTAATTGTAATTTGCCTCGCGTGAGCGTTTCCGTGACCACGCGGAAGGATCACGATGCGTAGGAGACCGCATCGCTTGGGTGAGACTTTTTCTATCCCTTTGTATGTTTATGTTTGCTTGTAAAAATAAAATAGTTTTATTTTATGCACGTGTAAGATAAAAAGTCACGAAAAATGTCTTATAATTAAATTGGGATTCTTCTTTACTAATAAAAAATCGGGATCAATGTCCCTCATTTTAGCCAAGGAATGGAAAGTGTCACGATTAAAACGAATAGTTAATTTTCTTAAAAATGGGATCACTCATCCCGGTTTTCAAACCAACAATCGAATAACTTTTCTATCCCTCTTTAAGTGAGCGTGAAGGAACCAATGTTCATAAACCAAACGAATGCCCCGATTTATGTATTTCTTTTTTATGTTTGATTTTGTTTGCTTGTTTTAAATTTATGTTCATATATTTTGGGGCCATTGTAATTAATTATTTTTGAGGCCATATTATTTATCTTTTATTTGGGGTTGTATTTCGCCCCAATTTTTCTTGTAATTGTGTGCTTGGCGTGTTTACCGCTTTCCTTTATCGCTTTATTTTACTGCTTTCTTTACAATCTTTTATTTATCCCTTTCTTGATACTTACAATGCGCTTTTTACTAAATGCATTAATCATGTAAGATAAGAGGTAAAATTTTATAAAATTAAAAACTCATTTATAATTAACCAAAACATAAATAAGAGTGAAGTCCCGAACACTATCTTTGGTTTAGACCAATAGAGGTTAGAGACTTTTTTCAATTTCTTGTAAATTGAGTGGCGACTCCAAAATACCTCAAAGGTGTCTAAAGGCGCCGTGACTCTAAATGATCCTTTCCAATGTTCTATTGGGAATGAAGCATCCAAAATGTCTCATGGCATCCCAGATCAAAAAGACATGAATCAATCTCTCGAGCCCTAAGAGCGGGTTCAACGAGGGTCTTTGTTAGGTTCGGTGCATGTCACACCTGTGCTTAGCCTAATTGATACGCTAGCTCCGGAATGGAAAGTTTGTTGATTATAACAGTGACGCCAAAAAGTGAACTTGGATTTAGATAGGTCGTTCACAATTTTAATGTATTCACTTAATTAGAGTCAAATACAAGAGGATATGGGGAGGATTAGATTCCTTAGCAAATTCATTTATTGATTAATATTTATGTGTCCTTTACTTTTATTCTTTTAATTGTGTTTTACTTTTGATTGTTAGTTTAATTATTTTAAATTCTATCTATTAATTTATAGGTAAATAAAAATCATATTCAAACTTGAAAATTCTTTAGCACAATTTTTATAATCAAAATTCAACTTTTACAATCCATTGGATACGATAATCTGTAGGTCTAAATTTTATACTCCTATATTATTAGCTGATTTAGTACACTTGTTAAACGCCGGCCAAAAATCTCAATGATGATAGTACTTCTAACTTTTACATTTTTAAAAAAGGGTGAAGGTGCAAATTTTCCCTTCTGTTATTAAAAAATAAAAAAAAGAGCAATTTAGCTCATCTACTTCATTTGAATGCAATGTCATTCCTCAACTTATTAAAATGGAGCAAATGTTGCTCTCAAATTAAATCCCTATTACAATTGACGCATTTCAGCCATTTGACCCGAACACATGGCATTCCTGTTATAAAATATCAACACGTGGCATCTTATGTGGTGTGCGCATAAGATACACGTGGGAAGGGGAAAATCAAAAGGACAAATAAAACCCACCTAATTGAACAAAAAGAGAAGAATCAAGAAATTTGAAAAGTCTTGTCTCAACCCCCAAAACCAAAAATTAATAACCCTTGAACCATAAACAAAAAAATTTCAAAATAATTTTGCATTTCACTTTCAAAACGAAGCTAGGTCATGGGTTTGTTCTTGATTTTGGCAACGTGAATTTGATATTGTGCTGCTATCCACTTCGATAATAATCAGTGGGATAGAAGATAACATTGGGTTAAGTTTCTTAGGTGCAAAAAAAATTCCAAGTATTTCTTTCTTTCTTTTTTCATTTTTTTTTTGGTTGTGGCAGTTGGATGGATTTCATAAAAGGAAAAAAAGTTTTTTGAATGTCATGGATTCAAACAACAAATACACTTGAGTTAGGTTTTTGTAAATTAAAAAAATGATGTATGCTTTTATGGACATAATAAATTAATGATATGAATGGGATAAATATGATTTTAAAATTGGTTGTTTTGGGTTTTAGCATATGTGTTAGTATATGTTTGTACTTCATGTGGAATCTTTGTGCTGTTACTTAAAGTGTGCATTTGTTATTATAGAAACTGAATGGAAATAATAGAATAAAGAATAGAGGTAGCAATGGAATTGAAACCTACCTCTTGTAGCGCGTAAATCTCATTGCGAAAGCGACACAAGGATCCCTTTTTATTTGGTCACTGGTCTAACTTTTACCCACTTGGGATAAGAGCAACTAAATCACAATCAAAAAGCCCCTGAAAGGTTAAGACAGAAAACTTGTGAGTGGGAACTAGCGGCCTTGCAGCGTATACGTTTTCTCGTTACCAAATAATGAGATCTCTCATCTATTATAGAGATCAAGAAGGCTAGGGACTTATCCCCAGTCTAACTCAGAATCCTTTCTGAGATAGGACTTGGTTATTCTAATCAGATTGAATTACCCATTCCAATCTGGATTTCATAAAAGGAAATTTTTTTTTTTAAATGTCATGGATTCAAACAACAAATATGCTTGAGTTAGGTTTTGGTAAATTAAAAAAATGATGTATGCTTTTGTGGACATAATAAATTAATGATATGAATGGGATAAATATGATTTTAAAATTGGTTGTTTTGGGTTTTAACATATGATCCCTGTTTGCTTTTACTGTGCATGTGTTAGTATATGTTTGTACTTCATGTGGAATCTTTGTGTTGTTACTTAAAGTGTGCATTTGCTGTTATACAAACTGAATGGAAATAATAGAATAAAGAATGGAGGTAGCAATGGAATTAATACCTACCTCTTGTCGAGCGTAAATCTCGTTGTGGAAGCGGCACAAGGATCCCCTTTTATTTGTTCACTGGTCTGGCTTTTACCCACTCGAGATAAGAGCAACTAGATTACAATCAAAAAGCCCCTGAAAGATTAAGACAAAAAACTTGTGAGTGGGAACGAGCGGCCTTGCGACGTATACGTTTTCTCGTTACCAAATAATGAGCTCTCTCATCTATTTATAGAGATCAAGAAGGCTAGAGACTTATCCTTAGTCTAACTCAAAATCCTTTCTGAGATAGGATTTGGTTATTCTAATCTGATTGAATTACCCATTTCAATCTGGATTGGAACTCAATCTATTATAGAGTCATAGGCGTAACTCAACTCTATCATCTCCCACTCGCATATGACGGAACACATTCCATTTATAATTTTCAGTTATACAGGCTAATAGATTGTGTGACCAGCATACCTCGAGAGCACTAGTGCTATACACCTGTTAGGGATATATAGCATCTCGAAAAAAGGCGATCCTTTTATTTCACGTATGCCTAACCCTATACGACATTCTCACAATCATTGTTTTAACTCATGATCTCATAAAACATCTTTCATGTTCACTATTATGTTTCTACTTATAGAAACGATAATAGACATGTCAATGAACCACGAACTCTTATGAATGTGACCAAAAGGTTATCATCCCCTCTTACTATATGCCATCCATCATGATTCAACTCGCTTTTCTAGTTAGATTCTCCAGGCCTAAATTTTTCCCAGCCCTCTTAAAAACTAACCAAGCTAGACACATTGAACCATACTTCAGGCATAAATTAAGGGTTCTAAGGGTCGAAATATAGATAGGGTCTCACAATAGGAAAAGTTGAGATCAATAGTATTAAATTCCCATCCCTTTGGTCACTTAAGTACACACAGTATAAAATATGTGTTATGGTGTTCTTTCCTTCTCTTAAAGGAGTGCATGTTTTACATTTTGAAAATGTGAATATGAAACACCATATAGAAGCATAAGGTTGCAATGTACCGAAACACTCAACTTTAGTCCGCTTACTTAAGGACTACTTCTGGCTTTTAAGACAGAACATGGTAGTTATATATAACTGACCATCGGATTCCACACGATCCTTATTTGGATCTCAATCCAAAGCATACAACCTCATGAATGACTTTATCTCATGCCTTAACAAGACTAATCTTGTAATTTCTGCAAAACGATACTTTTATTTTGAACAGGCTCTCGAGCATACTCATTTGTTCAAAAATTACCCCATATAAATAACAGTAAGTGTTCACACATTAAACATTTACACTCACGTATTGCCAACAATGAACTTTATTATTATTCATAAATAATAACGTTAAGGGATTACAAAAAAAAAGTTAGTATACATTAAATTCTACACAAACCCTGAAATCTAATGTGTCTCTCAAACACATCTTTCGTTATAGGTTTAGTCAACGGATCTGGAATCATCTCATGCGTAGATATGTATTGTAAGTTCACATCTCCCCATGCAATAACATCTCTTATATAATGATACTTAATATTGATATGCTTAGTCCTACTATGAAATTTTGGATCTTTCATGTAAGCTATCGATGACTGGCTGTCATTATAAATCGTCACTTGTTCCTCTGAGGTAGTTACTCTTAAATGGTCCATTAACTATTTTAGCCAAACTGCCTTTTGTACTACAGCTGCAGAAGCTACAAATTCAACTTCCATTGTTGATAAGGCTACATAGGTTTGTTTCTTACTACTCCATGAGATGACACTCTTGCCAAGCAAGAATATGAAACCTAAAGTGGATTTTCTCTCATCCATATCTCCAGCCCAATCAACATCAATGTATCCTCTCAATTACAGATCCTTGCCTTGATAACAGAGAGAATAATCTGCTGTACCTTTGAGGTATCTAAGTATCCTCTTAACTGCTTTCCAATGTGCTTCGCCTGGGTTAGATTGATATCTACTTACCATGCCCACTGCATAGCAAATATCAGGTCTTGTACACATCATAGCATACATAAGACTACCCACAGCACTAGCATATGGAACGTTTCTCATACGTTCCACTTCTTCTGGCGTCTTTGGACACATCTCTTTGCTAAGAAACTGATTCTTGGCAATGGGGCAGTCTATAGGTTTGCAGTTCTGCATATTGAATCGTTCAAGAAATTTGTTAATATATGTTTGTAGACACCGGGTCCCGAGGCGATCCAAGATCAGAATTACCCGATGATAAAAATGATACCAGCTTACAGGCAGAGGTGTCAAAAATGATATTTCCCTTGTCCAGACTCTCGTTATTTTTTAAATAAAAAATAAACAAATAAATAGATATAGAAAATATATATATTATTATAAAAAAATTTTATTATAAAAAAAATTGATTAATTAAATTAATTTTTAAAATAGCATTATTTTTTATATTAAAAAAAAAGAGGGGGAATTAAATTAGTTACTAAGTTTAATTGAAAAAAAAGAAAAAATGATTTGAAAAAAAAAAAAAGAACTTAAAGGTTAAAAAAAATATAAAAAAAAATAATGTGTGTGTGGCCATGGATGACCACTTTATAAGTGACCATCCATAAAGTGGTCATCCACGGCCACACATTTTTTCAAGAGCATGATGGCCACTTAAATGGCCATCACGCATGATGGTAAGTGGCCATCACGCATGATGGTGGTCATCACGCGTAGTGGCCATCACGAGTGCATCCCTTGCGCGCGCCCCTACGCGCGCGTTCTCCCTCGTTGACGTGGGTATTTTTTGCCCATTGTCCAGTCTTTTTCCTGCGTTTCTGGCCATTTGCAGTCCCTTTTTTCAGCATTTTTCACGTTATTGACTAGTTTTGAAAAAAATAAAATTAGGAAAGTAATTTTATTTTTTTTCCATTTTTGCAAGAAACTAAAGATTAAATGGAAATTGGGTCTTCATTCTTTGGGGGACAGCAAAAATCTATTGAAATAAAAAAGGATTTTTTCATTTTTCTCTCCAGCAACTTATCTTCTTCTTCAAAGGTTCTTCAAAATATCCCTAAGTTTTCTTTTCTTTTCCTCAAGTTTTAATTTACTTATTTTTCTTCAAAAAATATATTTCATTTCTTGGGTGATTTGAGTTTGGAAAATTAATTTCCTTTGCTCAATCATCCACCAAAAAAATATTTTTATCAAAATATTCTCTTGATTTATTTTGAAATATCAATTTCTACACTTTTTTCAAACATTTATCGTCACAAATTCGACAAGGAAAACGAATCGAGACACCGTTTCTCCGATCTAAAAAATTCTGAGGGTAAATATTTTTGAACTTGTTCTCATTTATTTTTTTGTATATTATTTATTGTTGTTAATATTATTTTTTACTATTATTATCATGTCTATTATTTCCTTTTAATGTGATAATATCACTATTAATATATTATTTGTTTGCTTTAATTTAATTTTTATGTTCATTCACTATTATTTATATTATTATTATTATTATTATTATTATTGTTATTATTATTATTATTATTATTATTATTGTTAACATTAATATTATTTTCTTTTATTGCTGTTTATTATTGTTATTATATTAGTGCTATTATTATTATTACCATTACTTTTTGGGTTGTTTACTGTTAATATCATCATGTTATGTTCATTTTGCTTTATACTATTAGTAGTACTATTATTCCTATTGCTTGATTATCATTTTTATTATTCTTATTGTCATGGCATTTATTCATCATTATCTATCATTTTGTTTTGGCATATCATTCCCATTACCGTTATTATTGCTATTATTATATATTTGTGTTTAATGCCTATTTCATTTTTGATTAATTTTGTTTAGGATTATTACTAATATTCTTAACATTATTTTGAGTGGCAATATGTGAACGCCCCGCGACTCCCCGGATGGGTCGCGATGCGTGGACGAACTCGCCGATTTGGTGAGATCTTTTCAACTCCCTTTTTATGTGTTTGGTGTTTATTTGTAAATAATTATTTTATTCATGCACGCGTGAGATAAAAAGTCACAAAAATATTTTACAATTAAATTAAATTTTTACTAATAAAATTGGGACCAATGTCCCTTATTTTAACCAAACAATAAAAAATATCGCAATTAAAACGAAGAGTCGATTTTCTCCAAAAATTGGATCACTCATCCCGGTTTTCACTCAACAATCAAAATGACTTTTCGAACCCTCTTTAAATAAATGCGAAGGAACCGATGTTCCTAAGTTTCGAACAAGTGCGAAGGAATCGATGTTCCTAAAATAATGCCACGATTTATGTATGTCTTTTCTTATTTTGATCTTGTGTGAATGTTTTAAATTCAAGTTCATTTCTTTTGGGGCCCTTGTAATTAATTTTGGGGCAATGCTATTTAATTTTGGGGATTGTATTCCGCCCCTATTTCTCTGGTAATTGCGTGCTTGTGTGTTTACAGCTTTCATTTATCGCTTTCTTTTATCGCTTTATTTATTGCTTTCATTTTATTGCTTTTTGAATGCTTACGATGCGCTCTTTAAATTTAAATGCATTGATCGTGTGAGAGGAGAGATATAATTTTAAGAGATTAAAAACTCATTTATAACTAACCAAAGCATAAATAAGAGGGAAGTTCTGAACACCGAATCTCTGGTCTAGACCGTTAGAG
The DNA here is from genome assembly GCA_947683425.1 of Excoecaria cochinchinensis. Lineage (NCBI taxonomy): Eukaryota > Viridiplantae > Streptophyta > Magnoliopsida > Malpighiales > Euphorbiaceae > Excoecaria > Excoecaria cochinchinensis. The sequence goes on from CANTUQ010000105.1 coordinate 8,354,626, forward strand.
GTGAGAGACTTTTTTCAATTTCTTGCAAATGGGGTGGCGACTCCAAATACCTCAAAGGTGATTTTAGGCGTCATTAGACTAGGTGGTTCTCCCCAATGTTCTATTGGAAGAAATACACCGATGATGTCTTATGGCGCCTATGATCAAAAGATGCAAACCAATACCTTCGAATCCCGAAGGCGGATTCAAAGCGAGGGCCCTTGCTGGGCACTGGCGCACGTCACAGTGGCGACTCCACTGGGGACTTGTGTTTGAGACTTCACTCTGAAAGTGTTTTGGTTAAAATTTATAATTGGGTTATTAAAACTTGAAATTCTATCTTTTTTCGAAATTGCATCGCATTTTAGAACCTTAGACTTACGATAGTTGGTCCCTCTTCCCGAAGCACGACCCTACTTTCACTCATTATAGGGAAGTGTTAAGGATAATCACCAGCCCAAGCCTTGTACCTTGTGGTATATCAAATGGAGACCCAATCGGTTGCTACGCTCATGATGAGCTAGACCCATTGGCAGGAACCATTCTTAGGTAGCCCTAAAATTCCATCACCTTGACCAAAGCCCATGTAATGGCAAGTAAAAACTTCCCCTAGGTAGCATGCCCCTTAATACAATGCTTCTGATATGGTTCATCACGTATTAGACAAAATCAACCAAATTAAGTGGTCTTTTATCAAAGGCTTTCATGCCCCGGTAGGCCCATCTTAATGAGGTTGAAATGTCCAAATACGAGATGGCCAAAACTTATACATATGTTCATTAGCTTAAGAGTGTTTTGCTGCCGGTTTTTCACCGTACGCATTGCGCCTTCATTGGGTCCCCTGTTGACCCATTGACTAAGCCCACCTAGGAAGGGACTACTTGACCTCGTGTGTGGGAGAAATAAGGTCGGAAGGGTCTGCTTGCTCATATGTGTTTGCGAAATGTTGCACAACTCACGATCATGTATTATACATGTCATCCATGCATCATTCTAACAGTATTGATCTTTCAGCCACTATAGATTTATCCAAGTGGACTAGGAGTTCTGACGGCCGGCTAGTAAGGACAGACTCGCCCTTCGGATTGCTAGAACTAATGCCTGTTTGGGATTTTGAATCACTCTCAGTAACCAGTAAATCATCCTTAATGGCAGAAGAGACCAGAAGCCTAACCACTCAAGACCTTGCCAAGAGATTAGAGGATTTTGAATGGAGGATATTGGACATGATGGATGCCATGGCCGAAAGATTTGCTCAGCCCCCTGCTCCACAAGCACCAATCGCTCCACAACCACCGGTAGCCCCTCCTCGGGGGCAAGCCGAACCGCCTGTCGGTGGGGAGGCTCCCCTCATTAGAGGTGTTTCCTATCCACCTGTAAAAGAGCCTAAAGTTGCTGCTGTGCCCGTTGAGCCGAGAAGTTCCCAAACCCTGATGAGGATTTCATAATGGAAGAAGAGGTCGAGGAGATAGCAGCCCATCAAGTCGTGAGGGGTAGAGCGCCCAGGGCAGAAGACGAGGCCATGAGGGGAATAAGGCAACAGATTGAGGCTATCACCCGCATGCTGACAGCTGGTAAGGGAATCAACCCCGAAAATAGAGATTTGGGGGATGAGGAGCTGCTACCCCAAAGGTTTAGGATGCCTGAACTGCCAAAGTTTGACGGAACATCGGACCCGTCCACACACATCAAGTAGTACACCCTGGTGATGAAGGGCACAGGACTAACTAAGAGACAAAAGGTGGACTATTTCTATCTTAGCCTAGAGGGTCCGACGGTGGACTGGTATCATGGCCTTGATAGGAGGTCGAAAGAGGACGGGGACCTCCTGACTGATGAGTTTATGAAGCAATATGACTGCAGCACAAGGATAGAGGTCACTCTAAAAGACCTCGAGCTTCTTCAACAGAAACATGATGAGTCGTTCCACGAGTACCTCACCAAGTGGAGAAATCGAGTTATGGAAATGAAGCGTAAGCCCGACACTGCCGATCAAATCAGAATGTTCATCAGAAACTCCTGCACCTACTTAAGGGATTTGCTTAGCTTCCAAGGGCTCAGGGATTGGGAGTCCCTCAAGAACATTGCTGTAGAAGCTGAGGCGGCCTACCTAGCAAGGAAAGCCAGCCAAAACAACTTCGCTGGGAGGAATTTTGGAAACCAGTCAGGCTACAAGTCAGGAGGAGCCGGGGGTAGCAGTAGCAGAAATGGTAAAACAGCCGAGGTCTCAGCCACTGGAGCATAACAGGGCCAGCGGTACTTCTCTAACTTGGGTCGACCTCTATCCTGGGTGTTGGAAAGGCTAATGAAAGAGGGCAAGTTACAACCATTGCCGCTTAGACCAGCTTTGAGCCAGGGACAGCCGGGGCACAAAAGTGATCAATACTGCGCCTACCACCAACACACTGGGCATCTAACTGACAATTGCTGAATCTTGAGGAGTAAGATCCAGGACCTCATCGACTCTAAGCAGATCACAGACCCTGAGAAGAGGGATAAGAAGAAGAAGACGGGCTACAACGCTGTCCCCCCACTAGAGATGTGATCGGGTTAATCCACTTGAGCGGCATGTTCCTCCAAAGCCATAAGAAAAAGATTATGTTTTTAGATGTTTTATTGCTTTTCAATTCTAAAACTTTTTATGACAATTTGGGTTATTATAATGAACAATTTTCGTTTATTTGTATGATATTTCTATGATTTCATTTATCATGATCACGATGCATCCATTCATTTTGACATTAACCCAATTAATACGGCTCCATCTAATCTCGGAACTTTGGGGAATCCAAATAAAATCTTGACGGCATCTGATATAACTCCTGAAGCAAGGATAATTTTGAGAGATATAAATAAAAAAAAAAAAAGAAGAAAAAGCCTTTGCCTGGACCTAATATGACATGTCAAAAGTCGGAAAGGACATTCTGAAGACCAGTGCTACTTCCCCGTGCCGGCATGACGACAAATAGAATTCTGAAACCCATTCCATCCCTTTGCATCCACAAACCTCTGAGTTGCGTAGGGTGCTGCGAAATAAAATTGACTCCGAAATCTACATTAGAAGTTAGACGAATAAAACTCAAGGCCTTCATGAGGAAAACATAACTCATCAGAACCGAGCAACGTGAACCCTTTCCTCCCAACCATTCGAAATGTGTACCCCAAAACCAATTATGATCGACTCTTAACCATTCAGAACCCTTATGGCTAAAATTCTTGCTAAAGCTCAATGCCCGACTAGATCGAGCAACGATGATCCCAATGGTTAAGAAAAAAAGTGCGCGTATATGTAAACTTCAGGATTTGAACAAAACTTGCTAAGAGCAAGAAAATTAGGGATTAAAAAATAAAAAAAAAATCAAAATCAAAAAAAAAGAAAAAAAAAAGGAAGAGAGAAGAAAAGAGAGAATTGATCAAGGGGCAAGGGAATGTTATTTGGGGGTAAGTTTTGTCCAAATCCCGCTGACCTACACATACCCGTATTTTGCCGCTCTTCTTCTGCCACTGAAAAGGACCTAAAAGGCTGATTCACAAACCATCCATCCAATCCCAGCTGTCAAAAGCCATTTCGGAGCTTAAGAAACCAAAACCGATAAAAGTACCCCAGATCATCCAAGCCCAACCTGTCACCCTATCTCAACCATTGAAAAGCCATTCCAAGGTTTGAACCGCCAAAGCCAATAAAGGTCAAGTGTGAAATTTTACATTCAAACCCCAAATAAGGAGCCCATCACCTCAACCAGTCTACAGAAGGGTTAAGACCAAGACTTTGACACCAAGAGGAACCACTCTCAGAAGCAGCAGCCTCCCCGGATAACGAAGATGAAAGCGAATTCAACAAACATTGTCGAACTGAAGAAGGGTCCATGGCAGAGGCTAAATAAAGAATAAAAAAAATAAAAGAGAGAAAATATTCAATCAAGAAAACCCGCGAGGGCTGATTGATAATAGAAGTTTGATGCTCTCAAGATTTATCCCGAGATTAGATGGGGTCTCATTTTTTTTCGAGTTAATGCCAAATAGTGATCATGTGTTAGGAAATCAGATCGAAATATATGCATTTATGCACCGATGTATTGGTATGACCAGAGCAATTCATCTTGCACACTCAAAGTCATCTGGGTCCGATATAAAACCAGCACATTGTTACTATCTACCCTCTGCCACTCTCACCACTCGGGCACTTCAGTCAACTCATCCTGCTACCCACTGTGAAGCCAACCCTACAGCACCTTCCCAATAAAGACCCAAGCTCATACAACCATAATCTGAGATATAAGCACATGCCAATCAGACCTGAAAGATCTTTCGCAACAACTCCAACTTCTCTCACAAAAAAAGGGGCTGTTAGAGATGAAAGCCGTGACTGGCGCTCTAAGCAAAAGTTAGGCCAAAGGACAGGGTGAAAACCTGGCAACAGGCAGTCTGCCCTATAAAAAATGAAATAAATAAAAGCTGCTGGATTAGGTTGGGTCAATTCCAGTCAAAAAATAAGGCACAGGGTTATGTGAAAATCCGATAAGGATGCATCTCCCGCTAAGAAAAGCTAGTGTGAAAATCCACGAGGGACGCACTACCATCAAACAATGACTACAGGTACTAGAGAGGAACCTCATAATCCCCCAGAGGCATGAAACTCAAAAGCAATTCTAGAGGGCACCGATCCTACCGCAAATTACGACCAAATCAGCTGTCGCCTCCAAAATCCACTTAGACGAATTCTCGTCCTGCATTCCTGCATACATATGCATCTCACGTGCATGCTTACACCCTTTTCCTACATATTTTGCTTTCTAAGTCTTGCAGAAAGAGAGAATCAACGCAAATGCCAACGCCAACGAAAGGGCAAGTGACAACATCAATCAAAACATCAATTCAATCCAAGTCAGTTATCCGAAGACCTCTCAGGTGGCAATCAGCCAAAGACTTCTCAGGGAGCAGCAGCCAAAGACTTCTCAGGGAGCAGCTAACCGAAGACCTCTCAGGGGGCGATCAACCGAAGACTTTTCAGGGAGCAGCTAACCAAAGACTTCTCAGGGAGCAGCAGCCAAAGACTTCTCAGGGAGCATCAGCTAAAGACTTCTCAGGGAGCAGCAGCCAAAGACTTCTCAGGGAGCACCTAACCGAAGACCTCTCAGGGGGCGATCAACCGAAGACTTCTCAGGGAGCAGCAGCCAAAGACTTCTCAGGGAGCATCAGCCAAAGACTTCTCAGGGAGCAGCTAACCGAAGACCTCTTAGGGGGCGATCAACCAAAGACCTCTCAGGGGGCGATCAACCAAAGACTTCTCAAGGAGCATCAGCCAAAGACTTCTTAGGGAGCAGCAACCGAAGACTTCTCAGGGAGCACCAGTCAAAGACTTCTCAGGGAGCAGCAGCCAAAGACTTCTCAGGGAGCAATCAGCCAAAGACTTCTCAGGGAGCATCAGCCAAAGACTTCTCAGAGACCAGCAACCGAAAACTTCTCAGGGAGCAATCAGCCAAAGACTTCTCAGGGAGCATCAGCCAAAGTCTTCTCAGGAAGCATCAAATCGAACCGAAAACTTCTCAAAGAGCATTAAACTGAAGACTTCTCAGGGAGCACCAACCAAAGACTTCTCAGCGAGCATCAACTGAACACCTCTCAGAGGGCACCGATCAGCCAAAGACCTCCTAGGGGCACCACTTCAGATTACATAACACTCCAACAATCCCATCCCTGTCTGGGAAAGCGACCGCCTCAGGTACGTGTCTCTTCCCTTCTTTTCTGAATTTTGGCTCACTTAGGCACTTAGGTTCTAAGTTTCCAAAAATTGGGGGCAACTGTAGACACTGGGTCCCGAGGCGGTCCAAAATCAGAATTAACCGATGATGAAAATGATACCGGCTTACAGACAGAGGTGTTAAAAATGATGTTTCCCTTGTCGAGACTCTCGTTATTTTTTAAATAAAAAATAAACAAATAAATAGATATAGAAAATATATATATTATTATAAAAAATTTTATTATAAAAAAAATTGATTAATTAAATTAATTTTTAAAATAGCATTATTTTTTATATTTAAAAAAAAAGAGGGGGAATTAAATTAGTTACTAAGTTTAATTGAAAAAAGGAAAAAAAGATTTGAGAAAAAAAAAAGAACTTAAAAGTTAAAAAAAATATAAAAAAAAAAAATAATGTGTGTGGCCATGGATAAGTGGCCATCCACGGCCACACTTTTTTCAAGAGTGGCCATCACGCGTGATGGTAAGTGGCCATCACACGTGATGGTGGTCATCACGAGTGCATCCCTTGCGCGCGCCCCTACGCGCACGTTTTCTCTCGTTGACGCGGGTATTTTTTACCCGTTGTCCAATCTTTTTCCTGCGTTTCTGGCCATTTGCAGTCCCTTTTTTCAGCATTTTTCACATTTTTGGCTAGATTTGAAAAAAATAAAATTAGGAAAGTAATTTTATTTTTTTTTTCCATTTTTGCAAGAAACTGAAGATTAAATGGGAATTGGGTCTTCATTCTTTAGGGGACAGCAAAAATCTATTCAAAGAAAAAAGGCTTTTTTCATTTTTCTCTCCAGCAACTTATCTTCTTCTTCAAAGGTTCTTCAAAATATCCCTAAGTTTTCTTTTCTTTTCCTCAAGTTTTAATTTACTTATTTTTCTTCAAAAAATATATTTCATTTCTTGGGTGATTTGAGCTTGTAAAATTAATTTGTTTTACTCAATCATCCACCAAAAAAATATTTTTATCAAAATATCCTCTTGATTTATTTTGAAATATCAATTTCTACACTTTTTTCAAACATTTATCGCCACAAATTCGACAAGGAAAACGAATCGAGACACCTTTCTCCGATCTAAAAAATTCTGAGGGTAAATATTTTTGGATTTGTTCTCATTTATTTTTTTGTATATTATTTATTGTTGTTAATATTATTTTTTACTATTATTATCATGTATATTATTTACTTTTAGCATTTTAATGTGTTAGTATCACAATTAATATATTATTTGTTTGCTTTAATTTGATTTTTATGTTCATTCACTATTATTTATATTATTATTATTTTTAACATTAATATTATTATCTTTTATTGTTGTTTATTATTGTTATTATATTAGTGCTATTATTATTATTATCATTACTTTTTGGGTTGTTTACTGTTAATATCATCATGTTATGTTCATTTTGCTTTATACTATTAGTAGTACTATTATTCCTATTGCTTGATTATCATTTTTATTATTCTTATTGTCATGGCATTTATTCATCATTATCTATCATTTTGTTTTGGCATATCATTCCCATTACCGTTATTATTGCTATTATTATATATTTGTGTTTAATGCCTATTTCATTTTTGATTAATTTTGTTTAGGATTATTACTAATATTCTTAACATTATTTTTGTCCGAAATTTATTTTGAGTCGCAATATGTGAACGCCCCGCGACTCCCCAGATGGGTCGCGACGCGTGGACGATTACGCTGGTTTGGTGAGATTCTTTCAACTCCCTTTTTATGTGTTTGGTGTTTATTTATAAATAATTATTTTATTCATGCACGCGTGAGATAAAAAGTCACAAAAATATTTTACAATTAAATTAAATTTTTACTAATAAAATTGGAACCAATGTCCCTTATTTTAGCCAAACAATAAAAAATAGCGCAATTAAAACGAAGAGTCGATTTTCTCCAAAAATTGGATCACTCATCCCGGTTTTCACTCAACAATCAAAATGACTTTTCGAACCCTCTTTAAATAAATGCGAAGGAACCAATGTTCCTAAGTTTCGAACAAGTGCGAAGGAACCGATGTTCCTAAAATAATGCCCCGATTTATGTATGTCTTTTCTTATTTTGATCTTGTGTGAATGTTTTAAATTCAAGTTCATTTCTTTTTGGGCCCTTGTAATTAATTTTGGGGCAATGCTATTTAATTTTGGGAATTGTATTCTGCCCCCATTTCTCTGGTAATTGCGTGTTTGTGTGTTTCCCGCTTTCATTTATCGCTTTCTTTTGTCGCTTTATTTATCGCTTTCATTTTATTGCTTTTTGAATGCTTACGATGCGCTCTTTAAATTTAAATGCATTGATCGTGTGAGATGAGAGATATAATTTTAAGAGATTAAAAACTCATTTATAACTAACCAAAGCATAAATAAGAGGGAAGTTCCGAACACCGAATCTCTGGTCTAAACCGTTAGAGGTGAGAGACTTTTTCCAATTTCTTGCAAATTGGGTGGCGATTCCAAATACCTCAAAGGTTCCTTTAGGCGTCATTAGACTAGGTGGTTCTCCCCAATATTCTATTGAAAGGAATACACCGATGATGTCTTATGGCGCCCATGATCAAAAGACGCAAACCAATACCTTCGAATCCCGAAGGCGAATTCAAAGCGAGGGCCCTTGCTGGGCACCGGCGCGCATCACAATGTCTCTTGAGAAAGAGATAACAACTTTCTCAAACGATCTCTTAAAATCTTAACTCCAAGAATATAGTTTGCATTACCCATATCTTTCATTTCAAAGTTGGACGATAACCAATCTTTGATTTGATTTATGTACTTTTTGTCATTTCCAGCTATTAGTATGTCGTCTACATACAAAGTTAAAATGACAAAATTATTTTCAGAGCTTTTGTTATACACACAATGGTCTTGATCAATCATGTTGAACCCATTCGACATGATTGTATCGTGAAATCTCAAATACCATTGTCTTGAAGACTATTTAAGGCCATAGATTGATCATTTTAATTGGCAAACCTTACGTTTACTGCCTTTTTCGACAAAACATACAGGTTGATCCATGTAAATTTTTCATTCAGTTCTCCATTGAGAAAAGCAATCTTCACATCCATTTGATATAGCTCTAGGTCTAAACTTGCCACAAAGGCAAGAATTAACCTTATAAACGTAAATCTCACAACAGGGGAGAAAGTCTCCTCATAGTCAATCCCCTTCTGTTGTGTAAACCCCTTAGCGACTAACCGAGTTTTATATCTTTCGATACTTCCATCAGCTTTTCACTTCACCTTGAGAATCCATTTATTCCCAATTGGTTTGCATCCTTCTGGTAGATCAATCAGTTCCCAAGCATGGTTTGATCTCATGGATTCCATTTCTTCGTCCATTGCATTTATCCATTTTTCTTTAGCTGGGCATAAGAAGGCCTCTTTAATATTTTTAGGCTCTTTCTCGTCTTGTGGGATAATCAAAATGGTTTCGTTCAAGCCTTCGATCTTAAATCATCGGCGAGGAACACTTATCCTTTTAGATTTATGCAGTTCCGAATCTTGATAAACATGTCTCATATATTTATCGTAATTTAGAATGCTTCCACTGGGACCATGCTCCATACTCCCACTGGAGTCGGGAATGCTCCCACTCAACTCAGGGTCTCGAACATCCGGATCATGTGTAGGAGAAAAGTCTTAACCTTCTTCCTCTATCTCCCTCCCACTCCGATGGAGTGATCCTGATGTTTCATCTTCCTGAGTTTCATAGAAAGTGAAATCTTGATTCGCTTCACCCAACTTTGGAAACTCATTTTCCAAGAATATGACATCTCATGATTCAAATTCAGTCATTGAACTATTCTCTTGCTCGCCCATGAATACGTATCCTTTTGATACTTCAGAATATCTCACAAAGATACTCCTTTTACTTCTTAGTCCCAATTTACCAAACTTGCTTGAGGTATCATGGACATAAGCAGTATAACCCTAAGGTCATAAATGGCTTAGGTCAGGCTATCGACCAGTCCACAACTCATAAGGTGTGGATGTGATAAATTTTGAGGGCACTCGGTTGAGAACATATGTGGCAGTCAATAAAGCATTTTCCCAATAGGAGATAGGCAAATTTGCCTCTGCCATCATAGATCTAACCATATCAAGGAGAGTCCTATTTCTCCTTTCCGCAATACCGTTTTGTTGTGGAGTTCTAGGAATGGACAACTGATGTTCAATCCCTTTTTCATCACACAAAGCCTTAAATTCATCTGAAAGATATTCCCGACCTCGGTCAGTTCTTAAAGCTTTGATCTTTTTATCTAATTGATTTTCAACTAAGTTTACAAAAGTTTTGAAGCAACTCAATACTTCTGACTTGTGAGAAATCAAGTAGGCATGACCATACCTTGTATAGTTATCTATAAATGTGATGAAATAGTAGGCCCCATGCCTTGCCCTCACATTCATTGGACCACAAACGTCAGAATGAATTAATTGCAATGAAAATTTAGTTCTAGTTCCTTTTTCGAACGGTTTTCTCACTAGTTTTCCTTTTAGGCAATGCTCACAGGTAGGTAATTCAACCTCATTCAAATCACCTAGCAAACCAGCTTTGGCTAACCGACTCATTCGATCTTGCCCAATATGGTTTAATCTAGCATGCCATAATTTCACATGATTCTCATTATTATGTGAAGTGGAAGAAATTAAAGAAAAACTATTTTTATTCATAAAGTTAGGATCAATATCCAAAACAATAAAATTATTCAAAATAAAACTAGAACCATAAAAAACATCATCCAAACATAAGTGCATACTGTCATCTTTAAAATGTAAATTAAAACCAAGTTTCAATAACATAAGAACAGAAACTAAATTCCTACGAATATCTGGAGCATAAAGCACATCATGTAGGAGCAGGGTTCGGCCTTTGCGTAAGACTAATCTACATGCGCCATTCCCTTGAACCGGCACTCTAGCGTCATTTTCTACATATATATATTTTGCTCCATTTGGTATTCGCCGAAATTCTACAAAGGCATCTCCATCCTTTGCTACATGGTCCGTTGCTCCTGAATCAACCACCCACAAAGGATGAAATTTAGTTAGTAATACAGAACTAGATACACAAATTTCACTCACTCTTGAGTCAGAATAGTGTACCTGATTGGGCACAGTGCAGTCTTTTACATAGTGTCCTTTCTATTGGCAGTTAAAACATTTCACTTTTGAGATGTTTATCTTTTTCTTGCCTTTGGACCTCTTAGAATTATGTTCCTTCTTTTGCCTTTTATTCTTCTTGGCAGGTTCCTTATCCTGACCTTTGAAGCTTTTCCTTTTGTTCTGGTCTGAACTCATTCCACCAGAATGGGACTATGCCACATGCACTTTAGCATTGACCTTAATCGATTCCAGTCTATCCTCTTCTAGCTCCAAGTGACGAGCGACATCCTCAAATATCTTTACATTGTTCATATGAGTTGGTTGCATTTTCATATGCTCCCAACTCTGGTCTGAACTCATTCCACCAGAACGGGATTATGCCACATGCACTTTAGCATTGACCTTAATCGATGCCAGTCTGTCCTCTTCTAGCTCCAAGTGACAAGTGACATCCTCAAATGTCTTTACACTATCCATATGAGTCAATTGCATTTTCATATGCTCCCAACTCTTGGGTAAGGAACGGATGACAGGTTGAACCTGTTGCTCGTCGGTCAATTTATGACCATATTCACTAAGCTCACTCATTATATATTCAATATCTCTGAGATGTTTTCACATTGAATAATCAGGCTTTTTCTGATAAGTATCAAATTTGATCGTCAAAAATCGGAGTTTAGTTAGAGTCACTCCTCCAAACTTCTCCTGTAAAGCGATCCACAAATCCATTGCATTCTGATACTTGCGGAATTGCTTAGTTATATCATCCTCCATAGCACTCAGTAGGATGATACGAGCAGTGAAATTCTTTTTCTTCCAATGCCAAATAGACATCTCGATCCCGCCTATACTGGATCATATTACCATCCTCAAGTTCGGCCATAACTGAACTTAAGGTTTCGAGAGCCTCTTGCTCCTCAAGCACGTACTGAATCTTCATGCTCCAGATTTCATAATTATCGCCATTCAATTTTAAGTCTTTGTTTAATTCAGCGATAATCGATTTGGAAGCAGAAGCCATTTGTATCCTCTAATTCAAATGGAACAAAGTTGCACGTTATTATTGGAGATTATGCAATACATGCAATTTACTATACACCTGAAATAATAACCTAATAAAGTTTTCTATTAGACTCAAATTCGAAAAGGTTACTAAAAGTACCAATTACCTTCTAAGTTTTAATGTCCAACTTTATAAGTTAAGATTTCATGTATAGTAAATCTGAATTATTGGATTACTAAGTTCTTAAACTTATGAGGGAAATTTTATTGGTTTTTATTTTATTAAGTCTCTACTTAATAAACATGCAAATATTTTACTCATAAAATATTGCAAGGTAATTAACATTTAAAAAAAACACATTTATTAAAAATAATTAAATGCCATAAGAAATAAACTCATTCATTCAATCAATAAATAAATCTAATAATCCTCAAATAAGATACTCATATCAAATATAATAATAATAGGAAACATAAATCCTACAATAACAAACGCTAACTATAATTGACACTCATATCAATTATTATAGAAAACTAGATCTTCTCAAAATCTTCACAGACACTGGGACTGATTCTTTGACCAGCTTCATTAATTCATCAGGTAACTCATAAGTTCACTGATGAAGCCATGAACGATGCACTCTACGTCCACTTCTCAATTTTATCACAGATGGAATGCTGCTCCTCAACACTCCTATTTTGGCAACTCTGGCCAAAAAATGGATGATAGATTTCCTATAAACTCTATCTCCTATGTACCAAGTAGTTTCCAATAGCTCCCTAAATTTTGGATGATATTCAAAAGAGTTAATCATTGCTTTGATTTGGTCTCTATCATCCCTTCCTAGGCTTAAACCTCCTATCTAAATGCACTCTTAAATTTGTTTCTGCATAGTCAATATATGATGCACTATAGCATTAATATCATCAGCTCGGATATTCCTCTACATCCTCATGTTGCTTACTAAATGCACTTTTACATTTCTTAAAGAAATCCTATGTGGGGTCTTAGGAATCATAGGTGTCCTTATCAACATTTTTGATACACATTATAGAAATTTAAATGGTTAACACACTCATGTATAAACACATACAATTGAAACACATTTCAATCAATAAATAAGGACAAAAACATATAAAAATATTTTAAAAATATTTTAAAAACAAAAAACACATTTTCTATAATTATTAAAATATTTATTTTAAAGAAAAATAAACAAATATATTTTATGGTCATCAAAAAATTTTGAAAAAATGACCAATAAATCAAAAATATTTAAAAAACACTTTTGAGAAAAAACAGAGCTGATTTCGAGGCCGAAGCTCGCCGCACTCGCCCTCACGCACTGACGAGGGGGAGGAAGACGCACTCACGCGCCTCATGCACGACCTCCCTTCACAGGACACGTGTCATAATCACAATGTGCCACGTGTCCATATACTACTGGTCCACCTGGTGCCCACGTGGCACACCCGTACATGTCACCGCCACGTGGCATAACACTTGTCATCCACGTGGCGGTGTCTTACTGGCCCACGTGTCAAACTTGATACGTTAGCACTGACACGTGGCAGACCTCGGTCTTTCACGTGTCGACCCCTGATTGGGGCACGTAGCGCCCGCTTGGCACCCGTGACACATCGAATCCATGTGGCATGACCACGGTCTACCACGTGGCTCACGTCTATTGGGCCAGTGTCAATAACGCGTCACGTTGTTGACATGTGTTTGAGCGCGTGTGGGCCACCGCCCACGCGCACGCGCTCTACATGTGGTGGCACATGTAGTCCACGCACCACCTTCCCGGCTGAATTTGCTCTCCAAATTTTGGCCGATCAGGGGTTTTCAGGGTCTGTGAACCAATAGTAAGGTCAAAAATAAAAAATTTCAACTAGTTTAGCGTTTTGAATATCCAAATTCGTTCCCTCAGGTTTCAGTGTACACATACACGAAATTGAGCCAAAATATACACGCATATATATTTTTCACACAAAAAATAAATTTTTGTTGCGTTTCATGCTTCCTAGATCTACCTACCTCTTATAGGGCATAAATATCATTGCGAAAGCGACACAAGGATCCCCTTTTATTTGGTCACCGGTCTGGATTTTACCCATTTAGGATAAGAGCAACTAGATCACAATCAAAAAGCTCCTGAAAGATTAAGACAGAAAACTTGTGAGTGGAAACAAGCGGCCTTGCGGTGTATACGTTTTCTCGTTATCAAATAATGAGATCTCTTATCTATTTATAGAGATCAAGAAGGCTAGAGACTTATCCCCAGTCTAACTTAAAATCCTTTCAGATATAGGATTTGGTTATTCTAATCAGATTGAATTACCCATTTCAATCTGGATTTCATAAAAGGAAAAAAAGGTTTTTGAATATCATGGATTCAAACAACAAATATGCTTGAGTTATGTTTTGGTAAATTAAACAAATGATGTATGCTTTTATGGACATAATAAATTAATGATATGAATGGGATAAATATGATTTTAAAATTGGTTGTTTTGGGTTTTAGCATATGATCCCTGTTTGCTTTTACTGTGCATATGTTAGTATATGTTTGTACTTCATGCGGAATCTTTGTGTTGTTACTTAAAGTGTGCATTTGTTATTATACAAACAAATATTTTATTTATATGTCATTTTTTTTATTTTGTGTTGTTAATGATTAACAATGGGATTATATGCGCATTTTAGGGGCAAAAGGATATTTAGGCCAATAGTTGTGATTATATAGAAGGGCACATGAAATTTACGAAAAGTTTTATCTTGATTTTTTGAATCCACATGATATTTGGTCCATGTATAATGAGAGATTATCAATTGGTGATGTTAAACATGTGGATATTCTAGAACCAGGGAAATGAATGAAACATGGGATATTTTTACTTAAGGGAGATTCTGATGTTTATAGGATTCATAATAGTTTGGATCCAAAAATACAAAATATGTTGGAATTTTTTCCTGTAGCTGAGAATGACTTGAAGGAATTTCCATCTTATATGCTAGATCATTTGGGCTTTGGTAATAATAGGTCTAATGGACTAAGCAGCTAGGCAACTAATAATTTTAATGATGTGAGAATTGATTGGCTGGGTGGACAATCTAATACAATTAGGTTAGAGGTTCCCACTGAGTTCTTGGAGAAGGACAGTGAGGCTTCTGATCATGAAAGCAAAGCCTAGTCAAGTTAATTCAACCAAACAAACCAACAATTTAAGGGTTACTCCAACAGGTTAAAGATATGGCATAGTCTATAATGATAATAACAGTACTAAAATGCTATATCTGATAAAAAGTTTATTTTTAGATATACAACTATATATATACATTTTCGATTCAATCATATTAATTTCATTGTGTTTCATGATTTGTAGATAGGCTCAAGAATTTCACAAGTTACTAATGCACCACCACAAGAATATAATAGTAAAATAGATGAAACACAAGACTTGCAACAATTTCGACCTGGACATGATCCTAATCCACCTAAAAAGTTCCCTGTTCCATATATATGAGAAGGAGGTCATCACAAACTAAAGGAAAAAATAGACTAACCCTAGTGGCACAAGAAGAATCAGGTTTGTTGGAAATGGTGAAGATGTGGCAGGCACTCAAATTTTCCATTTAAGCCACCCAAGAGGATAAGAATCATTACTAATGACTTAATGAAAATGAAGTAGAAGAACAAAATGAAGACATTAACTGAAAAGTGATTTAATATGCGAAATGTCTTGAGTACAGAGTCTTTTAATGTCATTTGTTTTTTGATGTTTTGAAAAAATTATGACTTGGTATTTGATTGAGATGAGGTGGATTGTGAATGGTTATGTGTTAGCTTTTTTACATTAGGTCATGTTTTTTTGCTTTGGTTAAATATGCTAGTTGTTTAGGTCCTCAAACATTGACTTGGTTATACTAGTTATATAATGCAATTACATGCTATCTATTTTTAGTGTTCAGTGTGAATGTCCATTTTTATTTGTTCAGTGTGTGGATGCCACAGCTTCACATGGACATCATGTTGTTTATATCCTGGAATGTCCCTAAATGGCACATCATTGACATTAAGTTTTTTTGAAAGTGACACTGACATTATAATAAATTTGACATTATCTTAATATTTCAATCAAGAATCATGGGATATAACATTTTGTAATCTCACTAATTCCAACATAATAATCTAAAAATAACATAAATGAATATAGTAGGCTTATTAAATCACAAAAAATTATTTTACGACCACCAGAATACAAGAAAAAGTTACCAACCCATCATATGCTCATCCCACATATCCAAAATCTCCTAAACCATAAAAATTGTAAAATCCCCAGCAAACAAATACTATAACTACTAAATAAAGTGTCATCAGCAGCAATTTCTCCCTTTTGTTGCCTCTATTCGTGCTTTCTTCCAGTTAAAACCCAAAATTCATTCTCCTTAAAGACATGTCCTCCATTTGCATGGCCATTTCCTATATTGTATCAACTTGGTAATCAATCATGCCATTCAATCTCATAATTTTCTGACCCAACTTTGTATTCTCGGAGTTCAAGAAGTATAGTTTTTTACCCCTCTTTCATATCTTCATCAGTGTCATACTGGAAAAAAATTACAATCACTTGGTTGAAAAAAAAAGAAACAGCATAAATATCTCATATCTGCGCAACTCTTGTACACAACCTAGGAAATTGTAGAAAATATTACCCGAAAAAGAAGTAAGTACACTTACGCCATAACGAGGACACGAATAATATCCCTTACCCGTAAGCCTGTCAAATTTGACCCAAATCTAAAAATTTCGCCCAACCAGTCCAAAAAAAGTGGCCCAAACCCAATTCAACACATAAAATGCCCAATTAAGTCAACCCATAAACAACCCGTTTAAACCACAGCCCGTTTGGGTGTGCCCAACGGGTCTGTTCATATCTCATTATTAAAGAATTGTGTTTATATGCAAATTACCGACATCAACCTATACATGATCCAACAAATAACAATCAATTATTTCTAGATTATTTGTCTTGTCCTTTTTCTTCACCTTCTTTATTATCCTCTATTTCTTGAATTGGAGAAACGAGAGTATGCGAACCCTTTGTGACAATTGCGAGAGCGCCGCCGCTATCTTGTTTTGCGCTGCGGATGAGGCTGCTTTTTGCCGTCTGGTCAAGAATATCACTTTTATGGTTGTGATATGGCTTCTCTTTCTTACTAACTTGTTCGAGATTGTATCAGAAATTGCAAAGAAATTATCTGCTAATTTTGATTTGAATTTCTTATTTACTTTTTGTTTTGAGTCGTGGATTTTGAAAGTTGAAGTAGTTTGTAGTCTTCAAGGGGCAAATTGGGAACAAAAATGGAAATAATGGGGTTGGATCAAAAGGGTCAATAATTGCCAAGTTTGTGTTTATCGTGGTGGAGTATAAACTGGCATTAAATACTATTTGATAGCGACCCTTTGGAAATATAACTTTTCTTAATGAATAAAAACTTAAATAAACTGCTTTATACTTAAAAACAAATTACCTATCTATAAAATAAACTTGTTTGAAATTTACAAATGACTTGCGACTTTTTCTTTAATTTATAATTATATAATTTGATATTGGAAATTTATTATATCGAAAATTATTTTTTATTAAAAATTAATTAAAATGGTCATATCACATCTCGGTCCGTTTGGATCTCAAGCGGCTCATTTGGGCCACTCAATCCGTTTAGACCAAAATCGGGTTGATCCAACCCGTCTAACCCATTTGGGTATTTGATCCATTTATGACCCATGTTTTTTGTCCATTTGTGACCCGCCCATTTATGACCCAATCCAAACCCTCTCAACCCGTCCAATTTGCCACCTCTACTTACCCGGGTTTTATTCGACCAATATTTAAGAATTTTAGGTTTATCTCCATAAAAACATCACAGTTCATGCCCACCATATATGAAATCATGTTTTTTCTTTTTCTTTTTTTTTTTTTTTTGCATATATGAGACTATATAGAAGATGTAGTTGAAGACAACATTGAATATCTCAATGGCTATAATATTGCTCAATTAGGGTTCCATTTAATATGAGTTTAAAGGCTAGCATATGCATTTTTATTATTTAAATATGCCATATAAGATACCATGTGTTGATATTTTATGTCAAGGATGCCATGTATTCAAGTCAAACGGCTGAAACGGATCAATTGTAATGAGGAGTTAATATGAGGGAAAAATTGCTCCACTTTGGTAAGTCGAAAGCAATTTTATTAAAATCGGACCGGATAAAAAACCGGTAAGGCTGATGGTTTGTGGTTCGACCGGGTTCAACCGAATTTTTTATATTTTTTAAAATATTATTAATTAGTATCATTTTTATAAATACTTCTACTCAAAAAAAAAAATCAATCAAAACATTTAACATATGCTTCAAATATACTAGTAATAATATTTTTTCACCTTTTATTTTTTTTTAATTATTACTTGATTAGTTATTTTCTGTTAAAATATTTTATTTTATGAGTTTTAATTTAAAAATTAAATAATTCAATAACTGTAGGTGAAATTAAAAAAAATTAATAGAAATTATCTTTAAGTTTACCAATTTTAATAATTTATTCAATTTTTATTCTATTATATTTTATTGAATTATTAAATCATTATATTATTTTCATTAAGTTCAAATGTGATTAAGTAGTAAAAAAACCAATTATTTGTTAAATAAAATTTATTATATTATTTATTTTTTATTTTTATGAAAAAATAATTATTTTATTAATTATTTTAAATTAGACCCGGTTTTGGCCGGTTCAACCCGGTTTTGACCGGTTCAATCAGGTTTTGGCCGGTTCATTCCGGTTCTTCCCGATTTTTTTTCAATCCGGTTTTTTGCATTTGAACCAACCAGTTAGGCAACCGGTTCGCGGTTCAACCAGTTGAACCGGTCGGTCCGGTCCGATTTTAATAACCATGGTCAAAAGGCAACATTGCACCCAAATAAAGTAGAGCGACTAAATTGCTCTTTTGCAATAGTAAAAGGGCAAATTTGCACTTCACCCTTCTTGAAAAGGTCAATCGTCCATCCTATTTCATTGACCAGAAAAAATTATTCTCCATCCATTTCATAAATATACTCTTTTTTTCATATAAATTAAGAAAATTAATTATTTTAATCTAAAAACAAGAATTTACTCATATTATTTCTAATATATCCTCAATTAATGTGTAATTATTTATTAATATATGTTTCATAAATTAAGATAATAGTTGCAAAAGATAAAAATATAATCTCTCCGTTTTACTCAACTTGATAATTTTTAATTTATCACACAATCAATTCTAAAAAAAATTCATTATAATTTATTAAAATAACTTTTTAACAATTTTCTATAATTATATATTCTCACTATATTAAATATCTCTTTTTTAGTGCATACATAAGGTAAAATACAAAAGTATTTAATTAATACTTTTTAAAATTTAAAAATTGTCAAATTAAATGAAATAAAAAAAAATTCTTATAAATTGTCAAGTTAGGTGAAATGAATGGAGTAATTTTTATTTATTTTATTTGAAAAGTTGTGTGAAAAAATGCCATTATAATTAAATAAATTTAAGATATTTTAATTAATAAGAATATGAAATATTAAAAATTTAATAAGGCTATTGTTAATTACAAAGAAATTAAATAATATTGTAAACAAATAAGTTTATGAATGTCCATAAATCATGGAAATTACATAGGTATGAAAAAGATTTCAAATCAGATCCTTTAATTAAGGGTTTTTCCTTTAATTAAATAGATTAAATAAGGGAAGTTGCATATTAATTCTTTAATTAAAGTTGTATCTGCTCATTTAATTTCCATTAATTTTGTAACTTTCATTTTTTATTAATTATCTTAATTAATAACCCTCCTAATTAAGAGCATAAGGCTCTCTATAAACAGGGGAAAAGGTAAAGATAGGAAATGAGAACAAGGGAATAATTACTTTCTTCCCATTCCTCTCTAAAACTTGTTCTATTTTCTTTATTTTTATAATCCGTTTTTATAATATTCCATATAGTTCTCGTATTTTATAACACGTTATCGGCACGAATTCGCTGCACGGTTCGTAGTAAAATATTTTTTTTCATTTCTTTCCAATTTACATTATGTCAAATATTACTAAACTTGAGTTTGAGGCTCTTGACATAACTAGCAAAAATTATTTGCCATTGGTTCTCGATGCTGATATTCATCTTGATGCTAAAGGACTTGGCAATACAAATTTAATTGGAAATGAAGCATCCAACCAAGACAAAGCAAGGGCGATGATATTTTTTCGTCATCATCTACATGAAGGGTTAAAAACTGAATATCTAACAGTGAAAGATCCACTTGAATTGTGGAATAATTTAAAAGAGCGATATGCCACCAACGAATGGTAATATTACCTAAAGCTCGTTATGAATGAATGCACTTATGATTTCAAGATTTTAAAACTGTAAGTGAATATAATTCTGCTATTTTTAGAATTAGTTCTCAGTTAAAGTTGTGCAGTAAAAAGATTATTAGTGAGGAGTTATTAGAGAAAACATTTTCAACATTTCATGCTTGAAATGTGCTCCTGCAGCAGTAATATAGAGAAAAAGGTTTCAAAAAGTATTCTAAATTAATCTCATGCTTACTGGTAGCTGAAGAAAATAATAAACTATTAATGAAAAATCACGAGACTTATCCTACAGGATCTGCTCTATTCCCTGAAGTGAATATAGCAAAACACAATTATAGCCATGGTCACGATCGTGGTCGCGGTCGTAGTCGTGGTAGAGGACAAGGACGAAACAATTACCATCATTATAGTGGCAATAATGACAATAATTTTTTTTACCACCTGAAGTGGACCAATAATGGAGAAAAGGGAAAAATAAGGTCGACCATAATAGCTCTTCAAAAACTAAAGAAAAATTCATGTTATTGATGTGGAATGAAAGGGCATTGGTCCCGTACCTGTCGTACTGCTGACCATCTTATTAAACTTTATCAAACCTCCATTAAAAGAAAAGAAAAAAATGTGGAAACAAATTCAATTGACCAAAATGATGATGTTGAGGCAAATTTGGCTTATAATGATGATGACGGTTTTGGAGACCTTGCGGATATTACTCATTTGGATGCTTCAGGTTTTTTTCAAGAGTCATAAAGAATAATGAAGAAAATAAAAGATAAGAAAGTTTAAAATTATTATCTTATTTCTATACTTCAATGTTGTGTTTGTTTAAGTATTTTATTTAAGTTTTTTTTCCCTTGTTTGAGTAGTTATATATTTATTTAAATATTTGCCATATTCTAATTATATATATATTTTTTCATTTATTTTCAAGGAAGGAATGGATGTTTCACATTCTTTATTTGGGCCCATACTCAATAATGAAGATGTTTGCTTTGTTGATAGTGCTACAACACATACTATACTCAAAAATAAAAAAATATTTCTATCATTTGATATTAAAAGATGCTAATGTTAATACTATATCAGGTAATACAAAGCTAATTGAAAGCTCTACAAGAGCTACTATATTATTACCTGAAGGAACAAAACTTACCATAAATGATGCATTATTTTCTTCCAAATCTCGAAGAAATTTGTTAAGTTTTAAAGATATTCGTTCCAATGGATATCATGTTGAGACTAGAAATGAGAATGATATTGAATATTTGTATATTACAAATAATGTAGCAGGTAACAAACGTATTTTAGAAAGATTGCCAACATTCTCTTCTGGCTTGTATT
This sequence comes from Excoecaria cochinchinensis, assembly GCA_947683425.1. Lineage (NCBI taxonomy): Eukaryota > Viridiplantae > Streptophyta > Magnoliopsida > Malpighiales > Euphorbiaceae > Excoecaria > Excoecaria cochinchinensis. Next base: position 8,376,251 of record CANTUQ010000105.1, read on the forward strand.
ATACAAAAATTAGTACAATTGAGACATATGCTACATTAAACCAGAAGTTTACTGATTCAAAAACATTCACAATTTGGCATGATTAGTTAGACCATCCCGGTTCAATAATGATGCATAAAATTATTAAGAATTCCCATGACATCCATTGAAGAACCAGAAGATTCTTCAATTCAAAGAATTCTCATGTACTGCTTGTTCTCAAGGAAAATTGATTATTAGACTATCACCAGCTAAAATTGGAATTGAATCCCCTGCATTCTTAGAACATATTTAGGGTGATATTTGTGGGCCCATTCATCCACCATGTGGACCATTTAAGTATTTTATGGTATTAATTGATGTATCTACAAGATGGTCACATGTGTGTTTATTATTAACTCGCAACCTGGCATTTGCAAGATTGCTTGCTCAAATAATTCGATTGAGAGCACAGTTTCCAGATTGTACAATCAAGTCAATTCATCTTGATAATGCTGGTGAATTTATGTCTCAGGATTTTAATAATTATTGCATGTCAATTGAAATAACAATTGAAAGGCCTATTGCACATATTCATACACAAAATGGTTTAGCAGAATCATTTATTAAACGCCTCCAGTTAATTGCTAGACCATTACTTATGAGAACAAAACTCCCCATTTCTGCTTGAGGCATGTTGTTTTACATCTAGCAGCACTTGTGCATATTAGGCCAACAAGTTAACATAAATTCTCTCCATTACAATTAGCTTTTGGTCAAGAACCCAATATTGCTCATCTTAGAATTTTTGGTTGTGCAGTATATGTGCCAATTACTCCATCACAATGCACAAGGATTGGTCCTCAAAGGAAGTTAGGAATATATGTTGGGTATGAATCTCCTTCAATAATTAAATATCTTGAACCACTAACTGAAGATTTATTTACGGCAAAATTTGCCGATTGCCATTTTAACGAAATAATTTTTCCAACATTAGGGGCAGAGAATGAATAGCTGGAAAAAGAAGTTACTTGTAATGCATTATCACTATCTCATTTAGATCCTTGAACAAAACAATGTGAACTGGAAGTTCAAAAGATAATACATTTGCAAAATATTGCAAATCAACTGCCAGATACATTCACTGATTTAAGAAGAGTTACTAAATCTCATTTACCAGCTGAAAATGCTCCTATTCAAATTGATGTCCCTGTAGGACAATCTAATACTACAAACACTAGCAACCCACGCCTGAAGCGTGGTAGACCAGTCGGTTCCAAAGATAAAAATTCTCGAAAAAGGAAATGAGCAAATAACCAAGATGGTCATATTATAAAGGCGGACACTCCTAAAGAGACTCAAGACATAACTAATCATAAAATCCTAGAAGAGGTCCAGGTACCTGAAAATAATAATAATAAAGAGATTTCTATAAGTTAAGTCAACATAGGAAAAAGATGGAATCGAAAAGATATTGATAAGTTCAAAATATATGTTGTTTTTATATGAATTTCCAGCTTACTTTTGAGTTTAAAAGTTCCTATTTCAGTATATTTTTGTCAAAGTTTTATTAGATATTGTCTGATATACTAAAGTGAGATTTTATGTTATTTTTGGAGCTTTTAGGAAGCTTACACGGCGGTAAGGAACATCCATACCGCCGTGTACCACGAAAATGTCACAATGCAGATGAAGGGACTTACACGGCGGTAAGGAACATCCATACCGCCGTGTACCACAAGAATCAGCACTTACGTAAGGAGTTACACGGCGGTGAGGAATCCTCATACCGCCGTGTAAGACGTAAAAATTCCAACAATTACGGCGCTGGAAAAGGGGAGCAAAATTTCAAGATTGTTGACCAGAGGCCCTTTACACGGCGGTGAGAGACTCTCATACCGCCGTGTAACCTACTTGTAAACAAAATCAAAGACTTTGAGGCCACCTGTTGACTTTGAACGGTTATTTAGGGACTAAAGTTAGACATTGAGGGGGTCGATTTTTTTCTGGGAACGAAAGTACATTTATTTTCTCTGCAACTTAAGTTGAGATTTTTCATATAGTTTTAGAATTAATTTAAGCTGTTGTTATTTAAATCTGGGAGGAATAATCAGAGATAGTTGAAGGTTATTATTTATTTTTGAAGTTTTGAGAACAGATTGAACGGGAAGAACATCAATTTTATTGTTGTAAGAATTTCATTTTCAGATCTCAAATGGGTAATATCAACTTCTCTCTATTTAATTCAGTTTTTATTTCAATTATGAGTGAGTAATTCCTTTTCTTGCTAAGGGATGCCTTGAATCCCTAATAACCATGTGAATGCTTTGTGCGGATTGATTTATGCATATGCTTCAGTTTTATCTTCTCTGAATTAATCTGTTTGTTATTGAAATTAATGCAAGTTTGAGATTGATATACTGTGATAATCTTTGACTGTAATTCGTTTCATGAACTTACACATACTCTGTTCTATTTCTATCGATTTTCATGGATTTGATGAATCCGGGATGGTGGTTAAATCTGTGGATCTCTATTTTAATAGGTTCAGAATTGTAGAAGATAATTGAGTTTGATATCTGAATCCGGGATGGTAGGATCATCTAAACTTAGGACTTAAGACCTGTTTCGATGCTAATATATGTGCTGAATCCGGGATGGTAAGTACATGTATTAGAGAAGCTGGATCCGAAAGGCAGGCTATGGTATAGGCTAGGTTGTTCACTGATTTGCATATGTGATTGATGAGTTTGAGTATTTACATGGCACTATTGGGGAGGATGGGTATTCCTTGGCAAGATCTTTAAGTTATTTCATCAAATCTGTATTGGTATTAAGTCTGTTAATATTCTTTAATTAGTTATTTTATCAATTACAGTACTTAATTTTCACCTTAAATAATTCATCACATCAAACAATTGGGAATTCTTTAGCATACATTTAATTGCTGAAATTTACGCAACTCAGTCCCTTGGGTTCGATAACTTGTGGTCTTAATTATACATCACTATATTACTTGCCGATTCAGTACACTTGCTGAGGTCACGTCAGATATAGTTATCGATAATATTTTTGCATATAATGTTGCTAGTGATATTTTAAAAGAAAATGAAGATCTTGAACCTACATCTGTTGAAAAATGTAGAAATAAAAATGATTGGTCAAAATAGAAAGATGCAATTCAAGCAAAATTGAATTCACTTTCAAAACGTGAAGTATTTGGACCTGTAATCCGAACACCTAAAGGTGTAATGCTAGTGGGGTATAAATGGGTATATATGCAAAAACGAAATGAGAAAAATGAAATCGTAAGATATAAGGTGCGATTGATTGCACAAGAATTTTCGCAAAGACCTTGCATTAATTATAAATAAACATTGTAACACCCCCACCGTCGCCCTCGTTGGAAGGGCACCGGCGGGCGCGCTACCCGACGCTCACTCACATACAGGCACACACACACAGTGCGGAAGCATACATTCATACATAATCATACATGCATAAATGCGGGATAATTAAAAACTTACCTTGCGGGCAAAAACTGTTCATGCGGTAACTCACACACACGCAAGCACTAAGCGGAAGCATATACACATACACTCTTACCATCAGTGGACGCATAAGGCGAATGATAAAACCGAGGAACGATTTTAAACTTAAATATAACAATATTTACATAGCCCAAAATTACATCCAGGTCCTTACATATAATTACATATACAAAGGACTATGGAATTACAAAATCCAAAATACAGAAGCTGAACAAAATACAAAACTTCTAACTCCTATGTGGCCGACCTTGCAGATGCGTGACTTGAACGGAACCAACCTGCCACCTGCACGGGAAAAGAACCCGTGCTAAGCGATAACGCTTAGTGGGCAGAACACACAAGCAACATGGACAGCCATTCACAATGGTCATTAAAGCATAACACATTCATAATAGCAAATGCATATAGTCCTAACAGATAGATATACATGTTTGCATAAAAAAATCATGCGTTCAGAAGATCATAACCACATTCATGTACACATTACCTGATTGTTCTTTCCATTATCATAATCATGCGGTTACCATATTTCTATAATCATACTAAAGCAACCAAAGCAGACAGAATACCATACAGGATATAAGCGATATCATGCAATTACACATACAAATTAACTTTTACTTACCGAACTCACGGGCATCAGATGTCAGAGATTTCACATGCATAGCTACTAATTATCATGCAGAATGTACACCATCATCACGTAAAATCCCTAGAGGTTTAATCATACAAATATCATGCCGTAATACATTCACCTTATCCGAAATCCGAGGGACAACGTCAAAACACCACACTTCCACTGCGCAACACTAATACATAAATATCATGCCTTGAAATGTAAACACATGACCACACGCCGAAATCACTACAATAGGAAAAGCTCGAGAGAGAACACAAAACATAACACAATATTTATAACATTCCATGGTCAAGAGCACATTCATACGTATCTTGATTCACATACTTCACCATAACAATCAATAGCACCAAAATCACGTTCATATACATACTTATTAACCATAGCATTCAGTAATTCAAGTTCGCATTCATATACCTATTAATTCATATGCTTATAAACATAACTAGTCGGATTCACACGGTCATCAGCACAACATAATAAACTATAACCATGGCATTCAAGAGATCATGATCACAGTTGTACACCTTTCAATTCACATACTTATGTCCATGACTGATTGTATACGAACACATTCACAATATGATATATGTTGATAATCATGTACAATACACATGCTTGAGTCACATTTAACCCATTCAGAGATCCATAATCACATTATCTTAATCATATCAGATAAAACAAACAGGATACCTGCTGACTCAAAATAGTGGATAACGAGTGAACTGACAGTACCTTACGGGTACGAATCGAATACTGACATCACCTTACGGGTGTGAATCGAATACTGACATCACCTTACGGGTGCGAATCGAATATTTTAAAGGGTTCGCGAGGAACCAAACAGGGGACCTGATCAGGGTCCTAACGTAACTGAGGGTTGCAGCTAAGAGACTCTATTAGGCATGTCTAATTATCCACTTACTTGACTCTAGCAGGTCATGGGTAACACAAATCATGTTTTGAATTATATAATATATCATTATATAATATACAGAGTATGATAGACATATAAATGTTCATAATGTTAGTCTTGCATCATACCATACATATGGCAAAGCATATAATATAATTCAGTCCACACACCAAAACAACATTCCCAATTTTAAAGCATATCAAAGTCAGATATGGGAACACAGTCATGCTAAAGATTGTTAATACAAAACCCTAATCATACTATAGTGCTACTCATGATAACTATAACATATTTTTCTTAGGGACGGATCGTGAATTAAGATATACATAACACGTTTAACATTTTAGTAGGACAAGTTCCTAATGAAGAACCGTGACATTAGATATTCATTGATCATTTGTATTTCAAAATGCAATATGCGATACCATTTGCAGTATTAACATTAATAAACCAAATCATACAATTTAAATCAATTATTGACATGTTATCATTTCAGTAAACACACACTTCAGAATAATCATACAAATCACGTTCCAAGTCACCACATATCATTTATTTAGCATAATCCATAATACAATGGGTATTTAAACAAGTTCATAAAGCATACAGTAAGGAGAACCATGAAAAGGACATTTTAAACTCATTTTAGAAAATAGAGCATGAAAGAGAAACGGGGCAGAATGGAATCTCTGTCGCGATCGCGACCAAGTCGCGGTTGCGACAGAATACCAGGGTCACGAGTCCTGAGCAACCTTCACGAGTCGTGAAGGTTGCTCACGACTCGTGAGCGCTGTCCAGAGGCTCACGACTCGTGAGCATAGCTCACGACCCGTGAGCCTAGCTCACATCCCGTGAGCATTGCTCACGACCCGTGAGCCTAGCTCACATCCCGTGAGCATTGCTCACGACTCGTGAGCATTGCTCACGTCTCTTCACGGTTAACGATTCGTGAACTTGCCCTCAACATACGAAAGAGCTGGATTTCACATCTCTGTCGCGCTCGCGACAGAGTCGTGACTTCCAGTTACAGCAGAAACGCAGGAAAAACCAGAAAATTCCAAATCAAAAACCATTTTCACCCAAACAAATCCAAACTCAATCTTACCTCAAAATAGGCTTTCCAAACACTATAATCAGCATAAAACACAACATTTCAACAATTATTTCAAATCAAATTATCCATTCACAATTCAAGATCTCAAAAATTGGAAACCAGAAATTGCAATGAATTCAACCAAACCTCATAATCCTTTTAATAATTCCACAATCATGCATACTCATTCATCATAATTAAAAACCCATATAATATACACTCATTTAAGCCTAATAACCATATTCAATTTCCAGAAATTCAAACAAAACAAAACACACATGCAATCTAAGCGAAAATTAGGACAGAGACAACTCAAATAACTTCCAAACTGAAAATGAAGAACACAGAGCTCCCAAACCTCTTTGAAGCACAACCCAGCTGATCTCTTCAAGCTTGAACCTTCCCTTTTTCCTTTATCTTTCTTTTTAACACCCAAAACTTGCATAAACAAAAACCCAGAATTCTCTTAATCTAAACCCTAACTCAAATAAAACCAAAAGAAGAAGAAGAGGGAGAACCCAAACATAGGAACCCTAAATGCCACACTTACCTCTTCAATCTTGTTCCAAATCTCTGTCAAAATCACCTCTAAGCATGCACAAACTCCAGCCAAAAGAGAAGCAAGGAGGAAGAACAGAAAATGAATAAAGGAAGAAGAAGGAAAACGTGAGAGGGAGGAGAGAACGTGAATGCAGATTTTCTGTGTTCTCTCTCTCTCTCTCTCTTTCTCTTTTCTTCTTTTCACATTCAATGCCCATCAACCAAGTCCACTTGGCAAGCTTTCATTGAACCAACCATTCCTCCTTTGACTTCCAACACCAAAGCACCATACACATATATACACCACATAATTATTTAAGTAGATATTTTAATGCCTTGGTACAATACTCCCATTTCACTAGATACTTCCTCCACTAACATACTAGATTAGTTGATGCATTAAATTCCTTAATGTCTAATATTCTCATGCACCAATTACCGATTTACCCTTGAAATTCCAACTTGGCACGCACATTCCGACTGGGCCCGATTTGGGGTGTGACAAACATATTCTCCAGTAATGGATGCAATTACTTTTAGATATCTAATTAATCTGGCAATTTGTGAAAATTTTGACATTCGTCTATTGGATGTTATTACAGCCTATTTATACGGCTCACTTGATAGTGAAATTCATATGAAAATACCTGAAAGATTTAAAATGCCTGAAGCATATAAAGATTCTCAAGAAATTTGTTCAATAAAATTACAAAAATCATTATATGGATTAAAGCAATTTGGACGAATGTAGTATAATCGTTTTAGTGAATATTTGTTAAAAGAAATATATAATAATGATCCAATTTTTCCATATGTATTTATAAAAAGATCAGGATCAGAATTCGTCATAATTGTTGTATATGTTGATAATTTAAATATCATTGAAACTCCTAAACATCTTAGAAAAGCAGTAGATTATTTAAAGAAAGAATTCGAAATGAAAGATCTTGGAAAGACAAAATATTATCTTGGCCTGCAGATCGAGCATTTAAAAGAAAAATTTTTTATTCATCAATCAACTTATACGAAAAAGATCTTAAAGCGATTTTATATGGACAAATCACATCCATTGAGTACCCCAATGGTTGTAAGATCATTATAAGTAAATAAAGACCCATTTCGTCCTCGAGAGAATGAAGAAAAACTTCTTGGTCCCGAAGTACCATATTTAAGTGCTATAGGTGCATTGATATATTTTGCTAATAATACAATACCAGATATAACATTTGTTGTAAATCTATTGGCGAGATTTAGTTTTTCTCCGACAATAAGACATTAAAATGGAATTAAGCATGTTTTTCGATATCTCCAGGGAACAATTGATATTTATTTTATTCTAATAAATCCAAATCACATTTAGTTGGTTATGCAGATGCAGGATATTTATCTGATTCACATAAAACTCGATCACAAATAAGCTATCTATTTACTTATGAAAGCACAGCCATATCATAGCGGTCTACAAAGCAAATTTTAGTTGCTATTTTTTCGAATCATGCAGAAATAATTGCAATGCATGAAACAAGTCGAGAATGTGTTTGGCTAAGGTCATTGATTCATCATATCTAGAAGATGTGCGGCTTGCATTTTGGAGAAAATATTTCAACAATACTATATGAACATAATGCAACATGCATAGCTCAATTAAAAGAAGGGTTCATCAAAGGCGATAGAACGAAACACATTTCACCAAAAAAATTTTTCACTCATGATCTTCAAAAGAAAGGTGAAATAGATATTCAACAAATTCGTTCAAGTGAGAATTTGACAGATTTATTCACCAAAACATTACCCACTACAACATTCGAAAAGTTGAAATACAGTTTTGAAATACGCAGAATTAAAGATATGTCTTTATGAAATGGAGTAAAATACACTGCGCTGTACTTTTTTTCCCTTATCTAAAGTTTTATCCCACTGGGTTTTCTTGGCAAGATTTTTAATGAGACAGCTTAGTATGTATATTGCAAATATTGTGTATTTTTTTTCCTTCACTAGGTTTTTATCCCATTTGATTTTTTCGAGTAAGGTTTTAACTAGGCATAATTTTTCAATTTTTAATTTTTTTAGGCATTCAAGGGGGAGTGTTGTAAATAAATAAGTTTATGAATATTCATAAATCATAGAAATTACACAGGTATATATGAAAAAAGTTTCATATCAGGTCTTTTAATTAAGGTTTTTTTTTAATTAAAAGGATTAAATAAATGAAATTAAATATTAATTGCTTAATTAAAGTTGTAACTGCCCATTTAATTCCCATTAATTTTGTAACTTACATTTTTTATTAATCACGTTAATTAATAGTCCTCATAATTAAGGATATAAAACACTTTATAAATAGGGAAAATGTAAAGATAAGAAATAAGAATAAGAGAATAATTACTTTCTTTCCATTTCTCACCAAAACTCATTCTTTTGTTTTTATTTTTATAATCCGTTTTTATAATATTTTATATAATTTTGGTATTTTATAATAAATAAGAATATATTATAACCATTGTTTTCAGGACTGGCCGGTCAACTCGTTTGAACCGGGAACAAGTAAGAATTTAAGTTTGATTCAACATTAAAAACGGAAATGAAGAAAAACGGATTAGACCGGTAACCACCGAACCGGATGAGAATCCGGTTTTTTCTCAAAAGTTAACAGAACCCTAAAATTACCCCCGATTCCCACCTGTCTGCTGCTCGATATTTTGTTCCTCCCTACCTTCATCTGTTCTTGTCTCATCCAGCCACCACCGGAGTTTCCTTGGCCGGCCACCGATCAAACCTTCTGTCGCCAATCAGCTTCATTGTTTTTCGGTAAGTATAGCCTTTTTTTTTCCGTTTACTCTCGCTCTGATTTCATTCTTCAATTGATTTTCATTTGGTCTTGGAGTACATTGGTCTCTATTCTAAGTTCTTGATTGATTTTTTATAATATAATGATGATATTAACTCAAGAATGGCTGATTAGGGCAGAGATTAGAAGACAACTCAAGAATCTAGCCATCTAGAAGTAGTAACCTTGACTAGCAAAACAAAAATGGCGTTTTGTCTTCTTAATTTCTTTTTTTTTTTTTTTTTTGAATTTTTATATATGTTGTTGTTTTTATCATTTCAATTATTGCATATAAAAATGTTTTTATCATTTTCAAGATCCAACTGAAGTGAAGTGCTCAGTTCCAAACCAAACCAAACCCAAATATTTTTATTATAATAGTAGTAACCAGGTGTGTAAGAAAAGGCATTACCTTCACATTGCATATTTTTGTTGTTTGGATTTTTCTTTTTCTTGCTAAAAATCATTTGTATAGAAAATATCTATAAGCTTCTTTCTGGTTATTGTAATTGGAAATCACAAATTGCATTCTCAGCATAATTGGTTTTATTTTAACAAAAATGAAGAGGTTAAAGCCAAAATTTAAAACTTGAAGACCCTGCAATGTTTAGACGCTTCTCAGCAGCCACCTTCATGATCATATTATATTTTCAATTTTTTATAAATAATTATATTTAAAAAAAAAACAAAAAATACAATTAAATCCAATCAAACCAGTTGAAACATGAATCAGCTGACATGCCGGTTCGACATTCGATTGGGCTATGAAAACATTGATTAGAACCTTCATATATTAATTATAATTAACAACGGAAAGATGGAACAGATCAAATTCGCAATCAACTAATCCTAGCTGCTCTTACAATGGCTGACTTTTTGTTCGAACCCTAACCATTTCATTTATTTTCCTCAACTAATCCTAGCTGCTCTGGCTTCTCCACCTTTCCTATTTGTAGCTCATCTCCAGCAACTCTTGGACCGATTTCTGCTGATTATTCCAGTGACGTACCACCGCAACTGGCAAGGTAGAACCCCTTCACGCTTTTGAGTTTGCCTGTAAGATGTTATTTATCTCACTAAATTTTGTAGAATTTGCTTATTAGGCATAGACAACTACTATAGATGCTAATTCATAAATGATTTGTAATTTAGAGCATAGATTGACAATCAGCCTAGCCTCTTAGGGCAGGAAGCATCTGACCTTGCTGGTTGCCTCAAATAGTGCCAGGCAATAAGTTATACAGCTACATGGATTCATTAGGGAAAAATACCAGTTCTTGATTGCTGGTGTTTGAGCAGTGTAAGTTAGTTGGTGACTTACATTGTATTTAGAATTTTCTCTAGTCAATATTACTGAAAAGTTTATAGGATTAATTTTTCCTTTTGTATTGTAATTCATTTGTAGACGTTATGACAAGCATGATGAGGTCACAAGTTCTGATCTTCTGAATTGATTAATAGATTAACCAGTGCCTTCTTGTGATTATTGCATTGAGAAATTCTAAAGATAATCATTTGAATGACTAGTGTGACTAGGGCCTCACATCATACTTCCTTATTTTTGAAGAAAAAAGATCATCTAATGGAGAGTTATGTTTATTTTGTTTAGTAATCAAGTTCTGCTGTGGAGGACCAGAACAGTGAAAAATGCCTCTTTATGACTGCATGCTTTTGTTGAAACCTCATGTGAAGAAGGAAGCATTGATGGACTTGGTAGCTCGAGTAGGAAAACACGTTTATAGCAGAAACGGCGTTCTTACTGATATAAAATCATTTGGCACTGTGCAACTGGGTTATGGAATTAAGAAGCTTGACGGAAGGTACTTTCAGGTGAATATTTCTTTTGCTTAAACAGCTATAAGTTAATGAAGTTTTCCTTTTTTCATTCTTGTTGTGATCAACCATTTTCTATGTAAATGTGGTTGTTGTTAGAGTATCACCTGATAAAGGGTCATTTGGCTTGTTTGCTAATTTTTTTTTTAATTACCGTTTGTTATATGCTTTGCTTAACGCAACTTAAACTTCTAGAATAATGCACAATCTCAATTTTTTTTTTCCTCTTTGTTTTGGAAGTCATTCTCATATGGTATCAGAGACCAAGCAAAATTTTAAACAGCTCTCATATGATAATGAAAACCAAACAAAATTTTAATGTCTGCTTTTTTAGATTCTTTGTTAAATCAGGGATGGTTGTTAATATGCTTTTCTAAGTTCCTACATTCGCTTTGAAATTTCATATTATTCCTCATCAAGCAAGGACATGGAATCCATAGAGATTTTGTACAGAGAAACAAAAAACAGAAAATAAATAAAATAGAACCTTGCTGTTTGCAAGAATGTCCAAGACGCATTGCCTTCTGTGTACCCATGAAACTTAATTTTGAAATTGATGCGGCTTAGTCACACTAGATTGATTGCTGAGGGAATGAAGTGAAATTGAGAATCTTCCCAATAACTTCCACAAATCATGAGGTCTGCGATTGCCCTTTTCTCTCTTTGGTTCTTGGCTCTTCCAATATGAAATTTTTATTTGGCCTCCGCCAATGAAGTATCTTGTCAAGTGTTCCAGAAATTCAAACTGCTTACTCAACTCTGCTGCCCAAAAGTTCTCTCTCCTTTGCTCTGTTGAGTGAAGGAAATGTATCCATCTGTTGTTGATGAAAAGCAACTGCATCATAGTTGACTTTAATGAAGTATTTTGCTGCAGAACATGATGAGGTTCATGTTAGATTACTGATAGTTGCTAGCTGCAGGTTATGTGCAATTCTGTAACATGCCTGCGCTGTGTGATCATTCCTGTTGACTCTGAGAAAATCTTCTTTTTTTTTCATTGGAAGTACTTACATAACTTGATTGGAGAAATGCACTCCTATTTCCATATTATTGTTCAGGGCCAACTAATGCAGATGACTATGATGGCTACTCCCAACATGAATAAGGAGCTGCATTACCTAAACAAGGAGGATCGCCTTCTGCGATGGCTTCTTGTTAAACATCGACACATTGAATATGGGCTGGATTTTTATGGTGAAGATTATGGCGGAGAAGAGCTCAGCAGAGTTTCACAAAGTAGGCCTTTTGTCGATGATGAGGATGACAGTGACGATGATGAGGATGACAGCGAGTGTGATATGGACCAGGAAGAGATGAAAGAACAATAAGTAAATAATTCATTTGGAAATTCAGGTGCTCCGAATATTGGGTCTCATTTGCATCTTGCTAGAATTTCCAGATGTATGTTCTATTTAAGCCCTTAGTTGCAGTAGAATAGTGAAACCAGGTTTTCACAAATTGGTTTATTGGTATACTGGCTTTGCAAGTTTTGCTGCCGCTGATAAATTGACAATTGGCGTTTTGCCTAGATGAATTAAGGACAATAGTGGCATTAGATGGCATGATTTTATCTGTAGACGTATATTTTGATGAGGTAACAGATAAAGCTCTTTTTAAAGAAGAAAAAATATGGAGGGGTCTATGTTAAAGATCAATGATCAATGATCTGATGGCCAGCATTCATTTTCATGTGTTTGAACTTCCTCTTCGCCAATGATCTGATGGCCAGCATTCATTTTCATGTGTTTGAACTTCCTCTTCGCCAGGTTTGCAGTAATTGTGTTTTCAAATTGATCAACCTCGAGAAATTCATGTGTTTGCTGAATGTGGCTTGATCAATAATTTGTCTCGAGAGAGAGAAGCCAATGGGCTTGTCTTTGTAATTATCATCGTAATTCTGGTGTAAATATTTTACCAAGTACAACTAGTTAGGGGTGTTTAAACTCAACGTAACTCATCCAAATCATTACATCCAATTCACTTAAATCTATTTTATTAGAATTTCTTTAGATTATTATAACTCGTATGAGCCATTAAATAGAAGAAGAGAAAAAGATAATTCATTGCAAGCAAGGCGTAACTAACACAAAACAGGCATTAACAAAACTACTAACAGGATACGTCCTTTTATGCTATTGCAGACCTTCTTCAATTGCTTTGAACTTAATAACAGATCATGGACACTCTTAAAACCAGATAATAGTAATGATAGCAAGAAAAAATGAGAATTTTAGAGATTCGTGATTTATTTAATACTAAGGCAGTGTATGTAGACTGAGTTTTGTTTCAACCATACAACAAGCATTTTTTATATAGAAAATAGAAAACCTAATAGACAATATATAGACGTCATCATTTACATAATATCTTTTTACAAAGATAAAAAAGATAATATAGTATTTCTCCTTAAAAGGAATGGAGACAAGCGATATGTGCACTCTATTTTATACAAGATGGTCTCTATCTTTATTTCTTGATTTGTTCATGGGAGGAAGACATATTCATATCTTCTGGATTTTTTAAATTCATATTAAGCTCGTTTGCAAATGCTGCAATAAATTCTCCAGTATTGAGCTCACTGCACTCAATAAAGTTATCATCAAGAGTCCATGGATCTTGTGAGTTCAGAAATAGTTTAAAAACTATGTTTCCAACAGGTCTTTCCAATAATTTTGGAACAGGAGGATTTGGAACTATTCTAGAGGGCCATTCATTCCTTCTGCCTAGAGATGTGCAATGTAAAATACTTCATACTTTTATGAATTTTGCCTCCACTCAAAATTTTCAATTGTGTAAAATGTAGTAATAGTTTTATGAATTGCCCCCTACACTTTTAAAAAATTTGCCCCTAGTTCTAACTCTGCCAGTTGGGCAAGAAGACTGTTAGGATCAATATTATTCATCTCATAAAGAGAAACTTCTAACCGGTTAAGAATTTGAGCATTATGCAAAGGTTCAAGTTCAGCAAATGTTTGCCAATGGAAGACCTAATTTTGTGACCATAAGAGTATTTGTGTGGAATTCCAAACATGAGGCCTCTGGAAGAAATAAAGAACAATATTATTGTCGGCTACTGCATCGAGTTTCTTCTATATTTGTTCATTGTGAATTTTTTTAAGTAAATATTTTTGCCACCAGATAAGAGGATTATATTATTCTAAAAACTGCCATTGATTGTCTTCATTATCAAGGAAATAATTATTAGATTTCAAAAATCTATATATAAAGTTGAAAGATTTGGTGATATCTTTTTCCAAAAAAAGTTTTATTTCAATGATAATTATCTTGTTGATTGCAAAAACTTGGACATTTTCATTTTAACACATCAAAATAGCTCTTACTCTTATGAGAAAATCTGACCTTTCATCTCTTCTTTATAAAAGGGGAGTTCCATTTATTTTCTTTCCGTTTTTCGTTATTTTTCTTTATATTCAAATTCTGAAATTCATTATATGTCGGTTTTGTCTTCTAATGAGTTCCTGATTTAACAGCTCTTTTCCTCAATCCCACCCCTCTATTACACTATTCTCATTCTATAAAATTAGGGACATCAAATGCAATAAATGTTACAGTTTAGAGACTAAAAATTACCTTTTGCCTAGACTTGCAAATGAGTTTGGTCATTCGAGTTCAAGTTCAAATTATTTCGAGTCAGTTCTTTTGGTTTCGAATTTTTTGAATCACTTTTGGATAGTGTCATTTATATTTTAGGTGTTTTGGTCGAATTTTGGATCACAGTTAAAACTGAAAAATCGGATCGAAATTGCAAATAAAATCATAAGCTAATTGATATATTTGATTCGGTTTTTGATTTAATTGGTTTGATTTTGACTTTTTGGTATCTCGGGTCAATTTTGACTTTTTCAATTTTCTTAGTTAAATGTAATTGACATCATATATAATTCATCATATCGGTCAATTTGACTTGTAGGTATTTCGGATCAACTTTGACCATCGGTCAAACATATCACTATTCACTGCAAAATCGTGATCCGAATTTTAATTTTAGTTTTAAGTACTTTAAATGGATTTATTTTCATTCCCAATTAGATTATTGAGTTTGTCTCAAATGATATTATTTACAGTCCGAAAAAAATACTATTTATTTCGGATGGCACTATTCGTTTTTTGAAATTACTATTCACGGTTTGAAAATATACTATTCACAAATTTTGAATTCTCGGAGCATTATATTATTTTTCAGATTTGAAATGTTATAATTTGATGAAAAAAAATTAAAAGAGTACGATAAGAACAACAAGGCAAGGTAATAGATGAGTCGTGAGTAATAGAACAACAATAAATTATGGCATGGAGCGAAAATCATCGAAAATAAAATATGTAAAAAATAAAAATAATAAAATATAATATTAATTATTATTTTTTATTTTATTTTTTTATTTTTTTTCTTTTATCTTTTATAACTCACAATTTAAATAACTAGATATTTTTTTTCAGATTAAATTAAATTTTTTACAAAATTGGGATGAAAATATTACTAAAATGGTGTAATGTTTATATTTATGATTAAATTAAATTTATAAATAAATATAATATAAAAAAATTTAATTTAAAAAATCGAATCACTAATTTGAATCAGATCGAATATTAAATATTTTCGGACAAATTTTTTAGTTCATATCAGATTTTAAAATTTTAAAATTATTCAAAATTATTTTTAAATTCAAATCATAATTTCCCAACGCATTTATAACGAATTTTCAGATCATATAAAAATATTTCTACAGTTGCCAAATTGGAAAACTTTGTGTGCTTAGCGTGGCTGGCAGGTAGGACGGTTGCATGGTCGCTAATCCATCGAATTCTATTTACAACAATACAAACAAGTCACTGTCAAGACCAAAGGCAAAACTCAGAAAATAGACTACACGTTTCCACGTTGACTATTTAGTATGGCCAGCAAATAGGGCTGTATAAAATCGAACCGAATAGATTTTGATATATTTGGTTCGATTTTATTGATTTTCGATTCTTTCGGTTATAAACTGAAATTAAAATTTTGATATTTCGGTTCGATTTTGTAAATTAAAAAATTGAAAGAATCGAACCGATCGAAGTATATAAAACACACTGTTTTGCGCTTTTATATATATATATATATGACTTAACCTAAATTTGTTTCTTTTTCTTCCTTACTTGCTATGTAACCAGCCCCCAGTGGACTTCTCTTCTTCCTTCGATTCTCCATCTCTGTCTCAGTCTAAGCTTCTCGCAGCCATGATAAGTAGGTTATTAATTATTTAATTTTTTTGTAGTTTAGTCTATTTGGGAGCTTGAATTGATCTTCACTTCTTCCTTCTATTATCCATTTCCATAACTAGGAAATTTGCCTTACTACATAGCACCGGTAAGAAATTTGAATTTTTGCTATGTGGATTTTTTTATCATGTAATTTAACCCAACTTTTCGTCACTTTTTTATACACTTTCACTCTTCATTATAAAGAATCTTTATTAAATATTATGCAATGATTAATACTTATCCATGTAACAAATAAGTAGATCCATTACGTGGTTATCTGCTTAAATTTTAAATTTTAATTTCTGCTATTTTTTCCGGGTGTATGTGGTGATCTACTTGCTATGTTTATTTCTGTTTGTAATCCCGAAACTTTGTAATTCTTGTTTCTATGACTGCTTTTTTGGATTTCAAATTTGCTGTTTAGAGTATAGCATATGCATGTTATTTATTTTTATTGTGTTTGAGAGGAAAATAGAGTAAATGATGGTCTAATAAGATATTCAAATGTAAAGTTCAATTAATTACCAAATTATGAAATTATCCATTTCATGAAATTTTGTATTTTTAATATATATATAAATTTACTAGAAATATTTTTTAATGAAATTTTAGCTTATGGTCGACACTAGAATTTATGGACTATCCAATGATGATAATTAGAATAAATTAATTTGATACAAAGTGATAATGCAACAATTTTCCTCTGTATTTGCTTCCATACTCTTTTAGAGATTATAATGCCTAGCAAATAAAAATATTTTTATATTTTTCAATTGTTTTATATTGTGTTTTGACTGTTTAGTTGAATTTATTTAATCATTGTTTGTTTGTATGGAATGCAGGTTTAAGAAAACTTAATTGGATTTGTTGCTGTGTTATGTATATGACATTATGTTATATTTATTTACATATATATTTTTTTAATTAAAGGATATTGAATATATTATTAATTAGAATTTATGCTGTATTTATTTTTAATGTATATTTTTTTAGTATATATTATGAACATAATATGAAAAATTTATGTATGTTTTTTTTTCTTTTAATTATTTTAAATGATTTTATTTTGTTGAATATAAATTAATTTAATTTGTCGATGCGTATAAGTTAAAAATAATAAAAAAGGACTTATATTTATGTGAGAACCGATTGGACCGAACCGAACGAAATTATTTTGATTTAAGTCCTAATAAGTTAGATCCGTGATTCAATTCTAAAAAATATTAAATTTCAATTTTTGGTTTATTCGGTTCGGTTTAAAATCTAACCGAACCAATCATTTGCATAACACTAGTCAGCAAGAAAATAAAGGTCGCTGGACCCACAATCTGATGGGACCTTTTGTTTATGGGTTGGGGTCCACAAGCAAAATTAGCCGATAGCCTCATCTTTTTCAATTATGAACAAATAAATAATTCTGACATATATTAAAATTCTTCCTAATCTGAGGCGTTTGTTTTTAGTTTAATACTATTATTTAATAACAAATAAAATAATAAACATCGTCGCCCAGATTTTGCTAAACACCACCAGAAGAAAACGGCCCGCTGTAATCTCTCGATCCTAGTTGCCTCCTCCGCCTTGATTTAATTTGATTTCTAATATTAGAAAATCGATAAATTATGGAAACAACGGCGACCGAGGTGACGGTGACGAAGGCCGGCGGAGAAGGAGAGGAGGGATCGGAGAGGGAAGGGTCGCATGGCAGCTCCGGCGTCGGAAATAGCGGTGGTGTTCTTGAAGAAAATGAGAAGGAGAAGGAGAAGCAGAAGCAGAAAGAGAAGGAGAAGGTTAAGGGAATGTCGGAATATTTTGGTTGGGTATATCACTTAGGCACCAATTCTATTGGGCGCCAGTATTGTCACCTAAGATTTCTGTTTGTGAGAAGCAAGTATGTCGAGATGTACAAACGTGATCCTCACGAACACCCAGGCATTGTAAGCACTTTCTTCTTTCTTTTTTCCTCTATTGCACTGTTTTAACTTACACTTTCTAAATTTGTTTCTTGGCGGATCCAATTTCCTTCTTGTTTTTTTTTTTCCATGTATTTTGTATAATTTAATGGTTAATTAGTTAGTCGGACGGAGCTGTAACTCAAGCTTCACTTTGTGATCCTTATGACCAATTCAACTGAGAAAGGAAAGAGAAGAAAAATATTTGTTACTTTTAAATATTGAATTATTTAGATATTCAATTTTCTTTTCCTTAGTTTTGGAGTGGAGCGCATTTGAGCTACACTTTTCAAGATGTGAACCAGAATTTAAGCTTCATCAAACGTGAAATTTGTGACATATCATAGAAAGATGTGTGGATATAGGTCTTCTAAATAGTAAGTTGATCTTCTGCACATTTTTAAGGTCATCAAGGAAACAAATCAAGCTTAAGCACTCTTTGCCAATGGAGATTTGATACTGATAAGACTGGAATTGGTAGTTGCACTATGGGATATGAGAAAGATCTTGACTATTAGGTGTGCTAGGTTGAGCAGTCTTTGTGCTGTTGTGGAACACTGGGGAGAATGAAATTGCATCAGTAATTTTCTTGGTTGTCTGGACTCTGTTTTTACTTAAAGTGGTGAATGAAAGTAGAGGTTAGAAGCCAGTGCAATGAATTTTCTGCAGCCTTGATAACATCCAAAATCAGTATAACTACTTGAAAGGAGCTGCTACTTATCCTCAATCTTTTCATAATATCATGAATTGGTAAATGAGATTCTTTAGTGTGGATGCATTGGGTTCAGCTGTTTAACTATGTTGAATCAGAGTTCTCTGTGGCATATTAAGCTTTGTATTGGAGTTTACATTGTCTTACGAGGAACATTCAACTAGCTTCATATTTAGATTGTGCATGTAACTAGCTTTTGATGAGAAGAATAAATAATTTAAAATAAAAAAATAAAGAAAAATGATTGTTTCAGATGCATTGTGGGCCACGTGTTAGTAGCAGTATTAGTATGCATATTCCTAATATTAAATGACAGTATTGGTATTATTTGAAATTAGGATTTCTATTACTCTTTATTTCCTATTTTCCTATTTCAAATATATGTAAGCTCTATTTAAAGAGCAGTACAACTAAGAAATAAAGCAAGCAAAAGTGTTGCCAAAGTCCTAAGAGATTTGGGTCTCCCTTTCAATGAGTCCTAAGGTTCTTGCTTCCTTTAATGAGCTCAATTAATTCCCTGTCATTATAGGTCAATCAAAGAACTGTAACAAGGGATAAAATCTGCTTTTGGTTACTGATTTCACTGTTAATCACCCCCAGTCACGATCCTTAATGTGGAAACATAACAATGATCAGCATGTTTTAAAGTGTGATTGTGGATGTTAGATTTACTGGGAACTTTCCATCTTTGTGGATTTCTCAAAATATGCATGGCATTGTGGTCTCCTACTTTCTTCCATGCATACGGGATTTCATTTATTGAAGTGCTTGGCTCTTTTCATACTGTTTCGTGATGCCATATAGAACTGATACTCTTTCTTTGAATTTGTCTGTCTTGCTTATTGCTCTTTTGTAAAAGAATTGTCTCCCTATTCCATGTTGTCTTTCCCAGTAGGGGATTGTTGTGTAAAGGAAATTACAAAGTTTTTTATCCTCTTCTAAGACTAGAGATCTAGAGAGGATGTCATATCTTACAGAGGCAGAATAATGAAGATGAGAATTTAAAGTGAGGTGGTAACTGGAAGAGGTTGAAAATTATTTGTAGAACACTCATTTCCTTTTTGACAAGCTAAACTGTTGGTGAATGAATTCTATGCTTATGTACACGACATTTGAAACTTTGTTTGACTACCTGTTAGCTGGAATATTTATGCACCACATGATGAGTTTATAATGATGTTGAGTTGTTGATTAATGGTAGCCAATTTTTCTTCTGATTTACTCATTCTTTCTATCAACTTATGCATGATAAGTATTCTCAGCCTACCTCATAATCTAGATGTTATAAGTTAGAGGGGCTAATAGGTTATCTAAAAGCCATCAACATTATAAGCAGGTGATTTGGGAATTATAACCAAGAACAGTTCAAGAAGGACATATTTAACAGCCACCTTCATGTGAACTTAGGAGAAACAAAGAGGAAATAAAGCTCTAATACAATATTAGAAATCCAAAACCAACAGCCAAACCTAGGTGTTGGAATTAAAGAGGCTAATAGTTTAGGTCCTCAACCTGTTTTAACCAAGAATGGCCCAAGAAGAATATATTTGCAATTCTAATTAAGAAGCTTATATATCTGTCATTGTTCATCATTTATCTTTATTTCTTATGACAACATTGAATTGCAAAATGATTAATTGATTGAGTTCTTATTTTTATAGAAGATCTTTGCAAAATATTGAAGGAGATGATATTATACATAATAATTTACAAGATTTAAGAACTCTGATATAAGTCTGCCCAGAGATTCATGCTTTATTCCAATTATGTAGCTTGTGGAATAGAAGGTTGGAAAGGTGGCATTGGGCAATTCTCAATTGTAATTGCGTGCATTCTGTATTGTCCCTATCTCTGTCAATGCCAATAGTTCAAACAAATGTAGATTTTTATGCAATATGAATATGTTCTTAATGTACAGTATTGTTGAGCTTGGGCCCAAGATATCAAAATCAATGTGCTGTTCATGATGTGAGCCCCATTAAAATTGCAGTATCTGTGTGTAGTTTGATTTACTTACACTTGGTGCTCAACATTTTCTGATGTAGAAACCTATTAGGAGGGGTGTAGCAGTGCCTACCCTGGTCGTGGAGGAGCTAGGCCGTCGAAAGGTCAACCATGGGGTAAGGCCCTTTTGTTATATTTTGAACTTTATCAAAATTTTCTTTTTTTTTTTTATTTTTATTTTCTGTTATTTTACTCAAAACTTAGGGTTGATCATTTGACATATTCGTCTATTGCATAATGAGTCAATTCCATCTATAGTGATTCTGATCACAAACAGCTTCTCATCTGTTCCTTTCAAGATTCTTGTGTGCACCATTCTTATTTTTGTTTCCATGAATATTTGTAGGATGTTTATGTTGTACGGTTTTACAATCGATTGGATGAGACAAAAAAGGGAGAGGTAAGTTGCAGTTCATCTCCATTTAGCACTTATTTAGGCCATGATTTTCTGATGTAGAGGATATCACAACTCAAATGATTGATGAACATTGTTAGTTTTGTCCTTCATGTTCTAGGTCATCCCTTCTTTATATGTTGCACTGTGCTAGTGCAATTCAATTTTTTTTCCCTGATAAAGTGTTTACTCATTTCATCAAAATGCATGTAGCATTTGATTGTAATCAGCATGAAGGAAAAATGTTTGACTAAAATGGTTGAAGGCCTTATAGCGTGCTTACCTAAGCTAGTAGAAAACAAAGAAAACAAAAGAAAAAAGGAAGGACCCTTTAGCAAGACATACACTATAAGAAGGGGATTGAGAACTGCATGAAGCATAGCCTTGAAAAAGAAAAGAGCTTGATTACTGTTGAATATAGCTGTAAAGTGTTGAATTTAGCTGTAAGATTGAATATTAAATATTGTAGTTAGGAAGTGATTTAGGAGCTAATTTAGGAGTTGTATTTAGTTGATTTAATTTTCAATTACTCTTGTATAAATTCAAGTTTTATGTTAATACAAAGGTAAGAAATCCTAGTCTGAATTTCTTCATGGTATCGGAGCTTCTGCCATTTCTAAAGGGTTGAGTTTACTCCCTAGTATTAAGGTTCTTGGTTTTCAGTTCTTGGTTCCAGCACTCGTTGTATCATTTAGAGTGTACTGGATTCTTTCGACAATTTAAGAGGTCGATTTATCTCCCTCTCTAAACGACGCTACCCACCTAGGAAGGAAGACAAGCCTCTCTTCGGTCTCTGTCCGGAATCATGACGGCGTTAGAATCCGGCAACATTGTTCACATTAGTACGTTGAGTTCTTCATCAAGGTCGCAATCTGCCCGTTCATTGTCGTCACCGCCCTCACCGGAAAGAAGCCCAGGCCGAGTCCGGTCAGTGCACCAAATCTCGGCGCTGTCCGACCATGCGCATGGCCACACGTGCCGTCAGATCATTTCGGCCCCAACCTTCACGCGCCGGCGCGTGTAGCGCATGTTGCTACCTCCGGCCACCGTCTGTCACCGGATCTTGTCTACCTAGGTCGCCGGCCTCCTGCGATTCCGACCAGCACCTCACCGGTCAGTTCTGAAGTCGCCGTTAGCGTTTCTTTGGGGTTACGTGTTCTCTGCCTCTCTTGCTCTTCATCCATCCATCCTTTGCTGTCACCAGAATGCTACTCTAAGTCTCTTCCAACTCTGTTCAACCAATCTTCGGCCACTTTTGAA
Organism: Excoecaria cochinchinensis; assembly: GCA_947683425.1. NCBI lineage: Eukaryota > Viridiplantae > Streptophyta > Magnoliopsida > Malpighiales > Euphorbiaceae > Excoecaria > Excoecaria cochinchinensis. Next base: position 8,399,190 of record CANTUQ010000105.1, read on the forward strand.
GTATTGGTACTTTGGATTTCTCGTGATCAGGTTCTGTAATTGTATTGTTTTCTGCTCATTGTATTTTTTTAATCTCCCATTATGTCAGAATTTGAAACTAAACAAGTAGAGAAATTTTATATGGCTAATGATGGTCAAATTAGCCCAATTAAATTAGATGGAAGTAATATTTATTTAGCCTGGTCTAGATCATGCCTATTATCTATTAAGGCCAGAAGATTGCAAGGGTATATTACTCGAGATAAAAAACCACTACCTGTTACTGATCCTACTCTTAGTCAATGGGACTCTGATAACTCATTGGTTATGTCTTGGCTTCTAAATTCTATGCACCCTAAAATTTTTAGACAATATTTACTGCTTGACACTGCAGAGAAGATATGGAAGGCTGCAAAATCTATTTATTCTCGTATGGAAAATGATGCTCGAATTTTTGAGCTTAGGAACAAAATTCATGACACGAAACAAGGTGAGCTTACTGTTTCGGATTATTTTTCTGAATTGAGCAGTTTGTGGTAGGAATTGGATTATTATCAGAATTTTCAAGCTAAGTGTGATGATGATGCTATATTAATCCAAAATATGATTGAAAAAGAGCGAGTGTATGATTTTTTGGCTGGTTTGAATTCTGAATTTGACCAATTAAGAGTTCAAGTCATTGGTAGATCCCTCTTTCCATCTCTTGAAGAGGCACTCTCTTATATTCAGCAGGAAAAGACCAAAAGAGGTGCCATGCTATATACTGCACCGGTTGAAAATTCGGGTTTAACTGTCCATTTTACTCAAGAGAAGTCGAAGGGTGTCTCTTCTAATCAAGATCGTTTGCACTGCAAATACTGTGGGAAACCAAGGCATACAAAAGAAACTTGCTGGAAGTTACACGGGAGACCTACTAGAGGTCCTGGGGGAAAACGAGCCAATTGGTACTGTGAATACTGTGGGAAACCAAGGCATACAAAAGTAACTTGCTGGAAGTTACACGGGAGACTTACTAGAGGTCATGGGGGAAACGAGCCAATTCAACTAGGGCTCAAGCAAATATGTTAGAAGCAGCTGAATCATCTAAGGAGAAAGCCCCAATCGAAAGTCTCTCCTCTGAAGAAGTTCAATATTTCAGACGTCTTATGTCACAACTAAATCTTTCATCCAGTGTTACCTCGAACTCTGTCCAAAAAGGTAACACACTTGCTCATCTTAACTCTTGGATTTTTGATTCTGGTGCGAATAGACATATGACAGGCACTTCTAAAGGTTTTCTTAACTACTCATGTCTAAAAAGGGATAGTGTCAGGGTAGCTGATGGGTCATTTACTCCTATTTCTGGGACAGGTTCCATTGTCTGTACTCCAAATATTAAGTTGTCTTATGTTCTTCATGTTCCTCAATTTCCTATCAATCTTTTATCTGTCAGTGCTATCACTAAATCTCTAAACTGTAAAGTTGAGTTTTTTCCTGATTATTGTAACTTTCAGAACCTTTAAACAGAAAAGAGGATTGGTAGTGGCAAAGAGCATGATGGCTTATACATGATGGACGACTGTCAAGGCTTAGCTTTGTTTGGAGGATATAAGGATGTCAATCAGGAAATAATACAATGGCATAGAAGATTAGGACATCCATCTTTTTTTGTTCTAGAAAAACTATGTCCTAATTTATTTTTTAAAACTCGGTTTGAGTCCTTAACTTGTGATGCTTGTAAGTATGCTAAACATACAAAAAACTCTTATCTTTTAAGTGATAATAAAACCACTGTTCCGTTTATACTTGTTCATTCTGATGTTTGGGGACCCACACAAACACCCTCTTTATCTGGAAATCGATGGTTTTTTACCTTTATTGATTGTTGCACTAGAATGATTTGGGTGTATTTGATTAAAACAAAAAGTGAAGTTTTCTTCTGTTTTCAATTTTTTTATAAAATGGTTCACACTCAGTTTGATGCTAAAATAAACGTTTTAAGAATTGATAATGGGACATAATACATGGATAGTAGATTTGGAAATTATTTGGAGTCTCAAGGGATCATTTATCAAACTAGTTGTCCTTATACTAGTGCTCAAAATGGAGTAGCTGAAAGAAAAAATAGGCATTTGTTGGAAGTTGCTATATCTCTTATGTTTACTATGAATGTTCCAAAGCCATATTGGGAGGATGCAATACTAGTAGCTGCCTATTTTATTAATAGAATGCCTCTCAAAACTCTCCTTTAGAACTCCTTTAGAAGTTTTAACTGGAAAAACTCACTATACTGTTCCACCAAAAATTTTTGGGTGTGTTTGCTTTGTCCATACTAGGAATGTTGGGAAATTAGATCCGAGAGCACTAAAATGTGTGTTCATTGGGTATTTGCCAACTCAAAAGGGATATAAGTGTTATCACCCCTCGTCTAGGAAATTCTATGTCAGTATGGATGTTACCTTTAGGGAGTCTGAAGCTTATTTTGTCATTACTCAATCACCTCTTCAGGGGGAGAATAGTGAAGAAGTGGTGATAAATGAACCTGTGGTAACTCATGATCTTGTTCAGGAAGATAATATTGTTGATGTTCAGGGGGAGCATGATCTTGTTCAGGAGGATAATATTGTTGATGTTCAGGGGGAGCATGATCTTGTTCAGGAGAATAATATTATTGATGTTCAGGGGGAGCAGAATGTTGTTGGTCGTTTAGATAGACCTGATTTGGTGAGATACTCGAGGAATAATAGGCCTAAAGAAGCTATCATGCATTTTGCACTGCCAGAATTCTCGGGTGAGTTATCTTCTGATCTTGATTTAAATTTGTCAATTCCTCAAAGAAAAGGAGCCGGGTCTTGTACAAAACATTCCATTTATAACTGTCTCTTATGATCATGTGTCTCCCTCCTATAAAGTTTTTGCCTTGTCTCTTTCCTCTATGTCTATTCCATAGGATTGGAGAGAAGCTATTACGGATCCAAAGTGGCGAGAAGCTATGGTAGAAGAAATGAAGGCTCTCTCAAAAAATGAAACCTGGGAACTTGTTGACTCTCCAGACAAGAAACTAGTTGGTTGTAAGTGGGTGTTCACAATAAAACATAAAGCTGGCAGTTCGGTTGAAAGATTTAAAGCCAGACTAGTGGCAAAGGGATTCACTCAGACTTACGGAGTTGATTATCAGGAGACATTTGCACCTGTTGCTAAAATGAATACAATCAGAATCTTGTTATCTTGTGCAGCTAATTTGGATTGGGATCTGCAGCAATTTGATGTGAAGAATGCATTCCTCCATGGAGACTTGGAAGAAGAAAATGATGAGAGAAATAAAGGAAAGGTATGCAGACTGAGGAATGCCTTGTATGGATTGAAACAATCTCCGAGAGCTTGGTTTGACAGATTCAACAAAGCCATGATTTTTTTTGGTTATCAACAGAGTAATGCTAATCATACCTTCTTTATGAGATACTCCAAGGGTAAAATCACTCTTCTCATAGTTTATGTTGATGATATAGTAATGACAGGGGATGATAAAGAAGAAATAGTTCGCCTGAGGAAGCTTTTAGCTCAGGAATTTGAGATAAATGATCTTGGAGAGTTACGATATTTCTTGGGAATTAAAGTTGCCAGATCAACCAAAGGAATCTTCATTTTTTAGAGAAAATACATCTTGAATCTTTTGTATGAGACTGGTATGCTAGGATGCAAGCCGGCAGACATGCCTATTGAAAGCAATCACAAGCTACAAGCAGAAGTTGAAAGGTCAGTTGATAACGAGAGATATCAAAGGTTAGTTGGGAGACTCATTTATCATTCACACACTAGGCCAGACATAGCCTACTCAGTGAGCTTGGTGAGTCAATTCATGCATAATCCACGAGACTCTCACATGCAAGCTGTCTTTCAAATTTTGCAGTATTTGAAGTTTGCCCTAGGAAAGGATCTTCTTTTCTCCAAACATGGTCACCTCCGCATATAAGTTTTTACAGATGCAAATTGGGCTGGATCTTTAAATGACAGATGATCTACATCAGGATATTGTACTCTTGTAGGAGGAAACTTAGTTACTTGGAGAAGTAAGAAGCAAAATGTGGTTGCGAGATCGAGTGCTGAAACATAATACAGGGCTATACTCAAGGTGTTTGTGAACTTCTTTGGCTGAGAAAGCTACTAGAAGAATTGAAACTATCTGAAGGAAGAAGACTATTTTTATCAGTATAACTCATAATCCTGTTCAGCATGACCGGACGGAACATATTGAAATCGATCGACATTTCATCAAAGAAAAGCTGACTGAAGGCATCTTGAGTTTATTCCATGTGAAGTAAGATAGACAACTAGCAGATATTTTCACAAAAGGAATCAATAGTCGAATATTTCATACCATAGTTTGCAAGTTGGGCATGTATAATATTTTTGTATCAACTTGAGGGGGAGTGTTGAATATAGCTGTAAGGTGTTGAATGTAGTTGTAAGATTGAATATTAAATATGGTAGTTAGGAGGTGATTTAGGAGCTAATTTGGGAGTTGTATTTAGTTGACTTAATTTTCAATTACTCTTGTATAAATTCAAGTTTGATGTTAATACAAAGATAAGAAATACTACTTTGAATTTTTTCAATTACCCTAGTTAAGTAGGTAAATGCTTTTGGGTCTACATCTTGCTATTCTCTTTGTGGAAAAACACAGAGAATTGAATTTAATTGTATTCAATTGATTAAAACCTTAGATTACATTACATATTTATACAATACTTCATTCCTTAATTGGCTCATTAATTTGCTCTACCTACTACTAACTTTTACAGCTACCTACTACCTACTTACTAACACTCCCCCTCAAGTTGGAGCATAGATATTAATCATGCCCAGCTTGTTACACAGATATTCCACCCGAGTCCCATTCAAAGCTTTTGTGAATAAATCACCTAATTGCTCTCCTGTTTTTACGTAACCAGTAGAAATCAGATTTTCTTCAATCTTTTCACAAATAAAGTGATAATTAACCTCGATGTGCTTGGTTCTTTCATGATATACCGGATTCGAGGCGATATGAATAGCAGCTTGATTATCACACCAGAGTTTTGCAGGTGACAAATATTTCAATCCAATTTCAGCCAATAGATGTTGGATCCACACTATTTCACATGTGGATTGTGCCTTGGCTCTATACTCGGATTCTGCACTGGACCTAGATACAACCCCCTGCTTCTTGCTTTTCCATGACACCAAGTTTCCACCAACAAAGACACAATAGCCAGTAGTAGACCTTCTATCAATTTTAGATCCAGCCCAATCAGCATCTACAAAACATTCAATGTGAGTGTGCCCATGATCGCTATACAATATGCCACGTCCTGGAGCTCCTTTCAAGTAGCGCAATATTTGTTCTAGAGCTGCCCAATGTTTAACTGTAGTAGCAGACATAAACTGACTAACAATACTGACTGCAAAAGAAATATCTGGACGAGTCACTGTGAGGTAGTTTAGTTTTCCAACTAACCTCCTGTACATCTCTGGATCATCAAAGAGGTCCCCATCATCTTTTGTAAGACGTGCATTAGCATCCATCGGCATGCTGTATGGCTTGGTTCCTATCTTTCCAGTTTCCTTAAGTAGATCCAGAACATACTTCCTTTGAGATAAGAAAATTCCTTTCTTGCTTCTCGTCACTTCTATTCCCAAGAAATATTTCAGTTCGCCCAAGTCTTTTGTATAAAACTTGGCATGTGGAAATGACTTAAGAGATGCAATACCTGTATTGTCGTCTCCAGTAATAATAATATCATCAACATAAACAATAAGAAGGATGATACATGTTGATGATTGTCTGTAGAAGACTGAGTGATCACACTTGCTTTTATTCAGTCCAAATTCTTGAACTGCCATACTAAACTTGCCAAACCAAGCACGGGGACTTTGCTTCAAACCATATAAAGATTTCTTCAAAAAACACACTTTCCCATACTCCCCCTGAGCAACAAACCCAGGTGGTTGCTCCATATACACTTCTTCCTTAAGGTCTCCATGAAGAAAAGCATTCTTAATGTCCAACTGATATAAGGGCCAGTGCTGCGAAGCAACTATAGAGATAAACATTCTAACATAAGTAAATTTAGCCACTGGAGAGAAGGTTTCTGAATAATCCACCCCATATGTTTGAGCATATCCTTTTGCAACAAGCCTGGCTTTAAGTCTAGCTACAGAACCATCTGGATTAACTTTAACGGTAAAAACCCATTTGCATCCCACAACCTTCTTCCCTTTAGGCAGATCAACTAAATCCCAAGTGTGATTTTCATCCAGAGCATTTAGTTCCTCTATCATTGCATTACGCCAACCGGGGTGAGACAATGCTTCTTTAACAGTTCGAGGAATAGAGATCGAGTCAAAAGAAGCAATAAAAGAACATGTAGATTGAGATAAATTATTATAAGAGACAAAGTTGCTAATGGGATAAGCACACTGGCGTTTGCCTTTCCGTAAGGCAATGGGAATATCAAGATCACTTAAGACTGGATCTGATGATGAATCCGATTCAGGCATTGTACTGAAGGTTCCATGTTTCCGAGAATAGACCTGTACAATAGGTGGTTTTGCTGGAGCCAGATCGGAGGCAGGTGGAGCTGAATCATCTGAAATAGGAACAAGATCACTTGGAGTAGGGGGAACAGAATCACTTGGCATAATAGGAACGGGATCATTTGATGGCCGTTGAGTAACATTATAGACTAACCAATGATCATACTCCCCCTGGCTTGTAGAATCAGAAGCTAGAAAGAATGGTTTATGTTCCCAGAAAGTAACATCAATAGACACAAGATACCTGTTAAGTTCTGGGCAATAGCATCTGTACCCCTTTTGCAAACGAGAATACCCCAAGAAGACGCACTTCAGTGACTTTGGATCCAATTTAGTGATATGAGGCCGTACATCACGAACAAAACAAGTGCTCCCAAATATTCGTGATTCTATAGGAAACAACGGTTTAGATGGAAAAAGAACAGAGTAGGGAGTCTCACCAGCAAGCACTGACGAGGGCATGCGATTAATCAGGAAATAAGCAGTAGACACCGCATCGGCCCAGAATTGTTTAGGAACTTTCGTCTGAAATAAAAGGGCCCGTGCTGTCTCCAGCAAATGTCTGTTTTTCCTCTCAGCGACTCCATTTTGGGACGGTGTATCTATACATGATGATTGATGAAGTATACCATTATGAGTCATGTATGTCTGAAAAGTATCTGAAAAATATTCTTTTGCATTATCACTTCTCAAAATGCGAACAGAAGCATTAAATTGAGTTTTGACTTCAGCACAAAAAGCACAAAAATGAGTGAATAATTCAGACCGACTTTTCATAAAATATGTCCGAGTCAGACGGGAGTAATCATCCACAAATGTTACAAAATACCTGAACCCAGGTTTGGCTGTCACAGAACATGGTCCCCAAATATCTGAATGAACCAATTCAAATGCGGAGTCAGCTCGTTTATTAATCCGAGGACTTAAAGAGCCACGGTGGTGCTTGGCATACTGACATGATTCACAATCAAGAGAAGAAATATCAGAAAATTGAGGACAAAGCTTCTTCAGAGTCGGCAAAGAAGGATGTCCCAACCGACAGTGTGCTTCAAAAGGGGACAAAACACTAGAACAAGCAATTGGCCTTGGTATCTTTCTATCAAGAATATAAAGACCTCCTGAGACGTAACCCTCACCAATGATTTATTTCGTTACAAGATCTTGAAAGACACAATGATCAGGGAAGAAGGAAATACAACAATTAAGATCACGTGTAAATTTACTTACAGAAACCAAGTTAAAAGCAAGCTTCGGTATATGTAGAACTGAACCCATAGAAATTGAAGAGGTTAGGTTAACCGTACCAAAACCGTTTACATGAGAGAGTGATCCATCTGCCATTGTAACTGTAGAAGAAGATGCATGAGACTGACAAGTAGAAAATACATTTCGATTGCCTGTCATATGATCTGTAGCACCAGAATCAATTACCCACTGAGATGAGGAAGAAAAAAGACATGTATTTGGATTCTTTACCCCAGTAGTTGTTGTGGAAGAAATTTTCAAAGAATTCCGATACTGAATAAATTTTGCATACTCAGTGGCAGAAATCATAACATATTTTTCAGAGGTACTGATCGTAGCAGTATTTGCTAATTTGGATTTTTGGTTATGTAATTTTCTACAAAACCTTTTTATATGACCAGGTTTATTGCAATAATAGCATATCACATTTTTGTTCCTACTCATATTGAATAATACCGAGTGAAAAAGAATATCACCTCAAATAATACACAACCACTATTGGCAATAACAACCATCCGCCAGAAAAAAATAATTTTTTCTAGACAACAAATCCAACCAAGCAGCAACTTAATATTTTTAATTATTAAAATAGCCACCAAGCCTCAATTGTAACAGCACCTCAAATTAAAAGATCAATAGCAACAAAGACAAACTTAAGTTTCAGCCGATAACCACACCTCCCCATAAACTGTTATATACTTCAAATTCCAAAACACCCAAATCTATTATCCTTAAATAATATGCACAACAAAAGAGAGGAAAGAGACAGAACCTCTGTGAGGAGAACAAATCCAACCGAGAGTGACAAACTCAAGTAGACACCGAACGACCACCGGAGTACACAACGTATGACTGGAAATGGTGAGTTGAAGCCAGAGAAAACCACAACCAACAAAGATTCCGTCACAGGAAGAAGCAGGAACCAGATGAGAACCCAATCTGACGAACAGACCCTTAGAAGAGACCAGATGAAGAAACTGACACCAGGATCTGGTCGGAGACACCCCGGCGACCCCGGAGTTGAAATCGGGGGATCGCCGGACGCCGGACGCTCTCCCACGCGCTGGCGCGTGAGGAATAGAGGTGAGATCGGAGCGGCGCGTGAGGCTCACTCGCGGCTCCGATGGTCGCCGGAAGAAGGTGGAATGGCCGGTCTGATGGAGGCGCTCCTCCCTGTGGTGGCGGTGAGACAAACGGACAGTCACAAGTTGGTGATCCAAACTCCTTCACGTTACTGACCACCTGGATGCCGCAAACAGTGACCCAAACCAGAAATAAACAAGGGAAATGCAACCCTCAGACAAACAAAATCCAGAAAAGAGCTCAAGGCTCTGATACCATGTGGAAAAACACAGAGAATTGAATTTAATTGTATTCAATTAATTAAAACCTTAGATTACATTACATATTTATACAATACTTAATTCCTTAATTAGCTCCTTAATTTGCTCTACCTACTACTAACTTTTACAGCTACCTACTACCTACTTACTAACACTCTTAAAGCTAACCAGATATGGTCACAAAACTTTGTTGCGTCAATGTTATTAATACCTCATCACCCTAAAAGTCCTTTGATACCTATGGTTCAAATCTTCTACTATTAGATGGCACTATCTATTAGGGCATGCTATAAGCAGCTGTACGTCTAATATTCTTTGAACATTAAGATGCAAGAATATATCTGGAAATATATTAGTGACCATTCCATGGCCGTTATTTGATGTGATTCCTCCACCAAAGAATGATATACAACTAGACTCCAAAGACAATTATGAAGAATATATCAATGACTGGACACACCCCTGTTTCCACTTTGACATTGCAATTTAAATGAGAGTCACTTGGTTTTACATATAACCAACTATTTATCAATCCACAACGAGAAATAGATAGATATTGCAAGCATATGGTAGACAAGTAGGCTCAATGATAGAGTTCAGGAAGTGATAAGTTAAGGTGAAACAACCCTTCTTGGATTAGGGATGGTACTTTTTGAAAGTGTAAGGCCAGCAGCAAATGGGTTTTGAGAGAGAGAGAGAGAGAGAGAGAGAGAGAGAGTGGATGGATTAGGGAAGCTACTTTTTGACAGTTTAAGGCTGACAAATAGGTTGAGAAGAGGAAGAAGGAGAGGGAGAGAGTGGAATAGTAAAGCTACGTTTTGAAACTGTAAGGCCAACAAATACGTTGAGAGAGAGAGAGAGAGAGAGAGAGCAAGAAAATTGATCAGTCTACTTTGTGAAAGTGTAAGACTAGAGAATAGGCTTTGAGAGAGAGTTTTTGTGAGCTGATATGTTCAGATGAAATATCTCTTTGTTAATCAGGAAAAGAAATATCATGGAGGATGTTATGTTTTTTAGAACAGGATTGAGTCATAGGACGGTTAACAGGAAAATCTAGTTCCATGGACTTTGACTTCCGTTTACCTTTTCCTTTGTTTGAGTTCTTAGGTCCACCTATTTTGAATATTAACTCAGCTCGTCAAAGGAGATTGAAACCTTTGACCTTGTTAATTGAGAGAGCTCCAATCTTCTGTTTTTGATAAAATTATGACTTAGGGTTTTATTCCTCAAATTGCCTTTTAAATAGGCGAGTCTTATTACAGAAGTAGGTGGTCTTGCCTAAGAAAGAAATAATGACAAAAACAATTACTAAACCATCAGCAAATAACTAGCAGAAATAGAAATTAAATAACCCAAACTTAATGTCCTTTCTGAGCATAAGTCTGACCTACAAATGCGTCCACAACAGAGGACCTATGTAGCAAGTAGGCGAGGTAAGCTACTTTTTGAAAGTGTAATAGAGTGTGAGAGTTTTTATGGGATGATAAGTTAAGATGAAAGACTCTTCATTAATCAGGGAACCAGAATTCATGAAGTACGTCTTGTAGTTGTTTGAGCACTTGTCCTACTTGTATAGACATGCTAAATGCATCCAATATTCATAATATCCTAGTGTAATTTTAGGAGTAGTTAGCAGTAATTATTTTTAAATATCTATGAATCCAAAAAGCTTGCAGCCAATAGCTACTTATCCTAACATGAAAAATACTTTGTATATGTATTCCTTTTTAGTTTTTTCATTCATCCTTTCTGATCTTATATCAAATTTATATGTACCAAGTACTTGAACTTCTTTTGAACGTTTCCATGCATCCAGATCAGTTACGCATATTAATAACGTTTACATCTCTGTATTTTCTTTTGGTTTTCTTCACTTGTTTCATTTTGGTGGATAGCTTATCCCAATTCTTGTAATATTTACCTCTATTTCTAGAGGTAAATTTATTTTGTTCATTAGGGGAAAAAAAAAGATGCAATCCCCATATGCCGAAACAGCTTATAATTAATTCCTTATTCTTCTTTAAGATTGCTTGTGCTACAGCTGGAGAAGCTCGTAAATGGATGGAGGCATTTGATCATGCAAAGCAACAGGTTTGTGGGATCTACTTTAATTATGAATAACATGGTCTTGTTGGATTTTTGTTAACTAGTATATTTTGCAGGCGCTTTGCACATGATTAATTTTTTTTTATAAAATTTAATGTAACATAAATATAAAAATATTAAGTTATAAACATAAATGTAAAATAAGTTTTATCTAATCTCATTTAGATTTAAATCTATGTTTAATATACTTTTTTTGCCAAATTTTATATATTGTTTGGATGAGCACAAGATTTGAACGTTCCTGGGTTCTAAATTAATTTGGACAAATATACAATGATTCTTTCTAATAAGTGGCAATAACATGTTTTTCACTTTTTTTTTTTTCGTTTTTTCTTACAATTCTAATATTATTTAATTTTATATTATACATAATTATATTCACAAGTATGAAAGACTAAATTTCCTTAAACTGGGGTAGTCCTAATCTTCCAAGCATTCTAGAGAATTTTAATTTATTTCTTTATATGTTTGTATTCTAATTCACAGATAGAAAGTTATTTTAGATAGTCGTAATTTATTTCTTCTTACTTATTTATCTAATTCATATATGAAAGGTTATTTTTGCCAATAATAATTGTCTTCAAAAAGTTTTTCCCAAGTTGCAACATTCATATATAGTACTCCCTCCGTTTCACTCAATATGACAACTTTTAGCTCTTCACACAGACCAAAAATTGCTAAAATATCCTTTTACTAATTCTCTTCATCCTTATTAATTTTCTTTTTTTTGTGCATACATAAGGGTCAAAAAAATACATAATTAATTCTTCTTGAAACTTGAAATTTGTCATTTTGAATGGAACAAAAAATCTCTTAAAAATTATCGCGATGGGTGGAACAGAGGGAGTATAGATATTTTGCTTGTAAGATCATCTTGAAGGAACTAGTTACCACCACATTATTTAGTGTATTAAGTTTTAAGAGTTCCTTTTAATCTCAATGCTGGAAATGCCTACCTAATTTGTTAATTTCATTTTTTATGTATTCTCATATATTTTGGCTATCCTTTTCATTGACAATTTTGTTTATATTTTGAAAAAATTGCAGTAATGGAAACTAATTTTGAATTCAACAAGTTCATGTCGTTAACATTCTTCATTTGACAGGCTGAGTATGAGCTCTCAAGGGGAGGTAGTGCCCGAAACAAGCTGAACATGGAGAGCGAGTATGTCCCTTGTGTGTCTTATCTTGTATAGTATATTTGTTTGTTGAGCCTGCCCATAAACCATTACTTTGAGCATTGAGGGGGAACTGTCTATGAAAACTGTGACTGATTTTATTACTAAAATGAAAGAACAAGTTTTGCATTCTTGTCTCAGGTTCTTTAATGACTTTAACAGGTCAGAATCTCCTTTGCATTTACTGCAGCTTAAAAAAATGAAACTCCAAGTTATCGCTACATGTGATGATGAATGATGTGTAATTATGACCTTCAAAATCATGAAATATATATGCCAGCATGTTATTTCATTCTCATGGTTCAATCTGCTCTATAAGAACATGGATTGGAGCTGTTGCCATGGGAATTATGTGCCTATTCAAGCCAGAGCCAAGGGAACCAATTGGATGCAGGAAATATTATTATTATAAAATTTCTGGACATTTTGGGTTGCTTATGATTAATCTGCACATTACTTCCTGTAAATATTCAAAATTAAGATAACGAGTGAGTCAGTTACAATACACATTTCATTTTTATCGATAATTTTATCCTAATTAAAAGGGGGATATGAGTAGTTTGCCTTCTATGCAGTTCTTTCATATTTACTGCAGAGCTTCACATATGAAATTCTGACTTGTACCTTTTTTTTTTATTTTTTTATTTTTTATTATCATTAAATCTCGGGGAAGGATCAATCTAGAAGGACATCGTCCTAGAATGAGGCGTTATGCTCATGGTTTGAAAAAGCTTATACGGATAGGGCAAGGTGAGGAGTTATGCTCATATTTGAATTTTCTTTTTAATTTTTTCCCCTTATATCCTTAACATGGCAAGACATAATTGCCTAGTTGTCCAAAATATTCAATTATCATTTGGTGACGGAGTTCCTGGACATTAAAAAGTTTTATTGGATTGTACTTTGTTCTTTGGATGGAGGATTACCTATACACTTCAGTCTCTGCATGTTTTTTGAGTGCTCATATATGTGAAGATAATTTGACTTTATGTATATGTTTGAAGCTTGTTCTATTTGTATACAAGGATGTGATGTGACTTTTTGGTTAGATGGATGTTGTTGTGAAGACAGTTCCATAATGTAACTCCCTAACATGAGTTGTATTTATAACAACAATCCATCATAGAGATATGTATCAGTATTTTCCACCTTGATGTAGAGTAAAAGAAAAGGTAAAGCTGCATAGTTTGATCTTTACAATCATACAAAAAACTCCCTTTGTCACCTTAAATGCAAAAGCAAAGTTGGAATTTAGCTGAAGATTTTTAGGAGAAGATTTTTTATTTTATTTTATTTTAATTATGTCTCTTTACTTGTGTATTTTACAAAGGAAATTAACAAGGTATATATGCAAGAATTCTGTAGTCTCACTAGGAAAGTGCAGCTAGCATATATTCGTTACATAGTCTGAACATAATCACTACAAAATCATTCAATTACAAAATCTAGAGATAAAATCATGTTAGTCAAGATGACTCAAATTAGTGCATAGATATCAAACATGTGCAACTTGCAAACCAATGCAGGAGATGTCAAATTGCTCAAGCCTTTAGTGAAAAAATTAGCTAACTGTTTATCAGATGACACATGATATATGGTCTAGGAACTGTCACTTTTTCTTTTATGAAACTTTGATGTATCTTTATGTGCTTTGTCCGATCATGTTGAATTGGGTTATGAGATATACTAATGGCAGCCTTGTTGGCACAAAATAGGGATAGTTTATCCTTTCCCAACAACTTTAGTTCCTCTAATTTTTGCAGCCACAGTAACTCACACACTCCTTGCGCCATAGCTCTATACTTTCCCTCAGCGCTTGATCGAGCAACGATACTCTACTACTTGCTTCTCTAAGTTATTAAGTTTCCTCTCAGTAATGTGCAATAACCAAATATTGACCTTATATCGTCTGGAGACCCAACCCAGATTGCATCTATAAAAGCTTCAATACAAGGTGACCCTGCTTGGAAAAGAGAAGTCCTTTTCTTGATGCAAATTTTAAATACCATAGAATGTGAAAAACAACATGCAAATGGGACTCATGAGGGTCATGTATTTATTGTCTTACCATGTTGACGACATATACAATTTTCGGTCTCATGTGTAAGAGATAAATCTGTCTCCCCACCAATTTCTTGTCTCTCCAGGTCAATTGATGTACTGGTTCCTGCTTGCAGCTTATGATTGCTCTCAATAAGGGATTTCGTAGGCTTGCAACCCAGCATAGTGATTTCTTCTAAGAGATATGAGATATACTTCCTATGATCTAGCGTAAATGTTCTTTTTCTGATTTGGCAACTGTAGTTAAGAGGAAGTATCGGAACTTTCCTAGATTTTTGATCTCAAACTCTTGAGCAAGGAGCTTTTTAAGACCACTCTTTTTTTTTTTTTAGGTCACTCACCACAATATCATCAGCGTAAACAACAATAAACAATGTGAGTAGTTTGACAAAACATGCTCTATGAGATTGTAATCCATATAAAGCCTTCTTTAATCTAATCTTGAAATCCTGGATGGATCTCCATGTACACCTTTGATAGGCATCCTATTAATAAGTTAAACAACTAAAAGAATTGTGTCTCCCTAATAAGTGTTTGGAATGTTCATGGTAAGCATGAGAGGCCGAGTAACCTCCAAAATGTGCCTATTTTTCCTTTTTGTAATACCATTTTGTGCGCTAGTGTGAACATAACTAGCATGATGAATTATCCCATTGGAATCTAGATAAGTATGGAACCCTCTCATCCATGTACTTAGTGCCATTATCACTTCTTAGGATTTTAACTTGAGTATTAAATTGGGTATAGAACATTTTGTGAAATGATTTAAAACAGGAAAAAGCTTCTCATTTTGCCTTCATCAATAAACCCATATTAATTTGTTACAACAATCTATAAAGGTAAGGAACCATCTATAACTGGATAATGAAACAATTTGAGTAGTCCCCATACATCTAAGTGAATAGTTATAAATAGCCTTAAAAGGAATTGAGCTTCTATTATTACTCATGGATAAGAATTCCTTATATGTTTAACAAACTCACAAGTATCACAAACTAGAGAACCAAACTTAGTTTTTTTAAGGATATAATTTCTTTAAGACAAAAAAGGATGGATGTCCTAACCATATGTCTTTGCATCATTTCTTGGTTGACATCACTATTTTCACCTAGAAGAGCTTGTTTTATACTAGAAACTAGGTTATGATTTACCTCCAAGAAATATAAGCCATCTTGTAGTCTACTAGTGTCAATCTTCTTCCTTGTTTTAAGGTCCTGTAAAACGCAATGGTCGAGTAAAAATTCCACTTTACAGTTAAGGCCTTTGGTTATAGAATTAACATATAAGATATTAAAAGGAAATATAGGTACTTGAATAACATAGGAGAGTTTAATTTCAGGAGTACAATTAATAGAAACCTATTCCAGATATTGGAGCAAGAGAACCATTTGATAGTCGAACATTTTCTCCTTTTAAACATGGATAGTATGAAAGTCCTTGGAGGTGCATGTCATATTTCTATTTGCTTCAGAATCTATAATCCATACAGTAGTTTCAAAATTTGCAAGAAATGAATTACTTGATTTCGCAACGTGGTGGTATCAACTATTGGTAAGGAGTTAAGTTGGTACAAATGATATTTTAGCCTTTGTATTTTCTCATGAGAGAAAAACTTAGTGGTAGTTGGCTTCCCGAATGATTCCACTGCCTCAATCATTGCTCAAGTCTTGGTAGAGCTTTCCTTTTCCCCGATGGTCATGTAGTTGGTAAGTGGAATCGAAGGATAAACGCACAACAAAGGTGGCACAATACCAAGAAGTACAAGGGAACGCAAAAGAGCAGTTTTTGGAAGCAAGAGTACCCAACTTTGAATTCCTAAAAAATTGAAATCCCAACAAGGACAGGAACCAAAAAAAAAAGTTTACAGCAACCAATGTTTAAGATCATAACAGAGACCAAAAGCAGTCGAACCCAAATTGAAGCAAGAAGCACCTACACGTGCTGTACAGGATGGGGTGACTTCGACAAATGTGATCGAAGAAACTGACTTCAGTTCACTCGCCTCGACTTGCCCGCGAGTATAGTGGCAGACTTGTAAATAGGGCTCGTGAGCTTCATGTGCCAGTCTTCTAGTGACCGGTATGTGGGTAGATTTTGAAGTCAAGGCATCGCTTCTTTGGAAGTGGCAGTGACAATAATTGGTCACTCTAAATGGGAAAGGGCCAAGTTGGTGTGTTAGGGCTTTTGAAGACCACTCCAGAAAAATGGAATTTTAACCTAAAATTAGGCTTTTAGGCTCTAATACCATGGAGATTTTTAGGAGAAGATAGAAATTTTATTTCTTCTCTTTCTTGTGTATTTTACAAAGGAAATTACAAGGTATATGTACAAGAATTATGTAGCCTTACCAGGGCTGTACAACTAGCATATATTCATTTACATAGTTTGAACATAATCACTACACAATCATTCAATTACAGAAATCTAGAGCTAAAATCATACTAGTCAACAGTAACATCTATAGGGCTTACTTGTATTTTAGAGACACTTTGATATGGCCGGAAGGTTTTTTCACCCTTTTCTTCTGTTGCACTGTGATCGTGGATATTTTGTTGGAGCTTTCTATAATGAAGAGGATCATCATTATCATATAGTGTATATATATATATGTGTGTGTGTGTTTTTTGACACTGTCATAACTGTGTTATTTAGTGTAATTCTTTTACCTTTATTTTGTTATGACCACTTCGTGCAAGTTATGTTGCATCATTCTAATACTGGCTTGTATGATAAATCTTCCCCAATTTAGTTTGTATTGGTTGGTATTTTTATAACATTTCAAACTCGTCATATTAAGATATTAGTTTATGAAAATAATGTTCTTTAAAATAATTTAGAGCTCCTTAAATACTTTAAGTGGATTCTTTTTAGTATTTATTCTCCACAATCTTAAATACTTTAATTTGTAGGGTTAATCTCTAAATCTCCCCAACCTATTGACTTTGTTTTTATTTTAGCCCCAAAACTAAAAATCCGATCAAATTGATTTTTCCAACCTTTTTTAATTTTTCAAATCCAAGCCCCACTAAGTTTTCGGTTCAAAATCTAAAAGATGTGATTTAGCGATGGACTGAAATCTGTTGCTAATTACAGAATATAGTGACCGAATTGCGACATATTTCATAGTCTATTGCTAAAAATATTTAAAAATGAAAAATATTAAAAATAATTTTTTTATTTTTTAAATTAATTTTTTTATTTTCAATTTAAAAATATTTATTTTTCAAATTAAAAATAAATTTTTTCCAAATTAAATTTTTGTTTTCAAATTAAAAAAAACTTAGAACCAAAAACCTAATTTTCTATCAAACCTATAGTTTTAAAATATTTTTGTTGATATAATATTTTCAATCTCACTATTTCATGCGCTTTTCTCTGATTTTAGTATTAATACGAAAAATAAAAAGAGAAGAATAACACTAATTACAATATATATCACTAAAAACAATATATTTCTTTGGAATATTAGTTTTATTTGAAGAGTATAATGAAAAAGTACTATATGGTTTAAGAGTCTCATAAAGAAAAGTGTTATTTTTAATATTTTTTATTTTTCAATTTAAAAATGTTATTTTTTATATTTTTGTTTTTAAATTTTGAAAATAAATTATTTTTAAGTATCTTTAGCGACAAATAATGAAATCCATCGCTATGTTTGGTAAACTTAATGTTGGGTTGGGGGGGTGTTGGGGGTTTGGTATTTGAAAAATTTAAAAAGGTTACGAATCGATTTAGTTGGTTTTTTAGTACGGGGGCTAAAATGAAGACTGGGTTATAGGTTTGGGGGATTTTAGGAATTGTATCTAATTTGTACGTTATTAGGGGTTTTTTTACAGATTTTATTAATTATTGAGGACTCTTTAAGTCAAAAATGTCTAACATCTGTAGTCACTTTTATATATCATATGGGCATGTACAGTAGGTTAATCTTGATAGATAATTTTTGTCAGATAGTAAATATTCAAAGTTCTCAGTTTGAAATAATCTTTGAACCAATGTTTATTAATGCTGATAATGTCCTATTTTATTTTGTCTGACAGGTCCAGAGATGCTTTTACGCCAAGCTTCAAACTTGCGTGATAACGTTAGAACAGACACATTTTATTCGGAGGAGATTGGAGATGCCATTGAAGCAAATGAATGGAAATGTGTCCGCACAATAAATGGTACTTCTTTGTTAGCTAATTTACATAAATTTCCTTGCTCTGTGGCATCCATATTGGGTCATAAAACAATAGCCATTGCTTCCCATAGAGAATAATACCATCCATTTATTATTTTAGGAATATGGGCAGTAATTTGGTAATCTGTTAACTCTGCAAAATTATCTATTGCTATGGTTGATAGGATGCACTTTGATTTGCACGATAAATGGTACTTCTCTATCAGCTAAATTATATTGAACTTTCAGTAACCAATTTCAAATGCACTAGACCAATGTTGGTAATAGAATAAATTATAAATCATCCTTGCTTGTGTCCACTGTTCGTATGTAGTTGGTGGCTGCTTTATTAGAACATGTAATAGAATTTATATAATTAACATGTCATTGGTGGTTACTCAGACACTTTGCTGTCATACTGCAATCTAGCGTGATAGAACAAGATAACATAGTGCTTTTGATATACTTTTGAATAATAGGTCTTAGAAAAATAGTTTCCTTTTCCTCCATTATGAATTATATCTCTGGTTTCAGGTGTTCGAGTGTTTGAGGATGTGTCTGATTCCAAGGTATTAGTCATTTATATGTTTTGTGCTTGTTACCAATAATGTATCTTTAAGAGAATTCTTTTCTTGTTCAAGTAATGGAACAAGTTTTGAATATTGTCTTATGAAGAAGTTCATGGAAAATAAGTTTTAGTTATCATTGTCATTGATAGAAGTTAAGGCTATGCTTTCTTTTCGAATGTTCTTTTGGAATAATGTCTCGAATGATTTTGTATATATGCATAAGAAGCAAAGTTGTCAATAGAGAGAGGTGCAAAGGGTAAATTCCTGTAGCGCAAGGAGCGTAGTGCCGAGGCTTGCACCTCACATATCCAAGGTGCATAGGTCTTACGAAATACAAATATGTTATTGTTGAATATAGCTGTGTTGCTGTGTTGTGTTGAATAGCTGTAAGGTTGAATAAATTGATCATAGTAGTTAGGAGCTGATTTAGGAGCTGTAGTTTTTTGACTTAATTTCCAATCTTTCTTGTATAAATTCAGGTTTAATGTTAATACAATATAAGAAATCCTACTCTGAATTTCTTCATGGTATCAGAGCAATACTGCCCTTGAAGGTTGAGTTATCTCCCTGCAGTACGTGTTTTTTCAGTTTTTTCAGAATTCCAGAATTCCAGTAAACTGGATAAATCAAAGAGGTGAGTTATCTCCCTCTATAAGCGACACAGTCACACCAGAAGGGAGGTCACTTGATTTCCGGCCAGTGTCCTGATTTCCGGCGTCCTCCGACCACGCACGTGAGTACACGCGCTGCTGAAGCTCTCCTGTCTTGGCGTTTTTTGGTTGCTGTAAAACGGACTTGTTCCGGCCATCTTCAGACGACACCGCCCTTACCGGAGGAAGCGCGAGGAGAAGTTCGGCCGGTACACTGATTTCCGGCGACGTCAGACCCCGCGCGTGAGTACACGCGCCGATTGTCCTATTCTGGGCACTGTTCACTCGCCGGCGCGTGAAGCGCGTGAACAGTCCTCCGGCCACCTTTGGTCACCGTTTTTTGCTCCGATCGACTCGCCGGCCCTTTCCGCCTCTGACCCACTGATCTCCGGCGCCTTCCGACCTCCTTGGTTTCTGAGTCCAACAGTGACAGGTTCTGTGCTTCAGTTTCTTTCCTGCTGTTTGTTCTTAGTTTTGTTTTAAGCTTCCATTATGTCAAATACTAAGGATGAAGTAGAGAAATATTATCCAATTAATGATAGTCCACATTTTCAAATTAGCCCAGTTAAATTGGATGGGAGCGGTACTTATTTAGCCTGGTCTAGGTCATGTTTATTGTCAATCAAGGCTAGAAGATTGCAGGCTTATATTGATGGAAGTAAAAAATCACCGTCTACCACAGATCCTCTTTTTAGTCAATGGGATTCAGATAATTCACTAGTTATGTCTTGGCTTTTGAATTCTATGCATCCTAAAATTTCTAGACAGTATTTACTGCTTGATACCGCAGAAAAAATATGGAAAGCTGCAAAAACCACCTATTCTCGAATGGGAAATGATGCTCAGATCTTTGAACTTAGGAACAAAGTTCATGGCACAAAACAAGGTGATCTTACTGTTTCAGATTATTTTTCTGAGCTGGGTAGTTTATGGCAGGAGCTGGATTATTATCAGGATTTTCAGGCAAAATGTGTTGATGATGCGGTACTAATTCAAAATATGATTGAAAAGGAGAGGGTTTATGGTTTTTTGGCTGGTCTAAATCCTGAATTTGATCAAGTGCGAGTTCAAGTTATTGGCAGGACTTCATTTCCCTCTCTTGAGGAGGCACATTCTTTAATCCAGCAAGAAGAGACCAGAAGAAGTGCTATGCTTTTTACTGCACCTATTGAGAAGTCAGGCTTAACTGCCCATATCTCTCTTGATCAACCAAAAGGTACCTTTTTTGATAAAGATCATTTACACTGTGATTACTGTGGTAAACCAAGGCATACTAAAGAAACTTGCTGGAAGTTGCATGGGAGACCTACTAGAGGTCGTGGGGGAAGAAGAATCAATACAACTAGAGCTCAAGCAAATATGTCAGAAGCAGCCGAATCATCTAAGGAGATAGCTCCAGTTGAAAGTCTCTCATCCGAAGAAGTTCAAAATTTCAGACGCCTTATGTCACAGCTGAATCTTTCATCCAGTGGTACCTCGAATTCCGTCCAAACAGGTAACACACTTGCTCATCTTGACTCTTGGATTATTGATTTTGGTGCGAATAGACATATGACAGGCACTTCTAAAGGCTTTATTAACTATTCTCCCTGTCTAAAAAGGGATAATGTCAGGGTAGCTGATGGGTCATTTACTCCTATTTCTGGGACAGGTTCCATTGTCTGTACTCCAAACATTAAGTTGTCTTCTGTTCTTCATGTTCCTCAATTTCCTGTCAATCTTTTATCTGTCAGTGCTATCACTAAATCTCTAAACTGTAAAATTGAATTTTTTCCTGATTATTGTATTTTTCAGGACCTTCAAACAAGGAAGATGATTGGTAGTGGCAGAGAGCATGATGGCTTATACATGATGGACCACTGTCAAGGCCTAGCTTTGTTTGGAGGGCATAAGGATGTCAATCAGGAAATAATACAATGGCATAGGAGATTAGGACATCCATCCTTTTTTGTTTTAGAAAAACTATATCCCAATTTATTTTCTAAAACTAGGTTTGAGTTTTTATCTTGTGATGCTTATGAGTATGCGAAATATACAAAAAATTCTTATCCTTTAAGTGATAATAAAACAACTGTCCCTTTTATGCTTGTCCATTCTGATGTTTGGGGTCCCACACAGACACCCTCTTTAACTGGAAATCGATGGTTTGTTACCTTTATTGATTGTTGCACCAGAATGACTTGGGTATATTTGATTAAGACAAAAAGTGAGGTTTTTTCTTGTTTTCAATCTTTTCATAAAATGGTCGACACTCAGTTTGATGCTAAAATAAAAGTTTTAAGAACTGATAATGGGACAGAATATATGGATAGTAGATTTGGAACTTATTTAGAATCTCAAGGAATCATTCACCAAACTAGTTGTCCTTATACTAGTGCTCAAAATGGAGTGGCTGAAAGAAAAAATAGGCATTTGTTGGAAGTTGCTAGATCTCTTATGTTTACTATGAATGTTCCAAAACCATATTTGGGGGATGCAATTCTAGTGGCTGCCTATCTTATTAATAGAATGCTTCTCAAAGCTCTTAATTTTAGGACTCCTTTAGAGATTTTAACCGGGAAAACTCACTATACTGTTCCACCAAAAATATTTGGGTGTGTTTGCTTTGTCCATACTAGAAATGTTGGGAAATTAGATCCAAGAGCACTAAAATGTGTGTTCATTGGGTATTCATCAACTCAAAAGGGCTATAAGTGTTACCACCCCCCATCTAGGAAATTTTATGTCAGTATGGATGTTACCTTTCGGGAGTCTGAATCTTATTTTGGTATTACTCAATCACCTCTTCAGGGGGAGAGTAGTGAAGAAGTGGTGATGGTGACAAACGAACCTGTGGTAACTCGTGATCTTGTTCAGGAAGATAATTTTGTTGATTTTCAGGGGGAGCAAAGTGTTGATGTTCAGGGGGAGCAGAATGTTGATGTTCAGGAGGAGCAAAATGTTGTTAGTCGTTTAGATAGACCTGATTTGTTGAGATACTCGAGAAAAAATAGGCCTGAAGAAGCTATCATGCACTCTACACTGCCAGAATCTTCGGGTGAGTCGTTTTCTGATCCTGATTTAAATTTGCCTATTGCTCAAAGAAAAGGAGTCAGGTCTTGTACAAAACATTCCATTTCTAACTTTGTCTCTTATGATCATCTGTCTCCCTCCTATAGAGCCTTTGCCTTGTCTCTTTCTTCTATGTCTATTCCACAGGATTGGAGGGAAGCTATCATGGATCCAAAGTGGCAAGAAGCTATGGTAGAAGAAATGAAGGCTCTCTCAAAAATGACACCTGGGAACTTGTTGACTCTCCAAACAAGAAGTTAGTTGGTTGTAAATGGGTGTTCACAATAAAACACAAAGCAGATGGGTCAGTTGAAAGATTTAAAGCCAGACTAGTGGCAAAGGAATTCACTCAGACTTACGGAGTTGATTACCAGGAGACATTTGCACCTGTTGCAAAAATGAATACAATCAGAATCTTGCTATCTTGTGCAGCTAATTTAGATTGGGATTTGCAGCAATTTGATGTGAAGAATGCATTCCTCCATGGAGACTTGGAAGAAGAAGTTTACATGGAGATACCTCCTGATTTTGATGATGAAAGAACTAAAGGAAAGGTGTGCAGACTGAAGAAAGCCTTGTATGGATTGAAACAGTCTCTAAGAGCTTGGTTTGACAGATTCAGCAAAGCCATGATTTCTTTTGGTTATCAACAGAGTAATGCTGATCATACTCTCTTTATGAGACACTCCAAGGGTAAAATCACTCTTCTTATAGTTTATGTTGATGATATAATGATGACAGGGGATGATAAAGAAGAAATGGATCGCCTGAAAAAGCTTTTAGCTCAGGAATTTGAGATAAAGGATTTTGTAGAGTTACGATATTTTTTGGGAATTGAAGTTGCCAGATCAATTAAAGGAATCTTCATTTCTCAGAGAAAATATATCTTAGATCTCTTGGATGAGACTGGTATGCTAGGATGTAAACCGGCAGACACGCCTATTGAGAGCAATCACAAGCTACAATCAGAAGTTGGAAAGCCAGTGGATAAAGAGAGATACCAAAGGTTAGTTGGGAGACTCATTTATCTCTCACATACTAGGCCAGACATAGCCTACTCAGTGAGCTTGGTGAGTCAATTCATGCATGATCCACGAGACTCTCACATGCAAGCTGTCTTTCGGATTTAGCGGTATTTGAAGTCTGCCCCAGGAAAGGGTCTTCTTTTCTCCAAACATGGTCACCTCCACATAGAAGCTTTTACAGATGCAGATTGGGCTGGATCTTTAAATGACCGACGATCTACATCAGGATATTGTACTCTTGTAGGAGGGAACTTAGTTACTTGGAGAAGTAAAAAGCAAAGTGTGGTTGCAAGATCAAGTGCTGAAGCAGAATACAGGGCTATGGCTCAAGGTGTTTGTGAACTTCTTTGGCTGAGAAAACTACTAGAAGAATTGAGACTATTTGAAAGAAGAAGACTATCCTTATACTGTGACAACAAAGCCGCCATCAGTATAGCTCATAATCCTGTTCAACATGATCGGACGAAGCACATTGAAATCGATCGACATTTCATCAAGGAAAAGTTAACTGAAGGCATCTTGAGTTTATTTCATGTGAAATCAGACAGACAGCTAGCAGATATTTTTACAAAAGGACTCAATAGTCGAACCTTTCACACCATAGTTTGCAAGTTAGGCATGTGTAATATTTTTGCACCAACTTGAGGGGGAGTGTTGAATATAGCTGTGTTGCTGTGTTGTGTTGAATAGCTGTAAGGTTGAATAAATTGATCATAGTAGTTAGGAGCTGATTTAGGAGTTGTAGTTTTTTGACTTAATTTCCAATCTTTCTTGTATAAATTCAGGTTTAATGTTAATACAATATAAGAAATCCTACTCTGAATTTCTTCAGTTATACATAAATACAAAGTTCTAAAGGTAACCATAAAAATAACATCTAAAAAATTTAACATGCATTAATAACATAGAATTGTAAGCTGTAAAGAAGTGTGAACAAGTACCAATATTAACACATTGTTCAAACAAGAAATGAAAGGAAACACAAATTGACAAAGAAGTTAAAATTCATCATCATCATTTAAGTCTTCCTCCTCTCCTCCATCCTCAACTCCAATATCAATAGCTTCTTCCTTTTCCACATCTGCATCCACAAGGACACAAGTGCCCCTAGAGCTTGAACTTTCCCCCTTTGCATTTGTGGTGGATCTAGTGCCATAAAGCGGTTTGAGGACACCTGCAGCCCTACTAACCGAGCTCCATGTAAGAAAATCATCTTCAAACACAAAATCATCCTCGTCATTATCTTCATCATCTGTTCTCCCATTAACCATTCATTACTATTATCAATTTTGCTTAGGCGGTGCCGGCAAGGCTGGTTGTCGGAAACAAGAGAGAGGGGCTGCTCTTCGTTTTTTAGGTCTCTTTTTATCTTCGTTGAAATCTGTCTATTTAGGTTTCTAATTTAATTTTTTTTTTATATATATTTTTTGGAAAATGCAAGAAGCGTGGAAGCATGTGATAAGATCTTTTCCAATATCACACAACAATAACAAGAAATAACAATAACAGGAAGTAGGAATGAAAGATGATTTGTATTGATTTGCAAAGAACACAACAGTAATGGTTCTTTCAAATTACAATCAAGAGAAAAGAGTAAATCAGAATAATAAGGGCCAACTCCTTCAAGAGGAAAGGTAACCAAACAGAGAGACACCTTCCTCACCCTCCCTTACCAGCCTATAGCTAGATTCTACTATACTCATGCATACCTCACCTCCCCAGCAAAAACATCTATTTATACTTATTCTTAATTCTCTCTCCTCCTCCCCAAATCCTAACTAACTTCTGCCAGCTCGCTATCTTCATCATTCCCTGCATTCTTTTTGTGTTTTCTCGTATATACCCTCCACACCTTGGGCCTGGGCTCCCCTTCATGATCAGCTTCTTTATCAGCATGCCTCCCTTGCCTCATTGCGCTTCTTGTGGTGTGCAATGCCTCACCCTCCATGAAGCGCTGTGCTGTGCTGTGCGCCTCTTGTGCTGAGCTAATAGCGCACTGTTGACAACTTTGATAAGAAGTTTCCACATATATGAAAGGGAAACATGCAAAAAAGGAAAACTAATGCTATTGGAGGGATCCTTTGTTAATCTCAACATATGTAAAGATTAAGCAGGACAACAAGGTGGAGTTGGGGCTGAGGACCATTCACCACTTCCTTCTTGATCACCCTAAAATGAATTCATTTCAATTGTCATTGTTTTTCTAACCCAATTTTAGAATGTTGGGAAACCGTGTATCATTAGTTAAATATTTTAGTAATTTTTTTTGGGTGCTACAATAAAGACTTGGGTGATTGTCCTCCAAGTCTACTTGCTCTTCAATTTGACTTGTTCACCAAGTTATTCTTGTTCCCCAAGTTTATTTAACTTGAATTGTTCACTAATACCTACTTGTTTCCCAAGTTTAACTAGCTTGACTTGTTGACAAGTCCTTATACATGTATGTGGTTAATGACATTCAAGTACTTTTCTCCAAATTTAACATAGTAAACTAAGATGCATTCTAGAAAAATGTGCTAATTTAAAATATAAACACAAGTTACATTTTAGGGTCCTGAGTTTGTGATCGAGTCACCAGCCGATTGATAGGAAAGTTCAATTCCAAGTAAAAGGTCCTTACCCTTCTTCTTTTTCCTGTTTCTGTTACCTATGGTTACTGCACAATGCAACTCATCAAAGGGAGTCGCAACTTTAGAACTTGTTAAACGAGAGTTCAGAATCTCTTTGGTTTAGAAGAAATATGACTTATTGA
Source organism: Excoecaria cochinchinensis (assembly GCA_947683425.1). Classification (NCBI taxonomy): domain Eukaryota; kingdom Viridiplantae; phylum Streptophyta; class Magnoliopsida; order Malpighiales; family Euphorbiaceae; genus Excoecaria; species Excoecaria cochinchinensis. The sequence continues at coordinate 8,425,866 of CANTUQ010000105.1, forward strand.
ATCTGTCCCTTTTTAAATAGAGACGCTTATTACAAAAATAGGAAAGTCATAAATAAGAAATAAACTCCTTCCTAGAATAGGGAAGTCATACTAGAAATAAACTCCTTCTTAGCCTAGGAAATTAAATAAACTTAAAGACAATAAAAATACCGGCATTCTGCCCAATACGACTTGCCGACATTCTGCCTTACTATTTTTTGCTGCTAGCTGGCCCCTTTCTAGATATTTCTTTGGAAACAAAAGCATTCATAACATTACACAATTTTATAAATAAAAATAATTAATTATTATATATGTTTCTATTTATATTTATATTCTTCATTCAATTATTTATATAAAATTTAGCACAAGATTGGGTGCCTATGAGGCTAAGATGAGGGATGTACTCTTTATTTTCACCCCATAGCGGAAGAAAATCTTGAATTTTCTCTGTGTGACAAGGAATGAGAAAACTTGTTCCCCTATATGAGACAAGGAATGAAAATATCTATAACTTTTCAAATCTTTTATTGAACTGAATTGAAGAGGCGAATTTTTACGTGCATGAAGAATTGCACTGATTATTTTGTACTGTAGAATGGTAAAGGTGTTCTTGTAAAGGCAGTTGGCGTTGTTGATACCAGTGCTGATGCTGTTTTTGAAGTCATTTTAAATGTGGATCGACAACAAAGATACGAGTGAGTTGCCTCTGCAGTAGTTTTCTAGAGCTCTCCTGCATGGTTATTACTTTTAAATTACTATAATAATTTTTCCATATGGCATTTTGAAGGAAAAAATAATCTTTGCAGGTGGGATACTTTGACAGGTGACTTGGAGCTTTTAGATTCTTATGACGGACACTATGATATTGTTTATGGGACATTTGATCCGAAATATCTTACCCGGTAATGTGTTAGGCAGGAGTCATCAATACAACGAGAAATGTACATAAAACTATTTTGTCGTTCTGCAGCAACATTTTGAGGGCACTGGTTCAATTTGCATCAAATTCCCTGTGATTCACTGATTTGTCTTGTGACTGACTGTTTTTTCTTTTAATGAATGCTGACATTCCACATTCCTAACATAAATATCAAAAATAAAAGTTAATTTTGAAAATAAAATTCTTATTAGTTTGATACATCATTTATGTGAATCTCATATTATAAGCTAGACGGGCAGTTAGTCTTTGGCCAAGAAATAAGTGTTAGCACAATGAATTCTCAGGATGCTAATTTAACAGAACCCCTTGAAATGACAAGATGACCAAACTCGAAACCATGTTGTAGTTTTATATGCTTGTACTTTTAGTATTTTTGTGGTATGCATTTTAGTGAGCTGTTGTTTTGTGCACTCTAACTCGGCTGCATGGGTTGTCACCGTTTTGGTTCGTAGGATAATTTCAAATGGTTGTTATGATGGCCAAGCCCTTAATAAAATGATTTATTCCCTTTTTATTATAGTCTGTTTGATCAACTGCAATTTGTGAAGACGTAGGTTTTGACCGCCCTCTGTTGCTCAGTTTGTGTTATGAAGTTGCTATCTTGTTGCAATTGTGTGTATAAATAATAAGAAACAATCCCATGCTCGTATTACTCAAGTATCTAACACAAATGTGGAAATAGCATGTGCTAGCCTGTTCAGATGTGGTGTACTTTAAAACATTCATTATGAATCTATGTAACTATCTTTTGCATATGATAGCTTTCTTTCAAATTTTGTTTTTGGCATCAGCATTTAAAGCTTACGTTATTCCTTGTTTTTATTTTTTTTATTTTTCAGATTTATTGGAAATTTTAAGGCATTAATTATTCAGTTCTCACTACGGTGATGTTGGTTTTAGCTTATCTTGTTGCACAATATCTTTCACAGGTGGCAATCTAAAAAGGATTTTGTCTTCTCTAGGCAATGGTTTTGTGGCCAAGATGGAACATACAGTAAGCATTTTATGCTTTATTTACAGTTCTTTCCTCCATTAGTTTACATGAACTAGCCTCTTAACTCACCCTCTTTTCTGGCAATGCATGGGCCTGCCTCTTACGCCTGAGAAATCTAATTCTCTCATTGTCTTCACCATCCTCACTGTTTCTGCCAAAATTTCTGTTGCTACAGTAGTTCTGAATCTGATCTTATGCTAGTGGCAAAGCTGCATTGTTGAAATTGATTTGGAACTCTTAGATGTTCTGTGGGATTCTAACCTTGGCCAATTAGGGGCCACTGCTGCATGCACACTGTCAATGTCGGAGCAATTTTCTTGCATTTGCCACTAATTGTCTGCAGAGGCAGACTCATAATGGAGATATGCTTCTTCAATCAGCTGAAATTTAGCTTGGATAACTGTAACACAAAATTTGCAATGAGTTGTGGTGCTTACTTTAAGACCCAATATCTTCAATTTAGTGCCTCTTCTTCCCCTGAGAAATGATATGTAGTCCAATACCAGAATGCTTGAGTGCCATATATACAGCTCAATTTTTTTTTTAGGTCATCACAATAATTAAATCTACCTTAGCTGATACCTGTTAATTTGTTTGTGCAGCAATCTTGCAATTTCCCGCAGTACATAAGAAGCAGCCTCCTAGATCTGGATACAAGCGAAAAACAATCAACCGTAAGAGATTTCATTTTTTAAATTGGAAAATATCTGGAGTATTTTAGGCATTTGTCATGTTCCGCTTACTGCTGCTGAATTACTATTACTTCATCAAAACAATTAGACTATTACTAAAACAATTAGACTATTACTAAGGTTCAGTAGTCATTGTGATATATTTGTTAGAAATATCAAAACAAAAATGTTAATCTTCATCTACAAACTTAAGCTTTTAGGTTGAGTGTTTCTTTAACATGGTATCAAAGCGTAGTCAATTAAATTTAGCTGGCGCCCTCTTATTAATTTAGTTTCAGCACAATACGAGGTGCGTCTACATTTCCTGACCTAAGCACTTTGCATGTATCTGCAAATGCAAGCTTGTGCTTTTAGGTTGAGTGGTCATTTTGCAATGTTTTGCTGCAAATAGGTTCTGAATGCTTAAACATTTGTCCTCAGTGATAAATAAATTGGTGTTTGAAAAGTTTTCATGTGTATTCATTCTAGTTTTGGACATTTGAGCAAATGCTTGAAATGAATTTTGTTATCTGTATCTCTTGCTTTGTCTTAGATTTTCTTCTTTTTACAATTATCGTGATGAAATTTAGTTTCTATTTTAGAATCTTTGCTATTAATTATTTGGTGATGTTGCTAGCTTTTTGTTCTCTTAATGCATGTTTACATGCATGTAAACTTCTCTTAGTTGGTCATCTCTTATCACAGTTTATTTGCTTTTCATTTTTTGTATTGCTTGCCTAGTAAAAGTCAAGCATGTGACTGGTTTGCAAGCTATCGATCAAAGCTCATGACCCAATATTGACTTGCCTTTTATTTATTTTATTTTATTTTTTCCATCATTGTCACCTTTAGCTTCTACTTGGGAGATTAGAAATTTAAACTCACCCATGGGTTCAAACTCAACGAGATGCATTGTGACGCAAACGCTAGAGATACATAATAAAGGATGGTTTAGATGGAAGACAAGTCATTGCTCAAATTTCGAAAAGACCATTGGTTATGCACTATTGTCGCAAGTGGCAGGTTGGTTTAAATATTTTTTCTTTATAATTTTTTATTTATAACATTAAGCCGACATGTAATTTGGTTGTTTTGAGATCAACCAATGTGTATTTATGACTCAAATTATGTTGGTGATTGGTTTCTAACGTTTCAATAATAGTTTAGGGAACTACAAATTACCCCTCGAACTATGACCCTATTAACAATTGGCTCTCCAAACTAAAAGGCTAGACAATCGGCATCTCTATGTTCTTTTCCATTTTTAATTATGGAACTCCATCAAAAATACCAAAGAAAATAACGGTGTTGCCAAAATTATTTTTAGAGATAATTACAAATATTTTCTAACTGATCACCTAGATTTCAATTATGCTCTCAACATGTAAAACCGAACAAATTAATTCTCAACCTTTTATGACAGTTTCAATTCGAACAGTTCATTAATTTTTCCATCCCAAACTAACGGGACGCTGAGTCGGCTACATTTTCTGGGATCCACTCTTCTAATTAAACATTGATATGTGTTATAGTGAGTCCCAAACAATGCTGCCAACTCAGTATTTTGGTAGTTTTGGATAGAAAAATTTATTCGGTTTTATACGTTGGGGATCTAATTGAAATCTAGGCGATAGGTTGAGGATATTCGTATTTTATCCCTTCTTTTTTTATTTTATTACATGTTAAATACGGTCTATTAACCATCAACCATTGGTTAACTATTTAAAAAAAAAAATTAAACATAAACTTCATATAAAAAACTTCAATCCATTCATCAAATTAAATTATAAATTATATAAGTTCTCAACATAAATATAAGTTATTTAAATTTAATAACAATGCACTAAAATAAAATCACATAAACATTAATTTATTAGTTATTTACTTTTTAATATTAGGGTAAAATATAGATATATGTGAAAATTACTTTCATGTCCATATATATGTGTGAAATTACATATAACCGATTAAAGTGACACTTAAGTCTAAGTCCATTAAGCATAATTTTAAAATTAAAGTCCATGTTCATGTCCAATTGGATTGGTTAACCGTTAAAGTCGATTCGAATTCGGTTTTTAAAATCGGTTTAACGGTTTTTCGATTTTTTTTATTAAGCCTTAATTTTAGCACACGTTAAGCTTTGAATAAGAATTTGATTTTTGTTAAAATAATATTTTACAAACTAACTAAACATAAAAGAAATTCAAAAACTCAAATAATAGATGAGAAAAAATGCTTACTATTTTCTAATAATTTGAACTTAATCTGTGCTAAAATAACTTTTTAAAAACTGAACAAATATAGTAATCCTATGTTACATAAATTGGTTAGGTTAAAAAAAACAATTACATTTTTCATTTGCAACTTATTTTTGGTGATTTCATCTTCTCTTGATAATGTGTGTTTGCGCTTTATACACTGAGGCATCCTTAAGTTTGTCCAATAACATCAATTGCCTTTGATCCATATTAGTATCTGCTTATATTGTGAAGGAACTTTTTCCAAGAAAGGCTCTGTCCTTGTTTCATTGTTGAAAATAATAATATTATTTTAGCACACTTTGGATCCAATTTTGACAAATTGAGTAAAGAATAATTTTATTCTAACACACATTGTGACCCTAAACTATCATATTCTTGTCCTATTGAGTATGTGCTTGGGTTCCATGTGTACTAAAACAAAAGTGCAGGAACTCAATAAGAACAATATGCTTTGTCAAAATTGGAAAATCATAAGTTTTTGTGAGACCATGTGCTATAGCTCAAATCCTTTGAAATTTTATGTGGAAGGCAGTGGCTGTTTTTGTTACTTTTTGTTCAATGTTCATCAGGTTTGAAAGAATATATTGGAGCAAATCCTGCATTGAAATCTAAATATGCCACAACTGTCATTCAATCAAAAGATTCTGATGGTTCAATTTCTGGTAGTGAATACGAGGATACAGAAATGAATGATGAGTTCTATGACGCAATTTCTGCTGATTCATCATCATCAGAAGAGAGTGATGAAGAAGATCAACCGGCCCATGAGGTTGTTCTTTAATTGTTTATTTATTGATTCATAACTATCGGTGAGTTTTTACTGCTTTGATAAGCTGCGTGTCCTTGCTTGGCATGTTGTGAATCTCATGTACAAAATGTGCAAGAAGTACTGGGTCTTGAACAGGCACATTACTAAATTGAACAGATATCATTTATAAATGGAAATCTAAATATAAATGACCTCTCAAATAAAAGCTGCTTTGTGAAGCAGGAGAAGAAAGTGAAATTGAAGAATGTTTCATGGGCCATTACAAGCTTAGCTATGAAGCGAACTTCAGGTCCTTTCACTGCTTGGCTCATTTAATAAATTGTTATTTATGCAATGACAACAGTATCTCTAATGTTCTTAAGATACTATTTCTTTTGCATTGGTGTTTGATGGGTTCAAATCATATAACCAGTCTCCTGGAAAGGGGAAGGCTTATCCATTGGACCCTCTTCCAATATGGGAAATTTTGTGCAGTGGATGTGCCTTCTGGGAGACAATCTAATCTCAATGAAATGCAAATAAAGCACATGTGTTGAGGAATTTAGTTGCCTATGTGCATTTTTTGATCGTGTTTTGGATGTTATTTACTAAAATGTTTGAAGAATCAAGGTGGTCTTGAAAAAGGAATTGTCTGTTGTGGCCAATTCTTCAAAAATTGCAAACCGTGATACTTAAGATGTGCAACTATTGAAAATTTTACATTTATTATTCATTAGCCCTAAATAATTGCCATGGTCCATTTTCTTTTGCTAAACTACTATGGATACAGTTCTAGATGCAAACAAGGTGTTGGACCCCAATGTCCCTCCTATTGATATTGATCTGAGCCATTTCCAAGGTTCTCTACGAAGAGGAAAGGATGAGTCGGACTCAAATTGTTGGAGTTCTCCAAGTGGCATGGGGTTTATGATTAGAGGAAAGACTTATCTGAAAGATAACTCTAAGGTGTGCTTTTTCTTTATGCACCATTTGTTTATGACATCTCCTGTATATCACATAAATTTAAATTTTGCATTTTTCTCTTAGTTTATGGTATGTTATGCATCTATTGTGATATAGAAATTTAGAATCTTGCTCCTTTTTTGAATGTTGTGATAGATTGAAATGTATTATTTTCTTGGCCAATCTTTATTCGTCTTTATTCCTTTTTCCTTCTTTTTACATATTTATGCTTCTGAGTTTTTCTTCATTTCTTTAGTGACTTCTTTTTCCATGGAAGATGAAATTATTAATCTATTTTATTTTACTTTGACCAGTTTGGCCTTTGTCTACCTCCGTATTATAATTTCTTTTAATTTTTTTGTAGTATTATATGACTTATGACCAATTAACATTTCTTTCTTTCTTTCTTTATTTTTTTTTTATTTTTTTTAAACATGGTAAATGCCTGTGGTTTTCTTTTTAGTTACACATAATTTTATTAGAAGGGTGACATATATATTTCTAGCATGCAAAATCACATGATTCGCTTCCAAATTGTAGATTTATGTATTTCTCCTATAGGTTGTCCAGTGCATCCTGATGTATTTATGCTGTAGCTATTAGCCACTGGTTGGTCATTCTCATTTCTTTTTGATGTTACTCATTTACTTCATTGAACCAACATGTGATTGTTGGTAACGTTTTATCTGTATTAATCCCTTCTATCCTTCATTCTAATATTTTATTATCTGATAGTTTTCCATTTGTGTCATTTAGTTGAGTGCAACATGACAATTTACTAGTTAATTTGTACATTTTCAACTGGAGTTAAGATGCATTCTTTTAGTTTTAGCAAAATTGAGAAGATTTGCAGATAGGATTTTATTCTTGGAACTGCACCAAAATTAAAGCATCCTAGGTTCTTAGGTAATGAAATGCTTCTGGCTTTTTCTTATTGTTATGCGGGTTCTGTTTTTCACCTTTTTCAGGTAATTGGTTGTGATCCCCTTCTAAAGCTTGTAGCTGTTGATTGGTTCAAAGTTGATAGTCCTGCAGATAAAATTTCATTGCATCCTAAGTGTCTAGTACAGGTAAAATCATGCTTCAACCTTTTGAGTCTATCTCAGGTTTTGGCAAATATGTGAACAACATTCATCATTAATTTTTCTATTTGACAATTTCATTATGATAGTCCAATATATCCTTTTGTTTCTTTAAAAAATTTGTGCTTGGTAGCCAGTCATATCTCATTATATAATTATGTGTTACAACCTAAACCATCAATAAAAGATATTATACAATAGCTAGAATGACATCATAAATGTGGAACTTTTCAAAATGTAGTTGATATTGCTGAAGTTGCTTGTGAAAAATTCGTATCAGAGCACACATTTTATGGCCAAATAATTTATTTATTTACTTCTGTAACTCAAAAAATTAGTGGGTGATTAATGTATGGTGTTTGGTGTGCCATAAATAAAAGACACCATGATAACATCTAGTCTGAAGTATTTGATCTAATTACTTGCTATCTTGTACCCTCGGGAAGTTATTTATTCATTAACTATACCTTAATTTCAGACAGAGGCAGGGAAAAAGCTCCCATTTATCCTCGTCATTAATCTCCAGGTATGTAGATGTATGCTTTCCAATACCCATCAATTTGATATGAGTTCAATATCCTTAAATTCGTTATGCTTTCTTAAGGTGAATGATGAAAAAAAAAAATCGACACAGTCCATATTAAAATTTGTAGCAATTTAGCTACAAGTTTAGCTTTATAATATATGGGCTCTGTAGTGTTTACTTGGTACACTCATTGTCTGGGATGAGAATTGACTGCAAAAGTGAAGGAAAAGCACAAGCTTCTTTTATGGTTCACTTTTTTTCTCTTAATCATTCTCTGCATAAACAAAATGCTTAAATTGCAAAACATTTCTTTTTCTTTTATTTCGAGCTAGCTAGATCTTGTCTTAGCATAAAATTTTTTGTTAATAACAGATTGACACAGAATGGTGCATATCTGAGTGAGACACTGAGCATTGGCTCCAATTGCAACAATTTCTAAACTTCATGTCCTTGGTTGAAAATCGTAATAGAAACAGCCACAATAGAAATAGTGATTTCTTCTGGGTTTGGCCTTTAATTTATACATTTTCAAGTATTTGATAGGACTTAATGCTTATTCTTTTGGACTAAGAAGTTTCTTCTGCGTTCTAAAGAAGAATATGTATTTCACATTTCATATTTCTTTTCCAGATTCCAGCAAAACCGAACTACAGTATGGTACTTTACTACGCTGCGGAAAGGCCAGTGAATAATACTTCTTTGTTGGGTAAATTTATTGATGGGACAGACATGTTCCGAGATTCGAGATTCAAACTTATTCCAAGCATCATCGAGGTATTAATCACTTTCCAATATGATGATTTTTGAGTATATCAGGAGGTACCCTTTTTCCTTTAATGGCGGGGAATTTCATTTTCTATTTTATGTTTACAGGGATATTGGATGGTCAAGCGTGCAGTTGGGACAAAAGCTTGCCTTTTGGGGAAAGCTGTAACCTGCAACTACCTCAGACAAGACAATTTTCTGGAGGTAATATTTCATGCTGTTGTTCTCTTCCCTATACAATGCTTGCTACTGGTCTCCTTTTTACAGTTTGTTCTTACGATGATATTTGACATCATCATTTTGGGAATTTACAGTATTTAAGATAATGGATTGGACTCTACTATATATGTAACATTTTATCTAAAGTCCAAGTTGAAGTGATACTTAAATAAGACTAAAATTGATCCTCTTCTTTCTATACTTTGGATATGGCCCTCTCCCCCCTACCCCCCAACCACATCGGATCAAGATTAATATTTCAGTGGTCTTCCATGAGATTTAAGAGTACACTGCTTAGAAGTTCTTTGTAATTTCAGTAACATTCTTTTAAAAAGTGAAAAAGGTATGGGAGGCATTAATGCTGCTGTGAATGTATCAAATATCACCTCTGCCAGATTGTTTAGGCCCAAGGTTGCAGTTCTTGAGTTCTTAAACATCACTTCATTCCCATTGTTTTGCTATATAATTTGACATGCAACTCGCTACACAGTGTACCCATGCATTCAAGTGGTTGCTGATAATTTTTTTTTCCTCCTAATGCTATGAAACATTTTTAATTAGTATTACATCTTTTTACCTGTATAAAAATATTGAGAGTGAGTAATGGTGCATTAGTGGAGTGACCTTTTATGTCTTGAACATTGTGGGTTTAGGTTAATGGAAACAGCCTCTTAAAGGGAAAGTCTTTGTACAATAGATGACCATGTGCTGACCCTGGCAAAATGAGTACTTGATGTTCTTCAACCTATAATAGTTAGAACTTATAGGCTTAGTTTCCTTCACAGCAATGTCTTCCCCATGTATAAAGAATCACTTAAAAGAAAGTTATATCTTTTTTTTTCCTCCAAATACAAGAATCAACTTGAAGTTATGCTCTTCTTTTGGACTCATGAAAAATGTATGATAACATGCTTGGATTATCTATGTCTATGCAATACAAAATTACAGCAAGTGTAAAGTGCTCCTGTTGATGGCAAGACAACAGATGGTGATGGTCTGCAGCTTTCTGGTGGCTACAAAACTAGGGTGTACTGTCATATGGTTCTCATGCAACTTCCTTGCCCTTAAGTGGAAGTTTGTTAAAAGGAATTCCTCTTTATATATATATATATATATATATATATATATAAAGTGAAAAAATGACTATTTTCCCAAATATTTCTGAGTAAAAAGGAACCTTTAATTCTTAGATAATTTGGATAAAAAGGTACAACGAAATTCCTGCTCACCTGAGAATCACTTGATGATTGAAAGGATTCAACAAGAGAATGAATGTCACATCACCTGTATCAGTTTCTACCTGACTTTGGTGCAGGACCCACCCAATGTGTTGTTTTATATCATGGTTTACCTAGTAAATTATTTCAATCAGTTCTTATTGAGAAATTATACTTAAATGAAAAGGAGCAAATGATTTTTTATTTAATTTTTCTTAACATGCAGTTTTTTGCAGGATCTTATATAATTTAAAATTTCAAGTTCTAACAGGGATGTTAGGTTTCATATGATCAAAGCAGGAAAATCGTATTTTGGCTAGTACAATAATTAGCTCTTAAATGGAAGAAACTTGTGGATTTATAGGAGTAGCAATCTTAATCTTTCTGCTGTGCTAATGACAATTTTTATATGCATCCCGAATATATTCTTTTCAGTTTCACAATTCCACTGTAGAAATGTGGAGCAAAATACAATGATTTTGTAACTGACATGATTGGGATTTTGTTGAATTAACCTCATTGACTTGTAGGATTGTAGCAGTCATTCAGATTGTTTTTACTTGTTCATACTGAGAGGCAGGATGTCAGCACATTTATTGTATATGCTGATGCTTACACTTTTGCTTAGTTTAATTTATGTACATCTACAAGAACCTATTTGATGCAGATTGATGTGGATATTGGATCATCCTCTGTAGCAAGGAGTGTCATCGGTCTTGTCCTTGGATATGTCACAAGCTTAGTTGTTGATCTTGCCATTTTGATAGAGGTTTGTTTTCTACTGGCTTTTATTTCTCCAAAATGTTTCCTTTTGGTATAGACTTGTATGCGCGTAGCATCATGAATGGCTATGAACCATGACTTGTGCAGCATCTATTGCAGCTTTTCTCCATACTGATGCTTTTCTTCTGGTCTTGTCTTGAATTTTAGAATCCAATATCTGGCTCAAGCAGCTTATTGCTTTGAAACACCTAGAATCTTGAATTTAATTTCTTGTGTTAGTGGCATTTGAGATTTAAAAAATAGATGTTGATTTTGAAGTAGTTATGCAATAAATTGATATGCATTATGTCAACCCAGACTTACAGTTGATTACACTCCAATTATATTTTTGTGTAAACATTATTGGGGACAGACCCTGAAACCAAGCTGCCTCCAAATTTTACTATTTAATAGCACTCTAGAAAGAGCGAACAAATCACTAATAGCTGTTTTGTATTTGCAGGCAAAAGAAGAGGAAGAGTTGCCCGAGTATATTCTTGGGGCTGTGCGTCTAAATCGTATAAAGCCTGATTCTGCTGTACCTTTGGAGGTTTAGCCTTTTTTCATTTGTCTGCATTCTTTATGTATCTTATTTTACATATCATTGCCATTACTTAGGCATCATAGATCCAGTTTCTATAATTCTTCAGGAATATTAGATCATAAAACAAGGATAGGTTTCAAAATTAAAGTGATATATGTATGTTACCCGCACAGACCGGTAGCTTTTTAATTTATGAAGACAAATAATATATAATAAAAAAAGGCCAAACTGTTTTTGGTAGTATTAGTATTTCTAGTTGAGAGATCTAATTGTCAAATTATACCCATAATTCCACATAAAAGTGAAAAGCAAATGGTATTGTCCCTTCCCTTCAATTACTTTACTAAGTCCACCCACTCTCTCCCTTTTCTCTATCAAACTTTATTGCAATATCAACTATACAATATGGTTATGTATGCAACGCTTTATGAAGGATTGACGTTTTGTGTTTTTAGGAATTTCTGTGGTCAACACATTAGTTTCTGCCCCCACCAATTTTCTAACAAATTAAGCCATTGGATAAAATTGTTCATTTATCAAATTAATGGTATGATGTCACGTGAAAAAAAAGAAATTATGCAAAGAGTTATAAACAAAGTTATATTTTCTTTTTTTACTTGGCATAACATTACTTGATCAATGAACAAGAATCCAGTTTAAGGAAGAAATTTCCAAGATGGAGAAGTAAACATCGTCTCTCTTTAGACTGCCAAGACCACCCAATCATTTCACCCCACTATATACAATCAAGCTTAATGCTAGATGAATACATGTTGATTTGGGTTAATGGGATAAATGTATAATTTATTTATAAAATCCAAAAATAGCATCTCACAAGCATATTTTACTTTGTATTATTTAATTTTTATTATTATTTTTTATCGTGTTTGGTACAAAATTATATTAGCTTGTAATATTTTATATTGTATTTAATCCACGATGTGGTACTATATTAAACATTTTAAAACAATTAAAATAATAAAATTATCGATACAGTTTTGCTTTAGGTTAATTCGGATTTTGGTTCAAGTTCGATTTGTTCAATTTTAACCTTATGAGAACTAAATTGAATCAAATAAATCGAACTTTATATTTAGAATTGAATTGAATGAACTAAAAATTAAAAACCAAACCTGATATAATACATAGCCCATTTAATTTTTATTTTCGGTTCAATTTTGCACAATCTTATATACATGTTTAGATTATATAATATATTTAAATTATATATTATATATTTAAATTTAAAATTGAAATTATATAAATACATAATATAATGATATTGTAGCAAAAACTTCGGGTCATTCGGGTTTTTTTTTGGATTGACCCTAATCCGATCTTAATTTTTGGTCTGGATTATATGCCTATTTTTTTTTTTTTTTTGGAGTTAGGTTCATGTTAGGAGACACATTTTCAAGTAGGTTCAAGTCGAATTTGTAACAAGGTCAAAAGTTAATAGATCTATTTTTTTACCATAACGTACAAATTTAAGGGTGAATTGCGTATTATTATATCCAGTATATGGAGATGATGAAGTTCATAATGTATTATATATCCCACGTTAGTTTTTTAAAAAATCTTCCAAATAATGTATTCACATTATCTTGTATGATATATACTATATCATGTGCTAACCGGTGAATCAAACATACTCCCAAAGTACAATATTACATCCATTTATCTTGCCATTAAATTTATAAAATGTTGATTATAATTTACTATATTACCCTTTTATCATTTCTATGAAATTATATGTTCTATCTATTAATCTTTTTTTAGTGCAAATTTAAGAGAAATAAATAAAAAGTATAAAATATATCATTTTAAAATCTGAAAAGGAATGCATGAAGTGGAATAATTTTTATTTTATTTTATTTTAAATGATAGGAGTGTGTTCAATGGTTTCAATATTCATACAATTATTTAAGGACGAAATGATTCTCTGCCGCTGATCTTGTAAAAAAGAAAGAAAAAGGAACTCATCACAAAAGAAAATAGTAATGGATATGTGTTCTACAAGCTTTCGAAAATATATTGTTTGAATGATTAGATTAGATTAAGATATCATATCAAGGATGCATGCATAAACAATGAGGATTTGAACCCATTGAAATCTTTTTGACTATTAAATGGGAATCCAATTCATTCAAACGAAAGTAAGAAAATTGCTTCTTTTTCTAAAAAGATGCGTTTGCCCCCATCACCCAAGGCCACACGGTCGGTGCCCTGTCCTTTTCAGTGGCAATTTCATAGAAACCTTCTTCCCTTGGTTTAAACGTAAAATCGGTGTCTCACGTAGACAAATATTCTTGTAATATGTTACTAATCATTATCTACTTTTACTATTTTTTTTAGTGCTCGTCAATCCACAGGAGATAATACACCATATTAAGCTATAATAGTAAGATGATGATAAACCTTTATCAATTCCACCTATATTAAGTAATACTCACATTATCTCACACTCCATTTTGTATTTCAAAAAAACTTAAATCCAAGTTTAAGAGAGTATAAGTCCATTGCGTAGAGGTATAAGTTAAAATCGGGGACTCACCACATTTCCTTTTTCAAAATCTGATCTCCAAAAGATCTATCCATTGGACGATAGTCCGATCTCCCAAAAGCTATCTCCAATTGGACTAGGGTCCGATCTTCTAAAGTTTATCTCAAGTTCTATTATTTTTGATTTTATCATTTTGTGCTTTAATTGATAGACGATGTCGTTCTTTCATCGATATCGTTATTCTAATGATCAATTAAGGTAAAAAAAGAGAGAGAAAAGAGAAGACGCTATTTTATTAACGTCAATCGGGGGAACAACTTAACATCATTTAATGTACTTAATCCTATTTAATGTTTAAGAAAATTTCATCTCTATGAACGTAAATGATGAAGGCATAAGAATGCCAGATCATTCGATTTTTCATCATCCGTTCTTTACGGATCGATCAATTAAGATTAAGGCATGAGAATGCTCGATCATTTGATATTCCATCGTTCGTTCTTCACTGACTGATCAATCAAGATGAAGGCATAAAAATGCCAAATCATCCGATCTTCCATTGTTTGTTCTTCACGAACAGATCAATCAAGATAAGGGCAAATGAATCCTAATAAAATGCTTTCCGCGGACCGATCTATCAAGATGAAGGCATAAGAATGCTTGACCATCTGATCTTCCATCGTTCGTTCTTCAAGGAATAATCAATTAAGATAAAGCAATAAGAATGTCTGATCATCTGATCTTCCATCATCCATTCGTCGTGAACGGATCAATCAAGATAAAGGCTTAAGAATGCCTAATTAAATGTTCTTCCATCGTATGTTCTTTAATATTGCTCAATTATTCATTATATCTCAACACAAATTGGACATGTTTTAATGTGTTTTAGTCTAGTTAGGTCTAATTTTCTTTGGTTTGTGTCTTTTTAGTATTGATTAGAGGTTAATAGCTAATTTAGGTACTTTTATATGTTTTTGATAGGCTTTAGAGTGTCAATTGGAGTAAAACTACAACAAAATTGCCAAATTTCAAGGGACAAATGCCTTGCAAAAATACAAAAATTCCTCGCAATAGAGAATTAACGAGAAAAAAATTTTCATTTCAAAAATGACCCTAGCAATTATTTTGCGAGCAATTTTCCAATCGCTAATTTTTAACAAGAGATTTGTGAGGGGTTAGTTTGTTTCTAATTAGTAAGGGACTTTTGCCCTTCACAAATCCTCGAGAAATTTCCATTGCAATTATAAGACAACTTGCAAGAAATTAGCGAGTGAGCTTCCCTTGCAAAGTTTGAATCATGTGCTATTCCCTAGCAATTTTTTTATAATATCTTTTCATTTTGAAAAGAATTTCCCTTGCAAATTGCTCTTCTCTTGTTAATTTTTCCTACCTAAGCACGTTTAATCTAGAAAATATGTTAACACGTCACCTGGCCGAACCTAATCCACACATTTCAATTTCGAGCACATTTTGTGCCAGTTTGACCTAACCCAATCAACATTTTTCAATCTAGGGATACTTTATGTGCCATTTAGTGGAACACAATGATAGATAATAAGTCATGTTCTTTCCAGTATGTCACCCATCTAGGGAGGATTTTCCTTCGCAAAATAAGTAAAAATTTATTCCCTTCATCCTACATGTTTAGCGAGGGAATATCCCTCGTGAAAGATAATGACTTAGTGAGGGATTTAAATCCATTGAATTAGCATGGGATTTTGTTCCTTGCTAAATTTGCAAGGGATATTCCCTCACAAAATAAGTAAACACTCATTTCCCTTATCCTATATATTAAAAAAAAAAAAATAGTGAGGAATTTAAACTCGCAAAATTCACTCATTTAGAATCCATCGCAAAATAAGTAAACATTCATTCCCCTCATCCTACATGTTTATCGAAGGAATATCCCTTGCAAAAAATAATGATTTAGCGAGGGATTTGTGTTGGTTATGTAAGGGTACATGCATAAGATACATGGCGGAATAAATAAAAATTTACACAACATAAAGAATGATCTTGCCCTGATTATTAGCTAAGTTAATCTAGGAGAAAAAAACTCTTTTACCTCAAATAATTTGAATCAATTGTTTTCCTTCTTTATCGGGCTGTAGTAAGCTAAAAGTATTCAAACTATGGATACCTCCAATTGTATCCACACTAGCAAGGGATCAAAATAACCAAATTAGTAGACATAACACAAGAGACAAAATTTCCTATATACTAACAAGGGAATTCGACTAGAGAGAAAATAGGAGGAGAGAATAAAATTCTAACTAGTTTAGAATTATGTGGAACTTATCTATCTACATTAATTATCTAATTAGGGGTTTATATAGATGATCCAAATCAATCATAATAGGATTAGGATCATGACTTTAAAGGTTTAATTCTTGTAGAATTAGGATGAACTTATACACTAAAACAAGAAGACTTCAAATAGTTCTATGCGTATGGGCCACTTAAGCCCTTTGGATCCTATGGTCCATGTGTGTATTAGACCAGCCCACCAAGCATGCACATGAATTTTATTACTCCTATAAAACATGTCACATTCCCATTGTGTTAGGAGTATGCCCTAGAGCCCTTGTAGATTAGAGATCTTTTTCATTTATATGAACTCATTATTATTTATAAGAAGGCATCATTCATTTATTAATACTATGTTGTAATTACCTTTGGTTTGATTTTGTATCTTAAATTAATAAATGTAGTCCTTTCATGATATGAGATGCCTATTGCATGCAAATGTATTAATACCTAAATATCCCTAATCATAGTATTAATAAGGCAAGACATTGTCAATATGGATTGACTAACATATGTTATGCTTCTTGAAAAGTTCAAGCAGTGGTTCTCATAACTGTGATCATGGAGATGATCAAAGCTGGCATGTGGATGCTTGTTAGAAAAACAAGTACATTGGAGACCTGCCATGAAAATCCTTACATGGATATTAAATCTATGTTAGTGAGAAATCTCTGCATAGTAGTGGTATAAGTATCTGTAGACTTGAGATCACCAAAGTTATCTTAAGTAGTCAGTGGTATACTTTAACTCCTTAACTGCTTACCTTCATCGAGGGGTGAACTCTCACACATAGGGGTGTGCAAAATCCGACTTGAACTGACAAACCTGAACAACCCAACCCAAACTACTTATTCGGGTAGGGGCATTAGGGTCGGGCCGGGTCTTCAAAAATAAGGTGTTTCGAGTTTGGATCGGATCAGGTTAAAACCTTCAAAACTCAATCCTGACTGAAAAAACTATATAAGATTTTTTTCCCAGTTGCGCCCCCTCTCTTTCCCTCTCCCTTTGCCCCTGTCTCTCCCCTCGATCTCTCCCTCTCCCTCTACCCCTCTCTCTCCCAGTCTGTAATGATCCGGCTCCTCCTCCTCCTTCTCTGCTGCTGCTACCACTGATTTCTGGTTCCATCTCTCCTTTTCTCTCTCTTCTTCTTCTTCTTCTTCTATTGATCTGCTTCCTCTTTCTCCTCTTGGGTGGTCGCTTCTTTGTTTTCTTCCTCCTCAGATCGGTGGCTCCACCTCTCTCTCTGATTATTGTTTTAAAATTTAGTTTTTCACTTTTTTCATTAGATTTGAGTGACATATATGATTGTATTTTTTTTTGATGGATTTGTATTTATTTGTGATTGATTTGTATTTGACTTTTTTGAAAAATGTTGAAAAATCATAGAAAAAGGAAGAGAGAGCTGCGAAAATTATTTTGGGTTGATATAGCATTTCAGGTCGAGGCTAGAAAATTATCGAGTTAGTCGGTTTGGAACCCTACTAATATATAGGGTCGATTCGATTTGGGATATGGGGTATATTTCAATTTTTGGGTTGGCAAGGTTCGATTCGGGTTGACTCAAACCCGATCGATGCACACCCCTAGTTACACCCCCTACACGTATTCTATAACCTTGTACAAAAAGCATAGATGCTCGATTAATCTTTTATGGTTCTATAGCACATTTATTCAAGACTGATGGTTTAAGCAGGGTTTCACATTACTATATACATGCATATTCATATCTTATTCATGTTAATAATAATTATGTCGATATTACTTGTTTCGGTTCATGCATGTAATACAAAATTTCTTTGCGATTACAAGATATAACCCATAGATTATAATGACATATACATGAGCTTTAAATTTACATTATATATCATTTTACACATACAACTATTTACATATGAGTTTTACAATGCCAAAAGGGCTATACATTAATTACTCAAAACTCTACTCCTTAATTAGCCTTGACTCCTGCAGATTGTCCCTGTGTGCAATCGCTTGAACCTACATAGATAAATACCCGTGCTAAGCATAAAAGTTTAGAGGGAATAATAAATTTTGGACGACCACTCACATTTGTCATTCGTCAAGCACTCAATAACAATTATATAATAAGAAAACATACTCATGAATTCAGATTATTGCGTTTCATGGTACAATTTATAACACCCCGATACCCCCTTTGGAAGGATACTGGAGTGCTACACACACAGATACATATAAATGTGCAAAGTGAAAATGACAACATAAAACTGAAAGGATCATATAAGTTAAATAACCAAAAAAAAAAGATCAAAATCATTATATAAATATAATGATACAAATATTACAAAAATATATTTTTGAAACCCTTTTCTTGTACCTCTACTGAAATATCCTTTACAAAAATTACATAGTTTAAACCAATAGCTCTCTACAAAACATATACATAACTATACAAAATACTAGCGAAAGACAAAAAAAGACTCCATAAGAAACTCCTAGTGGCCGACCTGTAGATGCTCCATACCAAAACTGAACTTGCCACCTACACGGGAAAACACCCATACTAAGCGATAACACTTAGTGGGGAGGAACACAAAACAAGGCATAGATATGCATATATATAAATGACCATAAGAACAAATAAATTAACTTCTCAAAACATCATAACACGCAGGCAATGATCTACTTGTACATCATGTCATCTACCTTTACACACACACACACACACACACACACACACATATATATACATATCAAACGTTATTTATTCATCATATGCATCCATATGAGTATAAAGCAACTTAACATCAATATACTATAAACATGCTAAAACATCATAACTTGTCATATCTCATGTACATAAACATGTAGCATAAATCCATTCTCATATCATTAGAAACATATATCAGCCTGATTTTACACTAAATAGTGGATACGTGTAACACCCCCAACTCCCACACGTAGCATAACGAAGGACAGAGAGCTACGTTGAGCGAAGGGTGCTACCGGACGAGACACTTACTTAGCAAAACAGAAGACGGAATAATAAAATTTCTAACATCTAGAACCTCAACCACATACACATCCTAAACTTATCTCACACACACCATCATTCGCACTAAAGATTATTATATCTCATTACAAATGCTAAATAAATGAAATTTAATTACATGCCGAAATAAAAAACACTTCCTATGAAAATCTAGCGACTTGTTGGCCAAACTCAGTGGACCACTGCGCTACTCTGATCTCCTAACTTGCACGGACAAACAACCATGCTAAGCGAAAATGCTTAGTCGGGCGAAATAAATAATAGGCAGCCACTCATAGTAGCTGCTGAGGTAAAAACATGCAAATCAATATATATATATATATATAAACATAAAGTACACCGGTTAAAACTATCATAAATTCATATTCTTATTCTCATACGAAAACCTAAACAATTTCATAAACTCACTCGTTTATATACCATAACCAGAAATAACTTAATTACCTTTTTAAATCACAATAATATTATACTTACTAATTGTTTACCTAATTCATTTAATTAACCATATTAATAGTTATACCTCATAGGTTACCAAAAATACATTTTGCTAGTCAGAAATATTAAGCCTTACCAATTCCCATACTTACTAGTAGTTCCAAAATCATGCAGCTAATAGTATTACTACTTAAGTCAAAACCTTTCATTTGTTTAAACCATTACGTATTCAAAACTAAACAAAACATTTAGACTTTCAGATTTGGTTCGGGCTTGGAATAATTATTCCAAGCTTCCTACGTATCCCTATGATTGGGGAATCAGAACTACGTAGTTCCACAGAAAACCTTTGTACAAACATATTCCAAAATCAATTCTAAATCCTTTCTTAAATTCGGTTATCTATATCATTCTTACCACTTTATTTCCCATTAACTATAATCAACATGCAATTATCGTATTCTTCGAGAACCAACAAACAATACATAAGGATTCCTTACCGATATACTTACATTGGTCGTCCAAACTAAGGTTCAGAAGATAAGCAAATACATAACATACCTGTGTTCACAATTCAACATGTAAACGAATATATTTATAGAATTCATTCGCTAATTATTCAACCATAACAAATATGCATATCAAATATTTCAATAATTCTTTACAAAGAATTTATACAAACAATCATACCCTTAGCTTTTGAATAGATTTATAACATGTATTATCCATATACGAATTCTTAGATAGTCAATATTCATTCCTACACACTCATTGGAATAACATTATCGGTTACATCTCTTTTCGATTAACTGACATTAGATTCAGATACAAAACCATTTAGGTACCCGAAGATACCACACAATTCCACATTCGAGTCCATAAAGGATCTAGAACACTTTAGTGTGAAGCACAAGCTCATCATTTCAACAAACACTTTTAAATACTTTATTCACATAACTCTTTGCACATTATCACAAAACTTATCAATTCATTTAATTGCCTGCTAAGTCAAGAGGGTGGATAAGCGAGTATACAGACACATTGGGGGTACCCAAGGATACAATCGAAAAGCAACTTCTTTCATTTTCTCATTCAAAATATTTTCACATTTGGGATCTTAAACAAGATCCATACACATTGAGGTTTGTGAGGAACCAAACGGGGACCTGATCAGGGTCCAAACAGAACAAAGGGGCTGCAACATCAGAACTCTATAGGCATGCCTATCTATCCACGACTTGACTAACGCAGGCTAAATTTTCCATATCATTATTAAATTCGTCACATTTTCACATACATGTACATTCCATCAAATACTCATAACATTCTTTCATTTTCATTAGGCACATGCATTCATATATTAGCACATTATATGTATTAATTACATTTATCATATTCAAAACTAATCATGCATTCATATATTTGCATATCATATGTACAATTACATTTATCATATTCAAAACTAATCACATGTGGTTTCATAGATCGAAGTATTCATAAGAACATATTAAACGAAATCATATTATTAATCATCACGCATTCATTTAAACGTAACAGATAAGCTTACATTTCATTATACATATACATTTATAACACAATAATAGTAGATCAAATTCTCATATTTCAATAATTACTATGCATGAGAACACATTGAATAATTCACATTTTAAATCATATATGCATAGTATAAGTGAGAAACCATGAAAAGAAAAAGATCATTCAAAAACATTTTGAAACAAAGAGAAAAATGTCGTGATCGTGACGGGAGATCACGCTCGCGTTAGTGGCCAAGCTTGCCCTGCGGACATCACGAGTCATGCTCAAAGACACGGCTCGTGAAGGCGAAACACAGAAGAACAAATCAGGTACAAAAGGGAGAGGGGTCTGCCACGAGTTGTGCCTAGTGACACGACTCGTGCTCCAAGTGCACGACTCGTGCATCAAGTGCAGGACTAGTGCACCATGTGCACGACTCGTGCTCAATGTCACTACTCATGACAGCCAGGTCACGCCGAGAAGAAAAACTTCAAATAGAATGCATTTACATGGCGGTATGGAGAACCTTACTCCCGTGTAAAATGCACAATGCAGAAATCATTCAGAGCAGAATGACTTTACACGGTGGTATGAAAGGTCCTTACTGCCGTGTAAAATCACGGACAAAGAAACTGATGAACAGACTACGATCACACGGTGGTATGCCCTTTTCATACCGCCGTATAAATCATCCCAAACCCAGAAAATCAAAGGAAATTAACCCCAAACTTCCACATACCTCAATTCTAACATTCAATACACTTTATACCACATAAAGCCGATATTTCAAACCAATTATCACAATTAAGATCATGCAATTAAAATAATCAAAATCTCTAAATTGACAACCAGCAAAATAACTTCACAAGTTCAATCAAAAATACACTTTGGTTCAGTAATCCACATTTAAAGCACCTTAACCCAAATTATTCAAAACCCATAGCACTTGAAAACATCTAAATACATTAACCTCATTGTGACGCGCGCCGAACCCCGTGCCCGAAAGCTCGCCTTTAGGGCGATCGAGAGAGGTTCTTGAAAACTTGTAAGGTATTTACAAGTGCGTCTATTTTGGGCAACAAGGAGATTTCATGGAGTCGCCACCCAATAAAACATTGAAAAAATTCGTCTCGCCTCAGTGAGCCTAAGACGGCGCTGCTATATCCATTTTGGGCAAGCCATAGGGGTCTTGGAGGTCCCATCCTAATAGAACATTAAGAGGACCCTCTCGCCTCATGGAGCCTAGGACTATACAAGTTAAAGCCTTTTCACGGGACACAAGAGCTGTCTTGGAAGTCCCATTCCAATGGAACATTGAAATGGTCCTCTCGCCTCGTTGAGCCCAAAGACCAGAGAAAGTTCGGGACTCCCCATTTATTCATACATTGGCTAATCAAGTTTTGAATTTAGCGTTTCATGCCTTTTCTCATTCAATTTTAATGCAATTTAATTTAAACTCATGTCAATCATATAAAAAAAGCGGTAGATAAAGTAAATAAAAGAGCATGAAAATAAATTACAACAAAACTAGGGGCGGAATACAATCCCCATTTATAAATAAAACATAATTCATACATAAATCGGGCTATTTATTAAAAATGAGGACATTGGTCCTCTCATGCATAATTAAAGAAAATAATTTTAAAGCGACAATTTATTTTGGATGAAAAAAGTTAGGACATTGGTCCCATTTTATTAAATAAAACCCAATTTAGTTTAATAGAAATATTTTTGTAATTTTTTAATTAACATGCATAAAAAATAATTTATTACAAATTACATATTAAATAAAATAATGAAAGCAAAGTAATGAAAATAATAAAAATAACCAATCAACTCCCAAATGGATCTCCAAATCTTCATGAGCTCTCACTTGGTATGAAAAATACTCACACATAAAAATAAGTATTGAAAACAAAATAAAAAAAAACAAACAAAAGTGAAGTTAGTAAAAAATTAATTAAACATATAACATGAAAACAATTAAATAAAGGCAATCAAAATTGCATCATATATGACAAGCTAATTAAAATGACATAATAAAAATATGCAATCTAATTAATTAATAATTTAGCATGCATAAAAGATAACATAATAATAATAAAATTCAACATGCATAAACAAGCATAAAATAATGATGAAGAATTTAACATGCATAAAAACATAAAATAACAACAATAACATCCAATCATGCATAAAAAAATATAATATACATAAAATTGAGCACGCATAAGAAATACAAATAATAATATTAATAATAATGATACTAGTATCGAATGATAGCAATAAACAAGGATAATAAAATTTATAATAATAAAACTAACAATTGCAACTATAATAATAACAATAATAAACATAATGAAACCAAACAGTATTAAACAACTCAAATTAAGCATGCAAGAATAAAATAGTAAATGGCAAACTAATAAAACATGGCAAATAATACCAACAGCAACAGCAACAACAACAACAACAACAACAACAACAATAATAATAATAATAATAATAATAATATATGGACAATCACATAAGCACATGGTAATGATAATAATAATAATAATAATAATAATAATAATAATAATAATAATAATAATAATAATAATAATAATAATAATAATAATAATAATAATAATAACATCATCAAAGAAGATGAACAATCCAATTAAATATGGAAGAATAAAATGAAAATAAAATATACCAATTATGCTAAAACATGTTAAATGATAATACTAATAATATATATGAACAAAAATGATGACAATAATATGAACATGAACAATTAAATAAAAAATAAGAAATAATAATATGAACAATTAAATAAAAAAAAAGAAATATGAACAATTAAAAAATAGATCTAAAAAAATTCACATGATAATTAATTAAATAAAAATAAAAGAATAAGAAAATAAGAAGAAAATGATAGAACTAAAAGAATTTACATGTTAACTAATTAATTGGAAACAAAAAAAAATGAAATTAAAAAAATGAAATTAAAAAAATGAAATTAAGAAATTGAGCCAAGAATGTTTACCCTCAAAATTAGCTTGATAAAATGAAGGTAAGGAGATCTAATTCCATATCTTAATTTGAAAAATATGTCTAGAAAAATAAAATATTAAGAGTGATTTTTTACTCAAGAACAAACAATTAGTTTATTTGTCTTAAAGTAAAAATTATTAATTGAAAAGAAGAAAGTCACCAAGAACAAAAATTATTATTTTTTTGCCTTGATAATCTTCTTGGAAAAGTTCTTTAGAAAATTTAAGAGAATTTGCTTGAGAGAAGAAAAAAAGAAGAAAAGTAATTTCTAAAGAAAATCCCTCTCATTTTCTCTTAAACATTCCTTTTTATCCCTCTCCCAAAATCAGAATTTTTAATGAAAGAATTAAATTAAATTAATTTCAATAAAAGCAAAAAACTGAATAAAATCAAAGGTTTGGAATTTTAAAAGTTTTACCATTGAATTCTACAAAAAACAATTGAAGAAAAATGAATTTTTGGGGCCAAAAATGACAAAAATGGGCGACAGGGGTGAGGGACGCCCCATCGGAGCGCCCGACGGGCGTCCCTGCCCGCGACGCCCTTGGCGTCGCTCGCCCAGCGCATGCTGGGCGCTGCGCGCGCAACGTTAGCCAATTTTTTTTTTAAATTTCTATAAAACAAAAAAAATTAAAAACTCACTTTTTTACCCCAAAAATAATTTTTAAAACATTTTAAAAATATTTTTAAAATACATTTTTATTTATTCCTAACAAATCAAAACGACAAGGAAATCATTACTTCCAACTTTCATTCTTTTTGCCTATAAATCGACACACTTAATTTCATCATTGGGTAATCCTGATTAAGGCTACTCGGGATCCGGTGTCTACAGTTGCCCCCAATTTTGGGAAGGCTAGTGTGTGGGTGCCTAGGTGAGCCAAAATTCAGGAAAAGGAAAGAAGCGCGTACCTGAGGCTGCCTCCCTCCAGCTGCTCCTTTGGGTACAGTGTTATGATTTGAACTGTGAGTATCCTCTTGGATTGTACTGAGTCGCTGACAACACTACAAAGTGCAGGAGAACCATTCTAAGATGGTGATGCGTCGGGTTTGCTACAGACTTATAAAACGCGAGAAATGTCCTCCTCAGAGGACTGCACCGAGTCTGCTACAGACTACTAAAAGTGCAGGGATGTCATCCACAGATGACGATGCGCTGAGTCACTAACAAGACTACAAAATGCAGGAGATATCCTCCTCAGAGGATTGCACCGAGTCTGCTACAGACTACTAAAAGTGCAAGAATGTCATCCGCAGATGACGATGCACCGAGTCGCTGACAAGACTACAAAACGCAGTAGATATCCTCCTCAGAGGATTGCACCGAGTCTGCTACAGACTACTTAAAGTGCAAGAACGTCATCCGCAGATGACGATGTGCCGAGTCGCTGACAAGACTACAAAACGCAGGAGATATCCTCCTCAGAAGATTGCTTCGAGTCTGCTACAAACTACTAAAAGTGCAAGAAGAAGGCTGCACCGAGTTTGCTACAGACTACTAAAAGTGCAGGGAAAAACTGCACCGAGTCGCTGATAAGACTACTAAAAGTGCAGGGGTGTCATCCGCAGATGACCGCACCGAGTCTGCTACAGACTACTAAAAGTGCGAAAACCGATGAGCTTCATTTAGATATTTCCTGCAAAGTCATGTGTGCAGAAATATATACAAAAATTTAAGTGTATATGATATGAGATGTAAATGTTTGCAAAAATAGATTGACCCTATCTTAGGTGGTTAAGGGTCTGCTGAGGATATAACTTGGCTGCTGCATCGCGCCTCCAAGGATCTGAAAGAGTGACATCTTGGCTTTAGAGACTTTGACCCTAAAACATTTTCTGAGAGAGACATCAAGTGTGCATCTTTGCCCCCCGGCCAATGATCATATGCCCAGGATCTGACTCATGCATTATCTGACTGAAGAATGATCATCCAAAGTAATGCCGCCTTATCGCTCCAGACATCGAATGTCATTGCTTTAAAGATAGTGCGTCCCTTGTGGATTTTCACACTAACTTTTCTTTGTGGGAAATGCGTCCCTTCAGGGATTTTCACATAACCCTTTGCCTAACTTTTGCCTGGAATGGATCCAACCCAATCCAGCGGCTCTTATTTATTTCATTCATTTTTTGTAGGGCAGGCTGCTTGTTTCCAGGTTTTCACCCTGCCCTTTGACCTAACTTTTGCTTAGAGAGCCAGTTACGGTTTTCATCTTTAACGGCCTTTTTTTTTCAAGATTTTTTTGAAGGAACTACAAGAGAAGGCTATTGTCAGAACCACTGCTAAGAGTGAATAGCACATATCTGCTTAGGCACCTTCCGACAAAATCAATCAGACAATTGTCATTAGATAAATAGATGATAAATTTCTTTTTAAGGCAAAACTAAAGAACAATGAAAATGTAAACTGTATTCTTTTATTCTTGCAAAATTGAGTACATTTCTATATGATTTCATCATACATGATCCTTATTTAACAAGAATTCAAAAGCACAAGACTACACCTAATCTCAGAATAGATCTTGTAAGCATCAAACTCCTGTTATCAATCGGCCCTCTCGGGTTTTCTCGATTGAACATTTTCTCTTGGCCCTTAATTTTTGTCCAGGATGTTTTTTTTTCGGTTTTCACCATGACAGGGCGCCCAATTTTAGCAAGGCCGCCTTTTTTTGATTTTCGACCTGCGGGGCATTTATTCTCTTCTTTTTATTTTTTGGTCTTTAACCATGGAACCTTTTTAGTCTATCGACATTGACCGGGTCTTTAAACTCATTCCCATCGCTGTCCGCTAAGATTGCTGCTCCCTTTGTTAGCAACTTTTTCAAAATGAACAGACCTTCCCAAGTTGGCTAGAATTTTCCTCTTATGTCAGGCACTCCCGGCCTCATCATCTTAAAGACCAGGTCCCCTTCCTTCAACGGGTGCTTTCATACCTTCTTGCCAAAAGACTGAGCTAGTCTCTTCTGATAAACCTGATTGTGATAATAGGCTCTCAACCTATCTTCATCCAACAGATTCAACTGCAACAATCACTGTTGTGCCCATTCTGTCTCTGGAATCTCAGCTTCCATGACTACCCTTAAAGATTTCAGCTCAATTTCAACCGGTAAAACTGCTTCGGTTCCGTATACCAGAGAGAATGGTGTTGCTCCCGTAGAGGTTCTGACTGTGGTTCTATAACCCCAGAGTGCAAAAGGCAGCTTTTTCGCCCAATCTTTATAACTCTGAACCATCTTGGCCAGTATTCTTTTCACATTCTTGTTCGCCGCTTCAACCGCACCATTAGCTTGAGGACGGTAAGGAGAAGACTTGTGATGCTGGATTCCATACTTTTGAAGCATCTGTTTAGTTTCTGCTAAGAATTGCACCCCATTATCAGATACAATATGGTGTGGGAGGCCATATCTGCATATCAAATTCTGCTCGATGAACTTAGCCATATCCTTAGCATCAATCTTCTTGAAAGATTCAGCTTCGACCCACTTAGTGAAATAATCAATGGCAACTATAATGAACCTGTGCCCATTAGAAGCTGTAGGGCGTATCTCGCCTATGATATCTATCCCCCAAGCTGCAAATGGCCATGGAGATGTCAAATTATGTAGCTCTGAAACTGGGACATGCCTTAAATTCGCGTATTGCTGGCATAACTGGCATTGCTTCACATATTTTGAACAATCTGTATCCATTGTGAGCCAATAGAATCCTTGGCGCATGATCTTCTTTGCTAGGGCTAAGCCATTCATGTGAGCTCCACAGACTCCGGCATGAACCTCTTCCATAACCTTTTCAGCTTCTTTCTCCGCCAAACACCTTAACTGGATACCATCGGCTTGCCTTTTATACAAAGTGCCCTCTACACTGATGAATTGTGTGGACAACTTTTGAATCATCCTTTGGTCTTTCTCGGTGGCTTCCTCTGGAAAAACTGACCATTCCAAATAATTCTGAATGTCATAGTACCAAGGGTTTCCATCGGTGGCCCCAACATCCATCACCTGCTCAGCTTCAAAATAAGGCTTTTTCGAGCTAAAGATTAGCACGGGTTTCATAGTAACCCCTGTTGGATTATCCCACATGGACACCAATGTCGCTAGAGCATCAGCCAATTGATTTTCATCCGTGGGGGTGAAGTGAAAAGTGCAAGTCTCGAACTGACTACTCAACATTCTCAAATGCTTCACATAAGGTAACAACCTTTCTTCCTTAACTGACCATTCCCCTCTGATCTGATGGATTACTAAGGAAGAGTCTCCGAAAACTTCTGTGGTCTTTGCCCCTAGAGCCAGTAATGCTTCCAATCCGAAAATGCAAGCCTCATATTTCGCTTTATTATTAGTAGCCTTGTACCTCAACTTTTTGGCTAATGGCAGCTTTTCACCATCCGGAGTCATAAGAATGATCCCTGCTCCTGCGCCTTTACTGTTAACTGCCCCATCGAAAAACATCTGCCACCCTTGTACTATTATGGCCATGACATCTTCATCTGGGAAATTGTATTCGAATTGGTCTCCCTCAATAGGATGTTCAGCCAAGAACTCAGCTACAACTCTTCCTTTAATGGTTTTCCTGGTGATGTATTCGATATCGAACTCCTGCAACAATAGTAACCACCGTCCCATCTTTTCTAGCAGAGAGGGTGCTTCCTGAAGGTACCTAAGCGGGTTATGCTTGGCAACCGCTTGCACACTGAAAGAATGAAAGTAGTGTCGCAACTTCTTAGAAGCCCAAATAACTGCCAAGCAAATCTTTTCTACTTCAACATATTTGGCTTCATATGTTAGGAATTTCTTGCTAAGATAGTAAACAGTAAACTCCACCCCAAAGTCATCCTCCTGGGCCATCATGGCACCCACTGAATTGTCTTCTATCGCCAGATACAGGATTAATGGTTTGGCACGGCGTGGTGGTCTTAAAACTGGAGGATTCAGGAGATAATCCTTAATAGTATCAAAAGCCAATTGACAATCATTATTCCACACCATAGGCTTATTCTTCCTAAGAAGCTTGAAGATGGGCTCACACATTAAAGCCAGCATGGCAATAAATCGGCTGATGTACTGAAGCTTTCCCAAAAAACTTCTAACCTCTTTCTCTTTTTGAGGCACTGGCATCTCTCTGATGGCCCTGACCTTGTCAGGATCCACTTCAATTCCTCTCTGGCTTACCACATGACCTAATAGCTTTCCCGAGGTAACTCCAAAAATGCACTTCTTGGGATTGAGGCGCAGATCGTACTT
Organism: Excoecaria cochinchinensis; assembly: GCA_947683425.1. Taxonomy (NCBI): domain Eukaryota; kingdom Viridiplantae; phylum Streptophyta; class Magnoliopsida; order Malpighiales; family Euphorbiaceae; genus Excoecaria; species Excoecaria cochinchinensis. The sequence goes on from CANTUQ010000105.1 coordinate 8,455,625, forward strand.
ATTGATCATTTAAAAGAACTTTTCCAAAGCCTCGAAGTGACCCTCTCTGGTAGCTGACTTGATCATCATGTCGTCAACATACACCTCCACTTCCTTGTTGATCAAATCATTGAGAACTCTGGTGGCCATCCTCTGATAGGTCGCTCCTGCATTCTTTAGTTTGAAAGGCATGACCCAATAAGCAAATGTACCCCATTCAGTGATGAAGGCTGTCTTTATTCGATCCACTATCTTGTTAAGGATTTGATTGTAACCTGCGTACCCGTCCACGAAGCTGTACATCATGCAAGCAGCGGCACTATCTACCAACACATCAATATGAGGTAGAGGAAAATCATCTTTCGAGCAGGCTTTTTTCAGGTCCCGATAGTCCACACATACTCGAACTTTTCCATCCTTTTTAGCCATAGGAACTACATTAGCCAGCTACGTCGGGTATTTAACCTCCAATAGAAACTTAGCCTCAATCTGCTTATGGATCTCCTCTTTCACATTCCGAGCCCATTCTGGCCTAAGTCTTCTGAGCTTTTGCTTGACCGGTTTACTTTCTGGGTAAGTTGGAATGGCATGTTCGGCTACATCTCGGTCAATTCCCGGCATGTCCTTGTAGGTCCAGGCAAAGACTTTTTCATATTTTTTCAATATTCTCTCAAATTTTATCCTCTCCTCAGTAGTTATGTCTGATGCTATCAAAATTTCCTTTGGATTCTCTAAAGTTTTGAGATTAAATGCAGTTGTGCTAGTTGAGTTAATGTCAAAAATGAATGCATCATGTTTATGATCATGAGGAATGAAATCATCAGAAACATCACACAAGTAAGCAAAGTTATTCATCTCATTGATGTAATCAGAAGCATTAACATTGTCATCAAAAAGTTCTGGCATAAAAAGACTATCTAAACAACTACTGTCTTTATCTTCTGTCGATGATGATGTTGCAGCTGACTGGGCTTTAACTTCTTGGCTTGGTGGAGGCTTTTCAACTACCTCCGGTGAGATCTCCAAATCTTCAAACTTCAGCTCTGGCTCTACCATCTTTTCTTTTCCCTTCAACCTGGTAGCTAACAGCTTATCAGTGACATTCTCTTCGGGCCCATCCCTGTCCCAAATATTACACTGAGTCATGATCTCCTCATCCCAGAAGTTCTCTGCGGGCTTGATAACTCCAACATCCTAGTCAAAGACATCATTAAAAATTTCAAACCCTGAAATGATCTTTCCATCCACCCACTGAGGCTCTTCTTCTCCAGTATAAGCACAGACCGAAGATGAGGGAACAAAACTCTCTAAAATGTGGGGAATCTTCTCTGACACTTTTTTCCTGCCATGCTCTCCTTTGTAGCCCAGACCCTTTCGATCTTTCTGGCCTTATTTTGTGATGGCATCTTGCAACCCTTGTGAATTTTTACCCAATCCGGCCCCTGGGAGGAAGTGCATCCTTTTCATCATGTTCATCACTTGAGGGCTACCTGCCAAGCCCTGCTCCTCACCGATGACTAATACGTGGAAGCCACTAAATGGCTGATTAGAGATCCCTAAGGCAGACACTTGGTTCTGTCTCGCTGCTTTAATGGTCACCACCTCCCCTTCATGAGGTATCTTTACCATTTGATGTAGGGTGGATGGCACTCCTCCCAATTTATGGAACCATGGCCTTCCAAGCAGAATTGAGAAATTTGCTGGGATAGGCAAGACCACAAATTATGCTTCCATCTCAATGGGCCCAGTCCTAACTAAAGCTCTGAATGTTCCCGATACCTGTCTTCGAGAATTATCGTAGGCTGTGATGGTCAGATTAGACTTACTCAACATACTCTCGTCCAGCCCAAAAGCCTGAAGTACCACCAAAGGGCAGACATTTATGGATGACCCATCATCAACCATAACACAAGCGATATGCTTGCCATTAATTTGAGCCTTGATGTATAGTGGTCGGTTGTGATTGCGGCCTTTAGCTGGCAAATCTGCGTCAGAAAACACTAGTGTTTCCCCTGATCTGCCCTTGACGAGATCTAGTAGCTCGGATGGAGAAATTGTGGTGGCTACGGTGGACTCACTCAAAGCCTCAACTAACTTCTGTCTATGAGAAGGGGACTGCCTTAGAAGGTTCCAAATAGATATCTGAGCCGTGGTCTTTTTCAGCTGCTTTACTATGGGATTTTCTTCCGGCTCCTTCTCCACAGGTGCTTGCACTGAGTCCTGCTGCTTCTCAACTTTGGGGACCACTCTCCCACTTCTTTTTACAGCCCCAACTCTTTCCTCCTCCTCCAAATCCCATGGATCCGTGAACTCTCCATCTTTCTCCTCTTCATCTTTGTCTCCACTCTCACTAGTGGACCAACAGTCTATCGCCGCCACGGGCATCCCTTCTTCACTTGCCTCAGGGCAAGTGATAGTGAAGTAATCATTTCCATACAAATCTTGAAGGACATACCATTCGGGTAGGCTTGACCTAATCATAAAGACAGGCGGTGGCACATCATTGAAATTGGACTTCTTCTTGCTCTCCCTCTTTTCAAGATCGGTGATCTGCTTACTATCGATCAGATCCTGAATCTGATGCCTCAGCCTGAAACAATTGTCTGTCAGATGCCCAGTATGTTGGTGAAAGGCATAGTATTCGTTCTCTTTATGCCCCGATTTCCCTTGGGTCCTAGCTGGTGTAGACACCGGGTCCCGAGTAGCCTTGATCAGGATTACCCGATGATGAAATTTAGCTATGCCGGCTTATAGGCAAAAAGATTGGAGCTCAGAAGTGATTTTCCTTGTCTTTTCGGTGAGTAAAAAGTGTATTTTAAAAATATTTTTTAAAATTATTTTGAAAGAAGAAAAAGTGTGTTTTAGGTTGAGGGTATTTTATATAAAAAATTAAAAAGAAAAAGGTGAAAAAATGATTAAAAAATGAAAAAAAAATAGAAAAAGTGGAAAATAGGGGAAAATATTCGCGACGGAAAGGCGACGGCCAAGGGCCGTCGCGAATTTCCATGCGCGGCCGACGCCCTGGGCGTCGGTCGCTCTGCGCGAACGACGCCTTGGGCGTCGCTCGCTCCGCGCATCAGCGCGGAAACGTGCGCGAGGCGCACGTTTGACGCCGATTTTCGGCGTTAAGGCTCCGATTTCGCCCCCACTTCGCCCATTTTCAACCCCCACTCGATTTTTAACGGTTTTTGGACGGTTTTGGGTGGTTTTTTGGGTAGTTTTTGAGGGTTAAAACACTAGAAAAAATTCAGAAACAAGGGTGGAACGAAAAAAGAACATTTTAGAGCAAAAAACTGAATTTTTGGGTTTTTACTTAGAGAAAAAAAATAAATCTTTACATACTTGTTTTTTAGAGTTTTTCTTCAAGTTCCAAGCATTTTCACAAGGAAGAGACAAGGAATTCAAGACTTCTACCTTCAATTCTTCAAAACTGAATTTGAGGGTAATTATTCTTGGTTTTACTCATTAATTCTCTTGTTAATTTCATTTATTTTTGCTTCCAATTAACACATTAAACATGTAAATTCTCTTAGTCTCCATATTCTTCTTCTTATTTTTATCTTTAACAAGTAAATTCTTTTAAATTTTATTATATTATTTTCATGTCAAATTATTTTTTGTCCATGTTATTATGCATGTTTAATCTAGTTTGTCAATATCTTTGATTTCTTTATGTTATATCATGATTATTATTATGTTTGCATGTGTTAAATATCATTAAAGTTTTTATTAGACTGGTTTATTGTTATCATTAGGTGCTAGTATCATTATTATCATTAATGTTATTGTTCATATTTTGCATGTATGTTAAATTTCAAATTTATTTTCTTATGCCTTTATGATAGATATTACTTTAAACTTTATTATGCATGTTAAGTTTTATTGTTCTTATGTTACACATTCATGCACATTTTATGAGTAATAAAATTGATTGTCATTAATTTTTCATGCATGTTAACATTTATTATTAATAAATTGCATTTGCCATGATGTTATCTCATTTTTTGCATGTTAAATTGCATCATAATTATTTTTATGCATGTTATATGGTCATTGTACATATTATCTTTTATGTCATATTATTTCGTTGGCTTAATCACTAACATTAATTTCTTTTATTTTTATTTTTGGTTGCAAATCATTGTTTTATTCTCATTTGAGCACCCATGCACGTGGAGGAGGAGTTGCGGGGTTTGGTATTTTCTTTATACATTTTTAATTTTCATTTTATTTTAATTTCCTTGTATATATTCATTGAATAAAATGTTTTCTTATGCGCACCTAAATAAAAATCACAAAAATAGTTTTACTAAATTAATTTAGATTTTTCATAATAAAATGGGACCAATGTCCTAGTTTTCATCCCAAATAAAATTATCACATCCAAAATATTTTCTTTAATTGTGCATGCGGGGACCAAAGTCCTCATAATTAATAAATTCCCCTGTTTTATGTATGTTTGCACTTTTAAATGGGAGTTGTATTCCGCTCCTGGTATTATTGTAATTTACCTTTGATGTTATTTTTGATATGTTTACCCTATCGCGTTCAATGTGAATATTTGCGCTTTTAAATTAAAATTGCATCGTGTGGAGAGAGAGCGAATTAATGATAATTAAAATTTGATCATAAATTAATCGACGTAGAAATAGATGAGAAATTCCGGACCCAGCTCTGGTCTTTGGGCTCAAAGAGGCTAGAGGTCTACCCTCCAAGACACCTTTTTGTGCCACGAGACTTTAGCGCTAATCCTAGGCTCCTTAGGGCGAGAGGTTTACCTTCCAAGACCCCTCTGGTTGGCCCAAAATGGATACAACGCGCAGTCTTAGGCTCTCCGAGGCGAGAGTAACTTTCCCAATGTTCTATTGGGTGGCGACTCCATGAAACCTCCCTGTTGCCCAACATAGACGCACTTGCGACTTATTGCAAGCTATCAACGGACCCACAAATGACACGATCGCCCTCAAGCGGGCGGTCCCATGGGCGGCCGCGGGGATCCGGCGCGCGTCACAGTGGCGACTCCACTAGGGACGATATGGTTCGAGATTTCAATTTGAAAATACCTCGTTTAACATTTATGGTTAAAATTTAATTCATAAATTCGCTTTATCTCAAAATTGCATATCATCTCATTAGAGCTTTAGATTAAGTTAGTTTGGTCCCTTTTCAAGCCCCGGTGCGTTCCCGAAGCACGACCTCATTTTCACTCAATTTGGGGAAGTGTTAAGGATAATCACCAGCCCAAGCCACGTACCTCAATGGTATATCAAAATGATGACCCGATCGGTCGCTATGCTTGTGATGAGCTAGACCCGTCGGCAGGGATCATCCTTGGGTAGCCTTAAAGTAACATCTCCCTTGTCCAAAGCTCGTGTAATGGCAATAGATACTTCCACTAGGTGAAATGTACCGTAATACTATGCTTGCTATATGGGCCATCATATATTAAACGAAATCAATTTAATTAAATGGTCTTCATCAAAGGCTTTCATGCCCCGGTGGGCCCATCTTAGTTAAGTTGAATTGTTTAAATACATAATTGCCAAACACCCATACGTATGTACATTAGATAGGAGCTGTTATGCTGCCGGTTTTTCACCGCGCACCATACGTGTCCATTGGGTTCCACGTTAATCCATGGATCAAGCCCACCTAGGAAAGAGACCGCACTACCACGTGTGTGGGAGATATAAGGTTGGAAGGATCTATCTGCTTGCATGTGTTTGTCTATGTTGCATCAGCACGAGCATGCATTGCATTTTAATCATGCATCATCTTAACAATTTTTGCACTTCAGCCATCATAGATTCTCCTGGGTGGTCTAGAGGTCCCGACGGACGGTTAAGAAGGACGCCGCTTTTGGGGTTAACAGAGTTAGTGTCGGATCAGAGTTCAGAGTCAGTCTTAGAAGGAAGTGTGGGGTTTTCTTCCGAATCATCAACAGAAGTAAGCATGGCTAATCCATCAAATGAGTCTGATGCAACCCGGGCAATAATCACCGAGGAGGTAGGAAAGAGAATGGAGGAATTTGAAGCCCGAATGATTGCAATGATGGGCAATCTTGCCACCACCATAGCTGGGCAACAAGTTGCTGCTGCCCCTATCCGAGTACCAGCTGAACAAGAGGTTGTAAGAGAAGAACGTCCTGTTGCAATTAACCAACTAGTGGTTGACCCACCTGTTGTTGAGCAAAGAGTGCCTGCACCTATTGAGCGCAGAGAGGGCCCCAGGTCTGAAGCTGAATTTGGGGAAGATGAGCTAGAGGAGCATAAAGTAGCTAAAGAGAAGTCGCCAAAACTGGATGAGGCAATGTGGAGGAAAATGGAAGAAAGATTTGAGGCCATGGCAAGGATGATGACCGTGGGAAAAGGAATGAACCCAGAAGACCGAGAGCTGGATGGGGATGACTTGATTCCCCATAATTTTAAGATGCCGGACATTCCCAAATTTGATGGCACCTCTGACCCTGCCGCACACATCAAGCAATACTCGCTGGTCATGAAGGGAACGACCTTAACAAGAAAGCAAAAGATAGAGTATTTCTGCTTGAGTCTCACAGGAGCTGCTATTGATTGGTACCATGGGCTTGAGAGGAGGTCCAAGGAGGATTGGGACTTGCTAACTAAAGAGTTCCTTAAGCAGTATGATTGCAGTACCCGGATGGAGGTCACTTTGAAAGATCTCGAGTTGCTACAACAGAAGGCTGGGGAGTCCTTCCACGAGTACCTTACTCGGTGGAGAAACCGGGTTATGGAGATGAAATGCAAACCGGACACTTCTGATCAGATCAGGCTATTCATTCGAAATGCCAGCCCTTACTTGAGAGATGGACTGAAAATGAAGGGACTCAAGGATTGGGAGTCCTTGAAGGACATTGCCATAGAAGCAGAAGGAGAATATCTAGCCAAGAGGGCAAATAGTGAGTCCTATGCCAGGAGGGGATACAGCAATCAGGGGACAGCCAAACCAGCAAGTTCAAGCACTGGTAACAGAGTTGGGAAGACTGCCGAGGTGTCTGCAACTGGCGTAAGTCAGAGGTATTTCTCCAACTTGGGTAAGCCTTTATCATGGGTGCTGAAGAGGCTAATAAAAGAAGGAAAACTGCGACCCCTATCACCTAGGCCGGCCAAGACCTAAGGACAGCCAAGGCACAAAGAGAATGAATACTGCGCATTCCACCAACATACCGGCCATTTGACGGATGATTGTATAACGCTAAGGCATCGGGTCCAAGATCTAATTGACAACAAGCAGATCACCGATCCTGAGAAGAGAGAAAGCAAGAAGAAGTCCGGTTATAATGCAGTGCCACCTCCAGTCTTTATGATTGGATCGAGCCTATCAGAGTGGTACGTGATGCAAGATCTATTTGGAAATGAGTATGTCGCTATTACTCGCCCTACAGTGAATGGAGAAGGGATTTCCGTGGCAGCGATAGACTGTTGGTCCACTAGTGAGAGTGGAGATGATGAAGATGAGAAAAGTGGAGAGTTTACGGATCCGTGGGATTCAGAGGAAGAAGAAAGAGTAGAAGCAGTAACAAGAAGTGGGAGGGTCATTCCAGAAGTTGAGAAGCAGCAAGACCCAGCACAAGCAATCGCAGAGAAAGAGCTGGAAGAAAATTCAATAGTGAAGCAACTGAAAAAGACCACGGTTCAGATATCTATTTGGGATCTCTTGAGACAGTCTCCCTCTCACAGACAGAAGTTAGTTGAAGCATTGAGTGTATCAACTGTAGCAACTACAATCTCCCCATCTGAGCTGTTAGACCTTGTAAAGGGGGCATCTGGGGAGAAGTTGGTTTTTTCTGATGCAGATTTACCAATTGAGGGTCGCAGCCACAACCGACCTTTGTACATCAAGGCACATATCAATGGTAAACACACTGCTTGCGTCATGGTTGATGACGGGTCGTCGATAAATGTCTATCCTTTAGTGGCTCTCCAGGCCTTTGGGTTGAATGAGAGTATGTTATGCAAGTCCGACCTGACTATCACAGCCTATGATAACTCCAGGAGGCAAGCATTGGGAACTTTCAAAGCTTTGGTAAGGACGGGGCCTATTGAGACAGAAACAGATTTTGTGGTTCTGCCGATCCCAGCAAACTTTTTCGCTCTACTTGGTAGACCGTGGTTTCACAAGTTAGGGGGAGTGCCATCCACATTACACCAGATAATTAAGATACCGCATGAAGGAGAGGTAGTGACCATTAAAGCGGGAATAGAGAACCAAGTGTCTGCCTTGGAGATCTCTAATCAGCCATTCAGTGGCTTTCATGTATCGGTGATCGGAGAAGAGCAAAGCTTAGAAGGTAGCCCTCAAGTGGTGAATATGCTGAAAAAGATGCACTTCCTCCCAGGGGCTGGTTTGGGAAAAGAGTCACAGGGACTGCAGAATGCTATCACTACACGTGGTCAGAAGGATCGAAAAGGGTTGGGCTACAAAGGAGAGTATGGTAAGAAGAAAGTATCAGAGAAGATCCCCCATATCTCGGAGAGCTTTGTGCCATCATCCTCGGTATGTGCTTACACCGGAGAAGAAGAGCCGCAGTGGGTAGATGGGAAGATTACCCCGGGATTTGAAATTTTTAACGATGTCTTTGATTGGGAGATCGGAGTTGTTAAAGCTGTAGAGAACTTTTGGGATGAGGAGATTATGACCCAATGCAGCATCTGGGACAGAGATGAGCCCGAAGAGATTGTAACTGATAAGCTGTTAGACACCAGACTTAAGGGGAAGGAGAAGATAGTGGAGCCAGAGCCGAAGATTGAAGATCTCAAGATTTCACCAAATCAAGAAGCCAAAGCACAGTCAGCTGCAGCATCGACGTCGACTGAAGTTGATAGTCATTTAGATTCTCTTTTTATACCAGAACTCTTTGAGGACAATGTTAATGTTTCTGATTATGTTAATGAGATGAACAACTTTGCTTACTTGTGTGATGTTTCTGATTATTTCATTTCGCATGATCATAAGCATGATGCATTCATTTTTGATATTAATTCAACTGGCACAACTGCATTTAATCTCGGAACTTTGGAAAATCCAAAGGAAATTTTGCTAGCATCAGACATAACTCCTGAAGAGAGAATAAAATTTGAGAGAATATTAAAAAAATATGAAAAAGTTTTTGCCTGGACCTATGAGGATATGCCGGGAATAGATCGAGATGTTGCCAAACATGCCATCCCAACTTACCCAGAGTTTAAACCAGTCAAGCAAAAGCTTCGGAGGCTTAGTCCAGAATGGGCACAAAAAGTGAAAGAGGAGATCTATAAGCAGATTGAGGCTAAGTTCCTGATAGAGGTTCAATACCCAACATGGTTAGCTAATGTTGTTCCTGTAGCTAAGAAAGACGGTAAGGTTCGAGTATGCGTCGACTATCGAGACCTGAACAAAGCTTGCCCTAAAGACGATTTCCCACTGCCTCATATTGATGTGCTAGTAGATAGTGCTGCTGCTTGTATGATGTATAACTTTGTGGATGGGTACGCAGGGTACAATCAAATCCTTAACAAGATAGTGGACTGAATCAAGACAGCCTTTATCACCGAGTGGGGGACATATGCCTACCGGGTTATGCCTTTTGGGTTGAAGAATGCAGGAGCAACCTATCAGAGGATGGCGACCAAGGTTCTCAATGACTTAATCCACAAAGAAGTGGAGGTGTACATCGATGATATGATGATTAAGTCGGCTACCAGAGAAGGTCATTTTGAGGCTTTAGAAAAGTTCTTTCAAAGAATTAGCAAGTATGATTTGCGCCTCAATCCCAAGAAGTGCATTTTTGGAGTTACATCAGGAAAGTTGTTAGGACATGTAGTAAGCCAGAGGGGAATTGAGGTAGATCCCGATAAAGTCAAAGCCATAAGAGAGATGCCAGTGCCCCAGAAGGAGAAGGACGTCAGAAGTTTCCTAGGAAAGCTTCAGTACATCAGCCGATTTATTGCCAAGCTAGCTTCAGTATGTGAGCCTATTTTGAAGCTTCTTAGGAAGAATCAGCCGGTGATATGGAACAATGACTGTCAATTGGCCTTTGACACCATTAAGGAGTATTTGTTAAATCCTCCGGTGTTAAGACCACCACGCCATGCCAAACCACTAATCCTGTACCTAGCTGTGGAAGATAACTCAGTGGGTGCTATGATGTCTCAGGAAGATGATTTTGGTGTAGAGTTTGCCGTTTACTATCTTAGCAAGAAATTCCTGCCTTACGAAGCCAAATATGTAGAGGTGGAAAAGATTTGTTTAGCAGTTATCTGGGCTTCTAAGAAGTTGCGACACTACTTTCATTCCTTCAAGGTACAAACGGTTGCCAAACATAATCCGCTCAGATACCTCCAAGAAGCACCCTCTCTACTAGGGAAGATGGGAAGATGGTTACTGCTATTGCAGGAATTTGACATTGAGTACATAACCAGGAAAACCATTAAGGGAAGAGCCGTAGCGGAGTTCTTAGCCGAGCATCCTATTGAGGGAGATCAGTTTGAATACAACTTCCCAGATGAAGATGTCACGGCCATAGCAGTACAAGGGTGGCAATTATTCTTTGATGGAGCAGTCAATAATAAGGGAGCAGGCGTAGGAGTTATTCTTACGACCCCAGATGGTGAAAGGCTACCATTGGCTAAGAAGTTGAGGTATAAGGCTACCAATAATGAAGCAGAATATGAAGCTTGCATCTTTGGATTGGAAGCATTACTTGCTCTGGGGGCAAAGACTGCAGAAGTATTCGGAGATTCTTCCTTGGTAATTCATCAGATCAGAAGGGAGTGGTCAGTCAAGGAAGAAAGGCTGCTGCCTTATGTAAAGCACTTGAGAACGTTGAGCAGCCAGTTTGAGATTTGCACTTTTCACTTCATCCCCAGAGACGAAAATCAGATAGCTGATGCTCTAGCAACATTAGTGTCTATGTGGGATAACCCAACAGGAATTGTAATGAAACCCGTGCTGATTTATAGTTCGGAAAGACCTTGCTTTGAAGCTGAACAGGTGATGGACATTGAGGCCAATGATGGAAATCCATGGTATTATGACATTCAGAATTATTTAGAGAGATCAGTCTTTCCAGAGGAAGCCAATGAGAAGGACCAAAGAATGATCAGGAAGTTATCCACTCAATTCATCAGTGTTAATGGCACTTTGTACAAAAGGCAAGCTGATGGTATCCAGTTAAGATGTCTGGCAGAGAAAGAAGCTAAAAGAGTTATGGAAGAGGTTCATGCCGGGATTTGTGGAGCTCACATGAATGGCTTAGCCTTAGCAAAGAAGATCATGCGCCAAGGGTTTTATTGGCTCACAATGGATACAGATTGTTCAAAATTTGTGAAGCAATGTCAGTTATGCCAACAGTACGCGAATTTGAGGCATGTGCCAGTTTCAGAGTTACATAACTTAACATCTCCATGGCCATTTGCAGCGTGGGGAATAGACATCATAGGCGAAATCCATCCTACGGCTTCTAATGGGCATAGATTCATCATAGTTGCCATTGACTACTTCACTAAGTGGGTTGAGGCTGAATCTTTCAAGAAGGTTGATGCAAGGGATATGGCTAAATTCATCGAACGGAATCTGATATGCAGATATGGTCTCCCACATCACATTGTGTCTGATAATGGGGTGCAATTCCTGGCAGAGACTAAACAGATGCTCGAGAAATATGGGATCAAACATCATAAGTCTTCTCCTTACCGTCCTCAAGCAAACGGTGCAGTTGAAGCGGCGAATAAGAATGTGAAGAGAATTTTGGCCAAGATGGTTCAGAACTATAAGGATTGGGCAGAAAAGTTACCCTTCGCACTTTGGGGATATAGAACAACAGTCAGAACCTCTACAGGGGCAACGCCATTCTCTCTAATATATGGAACTGAAGCAGTCCTGCCAGTTGAAATTGAGCTGATATCATTGAGGGTAGTCATGGAAGCTGAGATTCCTGAAGCAGAATGGGCACAACAACGTTTGTCACAGCTAAATCTGTTGGATGAAAACAGGTTACGAGCCTATTACCACAACCAAGTTTATCAAAAGAGGCTGGCTCGGTCGTTTGGCAAGAAAGTACGAAAGCACCCGTTGAAGGAGGGGGACTTGGTCTTTAAGATGATGAGGCCGGGAGTTCCAGACGTACGAGGCAAATTCAGACCAACCTGGGAAGGTCCATTCATTTTGAAAAAGTTGCTAACAAAAGGAGCAGCAATTTTAGCAGACAGCGATGGGAATGAGTTCAAGGACCCGGTCAATGTCGATAGACTTAAAAGGTTCCATGGCTAAAGACAAAAAAATAAAAAGAAGAGAATAAATGCCCCGCGGGTCGAAAACCGAAAAGAGGCGGCCTTGCTAAAATTGGGCGCCCTGCCAGGGTGAAAACCGAAAAAAGGCATCCTGGGCAAAAATTAAGGGCCAAGAGAAAATGTTCAATCGAGAAAACCCGAGAGTGCCGATTGATAACAGGAGTTTGAGGCTGACAAAATCCACTCCGAGATTAGGTGTAGTCATATGCTTTTGAATTCTTGTCAAATGAAAATCATGTATGATGAAATCATATAGAAATGTACACAATTTCGCAATGAATAAAAGAATATATTTTCATTGTTCTTTCAGTTCTGTCTTAAAAAAAAAGAAATATACCAATTGTTCATCTAATGATTATTGCTCAGTCCCTTCATTGGATATGTGTTTTTTTGCTCTTAACAGAAGCTTTGGTGATAACTTTCTCTAAAAAAAAAATAATAAAAAAAAGGCCGTTAGAGATGAAAACCGTAACTGGCTCTCTAAACAAAAGTTAGGCCAAAGGGCAGGGTGAAAACCTGAAAACAGGCAGTCTGCCCTACAAAAAAAATAAAATAAACAAAAGCCGCTGGATTGGGTTGGGTCCATTCCAGGCAAAAATTAGGCAAAGTGTGTGAAAATCCCCTAAGGGACGCATTTCCCGCAAAGAAAAGCTAGTGTGAAAATCCACAAGGGACGCACTACCTTTAAAACAATGACGTTCAATGCCTGGAGCAATAGGGCGACATTATTTCGGATGATCTTCTTTCAATCATATACCATACAACACAGAACATGAAACAGAATCCCGGGTAAGTGATCATTGACCAGGGGGCAAAGGATGTACACCGGACGTCTCTTTCAGAAAACTTGTCGACGATCCTCAGGATTCAGGGGGCATTGTAGAGCAAACAAGCTACAACCTCAGCAAACCTTGGACCACCTAGGGCACAATCTATACATTTTTGCAAGCATTTGCATTCCATATCATGCACACGTGATTTCTTGTATATTCCTATGCATACAATCTTGCAGGAGAAATCGGCGGGGAACACCAACAAAAGCCGAGTGACGACACCAGTCCAAGCATCTAAAGGAGCACAGCTCAAACATTCACAGAGGTTAGCACGATGGCGGCACTACTCATAAGAGGTTAGCACGACCACGGCACTACCAATTCACAACAGTTAGCACGATGGCGGCACTACCCACAAGAGGTTAGCACGACCACGGCAATACAATTCACAGAGGTCAGCACGATGGCGGCACTACCCACAAGAGGTTAGCACGACCACGGCAATACAATTCATAGAGGTTAGCACGATGGCGGTACTACCCACAAGAGGTTAGCACGACCATGGCATTACCAGTTACAACCAAAAGACAGCAACAGCTACCATCATCAAGCAGGAAGGTCGCCGCTTCAGGTACTCGTTTCTTTCCTTTTCCTGAATTTTGGCTCACCTAGGCACCCATGCACTAGCCTCCCCAAAATTGGGGGCAACTGTAGACACCGGGTCCCGAGTAGCCTTGATTAGGATTACCCGATGATGAAATTTAGCTATGCCGGCTTATAGGCAAAAAGATTGGAGCTCAGAAGTGATTTTCCTTGTCTTTTCGGTGAGTAAAAAGTGTATTTTAAAAATATTTTTTAAAATTATTTTGAAAGAAGAAAAAGTGTGTTTTAGGTTGAGGGTATTTTATATAAAAAATTTAAAAAAAAAGGTGAAAAAATGATTAAAAAATGAAAAAAAAAAATAGAAAAATGGAAAATAGGGGAAAATATTCGCGACGGAAAGGCGACGGCCAAGGGCCGTCGCGAATTTTCGTGCGCGGAGCGTGCGCTCCGCGCGGCCGACGCCCTGGGCGTCGGTCGCTCTGTGCGAACGACACCTTGGGCGTCGCTCGCTCCGCGCATCAGCGCGGAAACGTGCGCGAGGCGCACGTTTGACGCCGATTTTCGGCGTTAAGGCGCCGATTTCGCCCCCACTTCGCCCATTTTCGACCCCCACTCGATTTTTAACGGTTTTTGGACGGTTTTGGGTGGTTTTTTGGGTAGTTTTTGAGGGTTAAAACACTAGAAAAAATTCAGAAACAAGGGTGGAACGAAAAAAGAACATTTTAGAGCAAAAAACTGAATTTTTGGGTTTTTACTTAGAGAAAAAAAATAAATCTTTACATACTTGTTTTTTAGAGTTTTTCTTCAAGTTTCCAAGCATTTTCACAAGGAAGAGACAAGGAATTCAAGACTTCTACCTTCAATTCTTCAAAACTGAATTTGAGGGTAATTATTCTTGGTTTTACTCATTAATTCTCTTGTTAATTTCATTTATTTTTGCTTCCAATTAACACATTAAACATGTAAATTCTCTTAGTCTCCATATTCTTCTTCTTATTTTTATCTTTAACAAGTAAATTCTTTTAAATTTTATTATATTATTTTCATGTCAAATTATTTTTTGTCCATGTTATTATGCATGTTTAATCTAGTTTGTCAATATCTTTGATTTCTTTATGTTATATCATGATTATTATTATGTTTGCATGTGTTAAATATCATTAAAGTTTTTATTAGACTGGTTTATTGTTATCATTAGGTGCTAGTATCATTATTATCATTAATGCTATTGTTCATATTTTGCATGTATGTTAAATTTCAAATTTATTTTCTTATGCCTTTATGATAGATATTACTTTAAACTTTATTATGCATGTTAAGTTTTATTGTTCTTATGTTACACATTCATGCACATTTTATGAGTAATAAAATTGATTGTCATTAATTTTTCATGCATGTTAACCTTTATTATTAATAAATTGCATTTGCCATGATGTTATCTCATTTTTTGCATGTTAAATTGCATCATAATTATTTTTATGCATGTTATATGGTCATTGTACATATTATCTTTTATGTCATATTATTTCGTTGGCTTAATCACTAACATTAATTTCTTTTATTTTTATTTTTGGTTGCAAATCATTGTTTTATTCTCATTTGAGCACCCATGCACGTGGAGGAGGAGTTGCGGGGTTTGGTATTTTCTTTATACATTTTTAATTTTCATTTTATTTTAATTTCCTTGTATATATTCATTGAATAAAATGTTTTCTTATGCGCACCTAAATAAAAATCACAAAAATAGTTTTACTAAATTAATTTAGATTTTTCATAATAAAATGGGACCAATGTCCTAGTTTTCATCCCAAATAAAATTATCACATCCAAAATATTTTCTTTAATTGTGCATGCGGGGACCAAAGTCCTCATAATTAATAAATTCCCCGGTTTTATGTATGTTTGCACTTTTAAATGGGAGTTGTATTCCGCTCCTGGTATTATTGTAATTTACCTTTGATGTTATTTTTGATATGTTTATCCTATCGCGTTCAATGTGAATATTTGCGCTTTTAAATTAAAATTGCATCGTGTGGAGAGAGAGCGAATTAATGATAATTAAAATTTGATCATGAATTAATCGACGTAGAAATAGATGAGAAATCCCGGACCCAGCTCTGGTTTTTGGGCTCAAATAGGCTAGAGGTCTACCCTCCAAGACACCTTTTTGTGCCACGAGACTTTAGCGCTAATCCTAGGCTCCTTAGGGCGAGAGGTTTACCTTCCAAGACCCCTCTGGTTGGCCCAAAATGGATACAACGCGCAGTCTTAGGCTAATCCCTCAAATTTCGTCGCTAATTAATTTTAGCGATGAAACGACGAACAGTCGTTACTTTGACCGTCACAAGCATATTTGCGACTAAACTAAATTTTAGTAGCTAAAAATAGCGACGGAAAAAAACCGTCGCTATTTACAAAAATTTCGTCGCTATTTAACCTCTGAAATTAATATTAAAAATTTATTAGCGACAGAAAATTCGTCGCTATTTCGTCGCTAAAAATATTAATTTTTTTAATATTTTTAAATTATTATTATTATTATTACATCCGATTTAATAGTACACATACCGTCGCTAATTTAATTTTAATATTATTATTATTATTATTATTGTTATTATTTACAATTTAATTTATTGTTATTATAATTATTATGGGTTTTGGCGAGTCCATCAAAATCTTGAAATTGATATATCAATATTATAATAATAAAACCAAAAAACCCATACAATAAATTAAGCCACTTCCATCAATATAACCTAGAATAAGTATATTGCAGTCAAAACTTGAATACATAGTAATTCTGCGCTATACAGAAATACCTTAAGAATAAAGATAAATCGACAGCTATACACTTCACATATCTTCTCTCTGCCTTTTGGCCTTTCCTCCGTATATAAATACTCCTTTCGCTCTTGATACAGGCATCCAAAGGATTTTCTCACCCTAGTGACATATGTAGTGAGAAAATCACAAGCCTTGTAGTGAAGGTACACATCAAGGTGAAGCTTCAATAATTCAGCATAAACTTCTTACTCTAAAGAAACACGTTGGCACGAGAGGGTTAAAAAATGACTAAGTAGTAGTTTATATTTCTGTATCACGGAAATTCTAATGTAACTAGGGAACAAATGTAACTAGGGAACAAACACAAAATAGCAAAGACATGCAAGCTTGTAATTGAATCCTAGAAGAAGGTTCATTTCAGGTCGAAAAATGGAAATAATGATAAAAATAACAAAATTAAAGCATATTAATTAGGTAGGAGAAAAATTTTTAAATAAAAAAGCATAGAGAAATAATTGAGAATGGGACAAGAAGAAGCATCCATATTAAAGAGTAAGTGGATATAGAGCCAGAACTCACAATAAAAAAAAAATGATGAATGCTGCGAAGAACTATATGAACACCTAGTAACTTTGACAACTATGCACAAAAATAATATATTAGCCATCCAATTTCACTGATGTTAATTTATGCACTGCTGGAGGTTCTGGAGGCAAAGTGGAGTTGGGAAATATAAGCATGACAACAATAATAAGTGAGTCGCAAAGTAAATTTACTAGCAGAATAAATTAATAAACAAACAACACATTTTCATATAGGAAATCAGAATATAAAAGGATTTAAAATGCAGAAAAAAAATAAGTACTTCCTTTTTCTTGTCAATGATAGAAATATCTTCTCTCAGCCTTCTCCACAATTACCTATAAAGTTCAATATAGAGATTGATTAATTAGAACATCATCCTATAAGTATATGAGATCAAGATTCTAGCTCAAAGCAAAGCATGATAATGCTGTGTATATAGCTAAAAAACATGACAAATAACCCATTAGTAATTGGTCATATCGATATTTTGTCAAAGCCAAAACATGAAATAGGGGAATGAAAACAGAAAAGTATAGTCTGAATTAACTACCTAGATTCAAGTGTTCAATAAATATAAAAACGTAATTGCCAAAATTCAATATCACAATAAGAACCAAAGGACAAACAACAAAGCCAAGAAATCTTTGTGATTTGCAGAAGCACCACTTACATGATCTTCAAAATCAGGGCTAGTCAGATTGATAGAGAGGTTTCTCATCAACAGTAACACTGGAGAAGCACCATAAGAAAATGCATAAATAAATAATGAAAGTTCTAGCACACAGTTACCCCAGATGTTAAATACTACTAGCAATTAGCCTTACAACTAAACATAAAGTTTCTGAAGCACCTAATAGAATGAAGGAAAAAAAAGATACGCAGAGCTTTGGAACGAAAAACACACTGTTTCAACATCTATTGGATCCATTTTTTTAAGTCTCTGTAGATGGCCAGTAGCATTCGGATCAAAGACCTCATATTTGAACAAATAAAAACCAAAAGAGATTATTAAAATGCAACATTTGTAGAGACACAACCTACGGGAGTGAAGATCGTGCTGTCGGGACTCCATCACCGGTGGTCACGCGTCTAAGGGACTCCCCGTTTGGTCAAAATTGGCGTCGGCAGCCTCCTCTCTGATATGCTCTTGGCCGGCGATTGAGGGAGATCCACGGACATCGGAAGACTCGCCTCGCCGCCTGGAGTCCTGCGCCACCACGCTTGTAGCCACCAGTCATCGGTGGTGGCCAGAACGGGACAGAGGAGCTTCTGCTTGGATGGATAGATCCTGAACGGGAGGAGCCAAATATGGCATAGACGATGGCAAAAACGACGTGCCGAGTAAACGCCGACGCCGGTGTCGCTGGTGCGCCCTATCCCCTCCCTCTACGCTCTCCGCTCTCCGCTTTCCCTCTCCCTTTCTGCGTGTAGTCCCATTTTTGTTGTTTTATTTTTCTTTTGTGTGGTGTATTGTACCCATTTTGCCTCTTTTTAATTTTGTGTGTTTGGTTTATTTAGTCACTAAATTAGTCACTAAAATTAGTCGCAAAAATTAGCGACTGATTTTTTAGTCGTTAAATTAGTCGCAAAAATTAGCGACTGATTTTTTAGTCGCTAAAGTAGTTGCAAAAAGACGCCATAAATTACCACCAAAATTTAGCGACCGCTAAAATTGGAAAAAATAGTATTTTACGACTAATTCTTAATTCCGTCGCAAATTAGTCGCTAATTAGCGACGGGAAACTTTCCGTCGCTAATTTGTGTTTTTTTTGTAGTGTGTGGAAAAGCCGGATGAGGTTTAAAAACTTGTGAAATTTGGCTTTTGATCACCCCTTCTATCGCGCCCGTGATAGGTGTCGTGATCGCAATAGTAGGCGGATTGCCAATCCTTGCGCTCGTGAAAGGTAGTGCGCTCGCGATGTCTGTCTGCCCCTCTTTTGTCGCGCTCGCGACAGGCGCTCGTGACAGAAGGTTCATCCTTCTGAAAATTTTTCTTTTTTTCCTGCACATTCTCATCCATATTAGTAGAAACAAATTCATTGTTATAGGATTTACCTGACCTCAATTTAATGGCTTCAAGATGTTCCCTTGGATTCTCCTCCGTATTACTTGGTAGATTTCCTTGCATTCTTGAAGCTAAAGCCTTATCTATTTGCCCTATTTGACCTTCCAAGTTATGGATGGATGAGGCTTGATTTTTAGTAATTTGATCAAACTTTGTTTTTAGCCTCTTTTGGTTTTCTTCTTGTGAACTAAATTTTAGATTAATCCCCTCTAAGAACCTATCCATTTTTACCTCTAAAGCTCCAAACCTATCTTGAGGTGGTTGAAATCCTACACCCTTATTTTGGTTAATACTATTACCCCAAGAAAAATTAGGATGGTTTCTCCAATCAAGGTTATATGTGTTTGAGTATGGGTTACCTCTTCCTTGGCCTTGGATAAAACTAACTTGCTCTTCAGAATTACTTATTCCCAAATTGCACACCTCACTTGTATGACCTTGTTGGCCACAAATAGTGCATACCTTTTGTGAACTACCCCCCATTCCTAAGCTACTAACTTTTTGAGTTAAAGCTTCTATTTGGGCTTGTAAGGCTACAATAGACTCACATGCACAAACTCTATACTCTAACATCCTATAAATCAGAACCGCCTAAACCTATGCTCTGATACCAATAAATATAACACCCCAATACCCCTCGGGAGGAAATCGGGGCGCCACGCAACACACACACAAACGCATAATCATTCATACTCAAAAGCAGAAGCAATGACAACAAAATAATTAGAATATCTTGGGCCAAACATACTACTCTTATAAATATATAAGCTATACAAATTACAAAAGTTTTTCTCATACTTAATACATGTTCATCTTCTGTACATATACAATACAGCTAACATTTACCCTTCATTACTATACTTTTCTATATACAAAGTGATGTTACTCAAAACATAAGAAACTCTATCTTATACAAAAAGATCATATAGAAGCTCCTAGTGGCCATGACCTGCAGATGCGCACTCACTGATCCGATACTGCAAACCTACATAGAAATAAATGTCCGTGCTAAGCGATAATGCTTAGTGGGGATAAATAGAAGCAATAGACTTCAAAAGAAGTCACAATAAAATCAAAGGCATATCAATAGTCATGTCATTTACGAATAACCATGTACATAGCCTTGTAAACAAATAACATCACACTCTAACCAATTCCATATGCAATTATCCAAACATGGCAAACAATATCGATATCATGTCATACTATGCTCATATACATATACAAGTCTTTACTATACCTCTTGTACACTACAAACCATATAGTAGCCTGAATTCTCAACAATGGTGGATACGGGTACATTACTTCAAATATTGATAGACAGTATAAAACTCTAGAGACCTAACTCGAAATTGAATACACTAGGTATTTTTCGTTAAACCAATTAAGGTCACGATAGCAGCCGCACGGTAACCCTTTGTAAGCAGCTTATCTATCCACTACTATGACACTTTAGGCTTGACTCACTCACTCACTCACAATTACAATACATTCTTTATCCAAAATCACTAATCAAAGCACTATCATTAACAAGACAATAGCAAAATATAAGCCATACAATAGTGAGAAACCATGCAGAGTGAAACAAGAGAGAAAAAACTTTTTAGAAAAATAAGGCAGGCAGGAAGCGTCTCTGTCCCGATCGCGATAAGGGGTCGCGCTCGCGACAGATGCTAGAAAATGCTGGGGGGGGGGGGGGGGCTATGCACAACTCGTGCACATGTGCACGACTCGTGCGCATGTGCATGACTCTTGACAAAACAAGTTGCCGAGTCGTGCTGGCTTTCATGACTCGGATCATGGTACTCCTGCACTGGAAATCTCAGCGCTGGAATTACCCGTCTCTATCGCGCTCACGACAAGCGTCGCGCTCATGATAGAGGCAAGAAATTTCCCCGCAAATGCACTTTATGCCCTACTTTTCTTAAAACCAATCCCACCCAAAACCACTCAAACATGCAAAAACATGTAAAACCATACCTCCAATGCACTCAAAATGTCAATCATCAATAAACATTCAATTTTTACTATTCAACTATAATCTTAACATGCTAACTCACTTAAACAATACAAGCAATCAGAATGAACACATAAATCAGTATACAACTAAGAGAGCTATTGAACTAGTCAAAGTTCACCATACATCATTAATCATACATATCTCTATTCAAGCATAAATTACTCAATCACAAACACATGCAAAATAACAGAAATCACACTCGATCCCAACCTCTAAGTAACTCAATCACTGCTCTCTATTCAATCCCGACCTTCTCCTTGTCTTTGTCCAATCTCTTGTTAATAGCTTCAATAAAATCATTCAAATAACATTTGAAACAATCCTCTAATACTTTAAATCAAATACATAAAACCAAGTAGAAGAAGAAGACCAATACTAACATTATCCACTTACCTCTACTCAAGAACCAAGTCAGACCCTCCCAACACTCTCTTCAAACCAATCCAAGTAACCCACTTAAGGAGCAAACTAAAAGAGAAGAAGAAGCGTGGCAGAAACAAAGAACAAATGAAAAAGAAAGAAGAAAGGAAAAAAAAGAGGCCAAGTACAGAAAATGAAGAGAGACACAAGGGAGTGGCTGCTCAAACCCCATCAAAAGCCCACAACTTACATTAAAAGCCACCTAAAAGCCTTTAATACCACTTACCATATTTATTCACTCAAAACAAATAAATCCCAAGCCAAGTGTCAATCCCTTATGCTGCCACATGTCAAAACCCCCTTCACACACTCCCTCTAAACCAGCTTAAAAAGAACTTCCGCTGGAGTGTTCTGTCGCTCTCGCGATGCTTTGTTGCGCTCACGACATAACCCTCACACAAGCCACTCACTCTGCTTCTAAAGCCACTCTTGCACAACCCAAAAATCTTTATACTTTTATCACTCGTGACCACTAATAAAATGTCTTATTGTACTCTTAAACTTATCGTAACCCAACAAAATATTGCAAAAACTACTCGGGTTGAAATTGGGTTGTTATAATTCTGTCTCCCTTAAGAAATTTCGTCCTTAAAATTTCCCTGATACCAAACATAACTACTGACTGAATTCTGACTATAACTATACAAAATAACCTGAACACTAAGAAAACTTACCAGAAGAACCAGCAGGTGCATCTACCTCTTCTCCAATCATAGCATAAACTCTAGGCAAAACACCAACAGAAGTAGGCTTCTCAACCGTCTCAGATGGCACTCAGTTAGCACCACTTCTTCGTCTTCCGCCTCTAACGGTTCCTGACACATTCACTTTATCTTTACTCGCTTGAGAGGCCATATTTTATCTTGACTTAGGGCACTTTGCAAGCATGCGTTCCATACTGTCACACTTATAACAAGCTCCGGTGAGTATCCTACATTCACCCCAATGATGCCTCTTATAGTGATTACACTTTGGTGCTACACTACTTCTACTGGTGGGTGGCACTACACTCCAAACTGAAGTCGGTACTTGTACCTATTCTTGCTAATTTCCTCTTCTCATCACTTTTTTAGCTCTTTTACCAGAACCTTCATCTCTTTTCGGGAACTTTCTCTTTTACTCTCTCTTCTGCTTCAATAACTCTGAGCCCTTTAATTTCATGGTTGCCAATACTAATCTATAATAACTCACCGGTTACAAAGCAACCATGGCAGATAGAGGTCCTCTAATGCTTTCTCTTCGTCCACCTTCAAACTGTCGGCACTTAAAATCCTCTGTTAACAGAATATCAGGCACATATTTACTCAACCGGCTAAACTCTTTCTTGTATTGCCCGACCGTCATATTCCGTTGCTTAAGGCTCACAAACTTTTTCCACATTTCCTCCCTATATGCTTTTAGTCACATATTTTTCCTTAAATTCATGAACAAGGAAATCCCACGACAATTTTACTGGCCTCTATGGGTTTCTCAATATTAACTTCCTCCAGACATATGCTGCGCCTTGCAGTAATGACATAGCACAAGCTACCCTCTGATTCTGTGGACATTTAATCTCTTACAGGATCCTTCCTGTTCTCTCTAGCCAAAACTCCGCTATATCATATTGGTCCAATGAGGTTCCACAAAATTCCTCAGCTCCTCTCTTTCTTATGAGGTCCATTGGCGCCTTAGTGGCTGTCAGTCGATCTAAAATCTGAACTAACCCTTGCATCAGCATCGGGTTATCCTGAACAGGATCAGCTCTTTCATCTCTAACTTGTTCTTGCATAAGCGGATCCCCATGAAGCACATTCACACTACCAGTCGTCTCTCCTAGATTCTCACTCAGATCCGACTCCATATATACACTACAAAAAGGAACATCTGCATTAGGCCACAACTCTAGACAGACTCATATGCACAAACTCTATACTCTAACATCCTATAAACCAGAACCGCCTAAACCTATGCTCTGACACCAATAAATGTAACACCCCATACCCCTCGGAAGGAAATTAGGGCACTGATAAGTTTAAATTAAATAATATTTTGATGTGAATTTAGAGATTATTTCTTAGTCTAAAAGTTGTTATTTGTGTTAATTTTTGATAAAATGTCATTTGATGTTATTTGGTGCACTAAATGGAGATTTATGTTTTTTTTGGCGTTTTTAGGTAGCTTACACGGCGGTAAGGTTATTACTCACCGCCGTGTGAAATAAAAATAACTGAGTGCAGCAGAAGGGGATTACACGGCGGTAAGGAATGTCCATACCGCCGTGTACAACGGAGATCATCACTTACGTAATAGGTTACACGGCGGTGAGGAAACATCATACCGCCGTGTAAAGCGTGATTTGCCAACATTTACGGCACTGGACAAGGGGAGCAAAATGTCAAGATTGTTGACCAGAGGCAAGTTACACGGCGGTGAGAGACTCTCATACCGCCGTATAACCTCAAAATTTTAGAATAAAAATATATCCAGGGACATTTACACGGCGGTGAGAAAATTCTTCACCGCCGTGTAACTTTTAAATCTGTTGTGTGAATCAAATCCGGGAAAAATTAGATTTGGAGGCCACCGAATAGACTTTTGACTTTTATTTTTGGGGAGAAAACTAGCTTAGAGGAGGACGATTGGAGGAGGAGTAAAAGGAGAGAGACGAGAGTTTTAGTTGGAGTTTTTTTTGCTGAAAAAAATAAACTCTTAGAAGTGAGATTTCAATTCTGTAATTTAATTTGGAAGTTGGAATAGCTGATTTAGTTGAAGAATATCGTTTGGTTTACTGTAAGATTTTCATTTTCAGATTCAAATGGGTAATATCAATTTCTCTCTATTTAATTCAGTCTTTATTTCAAGTATGAGTGAGTAATTTTATTTCTTGTTAAGGGATGCCTTAAATCCCCAGTAAATCATGTGAATATTTTGTATGGATTGTATTATGCATATACTCAGTTGTATTTTCTCTGATTTTATTTGTTGTTGCTGGATTGAATACAAGTTAAGGGGAGATCTACCAAGATAAACTTTAATTGTAATCAGTTCATAAATACATACAAATATACTTCAGTTTTATCTTCTCTGAAATTATCTGTTGTTGCTGGTTTGAATACAAGTTAAGGGGAGATCTACCAAGATAAACTTTGATTGCAATCAGCCATAAATATATACACATGTTCTGTTCTATTTTAATCAACTTTCATTGATTTGATGAATCCGAATTGGTAGTTAAAATCTGTGAATGTTTATTTCAATAGGTTCAGAATGGTGGAAGATAAATGAGTTTGATATCTGAATCCGGAATGGTAGGATTATTTAACTTAGAACTTTAAGACCTGTAATTATGCTAATTTATGTGCTGAATCCGGATTGGTAAGTGCATGTTTTAGAGAAGCTGGATCCGAAAGGCAAGCTATGGTATAGGCTAGGTTATTCACTGATTGTATATGAAATTGTTGAATTAAGTATTCACATGATATTATTGGGGAGAATGGGTATTCCTTAGCAAGATCTCTTAGTTATTTTATCAAGTTGCTGTATTATTAAATCATTAATATTCTTAGACATTAATATCATCAGTTAGATTATTAATTTTTCTATGTTAAACAATCACCACATCAAAATAATTGGGAATTCTTTAGCATATAAATAATTGTCAAACACTTGCACAACACAGTCCCTTGGGTTCGATAACTTGTGGTCTTAATTATATTCCACTATATTACTTGCCGATTCAGTACACTTGCTGAGGTCGCGTCAAGTTTTTGGCGCCGTTGCCGGGGATCGTGGCGTTGTCAGTAAGTTTTGATTTTTATTTGTATGTGTTTTAATTTTTCTGATTTTATTATTTTTGGGTAGTTGTGGTGTATGAGCAGAGTTAGACAAGGACCATTAGCACCCTACGATCCTGAAATCGAGAGGACATTGCATCAACGCAGGAGAGCCAACAAAGAAACCGCCATGGAGAACAACCCGCCTGTTGGTGAATTTCCTCCCGAGAATGAATAAGTGCCAAGGGCACAAGAAGAGGTACCAATATATTATGGAGGAGAAGTCCCTAGACAGTGAACGATAAGGGATTATGCTGTGCCAAGATGGACTGAAGACCATAGGACAATTGTACTGCCAAGAGGAGTACAATTTGAACTGAAACCAACAACTATCAACATGGTGCAAAGAAATCAATTTTCTGGAGCAGAAGTGGAAGATCCTGCACAACACCTGGACTTATTTTTGGAGATTAGTGACACAGTGCAAATTCCAGGAGTGACACCTGATGCTATAAGACTGAAACTATTTCCTTTTACCTTGATTGGAAAGGCAAGAGAGTGGTTGCAAATATTACCAAGACAGTAAATTACATCTTGGGATCAATTGCAAGAAAGGTTTCTGATGAGATTTTTCCCACCTACAAAAACAACATTTTTCAATTTAGCCAATTGAGTGATGAGCCTTTTTATGAGGCTTGGAAAAGATTCAGAAGATTGTTAAGAAGCTGTCCGCATTATGAAATACCAATCTACCATCTGATGCAACAATTTTATTATGGTATTTCACCACAAACAAAATCTTTGCTGGATGCATCATCAGGAGGTTCTTTTATGAATAGAATACCAAAAGAAGCATTCTAGCTGCTGGATGAAATGGCAGCAAATGACGCTCAGTGGGCTAATCCTAGATCAGTCTCAAAGAGACAAGGAATACATAGTGTAGATGAAGTGTCAATGCAAAACGAGATGAAAAACTTGAGGGTGAAAAATGTAGCCTCTGTTTCTCAAGAAGATGAGTGGTATGAAAGTGGGCAATATGCTCAAGAGAGTGCAGCAATGGGAAATGTTAATGCTGTAGGGGATTATCGGAGGAGTGACCCCTATAGTAACTCATACAACCCGGGCTGGAGAAATCACCCGAATTATTCTTGGAAAGATGGAAATCAGAATGCTTCATCCTCTCACCCACCAGCAAGACCCCCTTTCAACCAAAGTACTCAGCACAATCAAGGACATTTATACCAACCCCAAACATCCAACCAATACCAAATGCCATATCCACCCCACCACAACCATGGACAAAACTTCAATCAACCACAAGCTCAATCATACCATCCACCGGGATACCCACCTAGGCCACCTATGCAAGAGAAGAAGCCAAACCTTGAGGATATGGTGGCTAGCTTCATAAACAGTCAGCAGCAATTCATGACAAATCAAGAATCTAGGTGGAAATCTCAAGAGCAGTGGAACCGAAACCAAGATGCTTCTATGAGAAATCTGGAAACTCAGTTGGGTCAGCTTGCAAATTCTGTGTCCCAAAGGCAACCAGGAACATTTCCCTCAAATGTGGATCGGAATCCAAAAGAGGAAGCAAAAGCAATTACACTGCGAAGTGGAAAGGACGTTGCACAAAGAGAAGATCAAGGTAAAAATTCTTCATCAGAAAAGGAGGAGCCAACACGGACAGTAAGTAATTCTAACTCTAATTTAGAAATGAATGAAAATGCTCCTAAAAAGGATAAAGGTAAAAGTATAGTGAATCCAAGGGTAGAGGATCTCGATATAAATAGACTGCCATTTCCTGCTGTTGCTAGACAAGAAAAGAAAAATGAGCAAAAAGCTAGGTTTATAGAAATGTTTAAAAAATTACACATTAATTTACCATTTGCTGAAGCTTTAGCTCATATGCCCAACTATGCTAAATTTATGAAAGAACTATGTTCTAACAAAAAGAAATTAGAAGGGCATAGAACTGTTCAACTAACAGAAAATTGCAGTGCTATAATCATGAACAAGATCCCTGAGAAATTGGAAGATCTAGGTAGCTTCACTGTACCTTGTGCTATTGGTGAAAATTTTTATGGTAATGCTTTGTGTGATTTAGGTGCAAGCATAAATCTAATGCCTTATTCTATTTGCAAGAAGCTGAATCTTGGTGATCTTAAGGAGACGGGAATGAGACTCCAACTTGCGGATAGGTCGGTGAGGTGACCCAAGGGAGTGATAGAGGACCTGTTAGTGAAAGTGGGGAAGTTTATTTTTCCAGTAGACTTTGTGGTGATGGAAATGGAAGAGGATAGGAAAGTACCACTTATTGTGGGGAGACCATTTTTAAACACAGCAAAAGCTTTGATTGATGTGCATGGGCAAACCGTCACCCTGAGATTCAATGATGAAAAATTAGTTGTTGATATGAACAAAGCTCAAAGGTATCCATCAGATGATATAGAAGAATCTGCTTACTTTGTGGATACAATAGACAAGTGTGTAGAAGAAGTGCAAGAGGAAATGTTAGAAGCTGATCCGGTGAATGAGGATTTACTGCATTCTTTGGAGAATGAAAAATTGGAAGATGAGGAAGTGATTGCAGCTGTGGAACAAGAAAGTGAAGAAGAAAACACACAGGAAGAAGGACTGAAATTTGGAAAGGGGGATACACATTCTGAACTTAACCCTCTTCCTTCACATTTAAAATATATATTTTTAGAAGATAATGCAAAACCAGTAATTATTTCATCTTTATTGACAGGTTTGGAAGAAGAAATGCTTATTGAAGTACTCAAGAAGCATAAAGGAGCAATTGGCTGGTCAACTTCAGATTTAAAAGGAATCAGTCCCAGCTATTGTACACACCGGATACCTATGGAAACTGACTTCAAACCGGTGGTGCAACCCCAAAGGCGACTAAATCCAGCAATGCAAGAAGTGGTGAAAAAGGAGGTACTCAAGCTCCTTGATGCAGGTATTATCTATCCCATTTCTGATAGCAATTGGATAAGTCCAGTTCAATGTGTTCTGAAGAAAGGAGGGATGACTGTTGTAGCCAATGAAAAAATGGAATTAATTCCCACACGCACAGTGACAGGATGGAGAGTGTGCATAGACTATAGGAGGTTAAATAATGCAACCAGAAAGGATCATTTTCCTTTACCTTTTATTGACCAAACGTTGGAACGATTGGCAGGAAATGGATTCTATTGTTTTTTAGATGGATATTCAGGTTACATGCAAATACCCATAGCTCCAGAAGATCAAGAAAAGACCACATTTACCTGTTCTTATGGCACCTTTGCATACAGGAGAATGCCCTTCGGGCTGTGCAACGCACCAGCTGCATTTCAGCGGTGTATGATGGCAATCTTTTATGACTTCATAGAGAAATTTATGGAGGTGTTCATGGACGATTTTACCATTTATGGGAGTGATTTTGAGAGCTGCCTTAGGCATTTGGATTTGGTGTTAGAAAGGTGTAAGGAGACCAACTTGGTGCTGAATTGGGAAAAATGCCATTTCATGGTAAGGGAAGGCATTGTGCTTGGGCACAAAATTTCTGAGAAGGGGATAGAGGTTGACAAGGCTAAGGTAGAGGTGATAGAAAGGTTACCACCCCCAACTAGTGTGAAAGGCATTAGAAGTTTCTTAGGACATGCAGGATTTTACCGCCGGTTTATCAAAGATTTTTCAAAAATTGCTAAACCTTTATCCAATTTGTTGATGAAAGATGCTCCTTTAAATTTTGACGATGAATGTATACTGGCTTTTCAGACTTTGAAAAAGAGGCTCATTTCAACCCCGGTGATTATTTCTCCAGATTGGAATTTGCCTTTTGAGTTAATGTGTGATGCTAGTGATTTTGCAGTTGGTGCAGTACTTGGGCAGCGAAGAGAGAAGGTATTTTGTGCGGTTTATTATGCAAGTCACATTTTGACAGGAGCTCAAAAGAACTACACCACAACGAAGAAGGAACTTCTTGCAATCGTGTATGCATTCGAAAAATTCAGGCCATATTTGCTGGGAGCAAGAATTGTGGTGTGGTCTGACCATGCTGCCTTGAGACACCTATTTGCAAAGAAGGAATCCAAACCAAGACTGATCAGATGGGTACTTCTACTGCAAGAATTCGACCTGGAAATTAAAGATAAGAAGGGAGTAGAAAACTTTGTAGCAGACCATTTGTCAAGACTGGAAAATGCTCACATTGAGAAAGGGGAGATTTCAGATTTATTCCCTGATGAACATATTTGTGCTTTGTTTGAAAATGAGATTTATGTTCCTTGGTTTGCTAATTTAGCTAATTTTCTCGCAGGGGGATTTATGCCAAAGGATTTCACATGGCAGCAGAAAAAGAAGTTGAAGGCTGATGCAAAGCATTATATTTGGGATGATCCTTACTTATTTCATTTGTGTGCAGATCAAGTACTGAGAAGATGTATTCCAGATGAGGAGAAGGGTGAGATTATCACAGCCTGTCATAGTGGGGAAGCTGGTGGACATCATGGACCAAACAGAACGGTAATGAAAATTTTATCTTCTGGGTTCTATTGGCCTACAATGTTTAAAGACGTTCAATCTTATGTGCAAGCTTGTGATAGATGCCAAAGAGTAGGGAATATATCAAAGCGAGATGAGATGCCTTTGACCAATATGCTTGAGGTAGAGCTTTTTGATGTATGGGGAATTGACTTTATGGGACCCTTTCCGGTTTCCTATGGTTGTGAATATATTTTAGTGGCCGTTGATTACGTAAGTAAGTGGGTAGAGGCTGTGGCCACTAGAACCTGTGATGCCAAAGTTGTGCTTAAATTTTTGAGGAAGAATATATTTACTCGATATGGAACCCCGAGAGCAATCATTAGTGATGGTGGTAAACATTTTGGGAACCATCAATTTAAAGCTTTATTGAAAAAGTTTGGTGTTAGACATAAGGTTACAACCCCTTATCATGCTCAGTCCAATGGACAAGTTGAGGTATCCAATAGAGAGTTGAAAGCCATTTTAGAGAAAACAGTCAGTGTATCTAGGAAGGATTGGTCCCTTAAGCTAGATGACGCTCTTTGGGCTTATAGAACAGCTTTTAAGACACCCATTGGAATGTCCCCATTTAGGCTGATGTTTGGAAAGTCATGTCATCTTCCGGTCGAGTTAGAACATAAGGCATATTGGGCTACAAAATTTTTGAACTTTGATCTTGAAGGTGCAGGAAAATGCAGGT
Source organism: Excoecaria cochinchinensis (assembly GCA_947683425.1). Taxonomy (NCBI): domain Eukaryota; kingdom Viridiplantae; phylum Streptophyta; class Magnoliopsida; order Malpighiales; family Euphorbiaceae; genus Excoecaria; species Excoecaria cochinchinensis. The sequence goes on from CANTUQ010000105.1 coordinate 8,486,114, forward strand.
CCCTACAGCTGAATGAATTGGAGGAGTTCAGATTTTGGGCATATAATCATGCTGAGAAGTACAAGAGCAACACAAAAAAGTGGCATGATCGAAGGATAGTAAGAAAAGAATTTGTTCCAGGAATGAAAGTTTTGTTATATGACAGCAGGTTGAGATTGTTCCCTGAAAAATTAAAATCAAAGTGGACGGGTCCTTTAGAAGTCGTGGCGGTCGAAAAGTTCGGAGCTATTACCATCAGAAAGCAACCTGGGAGCACGGAATTTAAGGTAAATGGTCATCGTCTAAAACCTTATTTTGAACACCATGCTGAAGGTGCAGCAGTGGCTATTTTATTGGACGACGAATAAGGTGAGTTCAAAGTCTAGCTGAGACTAAAAATCAGAACTAAAATAATTTCTATTCTTATTCTCTTTTGTTTTAATTTATTAAGTCTGATTATTTTTAGTTTGTAGGTCATTTGTATTTTTATTTAGTGGTCTGTTGATTTTTGAACATAATGTAAAACGTTTTGGAGTACTTGGTGTAATTGTTGCTTATTTAAAGGGTTAGTTTTTCTCGAAAACTCGTTTTACACGGCGGCGAGGAACCATCATACCGCCGTGTGAAACGTGCATTTTAATAATTATTTCAGTGGCGTTTTACACGGCGGTGAGGAATCCTCATACCGCCGTGTATGTCGGGATTTAAGATTACTTGGTTCTAGTGGTGTTTTACACGGCGGTATGGAATTATCATACCGCCGTGTAATAAGTCGAATTGAAAATCCCCGTATGCAGTCACGTTGTACACGGCGGTATGGAATTCTCATACCGCCGTGTAACACGTTAAACCCTGTTTTTAAAAAACCCCTGTCGTCAGTTTCTCTTGCACTTCTTTTTAAAACAAAACTTCCCTCTCTCATATCTCTCTAACCCAAGTTCTGCAAACCAAATTTTCAATTGGTTAAAATCATTTCTAAGCCTAGCTTTTGCGCATCAAGTCTGCATTCTTCAAATCAAGTGAGTTTTCTTTCTCTCTTTTCTTTTAATTCTGTTTCTCTATTGTTCTAGGGTTTAGGTATTTTTCAATTCCTTTTCTCTTAATTCTCTCTTTCTTTAAGAAATAAGTAGATTCCATGTGTTAATTTTCAATTAATGGCTGGATTTTGTGTTTTAAATTTCAATGGGGGCTGGTTTGGTGTTGTATTCCTTGAATTTTTGTTTTATTCCGATATTGGGGGCTGGATGTATGTTGCATTCGTTTGATTTGTGTGCTTTGCCCTAATTTGGTGATTTAATTTGTGTTTTATTCCTTTAAAACAATGTGCGTTGTTTAATAGATGGATTGCTTGATGATTTTTGAAATGATGGTGGGTAATAAGTGAATGAGAAATGCTGGATTGGTACACAAAAGTTTGTGCCCACCAAGTGTTTGTCAAAATGCCTAAATGAGTATTCTTTAACCCTTTTCTGTCATATAGTTGCTGTCAACCATGGTTTTCTTTTAGGCTTTCATATACTCTGAAATATGTTTGTCTCGAGCTGTAATTAAAGTTTGAGTGGGCATTTAAGCATGTAAACATTATGGCAGTATGACAATTCGTTGCGAATGCTGTAATTTTTCACATTCTATTTCTTTTGTGCAATTGCTGCTAAGGGAACTAGGGGGTGTTATCATAATTGCTAGCCTTTGTCATTGTTAAAGTTTATCATTGTAGCATTGCTGTCTCATTGTTCTGTAATTTGTTTTGAGCTCAATTACGGCTCGCTTACTATTTTGTTGCAAATTTAAGCCGTTATTCTCCCCCCACTAATTGTGTTGCTTTATTGATGCAGTGGCTCCAAAAAGATCTAGAACAGACCAGGCATCGTCTTTACAGGATAGCTCAATACCCTCGTGGGTCCCAACCAGGTGCCACACCACATACCAATGTCTAACAGAGGCAACCTTCCTACCATCTACATTTCTTGATTTTGATTCACTACAGAGCTTGGGCATATGTGACGAAATCAATGAGTTGATTGAGGGGATAGGATGGACAGACTTCTTTCAGAAAAGGGAGCGAGTTCACCCGAAGTTGACAAGGGATTTTCTTGCAACCGTAGATTGCAAGATTGACAATGACGATGAGGAAGACCCCGGGGAGGTAACATTTTGGTTAAACAAGAGAAAACACACACAGACCTTCAATGAATTCGCAGAGGCCTTGGGTTTTCCATTAGATGGAGCTCGACATCTACCCGACTTGAATAAACAGACAGTTTGGGCCACAATCCGCGATCCACTCACAGCCACGCAATATGTCACTGGACAGTCCAAGGCACACCATCTGAGGTACCATGCTTTGAGGATCTTACATAGATTCTTTGCACTCTCTTTTTATGGACACATTGAAGCTGCTGGCGTGGTAAACCAGGCTGAGGCGTTATTTTTACATTGCATGATCCATCAGATCCCATTAAATGGCGCCTATTTCTTATGGAAGAAATTTGAAGACTTGCAGGGTAATCCCAGGAAAGTAAAAAAGATCGCGATCGGATGGGTGGTCACAGTTTTGGCCAAGAGAGTAGGCCTTAGCTCATTGGGACCAGATTTAGGAGATAGTAATTTCATAGACTTCAAGATGCTGAAAAATTTAAGGATCATTGTGGATGATCATCAGTTTCATGAACAAGTCAGATTGTCCACAAGGGAAGAATACTTGCGCCTCATTGAAAGGGGTCGAGTACAGTTGCCAGTGGAAGGGGCTGAAGATGAGGATGAGCAGCCAGAGGAGGCTGCAGGACCCGCTCCAGCCATGCCAGCCTATGACCTCTCTCGGCAGGAGCAGGAGCAGTTTTACCAGACCATGAGGGATCGTTTCCCTCCACCACCACCTCCACAGGACTGATTTTCTGGGAGTTTTCTGATCTTTTATTTTGCTACTTTCATTATTTTTGGTTGATTGAATTACTTGCTGGGGACAGCAAGCTTTTAAGTGTGGGGTAGCTAGTTTGTGTAACTTGGATGTGACTTACCCTGCAGTACTTTAGTAAGCTTAATTTTATTATTTCTTTTGAGTAAGTTTAATTTTATCAAAGCTTAATATTATTATTTCTTTTGCCTTTATATTTTTAGAAGTTATATTTTCTATTTTTTGATAATGGTTTCTTTAGTTAGTTGTTTAAGTTGTATTTTGTGATTTGAGCTCATCAATTTGACTCATACTTAGCTTAACAAATTTTTAAGTTGTTATTCCAGCTCAATTATTAATCTTGAAAAGGGCATTCAGAGCACTTAGTCTGCAAGAGAGTAAGATTCTGTCTTAAAGTTATTTTTCTTAACAATTTTCAAAGTAGAAATATACAATTGCAATTTCCATGAATTGTGCACTTAGGCCAGCTTTTACAAGTAAAGAAAAACCAGCATGAAATCTTTTGATCAGAAAATTTTTAGAACACTAGAACCTTCCTCATTGCCCTTCGAAACGATATAGCAATTAAGGCATGAATTTTGACATGATTTAGGCATTATTTTTGTTTAAGCTATCTTAAATAAACTTTCCTACCTATTGAAGTAATTTTCCATTGCTAGCCCCATTGAGCTGAATTGGTATGCTAAAAGCGTACTCTGAAATTTTTCTTGTTATACACTTAATATGCCATTTAACTTAAATGCTTTTGCCTATCCCTTCTAAGAATTGGCCACTCTAGGATTGGGTTGGGAAGACATTGAAAGTTGAAATAAGGTGTTTAGTATTAAATAAGTAAGGGTAAGAACAATTAAAGAATTTTGGGATATTGCTTGACAAGTAAGTTGCAAGAAAATAGAGGATATAAGTATCCCACTAAGTACAATTCTCCTAAAAAAAAATAAAATAATAAAAAATAAAATAAAATAAAATAAATAAATATATATATATATATATATATATATATATATATATATATATATAACATTTAATTCTGAGTATAGCAAAATTCAAGTGTGGGGTATCCTCTATTAGAAGACAATATTGGGATATAATAGGGATTGAGAAAGAAATTGTATCTTATTATTTCTCTTGTGATTAAAATTTTCATATTTGGGAAAATAGCTAAGTCTTGGCAATTGTTGTTAAATTGGAAGCAGGTGATGGAAAATTTTTTTTATTGGGTAGCAGTGTTAGTTGGTAGAGTGGCTGAATCTTCATTTGATTTCCTAAACTTTTGTTGTTAGCCATCACCGATTGAACCGTACATTACAACCTGCTTAAGACCTAATGATCATGTTTATGTTTTAATTTGTTCAGTGGAGATGACCTTCGGGTTCCGGTACTAAAGGAGAGGCCTATGGTGTTTCTAGAGTTTCAAGTGAGAAACCAGAAGTGCATTTATGTACTGATTTAATCTGCTCTTAATTGATTGATGCTGGAAGTTTTAAGTTTTGAAAAATATTAAAACATTGGTTTTGGCCTTTGCACACACACATCAGAAATTCGATTGTATTTTCTTCCTTTGAAACTTGTTTGAGTAAGAATTACTCTAAAGTGGAATTTACTAAGTGTTTGCTTGGTATTCTGAATTTCCATTTTCCTGCTTGAAAATTGAGATGGCTGGAATTGAAGAGTTATTTTACTAGAGGGCGAGCAAAAGCTAAGTGTGGGGTATTTTGATAAGTTTAAATTAAATAATGTTTTGATGTTAATTTAGAGATTATTTCTTAGTCTAAAAGTTGTTATTTGTGTTAATTTTTGATAAAATGTCATTTGATGTTATTTGGTGCACTAAATGGAGATTTATGTTGTTTTTGGCGTTTTTAGGTAGCTTACACGGCGGTAAGGTTATTATTCACCACCGTGTGAAATAAAAATAACTGAGTGCAGCAGAAGGGGATTACACGGCGGTAAGGAATGTCCATACCGCCGTGTACAACGGAGATCATCACTTACGTAACAGGTTACACGGCGGTGAGGAAACATCATACCGCCGTGTAAAGCGTGATTTGCCAACATTTACGGCACTGGACAAGGGGAGCAAAATGTCAAGATTGTTGACCAGAGGCAAGTTACACGGCGGTGAGAGACTCTCATACCGCCGTGTAACCTCAAAATTTTAGAATAAAAATATATCCAGGGACATTTACACGGCGGTGAGAAAATTCTTCACCGCCGTGTAACTTTTCAATCTGTTGTGTGAATCAAATCCGGGAAAAATCAGATTTGGAGGCCACCGAATAGACTTTTGACTTTTATTTTTGGGGAGAAAACTAGCTTAGAGGAGGACGATTGGAGGAGGAGTAAAAGGAGAGAGACGAGAGTTTTAGTTGGAGTTTTTTTTGATGAAAAAAATAAACTCTTAGAAGTGAGATTTCAATTCTGTAATTTAATTTGGAAGTTGGAATAGCTGATTCAGTTGAAGAATATCGTTTGGTTTACTGTAAGATTTTCATTTTCAGATTCAAATGGGTAATATCAATTTCTCTCTATTTAATTCAGTCTTTATTTCAAGTATGAGTGAGTAATTTTATTTCTTGTTAAGGGATGCCTTAAATCCCCAGTAAATCATGTGAATATTTTGTATGGATTGTATTATGCATATACTCAGTTGTATTTTCTCTGATTTTATTTGTTGTTGCTGGATTGAATACAAGTTAAGGGGAGATCTACCAAGATAAACTTTAATTGTAATCAGTTCATAAATACATACAAATATACTTCAGTTTTATCTTCTCTGAAATTATCTGTTGTTGCTGGTTTGAATACAAGTTAAGGGGAGATCTACCAAGATAAACTTTGATTGCAATCAGCCATAAATACATACACATGTTCTGTTTTATTTTAATCAACTTTCATTGATTTGATGAATCCGAATTGGTAGTTAAAATCTGTGAATGTTTATTTCAATAGGTTCAGAATGGTGGAAGATAAATGAGTTTGATATCTGAATCCGGAATGGTAGGATTATTTAACTTAGAACTTTAAGACCTGTAATTATGCTAATTTATGTGCTGAATCCGGATTGGTAAGTGCATGTTTTAGAGAAGCTGGATCCGAAAGGCAAGCTATGGTATAGGCTAGGTTATTCACTGATTGTATATGAAATTGTTGAATTAAGTATTCACATGATATTATTGGGGAGAATAGGTATTCCTTAGCAAGATCTCTTAGTTATTTTATCAAGTTGCTGTATTATTAAATCATTAATATTCTTAGACATTAATATCATCAGTTAGATTATTAATTTTTCTATGTTAAACAATCACCACATCAAAATAATTGGGAATTCTTTAGCATATAAATAATTGTCAAACACTTGCACAACACAGTCCCTTGGGTTCGATAACTTGTGGTCTTAATTATATTCCACTATATTACTTGCCGATTCAGTACACTTGCTGAGGTCGCGTCAGGCACCACGGAACACACACACAAACGCATAATCATTCATACTCAAAAGCGGAAGTAATAACAATAAAATAATTAGAATATCTTGGGCCAAACATACTACTCTTATAAATATATAAGTTGTACAAATTATAAAAGATTTTCTCATACTTAATACATGTTTATCTTCAGTACATATACAATACAGCTGACATTTACCCTTCATTACTATACTTTTCTATATACATAATGATGTTACTCAAAACATAAGAAACTCTATCTTATACAAAAAGATCATATAGAAGCTCCTAGTGGCCATGACCTTCAGATGCGCACTCATTGATCCGATCCTGCAAACCTACACGGAAACAAACGTCCGTGCTAAGCGATAATACTTAGTGGGCATAAATAGAAGCAATAGACTTCGAATGAAGTCACAAATAAATCAAAGGCATATCAATAGTCATGTCATTTACAAATAACCATGTACATAGCCTTGTAAACATACAACATCACACTCTAAATAGCTCCATGTGCAATTATCCAAATATGGCAAATAATATCGATGTCATGTCATCCTATGCTCATATACATATACAAGTCTCTACTACACCTCTTGTACACTACAAACCATATAGTAACCTGAATTCTCAACAATGGTGGATACAGGTATATTACTTCAAATACTGATAGACAGTATCAAACTTTAAAGACCTAACTCAAAATTGAATACACTAGGTATTCGTCGTTAAGCCGATTAAGGTCACGATAGAAGTCAGACGGTAACCCTTTATAAGCATGCTTATCTATCCACTACTATGACACTTCAGGCTCGACTCACTCACTCACAATTACAATACATTCTTTACCCAAAATCACTAATCAAAGCACTATCATTAACAAGACAATAGCAAATCATGAGCCATACAATAGTGAGAAACCATGCAGAGTGAAACAAGAGAGAAAAATCTTTTCAGAAAAATAAGGCAGGCAGGAAGAGTCTCTATCACAATCGCGACAAGGGGTCATGTTCGTGATAAAAAACAGAAACACGCTAGGGGGGGCTGTGCACGACTCTTAACAAAGCAAGCTGTCGAGTCGTACTGGCTTTCACGACTCGGATCACGGCACTCCTACACTAGAAATCTCGATGCTGGAATTACCTGTCTCTGTCGCGCTCGCAACAAGCTTCGCGCTCGCGATAGAGATGGGAAATTTCCCCGCAAATGCACTTTATGCCCTACTTTTCTTAAAACCAATCCTACCTAAAGCCACTCAAACATGCAAAAACATGTAACACCATACCTCCAATGCACTCAAAATGTCAATCATCAATAAACACTCAATTTTTACTATTCGACTACAATCTTAATATGCTAACTCATTTAAACACTGCAAGCAATCAGAATGAACAGATAAATAAGTATATAACTAAGAGAGCTATTGAACTAGTCAAAGTTCACCATGCATCACTACTCATACATATCTCTATTCAAGCATAAATTACTCAATCACAAACACATGCAAAATAACTGAAATCACACTCGATCCCAACCTCTAGGTAACTCAATCACTGCTCTCTATTCAATCCCGACCTTCTCCTTGCCTTTGTCCAATCTCTTGTTAACAGCTTCAACAAAATCATTTAAATAACATTTGAATCAATCCTCTAATACTTTAAATCAAATACACAAAATCAAGTAGAAGAAGAAGACCAATACTAACATTATCCACTTACCTCTACTCAAGAACCTAGTCAGACCCTCCCAACACTCTCTTCAAACCAATCCAAGTAACCCACTTAAGGAGCAAACCAAAAGAGAAGAAGAAGCACGGCAGAAACCAAGAACAAAGGAAAAAGGAAGAAGAAAGGAAAAAGAAGAGGCCAAGTGCAGAAAATGAAGAGAGATACATGGGAGTGGCCGGTCAAACCCCATCAAAAGCCAACAACTCACATTAAAAGCCACCTAAAAGCCTTTAATGCCACTTACCGCATTTATTCACTCAAAACAAACAAATCCCAAGCCAAGTGTCAATCCCCTACGCTGCCACATGTTAAAACCCCCTTCACACACTCCCTCTAAACCAGCTTAAAAAGAACTTTCGCTTGAGTGTTCTGTCATGCTCGCAATGCTTTGTCGTGCCCGCAACAGAACCCTCATACAGGCCACTCACTCCTCTTCTAAAGCCACTCTTGTACAACCCAAAATTTTTTATACTTTATCACTCGTGACCGCTAATAAAATGGCTTATTATACTCTTAAACTTATCGTAATCCGACAATACATTGCAAAAACTGCTAGGGTCGAAATTGGGTTGTTACAAATCTCTAGACTTAGCAAGGTGGTATGGCATAGGAGGATTCATAGTGTAGGCTACCTAAACAGCCTTGGCATTAAAAGTACTAGCACATCCATGAAGCTTTCTAGGTATTCATCAGTTTTTGTATCCTTTTCATCTATAAGCCCGTATTCAATATTGAAGTCAAAGATAGTGTATGAAAAATGCTGGCCCATTAGTCTAAATTTATTAGCATAAGGGGTGTCAACAATGCACTCATTAAGCTTGATATTAGAACTTGTCGCATAAACTTCACAAACCAACTTATAAAACACAGGACACTTCATATCAAAGAAAGGTTTCCACCCTATTAGCATACCTGACTTTTCATGCCTTTTTTTGAATTTTAGGAACCTACTTAGTGTTGAATTTGTTAGAGGTAGATGATGTATTCCTTTCCCTATTCTGGTTCACTCACCAATAACTAGTGCATGAATAACCGCTAGTGCTTTCTATGTATTAATAGCAATGGGCTCACCATGTTCAAACCTATTTAGTTTAAAACCATTTGGAAGTGGTTTTAAAGCCGTGGGTTTTGCTTTAGTAGCATTAATGAGGGTTTCATCCACTAGTCCACTTAAATCAAATTCATAGGTATGGGTATCAGACCTAGTAGGGGTAGCAACAAAACTGACTACTGGTGAATTAGGAGGTAGAGGATTATTTGAGGATGGCGGTTAGCTTTCTCCTAAAGTGGCAAGAGAATCTCTATGAACAAGCACTGAAGGGGTTGATAGAGAGTCATCTTATCTATGAGAGTAATATGGTATTATGAGCCTAGTGTATGATAGCATGTGCCTGGAAGTCATGATTGGATTTGGGGTCAAGGTCGCCTACGAGTGGGATTATAGTGACATTGGTGCAGGCAATGTAGCTGTTGTGGTCATTTGTCACTGGAACGGTGTTTTATTTTAAATTTTCACAAAGTACAATATTCAACTTATCATCTTGTTGCAATTCAAACCTCATTTGTACTGAAGGTTTAATCACATCAATTCCCTACACACTAGGAACATATGTATGATCCTCATCAAACTCTATGGTTAGGATACCATCATGAACATTTATTTTCATCTCAACTATAGTTAAAAATGGTCTTCTTAACAAATTCTTAAAGGAACGTGGGGATTTATCATCCTCCGTATGCACCACGTAAAAATTAGGGGGCAATATTTACTTATTTACTTGCACTAAGACATCCTCTACTACCGTTTTAGGGTATATGATAGACCTATCTACTAATTGCATTACTACTTAAGTTTTCTTAAGCGGGCCTACATTAAAGACTTAAAAATAGACAACAGCGTGACATTTATTGATGCACCCACATCACATATAGGCTTTTTCACACCAATATTGCCTATTCTGCAAGAATAACACACATACCTTGGTCTTTTCATTTAGGAGGTATGTTTTTGAAGTACAGTAGATACGTTCTCACACATACTTACCTTTTGGTAACCTACCAACTTCTTTTTGCTGGTATACAACTCCTCCAAGAATTGGCATAGTGAGGTACTTGTTTTATAACATCTAATAATGGGATGCTTATCTCAACGTTGCATAAAGTCTACAAAATCTCTTTCTTTTCATTTTATTTCTTTAATTTTGCCAACCTTTTTAGAAAATGAGGTCTTATTACAATAACTTTAAGTTGAAAAGATTCCAAATCCTTTGTTAGCCCGTCTTCTTTGTCAGAAACACTGACTTTTCTCCAACTCTGCACTTGTTTTGTACCGCGACTTAACTTATAAGGAATGTCCTACAATTCTTTTCCACTTATCAGGGTTACAACATTGGCATTCTTTTTGGCATTCACCTCTAATTAGGATGGCAACTGTCCCTATTTTTCCAGCTTACCAAGTGTTGTAGCCTTTGACTCATTTGGTTTTCCAAATTCTAAAACCTCCTCTGCTATTGAAATTGAAGAGTATTAGCAGTAACGGATTTTATCATATCTTTAAAATATGCACCTGCTTTTTAGAATTCTGATGCACTTAGGCTAGTGGAATTTATTAAATATTTTGAAATTTTGATTACCTCTCACCATAGTTAAAATTTGGGCGGTCTCTCCATCTTGGACTATAAGTGTTTGAGTAGGGATCGTATTTCTTTTGAGGTGGACCAAGAAATGCTCATACTGCATTTGCTTGCTCCATATTGTCCTTTTGAAGTGTAGGGCATATGTTAGTTGGGTGATTCGATTGAGGACAAATCCCATAAACCTTAGCTAGTTGTACTTGACTTGCAATTATATTTTGAACTATAGTATGTAATTAATAAAGTTAAGATTGAATGGAAGGGGCACTTACCTCATTAACTCTCTTTGAAGGTTCTTAAGAACCTTCAAATTATTGAGTAGGTATTGCCACTATAGATATAAGTTCATGGATTGCTTAAGGATTCTTATTCACAATGAGACATTTACTTGCAATATCAAACATCTTCCTTTCCATTAGCAGCAGCCTTTCATAAAAATACTAGATGAGAAATTGCTCAAATATCCCATGTTGTGGGTAGAGGTGTCAAAATTAACCCAAACCCAACAACTCACTCAAACCCACCCAAAAAAAATTGACCCAAACCCAACCCAACTAAAAAATTGACCCATTTAAACCCACCCAAAATCTACCCACATAAAATACAACCCATTTGGGTCATCCTTCCTAAACCCAATGGGTGTTTTTTTTTTTTCATTATTTCTTTAATGTTAAAAACTTTTGTCTTAATGAACAAGATCTTTTGCTTAAACTGTCCCGCTGTATTATTATTGTGTAATGTGTATGCGTATTTTGTTGGTTAGATTTATAATGGCCGAGTTATCGGGTTAGACGTAAATAGTATTTTTCGATGGAAAATAGTGCACTGGGGACAAAAATTATACCCGGAAGTAAAAAATATTTTATTTGACCATAGGAAAATACTAGTTACAAGGAGTCCGATGGTAGAATGTGGAGAAAAAATGAACTCAAATAGATCTTCAAAAATCAAAAATAATAAAAAAAAAAGTCCGGCTCATTTTAAAGGTTACCCGGTTTGACCAAAATTTGACTGCACCTCTAAAAATAGCAAATGACCTCTAAAAATTATTTTAATGATATATATAGATTTAGATTAATATTTAGAAAATTTTAACAGCGAAAAATTAATTTTTTGGTAATACTGAAAAATTGTCAAAACTGACTGATTTAAATGTACCAGATCGAGAAACGGACTCTGTTTGAGTTGAAATTTTGCAGGGAGACTAATTTATATATTTTAAGAATTATAAAATTAATTTTGGGAGAAATTGAGCTTAAAAAGTAAGTGAAATAATTTAGGATTACATAATTGGCTTAAAAATGACCACTTGGTTTGTGAATTATTGTGTTGTTGTATCTCTGTGTGTGATTATGGATTGTTTGAATTGCATGAAGGGTATGTTATATATATAGCCGTTATACTGCCAAAATTTTTACCAAATGAATAGTAAATTGGACAGTTATAAGTCAACCGATATCTCGATCCGTTTGGATCTCAACCGACCCATTTGAGCCAACATTTTTATAATAATTTTCTTAGTATTCCGTTATTATATCGATACTTATTTTTCATTAAAAAAAATCAAATGGGTCGACCCAAACCCACCCAACCCATTTGAGTATTGACCCATTTATGACCCATATATTTTTGACCCATTTATGACCCACCCATTTACTACCCAACCCATTTATAACCCAACCCAAACCCACCCAACCCACCCATTTGCCACCTCTAGTTGTGGGCATAAGATGCATAACCTCTTAAATCTTTCCCAATATTCGTGTAAATTTTTAACATCCTTGTGTTTTATTCCGTAACTCTCTTTCTTGATTATAGCAGCTCTTAAAGTAGGAAAGAATTTGTTAAGGAACTGTTTGACCATATCACCGCACAAATTTATGGAACCGGGTGGCAAATAGAACAATCACTCCTTGTTGGTTTGACCATATCACCGAACAAATTTATGGAACCGGGTGGCAAACAGAACAATCGCCATCTCAAGTTGGTTTCAACTTCACTTGTTCCTTTGTAACACCTTGTGATCTCATATTGTAGGAAACTACATCCTTCAAATGCTTATGGGGATCCTTTTTTCCAATCTATGAAAGGTGGGCAACAGATGGATCAACCCAGACTTAAGCTCGAATGCAACATTTAGAGCTGGATATGTGATTCAAAATGGCTACTAGTTTAGAGGAACAACAACTAGCTTTCTCAATGTTCGTTCACATGCAACCATTTATTTATTTTTTTTTCTAATTCACTGTCTGATTTAGTTACTTCAATGGCCGTATCTTCTTTAGATTCTAATTTTTCTTCACTTTCTGCTATCTGATTCAGTTACTTTAGTGGTTGTATCTTTCAGTTTGCAAATTTAGAAGCTAACTTTCAAAGTTTGGCTTTCTTTCTCAATCTTTTTGTTGTTTTCAATCTCATAATCCAATTATAGGAAGAGAACGAGTCATTCAAAAAGAATAAACTTAAATAAAGCCCCGATAACAGTGCAAAAATTTTATGAGCTACGAAACCACCAAAAATAACAACCTACTTCTTAAAATAATTAAATTTGCAGTAGTTGAAAGCATGGTGGATCCTATATAAATTGTAAGTATTTTAATTTTCTTTGTAAAAATAAACAAACAAAAAAAGGAGGTTTTGATATTGCAGGAATAAACTAATTAAAACTATCAATAAAATAAGTTAATTAAAATAATAGGAAACTTTTCCAGTCAAAAGTTCTAAACGTTAATTAATAAACCAATTCAAACTTTTGAAGACGCTTTTACTAGTCAATCTTTTCTTATGTTTAAGCTAACCAAGAGACACATGTTGATTAGCCCTAACTATCAAACAATCGTAAAAGAGGCTCATCGAATTTAATTTGACAATTGCATTATAAAATAGAAATACCTTATTCTAACTAACAAACATAAGGCGCTCTGTCCATTTAAGTTAGATTATACTCTTCCATAGAATAAATTGAGCACTTTCTAGCACTTAATCACCTTAATTGGCTACTAGTTTTCAGACTAAAGAGACAATTACGAATTTAGTTGATCTAAATAGTAATATATAATTCTTATAACTACACAACTGGCCGTATTGCAACAATTATAAAAATCATAATCATGAAATTGTAGAAAAAAATATAAATACTGAAAGCAATATAGATATCGTAAAAATAATTAAATCTCACAGGTAGAAGAATTGAAATCTTAGTTATCCTTAAACTAGAACAAAGAAATTAGCCACACATGCTCATGGCAAAAAGAGTGAAAGCACTTTAAAGATTAGAGAAAATAACGTTAATGGCTTCCCTAGCAGCTTTTCTTTTCTTAACTTCAAAGAGTCCTCGGTATATTAGGACAGTTAAAATAAAAGAGAAAATATATAAGATAATTACAACATTTTTTTTCCTTCATAAAATTTAATTTTCTTTTTAAAATCCTGACATTAATCATCTCCTAGAAAGGAGGAAACAAATTCACTATATGTCTAGAATTCAAATCTAACTATGATTCCATGCACATATAAGGATAGCTTAAGGAAAAAGAAATATATGTACACATTATCTCATTCTCCTTTAGTTTTCAAACTCTTCCATTACTTTCCATGGAAATTCATTCAAAGCTGAGTTAACGAATATTATAAACTTGAATGGAGATTTGAGAAGTAAGAAATTAAGAGCATGGATTGAATTAAAGAATTGACGGAAATAATCAAGTAAATCAAATTCTTTATCTTGTCTTTAGGATTCGGTTTCTTTGATTTCTTCTCCTCCTAATTTAGTAAAGTGAGACTCAACTTTGTATATGATATGAGTTGATGTGAATTAATGAACTAAAATAATTTTAGCAATTGAATTAAAAGAAATATTATGATAAATAATGGGTTCATTAAATTCTTTCTTCTTAATTATTACAATTAGGTTCATAGTGAAGAGTTAATTAGAGTTAAGTATTAATCTAGCTTTAGTGGTAGTTAATGATTCAATTGTAATGGTTTAGTTTTGAATTGATGGAATCCTTATTTTCTTCATGACATGTGATACAGGGCCATAGATGGACCAAAATAAGGATTTAGTTTGTCATATGGAAGTTGAACAGGAGTTTAGTCTAAAATCATACATGAGTTCCAGGTAAGTTTATATGTGTCTTCAATTCCTTTATTTTATTTTTGGTCTAATTTAGTGATATGTGGACATGCTTATAATGAATTGTATTGTGACTTGTTGGGTTGTTTATGGAATGAAATGAGAAATGGGGCAAGGAGTTGATATGAAAGAGTAGAGCATAACTTAAAGAACTTTTGGTTCCAACATGCTATAGATGAAGAAAAGGAAGAGTAGAGTTAAAGAATGGAACTACATGTAAGGTTCGTGTACTTCGTAATATAAATGCTTATGATTTAAATGATTGTGTAAATGTGATTGTGTTTTGGCAATTAATGCTAAAATCTATGAATTTACTTGCAATTTATAGTAAACTCTGTAGAGAAATGTTAAAGTTTTGAAAGACATAATTGTGTGTTTTTAACTTGTGATGATGGTTTTTGTGTTAGTAGAACCCATACTTAGCTAATTTGATAGTATAACATATGGAGGATGATAAATTGTTAAAGTGTTCATACTATGTGTGGATGAAAGTGAACTGGCTTAAGGTTTACAAGATATATGTGTACACTATGTATATAGCATTATATGGAATAATTAGAAATTGTGATGCTTTATGTATAAAAGCTATGTTATATACAGTAAATAAAGGATATGTATACAATAACTTGTTAACTGCAATTATAGTGAATAGTAAAACACTATGTGCCCATAAAAGCCTATCTCGAGTCTTAATGGTGGATAAATAGGCATGCATATAAAGGATAGAGCTACAGATGGTATGGTTGACACTATATCAGTGTCCCCTATTACATGTTGATACTTTGGTATCCCCTATTATATATGATATCTTGAGACATAATGTCTCCACTGTAAATGATTGTTACCCAATATCCCTTGATTGATTCTCACAGTGGTATCCTCTGTTTGATACTAAAAATGGTATCCCATGTTCCCGTTATCCATACCTAAAGATAGGGTATGCAGGCAATTGGGCATTTCTATGTTTACATTATCTAAACAAGTTTACATGTTTACAAAGTTGCAAATATAAAGTATTCAATGAATTTACCTATAGAGCTTTGAATAATATGACATGGAATTATCAGAGAATTTTGTAAATCTATGTGTTCATGGTATCTCTAACTAATATTTGTTTTTTGTTCTTAAAGAAGATATAGAATATATGTATGTATTATCATTAAATTGTGATTTGAATAAGTGTAATAAAGGGTTAGCAATTAGTGAAGTTTAATGAAGGAAATGAAAGACATGATTTAGTTCACGCCCGTGGACAGAATGAACATGTTTTTGTTATTAAGAGATTTACTAAGCTCATGCCCATAAGTCCAAGACTCACGCCTATGGATAAAATGAGACCTATTTTGTACTAATAAATTTACCAGCCTCACGCCTGTGAGTATAAGATTCACTCTTGTGGGTAAGTCGGGCATCTTTCTTTTTTAGTAGATTTATGAAGACTCACACCCATGGAAGAAAAAGGCTCATTTTTGCATCTAAAGTACACTTACTTCCACAGCTGCGAGCCTTGAACACACGGCTATGAGTAATCACTAATCTTGCTATTTCAAGTTAATTTATTAGTATATTCATTATGTGGTTTCTTATGTAGAGAATGCTTATAAATATTTTATGTGGTATACACGCCTTAGAAAATAAATTGCTTGTATTTTCTTTCCCCATCATCACTATACAGTGTGAAGAATATAAATTTCTACCATTTATATTGAAATATTTTATTTACTTATTTATTTATAATAAGAAGTACACCACTAAGCAAAAAGCTTAGAGTGTTTTTTTCTTTCCACGTGTAGGTTTGTAATTTGAATATTCATGCTAAAGAAAGATGCAACGAAAGATTCTGAGCACGCCGATAAAAAAAAAAATTTTAGCAACTGTGCTATCGTTGTTAGGTTATCTTATAATAGATATTGTAAAAGGAATATAATTTATATTGGTATTGCCTAAAAGTTTTAAATACTATGGATGTATAATTAAAAAAGTAATATATAATCATATAAGGATATTATATATGCATATATATTTAAAGATGTTGAATATGTTTAGACATTGTCTAATGTAAGATCAGTTATTGTTAATTCAATTTATTAATTGTGATTATGTAATATGACTTATGAGGTGTTAAAAGAATTTCTACTAGACTTTGATTGGCTATAGAGTTCTTTAGGGTAGCACCCCCCTTTTCTAGGCTATAGAGGGGTGTAACACCTAACATGAGAAAATTAACATGGGTACTTAATCTATTGCAGTGAAGTATCTCATCATATTAGCGGTGCAAGTATCCTTGGACTTGAGATCACTAAGGTATCTCAAGTAGCAAGGGCTTTACTTTGGCTCCATTATTTTACTCCTTTCAAGGAGTATACATAGCTTAAAGGTTAGGTGTATAGCATGAACTACTTGGAGGTAGTTGAGTGATTAATAGAGGATTAACCACCCCATATTATAGTGAAGAGTTTATTTCACTGTTCTTATAATAGCCCAAAATCTACCCTAGTCGGACTAAGGTGTGATCAAGATTGTCAGTAATTGAACGTGTTTGATTTAGTTACTGTTCTTTTGAAAAAGGACATAAATGTCACTAAACAAAATGATTCGGCAATATGGTAATTCACTTTAAAAAATGTGATTAGTATGCATTGAATAATTAAGTAAGTGGGATAATGTATGGAAAGGAATTAAATTCATGTCATTGTGTGAATTAGAGAGAGATGAAGGATTAAATCGAAAATTTGATAAAAAAAAAATCTAAAAAGCACCTAATCAAGGCTTAACACTTAACAGTAGAAGTGAATGGTATATAAGGGAGGGGAGGTCGCTTTGAGAAGGAGAATTCCTGAAATTTCCAGCCTTTTCTCCTTCTTCCTCACGATTTTGGTATTCCTTCCATCTCTTTGTGTATGTTCAAGTGGATTTTGAGGAAAGAGTGTGATTGGCTTGTGAAATTGCATGTAATTTTGGTAAGTTTTTATCATTTTTAACTTCTCTTCTTCTTCTCCTTTTTCTTCTCTTCTTCTTTCACGTGATGGTAATGAGGGAAGAAGTAACCATAGATTGATGATAAGGTATAAGTTTGGGTGTTTTAGTTGAGGAATCTTTAAGGAAAGCCAAAGGGAAGGAGAAGGAGCCATAGAAAAGCTTGAAGAAGTGATTTTGCTCCCAAAGAGGTTTGGGAACTCTTTGTCTCTCTCTCGTATGTGTAGTTTTTGAAATTATGATTTATGTTTCAAATGATGTAAACTTTATGTTAAGAGCTGAATTGAATTGATTGGCAGTGAATTTAATGAAAGTAATGTATGTGGATTGAATTAGTGAAATTGTGCTTTAGATGTTATGAAATTTGTTTAACTTGTTTTAGGTATAGTACCATGAGTAGGCCTCCAAATGGTATAATTCCAATTGGAGCATGTTCTTAGGATAGGAATCTTCCTTTGTTAAGAAGGAACTTTGAGATAGAAATGCCATTTTCTAAGTGTAAAGGACCAAAACCTAGAAGCCCTGAAATATGTCTTCATAGAGCTATGTTTTTAGGCAAAATTCCTAGTTACACGGCGGTCATAACTTTTTGCCCACCTTGTAAACGGGTTCTGTTTGGGAAAAATTGCTTGAATATCAGCTTACATGGCTGGGAAGGAATGCTGCCCATCGTGTAAAATCATTCTACCTGGGAATTATATGAATTCCATCGGCTTACACGATGGACAGGGAAGTTTGCCCGCCGTGTAAGAGACCCTACCCGTCGTGTGGAACTTTCTACCTGCTATGTAAAAGCATTCTGCTTGGAAAGAATTCATTTCAAAATGGCTTACACGGCGGGCAAGAAAGTCTGCATACCGCGTAACACCTCATTTTCAGTTTTAATGTGTGATTTTGATTCCGTTTTGAACTCAACTTTCATTCGACTTTTCTGAAGCATATTTGGCGCATTTTTATGACATATTTATAATATGTACATGCATAATGCTTGATGATAAGTATATATATGTGTGTGTGTGTGTGTGTGTGTGTGTGTGTGTGTGTGTGTGTATAAGAATTCCCTCTTGTAATTAAATATAAACCACTTAAAACTTATTTGTTCAATAGCCTGCCTAGATGTCTAGGGTGTGGATAGACAGGCATGCCTATAGGGAGTCTAATGCAGCTGCTATGTCACGACACTATGGTGTCATCCAGTAGAGACTTGTCTCATCTTTCTTATGGGAATACCCGTCCTGATATTACATTTTTTGGAATCTTGATTGATTTCCCACTAGGAACTTCTGTTTGATTTACTGCCTTCGAGAAGTCATGTTTCTCAGATTATCCACTTATTAGTAGGCAGACAATCATAAGTTAAATTGTAAATCTGACTTTTGATGCATATCAGTCTGCATTCTGGAACTGAAAATATTAACTGTGGATTTATATTTGTGTAATAATTATGGTTTAAATTAAATAACTATTGTACTTTGAATTGAATATGAGAATTATGTATTTAATCACATATTATATGTATTCTTGAAGGATATGCCCTTGTGCTTAAAATGTATTGCTTATTAATGTGTTTAAGATTTTATGAATTGTTCAGTTACATGTATACACCATATGCGTGTGAACATTAACGACTGCTGTGAGTGGTCGCCCATATCATTTTTGTTCCCCACCAAGGTTTATGCATAGCACGGTGTTTCATCCGTGTAGGTACAATCTCTACTCTGCTGCAAAGGGTTATTGCAAAAGTTCGAGCCCGCACAAGGTTAGGAAGAGTCTTTGGTGTAGAAGTTCTTCGAGATGGGAATTATATGATAGAGATTTGTATTTTGTATTACCTAGATTGTGTAAATTTTTGTAATAGTTCTGTTGTAACAGAAATATGTTTAATATTGTTAGTTTGATATTTTGGTATATGAACCGGAATGTAAATAACAATGTTTAGAGCTATTTAATGCAATATGATTTTGATAAATATGTATAATTGCATTAAGTTTTGTATTGTTTATTAGTTTAATGTCATTATTTAGATGTTGTTAACAGGATTCTGTATCAGATTGTGACATTCCATTACGGGAAACCTATATCACATGATGAGTTCATAGGTTACTTGTGGGGGGTTTTACAATTCTTATATATCTCTATTTATAAAACTTTGGCCAAAGTAGAATGTGATATGAATGAGACTCACAAGGGCATTTTTGGAATAAGGTAAAAGTATAAGAACCAAATATATTCATGAATGAATTGATATAAATCCATATTTAATTCATGAATGAGATAAAGAATTGTGATATGACAAATTGCATGGTAACTGCATATGGATGGGCAAAGTCACTTTCTATCACTTGGGTAGTCAAGATGCTTGTATATAAGCCTCTCTCGACTTGTGCACATGTGCATACATGTGATGAGATCAGTAAAATAGCTTAAAGAGTTTAAATCATACAATCCCAATCAAACTAGGATTTGCATAAATACTAAACACCGCCAGGATGTATTGAATATCCAATGGGTCAGATATAAACAGAAATGAGGCTAGAGGCGAAATGAAGTTGGATATTATACATGGGATGTTACAATATCATTAATGGACTAAGAAGTAATGAAAATGAGCTTGGAATATGAAAAGGCATGCACAGAGAGCTCCTCTATCCGTAGAAAGTCATGGTTTTCGGCTAAAAAGAGTTCCCTTGAGCCTGGAAAACCTTATTTGAGTCTTTTAAGAGTCAAGAAAGCCCAAATACATTAGTTAAAGTCTATTACAAATAAATGTAGCCTTAGAGCCCATGTAAAGTGTGCATTATGGTCCTCCTAATGGACCGTGCACTGAAAGCATCAAATGGACCCTTTTGATTTGACTTGAGCCCATTTGATGGAATAGACTTTATGGCTTGTTACAACCACTTAGATTAGATCTAAGGCTGACCAAAAAGAGGTATATAAACCTTTTAAGTCAAAATTAGGTCAAGCAATTGATTATCCACAAAACCCTAAGGAGAAAAGTTCTCGAGTACATCCTCCTAATCCTAATCGAATCCTCTACTAGCTCTTTGAGAATTTCAGCAGCTTCACCTCCTTTCTTGAGGTTCTTTGACTTATTTTTGGTGTTGATACACTTTGGTGGCATCCAAATTTAGATACTAGTGTACGAAGGTTATCAACTGATCAAATTAAAAACGGTAAAAGATTCTGATCTTCTAGCTAGTTTTTAGTCAATTCTTTTCGCATGATCATCCCGTTCTGTTATGTTTATTTTTGTTATTGCGCCATGTATGTGATGCATGAATCCCAATATAAAATAGTTCTATTCTTAATTAGCAATGAAGAACAAAAAAAAATTCACAGCAAACTTTTTATTGATCCCTTGCCTTTGCTTCAATTTTATTCTTTAATTTGGAGTTCAAATATCCAACAAAAGCCAAGAAACCTCGCAGCAACCTATTCATTAATTAATACTTGCAGAAAAAGCAGATTTTAATTAATGGCTTCAAACCAGTGGCTAGAAATTTTAATAAATGGAGACCTAATTATGAAAAGGAATGGGTCCTCTCTCTGTCCGGTTATTAATTTGGATCACGGGCTCATTGCTGAACAACAATCGAATCCTCTCGTGACACACACACACACATGCTGAATGTATATATTTTTTATTTTTTCATCATGTGCAATTACTTTTTTTATAATTTTTCAATAATAAATAGAAAAAATGAGTAAAGAAAAAAAGACTATAAATTTTAAATTCGAGATCTTACAATACGTTCTAACTAGTATATATTGTTTATTAAAATAAAAATAATATTTGTAACCAAATAAAAAGAAATATGACGAAATCAGTTTCTATTTCAATTTAATTTCAACCAATTTCTTTTTCCAAAAAAAAAAAAAGCAAAAAGAAATTTCAATCCGATTTCTATCCCATTTTGATTGAATTTTGCCAATCAATTTCAATCTATTGCAAAAAATATTTGAAATATTCATAATCAATTTAATTTCAATCTAATTTGACCAATTCATTTCAAATTGATTTGCCAAAAGAAGATGATTTGTGCAAATAATGTATTAAAAATGTAAAACTACTGTTGTTGAATTAGAAAGCAAATATATTCTGGATTTTGATTTATGTGACCTTACAAATATTTTTCATAATAAAAAGGATAAAAAAAAATCTAAATACATTTATAGTAAGGCCAAGACTTTTCGAGAGGTTTAAGGAGTCTCTCACATTTAAAAAATTATTCACTTTAATTTTTAATTTATTTTTTCTTAAGTCTAGCATTTTATTTTTATTTTAATATGAAAATACTTTTTACATTATAATTGATTATCATATAATTATTATATATTGATAGTCTCCCTTCTTGCATAGAACTGTCCATGATATAAAATGGAATAATTTCAGGCCATGGATGCATCACAATTCTATTTAATTTTTTTTTTTTTTTTTACTAATCCTCACTATGATAGTTTTGTTTAACACTATTTCCTCTTGGTTTGCACATGCGTTATTATTATATTGACTATATTGCATTAGTTGATATAAAAATCATGTTATATTGTGTAACAACAATGGCTCCAAATAGTTGAATTTGTGATTCAACTAATTATGGATGGCTTGCCTTTTGCAGTTTACATAAGAGATAAGGAATGAAAAGATGATTGTTTGATTTGGATGAGATTTCTCTTCATGAAATTATGTGTTTTAATGGTAAATTCTGTGCTATAGCTATTAGAGGATAATTTATGGTTTTGATATGATATTGTTACAATCCGGGATAATTTATGGTTTTGATATGACATTGTTACAATCCAAAACTTTTATTACCCATTCAACCTTCCTTGATTTACTAATTTATATGGTGTAGTTTGTTGAATTTGACTTGGGAAAATACATGGTTAACACAGTATACAAAAGAAATGGACGGAAAAACATCTTTTGTTGCATATGTTTCAGCAATGTTTAAGTTAATTTGGCTCAAGAGTTTAATTAGCTTTTTTAAAAGCATTTTTTTCTAATTAAAGGTTTTTTGGGATTTGATTTTTTTTATTTTTGGTTATCGTTAACTTTGCTGGAGTTCTTGCAATTCTCAAATGTTTTGTTTAGTTTCTTTTACAATATATAGATGTATATGTGTATATATATGTTTGTACGTGTGTGTATGTTTGTAGGGACGGGCGTTTAATTTTTAGAAAGTGAGAATTTTTTCAGTTCGAATACCTTTTCTGAGAAACGTTTAAAAGCTTGTTTTATCCTAGGTGTTTTTGCCCCTTTAGATCATGCCGGGTGCTTGGAGCTTCCTTCTTTAATTGGAAGAAAGAAGAAAAATGTTGCTAGAGTAGTTTGCAACCATTTGGGGGAGTTTATCTCTGGTGTCATAGGTTTCTATCCAACTATTATCTCTCATATGCTTGCTGAACCTCTCTCTCTTAGAGAGGGTCTTTCTTGGCTTAGATCTCAAAATTATGATTATGTGGAAGTGGAGACAAATTGTCAATATTTTTTTAAAGCTCTTATTTCGGGGTTTTTAAAAATTGGCGTATTTTATAAAAAAAGTTTAGAAAAATTGAGCTACAATTAAAATATTTGGATTTTTATGGTGTCGAAAACTGGCACATGCATGTGCCGATTTGTGTCAGAGTGGAGTCTACGTTGTGTAGGTGATGGAGTGCTAAAAATCAGCACAAGAGGGTGCCGGTTTCTATAAGAAATACGACAGAAATTGGTACTTTCTTATACCAATTTCTGGACATCACCTGCACAACTCTGCAAGCTCACAAGTGTTACTGTGGGCACCGCTGCACCACAATAAACAAAACTGTCTCTTATGCTTTTTTTTAAAAAAAAAAAAATTCCTATCTGTCTCCTCCCTTCCTTTCTTTCACTCTCTCCTTCCTTTCTTTCTTTACTTCTTTTCTTTCTTTCTACCCATTTTCAGAATTTGTTGTTTTAATTTATATACAATCTAACTCTAATTAAACGTAATATTATTGTGATATAGTATTTAATTTTGTTAAATAAAATTTGTATTATTATTAATCTTACCTTCATTTTTAATTTGTAGGTGGTAATAATTTTGGATATTATCTAATTTCAACATTAAAGGTAAGACTAGGTGTGAGCAAAAAAATCGATGGACTTGGTTAACCGAAAAAAAAAATTCGAAATCGAACCGATGGACTGGTTAACCGATTATAATAGACTGGTTAATGGTTAGTGTTTTGAAAAAACCGATATTAATGGACTGTTTAATGGTTTTTGACTCATGTGATTGGTTAACCGAACCGAAATCGAATTTTTAGTTAATTTACTAATTTTTTAATAATTTATAACAATTTATCCTAATTAAAGGTGATCATATACTTTTTTTTCATTATACTAATTATTTTCAAGTTTTTAAGTTTTTTTAATTGGCTATTTGTAAGTATAACAATTTATCTAATTAAAAATGATTATGGACCAGTTAATATATTTACTTATTAAATATTAATTTTTAAAAAAAAAAATTGTTTATATCCACCAAATATTTTTATTTTATCAACAATAATATTATATTATAGTGAAAAAATTTTAATTTTTAAGTATCTTGAACATTTTAATTTTATTTATGAATATATTTATAATTATAGTGGTTAATCGAAAAATATTGGGTAATCGATCCGAAAATTCGAAACCGATGGACTGGTTAACCGATGACAATGGACTGGTTAATGGACTGGAATTTCGAAAAACCGATATTAATGGACTGGTTAATGGACTGGACCTAATGGACTGGTTAAGCGACCATGCTCACCCCTAGGTAAGACATTACTATTTTTTTTTTATGAAAAATAGCTTGAGTTAAATTTGATTAGCAGTAGCATATATACAATCAAATTTGGACAATAAAAAAAATAATTCGTAGGAAAATAACAAAATTTGTAAATAGTGATTAATCTGAAGAATTGATTTTAACAGATAAATTGCTTGAGTCCAAATTGATGATTTTTTTAAGACTAAACATCACAATTAAATTAAAAAAAAAATACTGGTTAAATGATTTATAGAAACATATAATTAAATATGATTCATTAGCTTATGTTATTCAAGGAATATAGGCATATATTGTATAGGTATAGGAATTGTTTTTGGATACAAAAATTATATACATACCTATAATTAATCAATAAGTTATGGAGACTTGAAATATTTTAATAAATTTTATCGACATAAATATTTTTCAATGTTTAATTTTTAGTTAAATGCAGGTTTCGACATAGATTCTTATCATTTAGGAGCTGCACGAATCAACCCGGATCCTTTTAATGGGAAGTTATTAAAAATGTAAGGGAAACGGCGATCCGATGCGATATGAAATAATTCAGTAATTATATATATATATATATATATTGTAGATCAATAATGATATTTTTTTATTTATTTAGTTTGACCTGTTTAAATTAATCTAAAAGGTTGAAAGAGAAGTGTTGAGAATAAGGAGGAGTAGCGTTGATGAGCACTACAGAGAAATTGACCCAAGAATTGTACCTTATATAAGATCATCCGGGTTGATGGGAATTGCATGAATTTGAGTGATAAATATCGACTAGAATTTAATTACACCAGTTATTGAAAGGTGCAGATCGAAAATCCACATGTTTCATCTCATATGTGGTAAAACGACAATAACACTTTAAGATGTAGGGATTTTGATAAGGTTACCGATTGAGGGTCAACCTGTAACAAGAAGAACAAACCTTGATTGAATGACAATCTGTTATAATTTACTTGGAGCAGTTTCTCCTACCACAGATGTGCGTGGTGATAAAATTAAGATGACGTGGTTAGATAATGTATTTGGTGATATTTTCGATAATGCAACACTTGAGTTATTACGACAACATGCTCATGTATGGATACTAGGATGTTTTGGTTAACTATTATTTTCTTCACAATCATCGAACACGGTCCACTTGATGTTCCTACCTCTTTTAAAGGATTTGTAAACCGTTGCCAATATAGTATGGGGTCAGTTTGTCTAGCCTGGCTTTATAGATAATTATGCAGTGCAATACGTCCTGATGCTAAGGGAGTTGCTGGATATCTACAACTCCGATGAATGTAGAAATGGGAGAGACTTTCCTAGTTTAGGCTAGAACATTTACAAGCGTATGCTTTAAACAGAATAATGCCATACTGTAGACACCGGGTCCCGAGTAGCCTTGATCAGGATTACCCGATGATGAAATTTAGCTATGCCGGCTTATAGGCAAAAAGATTGGAGTTCAGAAGTGATTTTCCTTGTCTTTTCGGTGAGTAAAAAAGGGTATTTTAAAAATATTTTTTAAATTATTTTGAAGAAGAAAAAGTGTGTTTTAGGTTAAGGGTATTTTATAAAAAAAAAAAATAAATAAAAAAAAAGAAAAAAAAAAGGGGGTGAAAAATGATGAAAAAATGAAGAAAGTAGGAAAAATGGAAAATGGGGGAAAAGATTCGCGACGGAAGGGCGACGGCCAGGGGCCGTCGCGAATGTCCGTGCGCGGAGCGCTGCGGAGCGTGCGCTCCGCGCGGCCGACGCCCTGGGCGTCGGTAGCTCTGCGCGCACGACGCCTTGGGCGTCGCTCGCTCCGCGCACGTCGTGCGCGGAGACTCCGCGCATTCGCGCGGAAACGTGCGCGAGGCGCACGATTGACGCCCCACTTCGCCCATTTCGCCCACTTTTCGACCCCCACTCGATTTTCAACCGTTTTTGGACGGTTTTTGGTGGTTTTTGGGTAGTTTTTGATGATTAAAAACACTGGAAAAATTCAGAAACAAGGGAGGACGAATTAGGAACATTTGAGAAGGAAAAAAACTGAATTTTGGAGCTTTGAGTTGAGAGAAAAAAATCCATCTTACACACTTGTTTCCAAGAGCTTTTCTTCAAGTTTTCAAGCTATTTTCTAAGGATTTTCACAAGAGAAGACAAGGAATTCAACACTTCTATCTTCAATTCTTCAAAACTGAATTTGAGGGTAATTATTCTTGGCTTTACTCATTAATTCTCTTGTTAATTTCATTTATTTTGGCTTCCAATTAAAATATCAAACATGTAAATTCTCTTAGTCTCCATATTCTTCTTCTTATTTTTTTTATCCTCAATTATTCATATAACAAATAAGCTTTTTAAATTCTATTATCTTTTTTTTATGTCAAATTATTCTTTGTTCATGTAATTATGCATGTTTTAGGTTGTAAATACCTTTAATTTCTTAATGCTATATCATGTTTATTAATGCTTTCTTTTGCATGTATGAGTGTTATAATCATTATTTTATGCTAGTCATGCATGTTAAGTTGTGTTATTCTCATGTTACATTTTTAATTCATGTCTTAATTATAGTAAAATTGATTGTCACTAATTTTCCATGCACGTTAATTACTAATATTAATAAGTTGCATGTGCCATGATACTTTCTCATCTTATGCATGTTAAATTGCATCTTAATTATTCTATGCATGTTAAATTGCATCTTAACTATTCTATGCATGTTAAATTACATTATGATTATTTTATGCATATTATATTTTCATGGTGCATATTATTTTTTTTATGTCATATTATTTTGTTGGTTTAATCACTAACATGAATTTCTTTTGTTTTATTTTTGGTTGCACATCATTGTTTTTACTTTCAATTGAGCATCCATGCACGTTGAAGGAGGAGTTGCGGGGTTTGGTATTTTCTTTATACATTTTTAATTCCCATTTTATTTACATTGCCTTGTATATATTCATTAAATAAAATGTTTTCTTATGCGCACCAAAATAAAAATCACCAAAATATTTTTACTAAATTAACTTGGATCTTTCATAATAAAGCGGGACCAATGTCCCAGTTTTCATCCCAAATAAGATCATCACATCCAGAATATTTTCTTTAATTGTGCATGCGGGGACCAAAGTCCTCATAATTAATAAATTCCCCGGTTTTATGTATGTTTGCACTTTTAAATGGGAGTTGTATTC
Organism: Excoecaria cochinchinensis; assembly: GCA_947683425.1. NCBI lineage: Eukaryota > Viridiplantae > Streptophyta > Magnoliopsida > Malpighiales > Euphorbiaceae > Excoecaria > Excoecaria cochinchinensis. Next base: position 8,513,906 of record CANTUQ010000105.1, read on the forward strand.
CGCTCCTTGTATTATTGTAATTCATTGCTTTACTTGCTAATTTATGGTTTTCCTAACATGAGTAAATGCGCCTTAAATTAATTGCATTGTGTGGAGAGAGAGCGAATTAATGACAATTAAAATTCAATCATAAATTAATCGAGGTAGAAATAGATGAGAAATCCCGGACCCAGCTCTGGTCTTTGGGCTCGAGAGGTTAGAGGTTATCCTCCAAAATACTTCTTGGGTCACGAGACTTTAGCGCTAATCCTAGGCCTCATGGCCCAACATGGATACTAAGCGCAGTCTTAGGCTCTCCGAGGCGAGAGCAACTTTCCCAATGTCCTATTGGGTGGCGACTCCATGATACCTCCTTGTTGCCCAACATAGACGCACTTGCGATTTATTGCAAGATGCCAACGGACCCGCAAATGCCCGATCGCCCTCAAGCGGGCGGTCATAGGGGCGGCGCTCGGGATCCGGCGCGCGTCACAGTGGCGACTCCGCTGGGGACAATATGGTTCGAGATTTCAATTTGAAAATACCTCGTTTAACATTTATGGTTAAAATTTAATTCATAAATTCGCTTTATCTCAAAATTGCATATCATCTCATTAGAGCTTTAGATTAAGTTAGTTTGGTCCCTTTTCAAGCCCCGGTGCGTTCCCGAAGCACGACCTCATTTTCACTCAATTTGGGGAAGTGTTAAGGATAATCACCAGCCCAAGCCATGTACCTCAATGGTATATCAAAATGACGACCCGACCGGTCGCTATGCTTGTGATGAGCTAGACCCGTCGGCAGGGATCATGCTTGGGTAGCCTTAAAGTAACATCTCCTTTGTCCAAAGCTCATGTAATGGCAATAGATACTTCCACTAGGTGAAATGTACCGTAATACTATGCTTGCTATATGGGCCATCATATATTAAACGAAACCAATTTAATTAAATGGTCTTCATCAAAGGCTTTCATGCCCCGGTGGGCCCATCTTAGTTAAGTTGAATTGTTTAAATACATAATTGCCAAACACCCATACGTATGTACATTAGATAGGAGCTGTTATGCTGCCGGTTTTTCACCGCGCACCATACGTGTCCATTGGGTTCCCCGTTAACTCATGGATCAAGCCCACCTAGGAAAGAGACCGCACTACCACGTGTGTGGGAGATACAAGGTTGGAAAGATCTATCTGCTTGCATGTGTTTGTCTATGTTGCATCAGCACGAGCATACATTGCATTTTAATCATGCATCATCTTAACAATCTTTGCATTTCAGCCATCATAGATTCTCCTGGGTGGTCTAGAGGTCCCGACGGACGGTTAAGAAGGACGCCGCTTTTGGGGTTAACTGAGTTAGTGTCAGATCAGAGTTCAGAGTCAGTCTTAGAAGGAAGTGTGGGGTTTTCTTCCGAATCATCAACAGAAGTAAGTATGGCTAATCCATCAAATGAGTCTGATGCAACTCGGGCAATAATCACCGAGGAGGTAGGAAAGAGAATGGAGGAATTTAAAGCCCGAATGATTGCAATGATGGGCAATCTTGCCACCACCATAGCTGGGCAACAAGCTGCTGCTGCCCCTATCCAAGTACCAGCTGAACAAGAGGTTGTAAGAGAAGAACGTCCTGTTGCAATTAACCAACCAGTGGTTGACCCACCTGTTGTCGAGCAAAGAGTACCTGCACCCATTGAGCGCAGAGAAGGCCCCAGGTCTGAAGTTGAGTTTGGGGGAGATGAGCATGAGGAGCATGCAGTAGCTAAAGAGAAGTCGCCAAAACTAGATGAGGCAATATGGAGGAAAATGGAAGAGAGATTTGAGGTCATGGCAAGGATGATGACCGTGGGAAAAGGAATGAACCCGGAAGACCGAGAGCTGGATGGGGATGACCTAATTCCCCAGAATTTTAAGATGCCGGACATTCCCAAATTTGATGGAACCTCTGACCCTGCCGCACACATCAAGCAATACTCGCTGGTCATGAAGGGAATGACCTTAACAAGAAAGCAGAAGATAGAATATTTCTGCTTGAGTCTCACAGGAGCTGCTATTGATTGGTACCATGGGCTTGACAGGAGATCCAAGGAGGACTGGGACTTGTTGACCGAAGAGTTCCTTAAGCAGTACGATTGCAGTACCCGGATGGAGGTCACTTTGAAAGATCTCGAGTTGTTACAGCAGAAGGCTGGGGAGTCCTTCCACGAGTACCTTACTCGGTGGAGAAACCGGGTTATGGAGATGAAACGCAAACCGGACACTTCTGATCAGATTCGACTATTCATTCGAAATGCCAGTCCTTACTTGAGAGACGGATTGAAAATGAAGGGACTCAAGGATTGGGAGTCCCTGAAGGATATCGCCATAGAAGCAGAGGGAGAATATTTAGCCAAGAGGGCAAACAGCGAGTCCTATGCCAGGAAGGGATACAGCAATCAAGGGACAGCCAAGCTAGCAAGTTCCAGCAGTGGTAACAGAGTTGGGAAGACTGCCGAGGTGTCTGTAACCGGGGTAAATCAGTGGTATTTCTCCAACTTGGGTAGGCCTTTATCATGGGTACTGAAGAGGCTAATAAAAGAAGGAAAACTGCGACCCCTATCACCTAGGTCGGCCAAGACCCAAGGACAGCCAGGGCACAAGGAGAATGAATACTGCGCATTCCACCAACATACCGGGCATTTGACGGATGATTGTATAACACTAAGACATCGGGTCCAAGATCTAATTGACAACAAGCAGATCACCGATCCTGAGCAGAGGGAAAGCAAGAAGAAGTCCGGTTATAATGCAGTGCCACCTCCAGTCTTTATGATTGGATCAAGCCTATCAGAATGGTATGTGATGCAAGACCTATATGGAAATGAGTATGTCGCTATTACTCGCCCTGCAGTGGATGGAGAAGGGGTTTCCGTGGCAGCAATAGACTGTTGGTCCACTAGTGAGAGTGGAGATGATGAAGATGAGAAAAATGGAGAGTTTACGGATCCGTGGGATTCAGAGGAAGAAGAAAGAGTAGAAGCAGTAACAAGAAGTGGGAGGGTCATTCCAGAAGCCGAGAAGCAGCAGGACCCAGCACAAGCAATCGCAGAGAAAGAGCCGGAAGAAAATTCAATAGTGAAGCAACTGAAAAAGACCACGGCTCAGATATCTATTTGGGTCTTCTTGAGACAGTCCCCCTCGCACCGACAGAAGTTAGTCGAAGCATTGAGTGTATCCACCGTACCAACTACGATCTCTCCATCTGAGCTTTTAGACCTTGTAAAGGGGGGATCCGGGGAGAAGTTGGTTTTTTCTGATGCAGACCTACCAACAGAGGGTCGTAACCACAACCGACCATTGTACACCAAGGCACAGATCAATGGTAAACACACCGCTTGTGTCATGGTTGATGACGGGTCATCGATAAATGTCTGCCCTTTGGTGGCACTTCAGGCCTTTGGGATGGATGAGAGTATGTTAAGCAAATCTGACCTGACCATCACTGCCTACGACAACTCCAGGAGGCAAGCATCGGGAATTTTCAAAGCTTTGGTAAAGACAGGGCCCATTGAGACAGAAACAGATTTTGTGGTCTTGCCGATCCCAGCAAACTTTTCAGCTCTACTTGGTAGATCGTGGTTCCACAAGTTAGGGGGAGTACCATCCACATTACACCAGATAATTAAAATACCCCATGAAGGAGAAGTAGTGACCATTAAAGCAGCAAGAGAGAACCAAGTGTCTGCCTTGGAGATCTCTAATCAGCCATTCAGTGGCTTTCATGTATCGATGATCGGAGAAGAGCAAAACCTAGAAGGTAGCCCTCAAGTGGTGAATATGCTGAAGAAGATGCACTTTCTCCCAGGGGCTGGTTTGGGAAAAGAGTCACAAGGGCTGCAGAATGCTATCACTACACGTGGTCAGAAAGATCGAAAGGGGTTGGGCTACAAAGGAGAATATGGTAAGAAGAAAGGGTTAGGGAAGATTCCCCATATTTCGGAGAGCTTTGTGCCATCATCATCGGTTTGTGCCTATACTGGAGAAGAAGAACCGCAGTGGGTAGATGGGAAGATTATCCCTGGATTTGAAATTTTTAACGATGTCTTTGATTGGGAGATCGGAGTTGTTAAAGCTGTAGAGAACTTTTGGGATGAGGAGATTATGACCCAATGCAGCATCTGGGACAGAGATGAGCCCGAAGAGATTGTAACTGATAAGCTGTTAGCCACCAGACTTAAGGGGAAGGACAAGATAGTGGAACCAGAGCCGAAGATTGAAGATCTCAAGATTTCACCAAATCAAGAAGCCAAAGCACAGTCAGCTGCAGCATCGGCATCGACTGAAGTTGATAGTCATTTAGATTCTCTTTTTATACCATAACTCTTTGGGGACAATGTTAATGTTTCTGATTATGTTAATGAGATGAACAACTTTGCTTACTTGTGTGATGTTTCTGATGATTTCATTTCGCATGATCATAAGCATGATGCATTCATTTTTGATATTAATTCAACTGGCACAACTGCATTTAATCTCGGAACTTTGGAAAATCCAAAGGAAATTTTGCTAGCATCAGACATAACTCCTGAAGAGAGAATAAAATTTGAGAGAATATTAAAAAAATATGAAAAAGTCTTTGCCTGGACCTACGAGGATATGCCGGGAATAGATCGAGATGTTGCCGAACATGCCATCCCAACTTACCCAGAGTTTAAACCCGTCAAGCAAAAGCTTCGGAGGCTTAGGCCAGAATGGGCACAGAAAGTGAAAGAGGAGATCCATAAGCAGATTGAGGCTAAGTTCCTGATAGAGGTTCAATACCCAACATGGTTAGCTAATGTGGTTCCTGTAGCTAAGAAAGACGGTAAGGTTCGAGTATGCGTCGACTATCGAGACCTGAACAAAGCTTGTCCGAAAGATGATTTCCCTCTTCCTCATATTGATGTGCTAGTAGATAGTGCTGCTGCTTGCATGATGTACAGCTTTGTGGATGGATACGCAGGGTACAATCAAATTCTTAACAAGATAGTGGACCGGATCAAGACAGCCTTTATCACCGAGTGGGGGACATATGCCTATCGGGTTATGCCTTTTGGGTTGAAGAATGCAGGAGCAACCTATCAGAGGATGGCAACCAAGGTTCTCAATGACTTAATCCACAAAGAAGTGGAGGTGTACGTCGATGACATGATGATTAAGTCGGCTACCAGGGAAGGTCACTTTGAGGCATTAGAAAAGTTCTTTCAAAGGATTAGCAAGTATGATCTGCGACTCAATCCCAAGAAGTGCATTTTTGGAGTTACATCAGGAAAGTTGTTAGGCCATGTGGTAAGCCAGAGGGGAATCGAGGTAGATCCCGATAAGGTCAAAGCCATAAGAGAGATGCCAGTGCCCCAGAAGGAGAAGGACGTCAGAAGTTTCCTAGGAAAGCTTCAGTACATCAGTCGATTTATTGCCAAGCTAGCTTCGGTATGTGAGCCTATTTTCAAGCTTCTTAGGAAGAATCAGCCGGTGCTATGGAACGATGATTGTCAACTGGCCTTTGACACCATTAAGGACTATCTGCTAAATCCTCCAGTGTTAAGACCACCACGCCGTGCCAAACCATTAATCCTGTACCTGGCTGTGGAAGATAACTCAGTGGGTGCTATGATGTCTCAGGAAGACGATTTTGGTGTAGAGTTTGCCGTTTACTATCTTAGCAAGAAATTCCTGCCTTACGAAGCCAAATATGTAGAGGTGGAAAAGATTTGTTTAGCGGTTATCTGGGCTTCTAAGAAGTTGCGACACTACTTTCATTCCTTCAAGGTACAAACGGTTGCCAAACATCATCCGCTCAGATACCTCCAAGAAGCACCCTCTCTACTAGGGAAGATGGGAAGATGGTTACTGCTGTTGCAGGAATTTGACATTGAGTACATAACCAGGAAAACCATTAAGGGAAGAGCTGTAGCGGAGTTCTTAGCCGAGCATCCTATTGAGGGAGATCAGTTTGAATACAACTTCCCAGATGAAGATGTCACGGCCATAGCAGTACAAGGGTGGCAATTATTCTTTGATGGAGCAGTCAATAATAAGGGAGCAGGCGTGGGAGTTATTCTTACGACCCCAGATGGTGAAAGGTTACCATTGGCTAAGAAGCTGAGGTATAAGGCTACCAATAATGAAGCAGAATACGAAGCTTGCATCTTTGGATTGGAAGCATTGCTCGCTCTGGGGGCAGAGACCGCAGAAGTATTTGGGGATTCCTCCTTGGTAATTCATCAAATTAAAGGAGAGTGGTCAGTCAAGGAAGAAAGGCTGCTGCCTTATGTAAAGCACTTGAGAACGTTGAGCAGCCAGTTTGAGTTTTGCACTTTTCACTTCATCCCCAGAGACGAAAATCAGTTAGCTGATGCTCTAGCAACATTAGTGTCTATGTGGGATAACCCAACAGGAGTTGCAATGAAACCCGTGCTGATATATAGTTCGGAAAGACCTAGTTTTGAAGCGGAACAGGTGATGAACATTGAGGCCACTGATGGAAATCCATGGTATTATGACATTCAGAATTATTTAGAGAGATCAGTCTTTCCAGAGGAAGCCAATGAGAAGGACCAAAGAATGATCAGGAAGTTATCCACTCAATTCATCAGTGTTAATGGCACTTTATACAAAAGGCAAGTTGATGGTATCCAGTTAAGATGTCTGGCAGAGAAAGAAGCTAAAAGAGTTATGGAAGAAGTTCATGCCGGGGTTTGTGGAGCTCACATGAATGGCTTAGCCTTAGCAAAGAAGATCATGCGCCAAGGGTTTTATTGGCTCACAATGGATACAGATTGTTCAAAATTTGTGAAGCAATGCCAGTTATGCCAACAGTACGCGAATTTGAGGCATGTGCCAGTTTCAGAGTTACATAACTTAACATCTCCATGGCCATTTGCAGCATGGGGAATAGACATCATAGGCGAAATCCGTCCTACGGCTTCTAATGGGCATAGATTTATCATAGTTGCCATTGACTACTTCACTAAGTGGGTTGAGGCTGAATCTTTCAAGAAGGTTGATGCAAGGGATATGGCTAAATTCATTGAGCGGAATTTGATATGCAGATATGGTCTCCCACATCACATTGTATCTGATAATGGGGTACAATTCCTTGCAGAGACTAAACAGATGCTCCAGAAATATGGGATCAAACATCATAAGTCTTCTCCTTACCGTCCTCAAGCGAATGGTGCAGTTGAAGCGGCGAATAAGAATGTGAAGAGAATTTTAGCCAAGATGGTTCAGAACTACAAGGATTGGGCAGAAAAGTTACCCTTCGCACTTTGGGGATATAGAACAACAATCAGAACCTCTATGGGGGCAACACCATTCTCTCTGGTATATGGAACTGAAGCAGTCCTGCCGGTTGAAATTGAGCTGAAATCATTAAGGGTAGTCCTGGAAGCCGAGATTCCGGAGACAGAATGGGCACAACAGCGATTGTTGCAGTTGAATCTATTGGATGAAGATAGGTTGAGAGCCTATTACCACAATCAGGTTTATCAGAAGAGACTAGCTCGGTCCTTTGGCAAGAAGGTACGAAAGCACCCGTTGAAAGAAGGGGATTTGGTCTTTAAGATGATGAGGCCGGGAGTTCCAGACATACGAGGAAAATTCAGACCAACCTGGGAAGGACCTTTCATTTTGAAAAAGTTGCTAATAAAAGGAGCAGCAATTTTAGCAGACAGCGATGGGAATGAGTTCAAGGACCCGGTCAATGTCGATAGGTTAAAAAGGTTCCATGGCTAAAGACCAAAAATAAAAAGAAGAGAATAAAATGCCCTGCAAGTCGAAAACCGAAAAAAGGCGGCTGTGCTAAAATTGGGCGCCTCGACAGGGTGAAAACCGAAAAAAGGCATCTTGTGCAAAAATTAGAGGCATCAGAGAAAATATTTAATCGAGAAAACCCGAGAGGGCCGATTAATAACAGGAGTTTGAGGCTGACAAAATCTACTCTGAGATTAGGTGTAGTCATATGCTTTTGAATTCTTGTCAAATGAAAATCATGTATGTTGAAATCATATAGAAATGTACACAATTTTCGCAATGAATAAAAGAATACATTTTCATTGATCTTTCAGTTCTGTCTTAAAAAGAAATATACCAATTGTTCATCTAATGATTATTGCTCAGTCCCTTCATTGGATATGTGCTATTTGCTCTTAATAGAAGCTTTGGTGATAAAAAAATAAATAAAAAAAAATAAAAAAGATAAAAAATAAAAAAATAAAAAAAAAATAATAATAATAAAAAAAAAACCGTTAGAGATGAAAACCGTAACTGGCTCTCTAAGCAAAAGTTAGGCCAAAGGGCAGGGTGAAAACCTGGAAACAGGCAGTCTGCCCTACAAAAAAATAAAATAAACAAAAGCCGCTGGATTGGGTTGGGTCCATTCCAGGCAAAGGGTTGTGTGAAAATCCCATAAGGGACGCATTTCCCGCAAAGAAAAGCTAGTGCGAAAATCCACAAGGGACGCACTACCTTTAAAACAATGACATTCAATACCTGGAGCGATAAGGCGGCATTATTTCAAGATGATCTTCCGTCAGTCAGACAACACACAACACAGAACATGAAATAGAATCCCAAGTAAATGATCATTGACCAGGGGGGAAGGGATATACACCGGACGTCTCTTTCAGAAAGCTTGTCGACGATCCTCAGGATTCAGGGGGCATGGTACAGCAGACAAGCTATAAGTTCAGCAAACCATGGATCACCTAGGGAGCGATCTATACATTTTTGCAAGCATTTGCATTCCATAACACACACACATGATTTCTTGTATATTCCTATGCATACAATCTTGCAGGAGAAATCGGCGGGAAACACCCACAAAAGCCAAGTGATGACACTAGTCCAAACATCTAAAGGAGCAAAAAAAATAAAAGATAAAAAATAAAAAATAAATCCACAGCGGTTAGCACGATGGCGGCATTACCCACAAGAGGTTAGCACGACACTACAAATCCACAGCGGTTAGCACGATGGCGGCACTACCCACAAGAGGTTAGCACGACCACGGCACTACCAATTCACAGCGGTTAGCACGATGGCGGCACTACCCACAAGAGGTTAGCACGACCACGGCATTACCAATTCACAGCGGTTAGCACGATGGCGGCACTACCCACAAGAGGTTAGCACGACCACGGCACTACCAATTCACAGCGGTTAGCACGATGGCGGCACTACCCACAAGAGGTTAGCACGACCACGGCACTACCAATTCACAGCGGTTAGCACGATGGCGGCACTACCCACAAGAGGTTAGCACGACCACGGCACTACCAATTCACAGCGGTTAGCACGATGGCGGCATTACCCACAAGAGGTTAGCACGACCACGGCATTACCAACTCACAATGTTTAGCACGATAGCGGCGCCACCCACAAGAGGTTAGCGCACCTACGGTATTACCAGCTACAACCAAAAGACAGCAGCAGCTATCATCATAACTCCATCAAGCAGGAAGATCGCCGCTTCAGGTATGCGTTTCTTTCCTTTTCCTGAATTTTGGCTCACCTAGGCACCCATGCACTAGTCTCTTCAAAATTGGGGGCAACTGTAGACACCGGGTCCCGAGTAGCCTTGATCAGGATTACCCGATGATGAAATTTAGCTATGCCGGCTTATAGGCAAAAAGATTGGAGTTCAGAAGTGATTTTCCTTGTCTTTTCGGTGAGTAAAAAAGGGTATTTTAAAAATATTTTTTAAATTATTTTGAAGAAGAAAAAGTGTGTTTTAGGTTAAGGGTATTTTATAAAAAAAAAAAATAAATAAAAAAAAAGAAAAAAAAAAGGGGGGTGAAAAATGATGAAAAAATGAAGAAAGTAGGAAAAATGGAAAATGGGGGAAAAGATTCGCGACGGAAGGGCGACGGCCAGGGGCCGTCGCGAATGTCCGTGCGCGGAGCGCTGCGGAGCGTGCGCTCCGCGCGGCCGACGCCCTGGGCGTCGGTAGCTCTGCGCGCACGACGCCTTGGGCGTCGCTCGCTCCGCGCACGTCGTGCGCGGAGACTCCGCGCATTCGCGCGGAAACGTGCGCGAGGCGCACGATTGACGCCCCACTTCGCCCATTTCGCCCACTTTTCGACCCCCACTCGATTTTCAACCGTTTTTGGACGGTTTTTGGTGGTTTTTGGGTAGTTTTTGATGATTAAAAACACTGGAAAAATTCAGAAACAAGGGAGGACGAATTAGGAACATTTGAGAAGGAAAAAAACTGAATTTTGGAGCTTTGAGTTGAGAGAAAAAAATCCATCTTACACACTTGTTTCCAAGAGCTTTTCTTCAAGTTTTCAAGCTATTTTCTAAGGATTTTCACAAGAGAAGACAAGGAATTCAACACTTCTATCTTCAATTCTTCAAAACTGAATTTGAGGGTAATTATTCTTGGCTTTACTCATTAATTCTCTTGTTAATTTCATTTATTTTGGCTTCCAATTAAAATATCAAACATGTAAATTCTCTTAGTCTCCATATTCTTCTTCTTATTTTTTTTATCCTCAATTATTCATATAACAAATAAGCTTTTTAAATTCTATTATCTTTTTTTTATGTCAAATTATTCTTTGTTCATGTAATTATGCATGTTTTAGGTTGTAAATACCTTTAATTTCTTAATGCTATATCATGTTTATTAATGCTTTCTTTTGCATGTATGAGTGTTATAATCATTATTTTATGCTAGTCATGCATGTTAAGTTGTGTTATTCTCATGTTACATTTTTAATTCATGTCTTAATTATAGTAAAATTGATTGTCACTAATTTTCCATGCACGTTAATTACTAATATTAATAAGTTGCATGTGCCATGATACTTTCTCATCTTATGCATGTTAAATTGCATCTTAATTATTCTATGCATGTTAAATTGCATCTTAACTATTCTATGCATGTTAAATTACATTATGATTATTTTATGCATATTATATTTTCATGGTGCATATTATTTTTTTTATGTCATATTATTTTGTTGGTTTAATCACTAACATGAATTTCTTTTGTTTTATTTTTGGTTGCACATCATTGTTTTTACTTTCAATTGAGCATCCATGCACGTTGAAGGAGGAGTTGCGGGGTTTGGTATTTTCTTTATACATTTTTAATTCCCATTTTATTTACATTGCCTTGTATATATTCATTAAATAAAATGTTTTCTTATGCGCACCAAAATAAAAATCACCAAAATATTTTTACTAAATTAACTTGGATCTTTCATAATAAAGCGGGACCAATGTCCCAGTTTTCATCCCAAATAAGATCATCACATCCAGAATATTTTCTTTAATTGTGCATGCGGGGACCAAAGTCCTCATAATTAATAAATTCCCCGGTTTTATGTATGTTTGCACTTTTAAATGGGAGTTGTATTCCGCTCCTTGTATTATTGTAATTCATTGCTTTACTTGCTAATTTATGGTTTTCCTAACATGAGTAAATGCGCCTTAAATTAATTGCATTGTGTGGAGAGAGAGCGAATTAATGACAATTAAAATTCAATCATAAATTAATCGAGGTAGAAATAGATGAGAAATCCCGGACCCAGCTCTGGTCTTTGGGCTCGAGAGGTTAGAGGTTATCCTCCAAAATACTTCTTGGGTCACGAGACTTTAGCGCTAATCCTAGGCCTCATGGCCCAACATGGATACTAAGCGCAGTCTTAGGCTCTCCGAGGCGAGAGCAACTTTCCCAATGTCCTATTGGGTGGCGACTCCATGATACCTCCTTGTTGCCCAACATAGACGCACTTGCGATTTATTGCAAGATGCCAACGGACCCGCAAATGCCCGATCGCCCTCAAGCGGGCGGTCATAGGGGCGGCGCTCGGGATCCGGCGCGCGTCACACATACGGATTCAGGTATCACTAAAAAATGAATATAAATTAATTTTTATGTCATCTTATTTTAAAAAATGCGATATGATATTTGAGCATCATATTTACTTAGGTGGACAGATCCACTAGATAGGAATATCATAGACACAAGGGATATATAGACATATAGAGAAATATTAGATATGCAGGCGCTTGAAAAGGTAATTAGTGAAATTTAATTCATTTATATACAAATAATTTTAATATAAACTTAAATTATGAATTATTTATAATAAACAAATTTAAAATTTTCTTTTATTTTGCAATACAGTTTGAGTGGGAGTCTTAGAACAACATAATCTAATTGCTCCCCAATTATTGTAAAAGTCGACAACAAAGTTGGATGGCTATTGTTCGACTAATTTCTTTCTACATCATTGAGTGGCACCATCCCGATAGGGTCATGCAGCAATTTGGTTTTGATCAGCCAATTCCACCTCAACCCCTTGTACAAGATAATCTGCATATGATAGAGCTGTGGGGCCAAAACCATTTAAATTGGGTCATTGAATTTGCAGTGTTCATAAATGAATGGAACATCCGTCATACACGTGTTATGATAGGTCAACATCCAAGGCAGCCATTGTATAATCGATCTGAATACGTGCAATGGTATATGCAACAAACTAGACGATGGATAACCCCCAATTGGTGCATCCTGTGGCGCAACATTAAGTATTTCACACCAGTTTATTTTGCATAATTATAAAAAAAATTAATGCTTCAAAATGTGTGTATTGTTTGGGAAATAATACTAAATTTAATTATTTTAGGCTGATGGTGTTGAAAGATTATACCATGAACCAGGTGAATTTTTGAACAATAGCAAGATAATGGAAAGCATCCTAAATGCAATAGGTTATAAAGATCGAACTTCAACTGAGTATTAACAACAACTGTGTCCCAATCTTGTTAATATTGCACCTATGGAACAACAATTTGTAGACTTTCGTACTCGACGACATAGGACTGGAATGATTGAGAAGTAATCAAATGTGGATCAAATATATTATAATCCAAATGTCATGCAAATTCCACCATCCATGTCATAGCCTTTTCATTAAACAGATGTACCTCATGATCAATTTGCGACTCAATTTTGTGATCACAATTTTTCAACTTTTGAATTCAGGGGGACGAGTTATGCACCGGTTGAAATCAACAAGCAACTCAAATCTAGGGATACCAATGTCAGGTCCGAATGAACAAATGCCTAGTTCATACACAGTTTTTGCATTTAATACTAAATGTACATCAACACAGGTGTGATGCGCGCCAAACCCTCGATTAGTATTTGGCTTGTTCTCGAGAGTCCTCTTTTGGGACCCAAGAACGGATGAAGGTTCGTTTAACTCATGAAGGTTGGTCGTTTCATAATGGACAAGGATTCAACCCAATTCACCAAGCCTGGGGTTCGAGGTACCCCTATTCCATTGTTGGCTATCAACCTACGAAGGCATCTATTAGGTACCACAAGATAGGTATCATGGAGTTGCCACCCAATAAAACATTGGGCAAAGAATTCTAACCTTATGAGGCCAAAACTAGAGATAGGCTCAGGACCTCACTCTTATTTATACCTTTGGTTAATGTTATATAAATGAATTTTGAGATTAATTATTTTATCTCCCTTCTCACGCAAGGTATCATGCAAGAAAAGTAAAGGCACACTCAAGCGTGTTAGAAATCTGTAAAGCATTTTATAATAAAAGCGGTATAGCATGGCATAGAAAAGCAGTAAAATTATGTTATGAAATTAAAGATAAAATCATACATAACTCGGGGCATTGATTGAATATCATTTTAGGTGGGAACGTTGGTTCTCACATGCAATTGTTATAAAAAAAAAATATTTTATTTTGTGCATTTTGAGAAAACTGGAATGAATGATCCCATTAACTATGAAAAAATCCATGTTAATTTATATGCAAAAATCATTTACAATGTAAAGAAAAGTTATAATTTATGTATAATTTGTATTACAAAGAACAAGACATTGGCCCTGGTTTTATTGGAAATGTGCCAATTAATTAATAGAAATTGTGTTTGGCGTGATTTTTATATTAAGCGTGCGAAAAACCTTTATTATTACAGACTGTGCAAGAAATAAGAGAAAATAAAAGAATAATAGTCATGCCCAAATGGATAAATAATAAATAAAATAAATCCTAGATTATTCTCCTCAGCCCTACTTCGCCTAACTCAAGGACGAGTCATGTATCCCTTGCAGTCGCGGTCACAACAAGAAATAATATTGATTAATGATGAAATGAATTAAATAGAATAATAACAGTTAATCGAATCAAATAAATTAAGTAAATAATTAATTTGATATAATTGAAATAAAATAAACAAATAGACAGAATGCATGATGCAGTCCGGAATTCATGCAGCATGCATTAAATAGTAACAATAATATGAAATATGTTAATAATAATAAATAGTAACAATAATAATATAATATATAATAGTGAATTTAGTTAATAAATGAACAATTAAATCAATTAAATTAAAACATAAGGAAATCAATAGATGCATGTACAAAGGAACAAAAGTTGGCCAAAATCATGCAAAACCATGCAAAAACAAACAAAAGAAGCAACCAAATACAGAGGAGGGAAAGAGGACCAACATTGTAACACCCTGATTTCCATCCTAATAGTTTTGAGCTAGTGTGTGTGTGTGTTGTTTGAGGGTATATTTGTATGTTATATTTTAATTTTGTAGTATAATTGTGTTGTTAGGAAGACAAGAAGGAGGAGAAGAGAAATTTGCCAAAGTCACCCTAAGATCATGACATGTGGAGGAGAGAGAAGAATGAGAATGGGATGGGTTGACTAAATTGAAAGAGAATGAGAGAGAGAGGAAAGAATAGATTCCCGTTCTTCCTCTCCCTCCCGTTTCCTTGCCCTAGCCAGCCCTTTCTTCTCCTCTTTGCTCATCCTCTTCCCCTATATGCTGTGATTCTTGATTGGTGTTGGCAAATTTTAAAGTTTGAGTAAGTATTATTTTTATTCTTCTTCTTCTCCTTCTATTTCTCGTTTACGGTGTGTGTGTGTTGTGGTTGTGTTTGTATTTGGGTTTTGAATTGTTAGTGTGCTTTGGATTGGTTTTATCAGAGATTCCTCCTAAAGATCCTAAAGTGAAGGAGTAGGTAGGTACTAATGCCGCAGATTGAGCTTGTGGAGATTAGGAATTTAAGCTTTGGGAATTGTGTGATTTTACATGTTTTGTATTTTGAACCTTGTTTAAATTTCTAAAAATTTGGCTTTGAAAGTGTATGTGTTGGCATAAGTGAAGTGTATGATGATGAATTGAAATAGGCTGTTAATATTGGAAGTAGAATTGAGTTTGGGTATGATTTTTGTATGTTGTTTGGGTAAATTTCAGGGTTTATAGAATTGTTTGTTTGAATTGCTCATTTGGTTAAATTAATTGCTTGCTATTAGAAAAAAACTTGGGTTATATGATGAATAATATATTTTGAATGCCTGATGATGTTTGGATTGAAGTTTCATGGGTTGATTGCAAGTTTGTATGGGTTTATGTTTGAGAATTTTTCTGCAGATCGGCTACAAAAGCAGAAACCCAACTCTGTTGCGAGCGTAATAGAGCTTGGCCATTCTGACTTTTGCCGAGGAGGGTCTCTATCGCGAGCTCGACAGAGAGCTCAATAGATCGAGCATCTACCGGGCTGATCGCTGTCATGGGCGCGCCTACGTGCGCGACAGTGACCTTCCCACCTTTTTTCACGAGTACGACAGAGGCCTTTCCGTCTGTTCCTCACGAGCGCAGGTGGTTGATGCAAGTACGACTTCCCCTATTTTTCTATATTGTTTATTTTTTTTTTGTTACCTTTGCATGGTTTCTTACTCTCGTAATATAATTGTATCTAAGTATAAGTTATCCTATGCTTCATGATGTGTTCATTATATGAATTAGCCTAGCTGCAAGAGTCAAGTAAGTGGATAGATAGACACGCCTATAGAGTTCTGTTAGCTGCAGCCCTTTTGTATTCTGAACCCTGATCAGGTCACCATTTGGGTCCTCGCGATCGTCATTAGTTAGATCTTGTTTTAAATCCCCCAATGTGAAAATGCTTTTAGAATAAAATGAATGAAGTTGCTTTTATTCGTACCCACGGGTACTAGTGTGTTCACTCATTATCCGCTACTCTGAATTTGCAAGCATATCTTTGATTTGATATTCATGAGAAATAATGTGAATTGCTAATGTGATGCTATGTAAATGTTTATATTCTATGAAGTATTTTATAAATGTAAATTGTTATAAGTCTGTTATGCTTATACATATATGTGTATGTGCCATATGTATGTGAATTGCTTTAACGTCCACTGTGAGTGGTCGCTCATCAGTATTGCTTAGCATGGGTGTTTTATCAGTATAGGTGTGGAAGCTGTCAGAGTTTTTGAGGAGTATGATCCGCAGCTATCAGAGCCAACACATTAGAGAGAGAATTGTTGTAGCTTAGTATTTGTAATTTTGATACTCTGATGTTAAGCCTTTTTGCTATGTATATGATTTTATAATACCTTCAGTTTAGTATTTTTGTAATTATGTAAGGACGATTTTGTATCCTTTTTGTGATGAATATTTCATTATGTAAATGAATGAGATTTAAGATATAAAGTTTTAATTCACTTTATTTTGTTGTTGTCTTTTTCACGCTTTTGATATGCATGTATGTTCGGTTTGGTGACACGCTTATCTATACAGGTACTCACTCCCTATAGGGATGAACTCCCCTACGTATAGGTATGGGGTGTTACAATTTTATTGGTATTAGAGCTATAAGTTTAGACTTTTCTGGATGATCGTACAATAGAGTTTTGTTTAGGATTGTTTTGGCCTGATGCGGATATCTTTGTGTTTTGTTGTTAGATGGAGTCTGCTCGTGGATCCCTTGAGGGGTCAGCAGAAAGTGCGAATCCCCAAGAGCAAGATTCATTTGTGTTTGGTCCTCCTCAGCCAGGGTGCAACCTGAGTCTCCAGCCATGCCTTTTGAGGCTATGTTAAAGATATCTCAAGATATGGCTAGAGTCTTAGAGGGGGTGACGGCATCAAGATGAGGAAATCTAGGGCTGAAGACTTCTATGGAATGAGCTTGGATGAATCCGACAAGGCAGAGGTATGGATTGAGAAAGTAAAAAGAGTTTTGGAAGAGATCTGTTGTCTTTTGAATAAGTTGAGTGTGTAGTTTCGCTACTACAAGGGTCCACCTATGATTGGTGGAAGTTAGTTCTAAGACAACCTCAGTTGCCCGACCCAGTCACATGGGATTTATTTGAGAGGGAATTTTATAATAAGTATGTGACTGGGGCTTTCAAGGAAGCTAAGTGGGCACAGTTTTTTATTTTTAAGCAAAGGGCTTTGTCAGTAGCCGACTATGAAAAGGAATTTAATCGGCTTAGTAAGTATGTGCCTCCGAGTGTCCTCACTGAAAATTTTCGTTGTCAACATTTTGAGGCAGCCCTGAATGAGACCTTAAGAGCAATGTTGATCTCTTTGATGAGTTCTCTGACAATTAACTACTATCAAATTGTACAAACGACTTTGAGAGCGGAACGCTCGAAGACAGTTTTGAGGGAAAGAGCTCAGAGAAGGAATCCCCCTCTAGGTGGCTCATCCTCAAGAAAAAGGTCAAGGAGTTCCCAAAGGAATCCCCCGGATGAGTCTTCCAATAGTCCAGTTACGAGGTGTAGGAGACAGGGATCTTCATATGTGTCTGCCTCAGGTAGAGGTGGTTCAGGTGGTCCAGGTGAGGTTATGCTAGAGTGTTCGCACTGCAATAAGCGCCATCGGGGCGAATGTCATTGGTTGACGGGAGGCTGCTTTAGGTGTGGCAGCACGAATCATTTCTTGGTCAACTGTCCGAATTTTTCTGAGAATATCCAAGGGAGGCAAGAAGCTAGTAGAGCGGGGTCTAATACCCTTCAAGTCAGTCGAGGTTGAGGTAGAGGACGAGGTCATGGTGGACGGCCTAAAGATGGAGCTTCATCTGAGTTCGTGGATCATCCTTAAGTGGCACCTACAGGAGTTTATGCTATGAGAGCTCAGGATGAGCAAGATGCACCTGAAGTGATTGCTGGTAAGTTCCTACTCTTTGACACTGAATTGCATGCTCTAATAGACCCTGGGTCCACACACTCATATTTATGTTTTGATAAGTTATGTTCTAAGTTGCCAAGTGTGGATTAGATTATGAGATTTGTGTGACCAGTCCCTTAGGGCATAGTGTCAATGTGAGTAGAGTGTATAGGAATTGTCCCCTTTTAGTGCAAGGTGTAGAGTTTCCTGTGCATTTGATCAGTTTATCGTTCCACAAGTTTGATTTGATATTGGGTTTGGACTGGTTGTGCAAGCACCGGGCAGTAGTAGATTGTCATAGAAAGACAGTAGTGCTTAAGAGTAGTGGTCAGTCTGCAATGGTTGTGAGAGGTTTGGGTTCGAGCCCTTTGGGTAATGTGATTTCAGCTATGCAAGTGAGACATTTTATGAGCAATGGATGTGAAGCGTTTTTGACCTTGGTTTTGGATTCTAGACGGAGTCAAGCTAAGATTCAAGATATTCCAGTAGTAAGGAAGTTTGTGGATGTGTTTCCTGAAGAGTTATCGGGTTTACCTCCAGAGAGAGAGGTGGAGCTATCCATAGAGATTTTGCCGGGCATGACTGTAGACACCGGGTCCTAAGTCAGCACAGATCAGAGTTACCCAATGATGATAAAATGCATGTTCACAGGTAAAAAGGTTAAAAGTGATGATTTTCTTGTCAAATTTGTATTTTAGAGTAAGAAAAAAAATAATAAAAAATATTTTGAAAATTAGATTTGAAAAATGGGGTTTAGAAATTATAATATTTTTAGTTAAATTTTAAAATTTTAAAAAAGAATTCACAAATGTCAGCGCGGCACTGGCGCAAGAGTGACGCGCGGAGCGTCACCCTTGTGCGAATAACACGCAACGCGCTGGGCACGCAACCGATGCCCGTCGCGTGCGCCGACGGGCATCAGTCGCCCCAGTGCCGCCGATTTCGCCCAATTCTGCCGATTTTCGCCCAAAACTGATTTTTTTCTGATTTTTTCACCCAAATCTGATTTTCTATCCCATTTTTTAGGATTTTTAAGGGTTTTTTCCATTTTTAAAATTAAAAATAAATAATATCTGATTTAATTGATTTTTTTTTTCATTAATTAGTTAGGTTTTCATTTTTTTCATATAAATAGAAAATGATGAAACTAAAAAAGGGGAATCATTTTTTAGATTTTTTTAACTTTTTTCTTCTTCTTCTTCTTAATTTTCTCTCTAAATTTTTCTTAGGTTTTTTCCACATAAGAATTAAAAAGTCCAAGTCTTCATCTTTTTTTTTTTTCCCATAGAATTTCTTCTAAGAATTTTAGATGGAATTTTGTTGATGAAAATTAATTTTGAGACAAATAAAACAATATTTGCTCTAAAAATTCAATTTTTACTTGTTATTTGATTTTTTTTTTGTTTTCAATTACACTTTTTTCAATGATTTTTTCTTTGAACATTTTTTATGAAAAAAATTGGTTTTGAGGCAAAAAAAATAATTGTTTGTTCTTAAAATCCAATTTTTTCATTTGATGTTCTAAAAATAAGATTTTGTAACCTTTTTTTTGGGAATAATTTTCAGTTTTTTTTCATTTTTCTTCCCTTTATTTATTCTTGAGATAAAGAAAATAATTTTTTATTTTTGAGAATTGTTACTTTTTTTCATCATTTTTAATCAAAATTTTCTCTTTTGGAATAAAATTCCAATTTTTATCATCTCTAATTCTGATTTTGCGAACAAAGAAAGGAAATCAATCAACTTTTTTCTCTCATAGAATCCGAATTCTGAGAGTAAACATTTTAGACTCGATCTCCTTTTTTATTTTCGCTTATTTATTTTTTATTCATATTTAATTTATTAACATGTAAATTTTTATTTATTTGTTGTATTTATTCAATTGTATATATATTTGTGTTATCTAATTTGATTAATCAATTTGTTTATTTATTCAACTATTTATTTCATTTTAATTACTTATTTTATTCAATTATTTTTATTTCTCCTACACAATTTGTTCTTTTTCATTTATTTAATTTTTTATCATTCTTTTTATTGTGATTGTTATTTATTCTATTGTTTGTATATTTGATTTATTTATTATTGTTATCATTATTATTAGTATCATTATTATATATTATCAT
Organism: Excoecaria cochinchinensis; assembly: GCA_947683425.1. NCBI lineage: Eukaryota > Viridiplantae > Streptophyta > Magnoliopsida > Malpighiales > Euphorbiaceae > Excoecaria > Excoecaria cochinchinensis. Next base: position 8,534,002 of record CANTUQ010000105.1, read on the forward strand.
TATCATGTTTATATTTTTATGTATTAATTCATTGACATACTTTACTCATTTCAATCACATCATTTAATTGTTTTGTCATTCATAATGCATTTTTTCATTTATTTTAATTTATTAATATTTTAATTAATTTGTCATTTTGATGTCATATTATTTTATTTTATTTTATCTTATTTTATTATTTATTATATGTTTAATTGATTTAATTGACTTGATTACTAACATTAATTTTTTTGTATTTGTTTTTGACTCCAATATCTATTTTTCCTTCTTGCACATTCACGCGAGCGAACGGGGAGATCCAGGAGGCTCGTTGGGTTTGATCATTTTATTTTTATTATTTGTATTATTTGCTTTATTTGGCCTTTTTATTTATTTTGCCAAATGTAATTCCTAATAAAATTCTTTATTTTAGGCACGCTAAACAGAAAATCACAAAAATACTTCTATTAATCAACTTGGAACCTTTTCTAATAAAAATGGGATCAATGTTCCAGTTTTTCCATCCATACTAAATTGTGACCTTAAAATTATTTTTTTAACCATGCATGCGAGGACCAATGTCCTCATCCTTAATAAATAACCCATTTTATGTATGATTTATATTTTGTTTACAATGGGGGTTGTATTCAGCCCCTAGTTTTATTGTAATTTACTTTCATGTACTTTATTTTAATTTCGATCCTGTTTACCGCTTTCCTTGTATGGCCAACTTACGCTTTAATTAATTGCACTGAATGAGAAATGGGATGAAATGATAAATTCAAAACTCAATTATAACGCTAATCAAGGTATGAATAAATGGGAAGTCCCGAACCTTCTCTGGTCTTGGGCTCAATGAGGTTAGAGGACCATCTCAATGTTCCATTGGGATGGGGTCTCCAAAATATCTCTTATTGCTGACAAAAATGCCCAATTTGCATAATTCTAGGCTCTACGAGGTTAGAGGACCATTCCAATATTCTATTAAGATGGGGCCTCCAAAATATCTCTGGCTTGCCCAAAATGGATGCATATGCACTGTCTTAGACTCACTGAGGCTAGACGATCTTTTTTAATGTTCTATTAGGTGGTGACTCCAAGAAACCTCCTTGTTGCCCAAAATAGACGCACTTGTAATTTCTTACAAGTTTTCACGAACTTCTCTCGATCGCCCTAAAAGCCCGAGGTTCGGCGCGCGTCACAGTGGCGACTCCACTAGGGACACTTAAAAAAGACTTTGCTTCGAAAGTACCTTAGTTAAAACTTACAATTGAGTTTTAATTTAAAAATTTCATCCTGAATTACATCTCATTAGAGCCTTAGATCTATGCTAGTTTGGTCCCACTTTCAACCTCGGTGCGTTCCCGAAGCATGACCCTATGTTCACTCAATGTAGGGAAGTGTTAAGGATAATCACCAGCTCAAGCCTCATACCATCATGGTATATTAAATGGAGATCCAACCGGTTGTTACGCTTGTGATGAGTTAGATCCATTGGTAGGGACCATGCTTGGGTAGCCCTAAAGTAACATCACCTTGGTCAAAACTCATGTAATGAAAATAGATACTTCCCCTAGGTGGTATGAATCATAATACCTTGCTTGCTATATGGATCATTATGTATTGGACAAACCCGGATAATTTGAATGGTCACCTAATCAAAGGCTTTCATGCCCTGATATGCCCATGTCGATTTATTCGGACTGCCTAAATACATAATGGTCAAAATCCATACGTATGCACATTAGCTAAGAGAGGTTATGCTGTCGATTTTTCACCGTGCACCATACGTGTCCATCGGGTTCCCTGTTAACCCATGGATCAAGCCCGCCTAGGAAAGAGACCAAACGACCTCGTGTGTGGGAGAGATAAGGTTGGAAGGATCTACTTGCTTGCATGTGGTTGTGGATGTTGCATTTCATATTTATGCCTTACGTGACGTTCGTTTCGTGTGTGTACATTTTATCCAGTGCATATAGTTTTCGCATGTACATATCACCCTATGCATAAATTTGTTCCATGCGTTACATATATTATTCTAACCTCTTTAATATTTTTAGCCATTGTATGCCATTTGTTGTACAACATGACCATTCATAGCATGTTATTCATACATCATTCTAACTCCTTGCTTTTCAGCCATTATAGACCATTTGCTTGGGTGGTTTAGGGATCCCAATGGTTGTCTAAAGAGTGATTAGAGCTTGAGTTGGCTGACAAAGGTTTAGCATCCTTACTAGACCATCTGAAGGTATTAGAAATGGCTGGCCCTTCACAATAGACCGAAGAGACTCGTGCCCTAATTGCCCAGGAGATGGATAGAAGGTTCGAAGACCTTGAAAAAACATTATTGGCCACAATTAAAGAGAGAATGGATACCATGGCACTGGTTCTTCAAGCTCAGCTTATGATAGCTCTTAATCACATGGAGCCGACCACAGTCAAGAAGGCTCATACAGCGACAGCTGTAGTACCTCCTTTTCCTTTCGAGACCAGAGATAGGGGGCCATTTGATTCACCAGTTGAGCAAGAAGGAAATATAAGGCCTACTCTAGAACATAGCATTGTGCCTGAAGAGGGAGGGGACCCCGCAATCATGCGTATTCTAAAAGATGAAAGCTCGGGAAGCCACAATAACTGTAAGGCAAATATTAAGGCTACAGAAGTCTCAGACACTAGAACAGCTCGGTCCTACCTCACTGTCTCAGGTAGGACATTATATTGGCACTTCACTCGTCTCATCAAGGAAGGGAAGTTACAACCCTTACCGGTCGGGCCTGCCCAAGTCAAGGATAGCCTAGACATAGAGCAGATTGGTATTGCGCGTATCACCAATATTCAGGGCATAGAATAGACTATTGTCATCCTCTGAGAGATCGCAATCAAGAACTGATACCGGACCCAGAAAAGGAAAAGATAGTAGAAGCGCCGACCATGGAAGGGAATCGAAGGCATTTTTCTAATTTAGGCAGATCCTTATCTTGGGTCCTTAAGAGGCTAATTAAGGAGGGGATGCTCCAACCATTTCCAGCTAGGCCCGCTAGAAGCCAGGGATAACCCAATCACAAGGGGGATCAGTATTGTGCCTTCCACCAACACACCGGGTATACCACAAATGATTACAAGACCTTGAGATTTGCTATTCAATATCTGATTGACTCCAAGCAGATCTCCGACCCAGAAAAGCGAGTGGGAAAGAATAAGATGGATTAAGTACCTAAGTGGAAAGGGGAGGATGGTTCCTAAGGATGATAATGGACCATCGACTGGAACATCTGTGTTGGAAAGAATGGAAAATGATTAGCTGTTTAGAATGTTCTTTTTGTTTTTGAACTGTTTAATAATGACATTCTGGTTTCATTAATAAGATGAACGTTTTTGCTTACTTGTATAATATTTCTTATAATTTCACTATGCATAATCATGATCATGACTCATTCATATTTGACATTGATTCAATTGATGCCATTCCATTTAATCTCGGAGACTTTGGAAAATCCAAAGAAAATCTTGATAGCATCTATTATAACTCCTGAAGAGAGATTAAAATTTGAGAGAAATAAAATGAAATGTGAAAAAGTCTGTAACTCCCCCAACTCCCACACGTAGCATTTCGAAGGGTGAAGAGCTATGATGAACAGAAGGTGCCACTAGACAAGGACATACATGGCAATGTAGAGATCAGAACAATAAAATTTCTAAAATCATAACTCAAAACGTGCACGTCCTAAACCTATGTCATCCACACACCATTATTCGCACTAAAATTATTATAAATGCTAATAAATAAACTTAATTACATGCCAAAATCAAAAACACTTCCTATGAAAGTCTTGCGACTCGCTGGCCAAACCTCAGCGGACCGCTGTGCTACTCTGATCTCTTAACCTGCACGAACAAACAACCGTGCTAAGCGATAACGTTTAGTCGGGCTGAACAAATAATGGGCAGCCACTCACAATGGTTGCCGAGGCATACACATACAAATCGATAGATATATGTATACAAACATAAGCATAAAGGAAACTGGCTTCAGTTAATGTGAACTCATATTATTACTTTCATACAAAGACTTAAACAATTTTAATATGAAGATTCATTCATATACCATGACCAGAAAATTCTATGTTACATTTTATTCACAATTACATTAGACATACTTATCTTTTACCTGACTCATTAATTAATTCTTAAGTCAAAACCTTGCATTTAATCAAATCGTTACTTATTTAAAACTAAACAAAACATTTCATTGTTCAAACCATTAATTGTTCAAAACTGAACAAGACACTTTAGTTCTTCGATTTGGTTCGAGCTTGAAATGTTGTTCCAAGCTTCCTACGTATCCCTATGGTTGGGAATCAGAACCACATAGTTCTACAGAAACTTATGCACACATATTCCAAATTTAATCTTAACTCATTTCCTAAATTCAATTATCTATATCATGCTTAACACTCTATTATTCCTTACTTACCAATCAACATATATATAACTTACCGTATTTATTAAAATCAATAGCAAGGCACATGAATTCCTTACCAAAATACTTACAATAATTATCTAGGCTAAAATCCAGAAGGTAGATAACACAGTACATACCTGTATTGTCAATTTAAACATATAAATGGATATATTCATAGAGTTCATTTACTGAGTACTTAACTATAGCAAATATGCAAATCAATCATTTCAAAAATTCTTACACAGACTTTACATAGACAATCATACTCATAACTTATGAACAGATTAATAACAGGCATTTCTCACATACGAATTCTTATGCAAATAGTATTCATTCATACACACTTATTAGAACAATATCATTTGTTATATCTCTTTTCGATTAACTGACTTTAGATTCAGATACAAAACCATTTAGGTATCTGAAGATACCATACAATTCCACATTCGAGTCCATAAAGGATCCAGAACAGAGGGGGGCGTAAAGCACCAGTCAAATGGCATTTATCACAATTGCATCAAATGTTTATTCACATAATCATTTTGCAAGCATCACAAAACTTATCAATTTAATCACATTAATTTTACTCTTTTAGTTGCCTGCTAAGTCATAGGGGTGGATCAGCGAGTGAACACATGTCAATACCTTACTGGTACGAATCGAACTAAACGCATAGCGGTACCTTATGGGTACGAATTGAAAAGCAATATCACATTTTCTCATTCAAAAACATTTTTGACATTGGGGATCTTAAACAAGATCCGTACACATTGACGTTGGCGAGGAATCAAATGGGGACCTGATCAGGGTCCAGAACAGAACAGAGGGCTACAGCTAATAGAACTCTATAGGCATGCCTATCTATCCACGACTCGACTAACGCAGGCTATAATCCCATATCATTATTAGATTCTTTCACATTTTATAGATATATACCCGTTTCATAAAACACCAGCATTATTCCTTTATGATCACATAGATATATGTATCAATATATATATATACCTATCATATGCACTAATTTCATTTATCGTATTCAAACTAGTCATGTGTAGTTTCATAGATTAAGATAATTCGCATGAACATATTAAACGTAATCATGCCATTATTCATTATGCATTCACTTATTTTCATATCACATGTACCAATGATATTTATCATATGCATATGAACATGTTGAACATAGCTATATTATTAACATCATGCACTCATATAGACTTAACAAATAAATTACAGTACTTGATGCACAAACAGCCATTAAATAATAATGGTAAACAAAAGTCTCTTAATTAAATTACTAACATGCATAGAAGCATTTGAATAATTCACAGATTAAAGTACTCATTTTAATTTATAGAGACATAACATAAGTGAGAAACCATGCAAAGGAGAAGATTTTCAAAACATCTTAGGACAAAGAGGTCTGACATGCTCGCGACAGACGAGTCCCAGGTGGCAATCACGAGTCGTGCTCACTGTCATGACTCGTGAAGTCAAATTATCATAGCATAACAAAAGAACAGAGAAAAGGTGCGAGAGTTATCACGACTCGTGCTTGCTAGCACGGGTCGTGCTTCCCAACAAGAGAAGTGCTCTCGAGCACGAGACGTGCTCCCCCAAGCCGAACGGCTTCCATGCCGAACGAAAACCCTACTGAGCGAAATCACCAGCACAAGTCATGCTCCACCAGCACGAGACATGCTTCCGAGCCGAACGAGCTTCCAGCCGAACGAGCTCCCAGCCGGACGGGCTCCCAGCATGAGACATGCTTCACAGTATGAGTCGTGCTCCCAAGCCATGCCGAGCGGGATCTCACACGCCGAAGGAAATCCTCATGCCGAGCAGGTTCTCACGCCAAGCGGAATCCTCATGCCAAGTCGTGAAGCTTGACACGACTCGCGCATTCCTCCGCTCCTAGCTTGGCCAATCGGGAGATGCTGGAATCACTGGACTCTGTCGCGATCGCGACAATATCGCTCTCGCGATAGAGTCGCGTTTCCTGATCTCCAACGAACTGCAGAATTTCTTTCTTACAAACTCATACCCAAAAGCTCCTAATCAATTCAAACTTTAACACAACTCAAATGACTCATTCAAAACCTCACAATCAACACAAAACCCATAACATTTGAACAAATCTAAACAACTTTAACTCCATAAATTTCCAGAAAATCCAATCAAAACACCAAAATCAGAATATGTATCAAAAATAACAAAATCCCTAACCTTAACTCCTTTGCTCCTAATCGCTTTCCTTGGTTGATCTTTCTTGTTCCAAAACCCATCCAAAGTCTTTCTCATCCAAAATCCTAAGAAAAATACACAAATTCACAAAACATAAATCTAGGGTTCCAAAAACCACTCAAAGAAATGGAAGAAGGAATCAAACTTAAACTTACCTCTTCAAACCTAGCTCAAATCTCAAACAAAACACCCATCACCTTACAACAACTCCAGCCAAAAGAAGATGGATCAAGATAAAATAAGAGGAAGAAGAAGAAGAGAAGAAGAAGTAGCGCGAGGAGGAGAGAACGAGAGAACAAGGCAGCTAAAAATGTTGCTCTCTCTTTCTCTCTCTTTGCTATTTATACCCCTCTCTAATTCCTTGCCACATGTCATCTTTCCATAGGTCCAATTTAGATATTTGTGTCCAATTCTCCTTTTAATCCTCCAATTTCTCATATCCTTATGCACGGAGATTTTATAACTCAATAATCCTTCACATAGGCCCACATAAATAAATTTTATTCTTTCAACCATGTCCGAATTTCATACTTCACAATCTTACCATTGGCTACACTTGTCGAAACTTTTACTTAAATCCTTAATTTGTCCATTTGGTAAAACCTAACCCGTCAAATTACACAACTTTGATCATTACTCATCCATAATATGTCCAAATCCTTCTAGGGTACATTTTGGGGTGTGACAATTCTTCCCTCCTAAAAGAATTTCGTCCTCGAAATTCACTTACATCGAAAAAATTCAAAAACGATACTCTAATTCACTGTCATACTCATACACTACACTTTTAACATACTCACTTGTTATTACTTATTCTTATCACTATACTCACAAATGACTTCTTTAAAATCAAAAAGACTTCATAAATCATAACTTTCTATTGTACATACCTAAACCATACTCATAAAATCGCTTTAAAGAAATCCCATAATTCCCTTTCCATTATCTTAGGCTTAAATCGATCACATTCATCAGAATAATCATTACTTTAACTATCACTCGAAAACCCAAAGCACATACCCTTCACATATAAATCATTTACTAACAAAATTTGCTGCATAATTCCACATTACTTCAAAAACATCCGGCACATACGCTGCTTTCTTTATTGATAATACCCGTATCTTACTCCCAAAAATCCTTTCACATTCATTAGTACAAAATTCCAAAATACTTTTTCTATTTCGCTCTAGCTATACACACAGTACATTCTCCTTAATAATTGCTATGCTCAAAATTCACATACTTAGTCCCAATATTGAATACTCAATGTACACCCTGTCAGCTTGCTCTCAATCAAAACACATATGCGAATGTTTCTCATATGTGATCAAAGGGAGGATGATGCAATAAGGATGCAATAGTTCATGTATGCAAAATAATGCAGATATGCGATTGATGCTATGATAATGCTCTTTTCCCATCCCCATGGTTCAATATGCTTATTTTCAATTAAATTTTCTGAAGATAGCTGACAGGCATACCGAGCAACACCATAATCTTACAAAATCCACATACTCTTCCATCTCAAAATACCAAAACATCTATTCTTCCAAGGCAACCACATATCAATACACTTCAAAACCTTTTACAAACCTTCTCTTTAACCACATAGAATCGAAATAAAATTCCTAACAGAATCTCTGATAACTCATCTAACAAACACATTCCAAATTGCACATACACATAACAATTCAAGGCAGTAGATCGTGACCTATCGAGCCAACACTTAACTAAGCACTTTATCAAATCGGAAGGTTTCCCTTCCCAAAACATATCTAAAGGATAAGGTCATTCGCTTTGGCCAACACTAAACTATACATACACACTTTAAAACACCTAGTTAACCAGAACCGACTAAACCAGGGCTCTGATACCAAATTGTAACACCCCCAACTCCCACACGTAGCATTTTAAAGGGTGAAGAGCTACAGTGAGCAGAAGGTGCCACTAGACAAGGACACACATGGCAATGCAGAGATCAGAACAATAAAATTTTTAAAATTATAACCTCAAAACATGCACATCCTAAACCTATGTCATCATATTGTAACATCCCCAACTCCCACACGTAGCATTTCGAAGGGTGAAGAGCTACGGTGAGCAGAAGGAGCCACCAGACAAGGATACACATGGCAATACAAAGATCAGAACAATAAAATTTCTAAAATCATAACCTCAAAACATGCACGTCCTAAACCTATGTCATCCACACACCATTATTCGCACTAAACATTATTACAAATGCTAATAAATAAACTGAATTACATGCCAAAATCAAAAACACTTCTTATGAAAATCTAGCGACTCGTTGGCCAAACCTCAGTGGACCGCTGCGCTACTCTGATCTCCTAACCTGCACGGACAAACAACCGTGCTAAGCGATAACGCTTAGTTGAGCTAAACAAATAATGGGCAGCGACACACAGTGGTTGCCGAGACATACACATACGAATCGATAGATATATGTATACAGACATAAGCATAAAGGAAACTAGCTTCAGTTAATGTGAACTCATATCATTACTATCATACGAAGACTTAAACAATTTTAATATGCAGATTCATTTATATACCATGACCAGAAAATTCTATGTTACATTTTATTCACAATTACATTAGACATACTTATCGTTTACCTGACTCATTAATTAATTCTTAAGTCAAAACATTTCATTTAATGAAATCGTTACTTGTTTAAAACTAAACAAAATGTTTCATTGTTCAAACCATTAATTGTTCAAAACTGAACAAGGCACTTTAGTTCTTCGATTTGGTTCGGGCTTGAAATGTTGTTCCAAGGTTCTTACGTATCCCTATGGTTGGGAATCAGAACCACGTAGTTCTACAGAAACTTATGCACACATATTCCAAATTTAATCTTAACTCTTTTCCTAAATTCAATTATCTATATCATGCTTCAAACTTTATTATTCCTTTCTTACCAATCAGCATATATATGACTTATCGTATTTATTAAAATCAACAGCAAGGCACATGAATTCCTTACCAAAATACTTATATTAATTATTCAGGCTAAAATCCAGAAGGTAGATAACACAATACATACCTGTATTCTCAATTTAAACATATAAATGGATATATTCATAGAGTTCATTTACTGAGTACTTAACCATAGCAAATATGCATATCAATCATTTCAAAAATTCTTACACAAACTTCACATAGACAATCATACTCATAACTTATGAATAGATTAATAACAGGCATTTCTCACATATGAATTCTTATGCAAACAGTATTCATTCATACACACTTATTAGAACAACATCATTTGTTATATCTCTTTTCGATTAACGGATATTAGTTCAGATACAAAACCATTTAGGTATCCGAAGATACCATACAATTCAACATTCAAGTCCATAAAGGATCCAGAACAGAGGGGGGCGTAAAGCACCAGTCAAATGGCATTTATCACAATTGCATCAAATGTTTATTCACATAATCATTTTGCAATCATCACAAAACTTATCAATTTAATTCACATTAATTTTACTCTTTTAGTTGCCTGCTAAGTCATAGGGGTGGATAAGCGAGTGAACACATGGCGGTACCTTATGGGTACAAATCGAAAAGCAACGTCACATTTTCTAATTTAAAAATATTTTTCACATTGGGGGATCTTAAACAAGATCCGTACAGATTGAGGTTCGCGAGGAACCAAACGGGGACCTGATCAGGGTCCAGAACAGAATAGAGGGCTGCAGCTAACAGAACTCTATAGGCGTGCCTATCTATCCTCGACTCGACTAACGCATCCCATATCATTATTAGATTCTTTCACATTTTATACATATATACCCATTTCATCAAACACCGGAATTATTCCTTTATGATCACATAGATATATGTATCAATATATATATATATATACCTATCATATGCACCAATTTCATTTATCGTATTCAAACTAGTCATGTGTAGTTTCATAGATTAAGATAATTCGCATGAACATATTAAACGTAATCATGTCATTATTCATTATTCATTCACTTATTTTCATATCACATGTACCAATGATATTTATCATATGCATATAAACATACTGAACATAGGTATATTATTAACATCATGCACTCATATAGACTTAACAAATAAATTACAGTACTTTATGCACAAACAGCCATAAAATAATAATGGTAAACAAAAGTCTCGTAATTAAATTACTAACATGCGTAGAAGCATTTGAATAATTCACAGATTAAAGTACTCATTTTAATTTATAGAGACATAACACAAGTGAGAAACCATGCAGAGGAGAAGATTTTCAAAACATCTTAGGACAGAGAGGTCTGTCGCGCTCGCGACAGACGAGTCCCAAGAGGTGATCACGAGTCGTGCTCACTGTCATGACTCGTGAAGGTAAATTATTAGAGCATAACAAAAGAACAGAGAAAAGGGGCGGGAGTTGTCATGACTCGTGCTTGCCAGCATGGGTCGTGCTTGCCAGTACGAGAAGTGCTCTCGAGCATGAGATGTGCTCCCCCAAGCCGAACAGCTTCCATGCCGAACGAAAACCCTGTCGAGCGGAATCACCAGCACGAGACGTGCTTCTGAGCCGAATGGGCTTCTAGCTGAACGAGCTCACAGTATGAGACATGCTTTAAAGCACGAGTCGTGCTCCCAAGCCATGCCGAGCGGGATCTCACACGCCGAAGGAAATCCTCACGCCGAGCAGGCTCTCACGCCGAGCAAAATCCTCATACCGAGTCGTGAGGCTTCACGCAACTCATGCATTCCTCCGCTCCTAGCTTGGTCGATCGGGAGATGCTGAAATCACTGGGCTCTGTCGCGATCACAACAATGTTGCACTCACGATAGAGTCGTGTTTCTAGATCTCCAACAAACTGCAAAATTTCTTCCGTACAAACTCATACCCAAAAGCTCCTAATCAATTCAAACTTTAACACAACTCAAATGACTCATTCAAAACCTCACAATAAACACAAAACCCATAACGTTTGAACAAATCTAAACAACTTTAACTCCATAAATTTCCAAAAAATCCAATCGAAATACCAAAATTAGGATATGCATCAAAAATAACAAAATCCCTAACCTTAACTCCTTTGCTCCTAATCTCTTTCCTTGGTTGATCTTTCTTGTTCCAAAACCTATCCAAAGTCTTTCTCATCCAAAATCCTCAGCAAAACACATAAATTCACAAAACATAAATCTAGGGTTTCAAAAACCACTTAAAGAAATGGAAAAATGAATCAAACTTAAACTTAGCTGTTCAAACCTAGCTCAAATCTCAAACAAAATACCCATCACCTTGCAACAACTCCAGCCAAAAGAAGATGGATCAAGATAAAATAAGAGGAAGAAGAAGAAGAGAAGAGGAAATAGCGTGAGGAGCAGAGAATGGGAGAACAAGGCAGCTAAAAATGCTGCTCTCTCTTTCTCTCTGCTTGCTATTTATACCCCTCTCTAATTCCTTGCCACATGTCATCTTTCCATCGGTCCAATTTAGATATTTGTGTCCAATTCTCCCTTTTATCCTCCAATTTCTCATATCTTTATCCACAGAGATTTTATAACTTAATAATCCTTCACATAGGCCCACATAAATAAATTTTATTCTTTCAACCATGTCCGAATTTCATACTTCACAATTTTATCATTGGCCGCACTTGCCGAAACTTTTACTTAAATCCTTAATTTATCCATGTGGTAAAATCTAACCCGTCAAATTACACAACTTTGATCACTACTCATCCACAATATGCCCAAATCCTTCTAGGGTACATTTCGGGGTGTGACAAAGTTTTTACCTGAACCTATGAAGGCATGCTAAGAGTTGATCATGGAATCGCCAAGCACACCATTCCAACATATCCTGATCATGGACTAGCCAAGCAGAAGGTTAAAGAAGGGATCCACAACCAGAGATGAAGCCAAAATTTCTTGTCGAAGTTCAACACCCGACTTAGTTGGTCAGCGTCATCCCAATAGTTAAGAAGAGCGAAAAAGTTTGAGCTATCAGGATTTAAACAAAGCTTGCCCGAAAAAATAAAAAGAACATAAAAAAACACAAAAAAAAACATAATGAAAAAAAAGAGAGAATGAAGGAAAAGAATCAATATGTAGATCTGGCAAAAAAAAATAGAGAAACTGTTTGGGAGCAAGCTTTGTTCAAATCCCATTGATCTGCACATGCCCGTACTTTGCCATTTTTCTTGACTTTCAAAAAGGACCAAAAGGATTCTATTGACTTATAATGCATATGGGTTGCTCGAGTTTGGCATAGACATTATAGGGGAGGTGCGCCTTATGGTCTCCAACAGACAGGGTCATCGAAAAGAATCTGATATGTCGATATGGCCTCCCACACCATGCAGGGTTCAAGGACGGAAGGACAATTTATAAATAAGGCTAGGAAGTTTCTCCAGAAGTATGACATTAAAGACCACAAGTCCTCCATGTATTGCCCTCAAATAAATGGGGTAGGAAAGGCTATTAACAAGGAGATCTGGGTCAAGATGGTTTGAAACTACAAAGATCGGGCAGAGAAATGGCCCTTTTGCACTTCGAGGCTAGAGAATCACTATTAGAACCTCTACGAGAGTCACGTGGGGCAGAAGCAGTGATTGCCAGTCGGAGTAGAACTCAAATCTTTAAGGACAGTCATGGAAGCCCAGATTCCAGAAGCTGATAGGGCACAACAATGGCAGCAGCAGTTAAACACATCAGATGTGTCATGAGATTACCGCCACAGTCAGATATATCAGAAAACACTCTGCTCGGTCATTTGGGAAGAAGGTCAGAAAGCATCCGATGGGAGAGAGAGATTCAGTCTTCAAGCAAATGAGTCCGAATGTTCTAGACGAATGAGGCAAATTCAGACCAGTATAGGAAGGCCCATTTGTTCTCCAGAGATTATTATCTAAGAGAGTAGCAATAGACAGCGATGAAGATGACTTCAAAGAATCGGTCAACATCGATAAACCTAAGAAGTTCCATGGCTAAAGACTAAAAATCAAAAGAAGAGAATAAAAACCCTCCAGGTCGAAAACTGAAAAAAGGCGGCCTTGCTAAAAATGGGCGCCTCATTAGGGTGAAAACCGAAAAAAGGCATCCTGGAAAAAAATTAGAGGCTTGAGAGAAAATGTCCAATCAAGAAAACCCGAGAGGGCTGATTGGAGATAGGAGTTTGATGCTTACAAGATATACTCTAAGATTGGATGTAGTTTTGCATTTTGAATCGATGTTAGATAATGATCATGTATAGAGAAATTATACCGAAATGTACACAATCTTTAAAAATACATGTGTTCATTATTTTCTAGTTCATTTCTAAAAAGAGAAATATCTTTTATTACTGAATGCATAAAATCTAAATGGCTACACTCTGCTACTGCTCTCACCATCCAGATGTCTAAGTCGATGAGTTCTAGTATCGATTGCGGGACTAAACACCTACCTCTTGAATGCATTAGTGGGAGTGAAAGAACAACCCCTAATAGATGGCATAATAGTCTTCACCGATAGCTCGCCTAGAGGCCGTGATGTTTGGAGGTAAGAGCCGAAAATAAAGGTCCACTTGGGAAAGATAGAGATGCCTCACTACATCATTAATCCCTCTGAACTATCAAGCACAATGGGTGATAATGTAAAAAGCAGCCTCATGAAGCCCTAAGGAACCCAGTCTTCATCCACCACCTTACCCAATCTAACAATACATTCATTAAGAGAGGCAAAGGAATGCAATCGATGCTTAGGGAGAAAATGCCTCAGTGAATAATTATCGATTACTCTAGAAGGGGGCTTTGATAGTAGGTTCAACTTTTCTTGCAGTCATGCCCTTACAAAAAAATAAAGAAGGCTGTTAGAGATGAAAACGGAAATTGGCTCTCTAAGCAAAAGTTAGGCCAAAGGGCAGGGTGAAAACCTAAAAACAGGCAGTCTGTCCTACAAAAAAAGATGAATAAAAGCCGCTGGAGTGGGTTGGGTCCATTCCAGGCAAAATTTAGGCATAGGGTTATGTGAAAATCCACAAAGGGGCGCATTTCTCGCTAAGAAGAGCTAGTGTGAAAATCCACAAGGGATGCATTACCTTTAAAGCAATGACTTTTGAAGTCCGGAGCGATAAGGCGGCATTACTTTGAATAACTTCCCTTTAGGCAGGTAGTGCATAATGCAGAACTTAATTCAGAGTCCTGGGGGCAATATGCTCATTGACCGGGGGGGCAAAGATGCATGCGGGTCAGTTCTCTTTGAAAAGATTATGGGTCAGAGTCTATCAAGCCAAGACGATGATTTTCTAGATCCTTGGGGGCATCAGACAACGTGAGCAGCGAAGCAGCACCCTCAACAAGTCCCTTAGCCACCTAGGATGTGGTCTATCCATTTTTGCATCTCACATGCATCTTGCATGCATAAATCTCTTGCATATCCCCATGTATAGCTTTACACGTACACAGCCTTTTATGATGCCCGATATGTATTCGCATATGCTTGAGCTTGGTATATATTTTGCATATACGATTCTTCACGCACATTCCGTGTACATAATCTTTGCATAATTCTTCGCACATGTTTTCAATCCTTTACACGTGTAATTGCGCACACATAATTTTTGTACATTAATTTTTTGCGTGTGTTTCCTGTATATAGTTTTGTATGTATATTTCACACACATTGATTCAATACGCACACACAATATTTTGAATACGTTGTTGTGTACATGACTCAAGGGGAAAGGTCCGAATAAACCTCATGCGCAAAGATGATCCAAAGAGATGGGTTCAGCTCAACATCGTCAAGCACTATGTTCGACATTAAATCAGGTGCATCTGTATGGAGGGGAAATGCCCAGGACAAATAAGCCTATTTATGCACACCATGTCGGGGGCAATCAAGTAAGTTTCTCTATCATAAGATGTATGCTCACACACATCACACAATATGTGTACAAAATCCAACTTCAAATGTACAAATGGTACAAATTCTTAAACAAAAAAAAATAAACAAACAACAAAAAAAACAAACAAAACAAACAAAACAAAACGACAATAAGAAGAAGAAGATATTTTCAAGGCCTTGAAAATCCAACATACTGTAAAAATTCAAATACATTCAAAATGTGAAAATCCCAAAAATTTACGAAAATCATGTTAAGAGACACCAAAGGCATTAAAATCTATCCGCCTGTAGGCAAGCAACAAAACCTCTAATCTAATTTTCCTCTAAGGGGGCTCCAATCTAATTTCCTCTTAGGGGTCTCAAATCCAATTTCCTCTCTGGGGGCTCCAATCTGATTTTCCTCTGAGGAGGCTCAAACCTATTTGCCTCTCTGAAGGCTCGACATCAAAGTATCTCACCCTTTCAAGATGCATGCAGGTCTTTTTAAGAAGGAGGCTTTGATTAGAGATGGTAGAGGGATCGATATCTGGTATATCACAGTTGATAATGGATCTCTAAGAGGATGATGTTCGAACTTTGCAAGAAGATGATATCTGCACTTTGGAAGCCTGAAGATGACTCGAGGCAATCAAGGGGAGGATATCCATATTCCACAAATCCTTCTTTAGGGGAACAACCAATCGTCTTTCAAGGGGCACCCATCTGACATCGACCCCAACAGGTATGTACTGCCATAGGTAACCATCTCTTTTATATACCCTGCACATTTGCTTTTCCCTTATTGTATAGAAAAAAAAAGAAGAGGTTCAGGCTAAGCGCCAGCAAAGAAAACGACGAACAAGTCATCATGTCGACCCAAGGATGGTCAATGGTCAGGCACTGGGCAAACCGGATGGTGGTTAGCAAATCAGACACTACATCATTCAAATAATGGTTAACAGGTAGAAACTAAGCAGACAAGATGGAGGTCAATAAATCAAAAGTCGTACCTTACAGGCCGAATAGGGGGCAAAAAGTTAAAAATCACACATCTTGCAGATCGGATGGGGGTCAGCAAATCAAAAGTCATACCTTGCTTGCCGGATGGTGGTTAGTAAATCAAAAGACACGTCTTGCAGATCGGATGGGGGTTAGCAAATCAAAAGTTATACCTTACTAGCCGGATGGTGGTTAGTAAATCAAAAGACACGTCTTGCAGATCGGATGGAGGTCAGCAAACCAAAAGTCGTACCTTACAGGCCGGATAGGGGTCAAAAAGTTGAAAATCACATATCTTGCAAATCGGATGGGGGTCAGCAAATCAAAAGTCGCACCTTGAGGCCGAACGGGGGTCAGAAAATTGAAAATCACAGGTCTTGCAAATCGGATGGGGGTTAGCAAGATCATGTCGTGCCCAGAAGAGGCTGGCAAAACAGAATATTCAATCACATGCCTTGCAGATCGGATGGGGGTTAGCGAGGACATTGCGCGAGCCGAGACGAGGCCAGCAGAGCGTATGCGGTAGAACAAATTGCAAGTGGATTGTGGTTAGAGAACACTACATCTCACAGACACTGCGCGAGCCGAGATGAGGCCAACAGTGCACATACAGTAGAACAGATCACAACGGGATTATAGTTAGAGAACACTACATCTCACAGATAATGCGTGAGCCGAGACGAGGCTAGCAGAGCACATGTGGTATAACAGATCACAACGGGATTATAATTAGAGAACACTACATCTCACAGACACTGCGCGAGCCGAGATGAGGCCAGCAGAGCACATACGGTAGAACAAATCGCAATGGGATTATAGTTAGAGAGTACTACATCTCACAGACACTGCACGAGCCGATACGAGGCCAACAGAGCACATATAGTAGAACAGATCACAACGGGATTGTGGTTAGAGAACACTACATCTCACAGACACTATGCGAGCCGAGACGCACATGCGGTATAACAGATCGCAACAGGATTGTAGTTAGAGAACACTACATCTCATAGACACTGCGCAAGCCAATATGACGCTAGTAAAGCACATGCAGTAGAACAGATTGCAATGGGATTGTGGTTAGAGAACACTACATCTCACAAACACTGCGCGAGCTGAGACGAGGCTAGCATAGCACATGCGGTATAACAGATCACAACGGGATTGTACATAGAGAACACTACATCTCACAGACACTGCACGAACCGAGACGAGGCCAGCAGAGCACATGCAGTAGAACAAATCGCAACGGGATTGTGGTTAGAGAACACTACATCTCATAGACACCGTACAAGCCGGGATGAGTCCAGCGGGACACCAGAGATAGAACAGATCGCAATAGAGGTTGTAGTTAGAGAACACTGTATCTCACAGACATCATGCAAGCCGAGATGAGGCCAGTGGGACACCTGCAGTAGAATAAATCGCAACGGGATTGTGGTTAGATAACACTACATCTCACAGACACTGTGCAAGCCGAGACAAGGCCAGCGGGACACATGTGATAGAACAAATCGCAAGCGGGTTACAGTTAGAGAACACAACCTCTCGCATCACTCAGACGCCGTGCAAGCCGAGACGAGGCTAGTGGAGCACATGCAATAGAACAAGTTGCAATTGGGTTGCAGTTGGATAACATGCCTCTCACGACAATCAGGAATCTTGCGGGCCGAGACGAGGCTACCAGGATGAAAGTGATTGAATGAATCATCAAAGGGTTGCGATAAAATACACTACAACTCGGCAGCGAGGGGTCACCAACTCGAACACCCCGCAGAAGGCAAAGGGCTGCCTCAGGTACGCATCTCTTTCCTTTTTCTCTGAATTTTGGCTCATCTAGGCACTAATGCACTAGTTTTCCCAAAATTGGGGACAACTGTAGACATTGGGTCCTGAGTCAGCTCAGATCAGAGTTACCCAATGATGATAAGACACCTGTTCATAGGCAAAAAGGTTAAAAGTGATGATTTCTTTGTCAAATTTGCATTTTAGAGTAAGAAAATAAAAAATAATAAAAAAAATTTTGAAAATTAGATTTGAAAAATGGGGTTTATAAATTATAATATTTTTAGTTAAATTTAAAAATTTAAAAAAAAAATTTCCGAATGTCGACGCGGCAGTGCGCAGTACCAGCACGCGGAGCATTGGCTGGCATCCGCGCGCTGGGCGTCGGTCGCGCCAGTGCCACCGATTTCGCCAAATTCTGCCGATTTTCGCCCAAAACTTGATTTTTCGCCCAAATCTGATTTTCTATCCCATTTTTCATGGATTTTTTCCATTTTTAAAATTAAAAATAAATAATATATGATTTAATTAAGTTTTTTTTTTCATTAATTAGTTAGGTTTTCATTTTTTTTTCATATAAATAGAAAACAATGAAACTAAAAAGGGGAATCATTTTTTAGATTTATTTAACTTTTCTCTTCTTCTTTTTCTTCTCAATTTTCTCTCTAAATTTTTCTTAGGTTTTTCCCACATAAGAATTAAAAAGTTCAAGTCTTCATCTTTTTTTTTTCTAATAGAATTTCTTCTAAGAATTTTAGATAGAATTTTGTTGATGAAAATTAATTTTGAGACAAATAAAACAATATTTGCTCTCAAAATTCAATTTTTTACTTGTTATTTGATTTTTTTTTCAATTACACTTTTTTCAATGATTTTTTCTTTGAAAATTTTTGATGAAAAAAATTGGTTTTGAGGCAAACAAAATAATTGTTTGTTCTTAAAATCCAATTTTTTTCATTTGATATTCTAAAAGTAAGCTTTTGTAACCTTTTTTTGGGAATAATTTTCAGTTTTTTTCATTTTTCTTCCCTTTATTTATTCTTGAGATAAAGAGAATAATTCTTTGTTCTTGAAAACTGTTACTTTCTTTCATTATTTTTAATCAAAATTTTCTCTTTTGGAATAAAATTCCAATTTTTATCATCTCTAATTCTGATTTTGAAACAAAGTAAGGAAATCAATCAACTTTTTTCCCTCATCGAATCTGAATTCTGAGGGTAAATATGGTAGGCTCGATCTCCTTTTTTATTTTCGCTTATTTATTTTTTGTTCATATTTAATTTATTAACATGTAAATTTTTATTTATTTGTTGTGTTTATTCGATTGTATATATATTTGTGTTATCTAATTTATTTAATCAATTTGTTTATTTATTCAACTATTTATTTCATTTTAATTACTTATTTTATTCAATTATTTTTATTTCTCCTACACAATTTGTTCTTTTTCATTTATTTAATTTTTTATCATTCTTTTTATTGTTATTTTTATCTATTCTATTGTTTGTATATTTGTTTTATTTATTATTGTTATCATTATTATTATTATCATTATTATATATTATCATTATCATATTTATATTTTTATGTATTAATTCATTAACATGCTTTACTCATTTCAATCACATCATTTAATTCTTTTGTCATTCATAATGCATTTTTTCATTTATTTTAATTTATTAATATTTTAATTCATTTGTCATTTTGATGTCATATTATTTTATTTTATTTTATCTTATTTTATTGTTTGTTATTTGTTTAATTGACTTGATTACTAACATTAATTTTTTTGTATTTGTTTTTTACTCCAATATCTATTTTCCCTTTTTGGACATTCACGCGAGCGAACGGGGAGATCCAGGAGTTATTTTATTTTTATTATTTGTATTATTTGCTTTATTTAGCCTTTTTATTTATTTTGTCAAATGTAATTCCTAATAAAATTCTTTATTTTAGGCACACTAAATAGAAAATCACAAAAATAGTTCTATTAATTAACTTGAAACCTTTTCTAATAAAAATGGGATCAATGTCCCAGTTTTTCGATCCATAATAAATTATCATCTTAAAATTATTTTCTTTAATCATGCATGCGAGGACGAATGTCCTCATCCTTAATAAATAGCCCGTTTTATGTATAATTTATATTTTATTTACAATGGGGGTTGTATTCCGCCCCTAGTTTTGTTGTAATTTACTTTCATATACTTTATTTTAATTTCGATCCCGTTTATCGCTTTTCTTGTATGGCCAACTTTCTCTTTAATTAATTGCACTGAATGAGAAATGGGATGAAATGATAAATTCAAAACTCATTTATAACGCTAATCAAGGTATAAATAAATGGGAAGTCCCGAACCTTCTCTGGTCTTGGGCTCAACAAGGTTAGAGGACCATCTCAATGTTCCATTGGGATGGGATCTCCAAAATATATTTTGTTGCCCACAAAAAGGCCCAATTTGCATAATCCTAGCCTGCATGAGGTTAGAGGACCATTCCAATATTCTATTGGGATGGAGCCTCCAAAATATCTCTGGCTTGCCCAAAATGGATGCACATGCACTGTCTTAGGCTCACTGAAGCTAGACGACTTTTTTCAATGTTCTATTGGGTGCCGACTTCAAGAAACCTTCTTGTTGCCCAAAATAGATGCACTTATAATTTCTTACAAGTTTTCACGAACCTCTCTCGATCGCCCTAAAATCGGGCAGTTCGGGGCGCCCCAAGGTTTGGCGCGCATCACAATGACTCCTATTTTAAAGCTCCTTATCAAATGGCTGCTATAGAATTAAGAGAATTGAAAACTCAATTATAGGAGCTATTGGATAAAGGCTTTATCAGGCCAAGCATTTTTCCATGGGGTGCTCCGATTATGTTTGTTAAGAAGAAAGACGGCACCTTAAGGATGTGTATCGATTACTAGCAAATTAATAAAGTCACTGTGAAGAACAAGTATCCATTGCCAAGGATAGAGGATTTATTTGATCAGTTTAGGGGAGCCGAAGTTTTCTCTAAGATTGATCCGAGGTCAGGTTATTACTAGTTACGGGTTAAGGACATGGATGTGGCTAAGACTGCTTTTCGAACACGATATTGTCATTATGAGTTCTAAGTGATGCCATTTGGATTGACCAATACACCAGCGGCTTTTATGGATTTGATAAATCGAGTGTTTAGGCCGTATTTTGACTGGTTTGTGATGGTGTTCATTGATGAAATTTTGGTATATTAGAGGAATGAGAATGAGCATGAGGAACATTTGCATTTGGTGCTTCAAGTGCTGAGAGATCATCAGCTTTTTGCTAAGCTTAGCAAGTGTGACTTTTGGTTAAAGGAAGTGTTTTTTTTGGGGCATATTGTTTCCTCGAAAGGTATCCGATTAGATCCGTCTAAAGTGGAAGCAATTATAAATTGGAAGCTACCGAGGAATGTGCTGGAAGTGAGGAGTTTCCTTGGTTTTTGGTTACTGCTTCGCCTTTGATTAGGTTTCTTCGGAAAGGAGTTAAATTCGAATGGTCCGATAGGTGTCAGTTGAGTTTTGAATAGTTGAAGAGTATGTTGATTGAGGCTCCTATACTTACTCAACCCATCTCGGGTAAAGAGTATACTATGTACTGTGACGCTTCAGGTATTAGTCTCGGTTGCGTTTTGATGCAAGATGGTAAGGTGGTAGCTTATGCTTCTAGGCAACTGAAGCCTCATAAGCAGAATTATCCAACGCATGACTTGGAATTGGCAGCAGTTGTGTTTGCTCTTAAGATTTGGTGTCATTATCTGTATGGGGAGACATGTAGGATTTTCAACGACCATAAGTGTTTGAAGTATCTGCTCACACAAAAAGAGCTAAATCTCAGGCAGAGACGGTGGTTAGAGCTATTTAAGGACTATAATTGTATTATAGGTTACCACCCAAGTAAGGCAAATATGGTTGCATATACCTTAAGTAAGAAGTCAATTTCGGCTTTATCTTTGTAACAGGTTAGATGGAGATTTGCTTCTGATGGAGCTTTAATTACCCAGCTGAAAGCTAGGCCTTCTTTAAAGCAGTTGATTATTGATGCTCAGAGGAATGGCCCAAAGTTATAGCAAGTTATACAAGTAGCCCAGGGTAGGAATCAGACTGATTTTTCTATTAAGGAAGGGATGCTAAGTTATAGAAATCATTTATGTGTGCCTAATAATGGTGAGTTAAAGAATAAGCTTTTGCTAGAAGCACACCCTACGGTTTTCACTATGCATCCTGGAAGTGAAAAGATGTACCATGATTTGAAATAATTCTATTGGTGGCCTGGGATGAAGAGAGATATTGTGAATTTTATCTCCAAGTGCTTAACATATTAGCAGGTAATGACCAAGCACTAATTTCCTTCTGGGTTACTCAATCCTTTATCTATTCCTCGATGGAAGTGGGATAATATCACTGTGGACTTTGTATCGGGTTTGCCTTTGACTCAGCGAAAGCATGATTCAATTTGGGTGATAGTCGATTGGCTCACCAAGTCAGCTCATTTCTTACCAGTTCGACTCAATTACTCGATAGATAAGTTAGCGAAGATTTATGTGAATGAAGTGGTTTGATTGCATGGAATTCTGTTGTCAATTGTGTTGGATAGGGATCCGAGATTTACATCAAAGTTTTGGGAAGAGTTACAAGCTGCTTTGGGTACCTGACTGAATTTCAACACTGCTTTCCATCCTCAGACTGATGGGCAGTCTGAGAGGGTTATTCAGAAACTTGAGGATATGCTACGAAGTTACGTTTTGGATTTCTCGAGTAGTTGGGATAGATATGTATCTCTGATGGAGTTTGCATATAATAACAGTCATCAAATGAGCATTGGGATGGCACCATATGAGGACCTATATGGAAGAAAGTGTAGGACTCCAGTTTGTTGGACTGAGTTGACTGAACGTTCTTTTGTTGGTCCAGAATTGGTTAGGGATACTGAGGAAAAGATCAGAGTGGTGCAACAGAATTTGAAGACAGCCAAGGACAGACAGAAATCCTATGTTAATTTGAAGCAGAAGAATATTCAGTTTAAAGTTGGGGATAAAGTGTTCTTAAAAGTGTCACCTTGGCAGAAGGTTTTGCATTTTGGCAAAAAGGGAAAGTTGAGTCCGAGGTTTATAGGGCCATATGAAATTTTGGATATGGTTGGTTCAGTTGCATACCGATTAGCATTGTCGATAGAATTAGCTAAATTGCACGACGTGTTCCATGTGTCGATGCTTCGTCAGTATAGATCAGATGTGTCTCATGTGCTATCGGTTCAAGATGTACAAGTTCAGCCTGATTATTCTTATAATCAGAAACCAAAACTATTTTGCCTCGGGAAGTGAGACATCTCAGAAATAAACAAATTTCTTTAGTTAAGGTACTTTGGCAATATAACGGTGTCGAAAATGCTACTTGGGAACCGGAATCAACTATGAGATTTCAATATCCGCAATTGTTTAGCTCAGGTAAGAATTTTGAGGACTAAATTCTTTTTAAAATGGGAGACTTGTAACACCCCGATTTTCACCTTAGTAGTTTTGAGCTGGTGTGTGTGTTGTTTGAGGGTATATTTGTATGTTATATTTTAATTATGTAGTATAAATGTGTTGTTGGGAAGACAAGAAGAAGTAGAAGAGAAATTTACCAAAGTCACCCTAAGACCATGACATGTGGAGGAGAGAGAAGAAGGAGAATGGGATGGGTTGACTAAAATTGAAAGAGAATGAGAGACAAAGGAAAGAACAGATTCCCGTTCCTCCTTGCCCTCCCATTTCCTTGCCCTAGCCAGCCCTTTCTTCTCCTCTTTGCTCATCCTCTTCCTCTATATGCTGTGATTCTTGGTTGGTGTTGGCAAATTTCAGAGTTTGAGTAAGTATTCTTCTTCTTCTTCTTCTTCTTCTCCTCCTCCTCCTCCTCCTCCTCCTCCTCCTTTTGTTCCCCATTTGGGGTGTGTGTGTGTTGTGGCTGTGTTTGGGTTTTGAATTGTTGGTGTGCTTTGGGTTGGTTTTATCAGAGATTCCTCCTAAAGATCCTAAAGGGAAGGAGAAGGTGGGTGCTAGTGCCGTAGATTGAGCTTGTGGAGCTTAGGAATTTAAGGTTTGGGAATTGTGTGATTTTACATGTTTTATATTTTGAACCTTGTTTAAATTTCTGGAAATTTGGCTTTGAAGGTGTATGTGTTGGCATAAGTGAAGTGCATGATGATGAATTGAATGGGTTGTTAATATTGGAAGTAGAATTGAGTTTGGGTATGATTTTTATATGTTGTTTGGGTAAATTTTTGGGTTTATAGAATTGTTTGTTTGAACTTATTTAGTTAAATTAACTGCTTGCTATTAGAATAAAACTTGGGTTTTATGATGAATAGTATGTTTTGAATGCCTGATGATGTTTGGATTAAAGTTTCATAGGTCGATTGCAAGTTTAGATGGGTTTGTGTTTGAGAATTTTTCTATAGATCGGTTGCAGAAGCAGAAACCCAACTCTATCGCGAGCGCGACAGAGCCCAGCCATTCTGACTTTTGCCGAGGAGAGTCTCTATCTCGAGCGCAATAGAGAGCTCAGTAGATCGAGCATCTGCCGAGCTGATCGCTGTCATGGGCGCGCTTACGCGTGCGATAGTGACCTTCACGCCTTTTATCGCGAGCGCGATAGAGGCCTTTCTTTCTATTCCTCGTGAGCGCAACTTCCCCTGTTTTTTCTATATTATTTTTTGTGTTACCTTTGCATGGTTTCTTACTCTCGTAGTATAATTGTATCTATGTATAAGTTATCCTATGCTTCATGATGTGTCCATTATATGAATTAACCTGGCCTGCAAGAGTCAAGTAAGTGGATAGATAGGCATGCCTATAGAGTTCTATTAGCTGCAGCCCCTTTGTGTTCTTAACCCTGATTATGTCACCGTTTGGGTCCTCGCAATTCTCATCAGTTGGATCTTGTTTAAAATCTCCCAATGTGAAAATATTTTTGGAATAAAATGAAAGAAGTTGCTTTTGTTCGTACCTACGAGTACTAGTGTGTTCACTCGTTATCCGCTACTCTGAGTTTGCAGGCATATCTTTGATTTGATAATCGTGAGAAATAATTTGAATTGCTAATGTGATGCTATGTAAATGTTTATATTCTATGAAGTATTTTATAAATGTAAATTGTTATAATTTTGTTATGCTTATACACATATGTGTATGTGCCATATGTATGTGAATTGCTTTAACGTCCACTGTGAGTGGTCGTTTATCTTTTGTGTTCCCCACTAAGCGTTATCGCTTAGTACGGGTATTTTATCCATACAGGTGTGGAAGCTATCAGAGTTTTTGAGGAGTCCGATCTGCAGCCATCAGAGCCAACACATTAGAGAGAATTGTTGTAGCTTAGTATTTGTAATTTTGATACTCTTATTTTAAGCCTTTTTGCTATGTATATGATTTTGTAATACCTTCAGTTTAGTATTTTTGTAATTATGTAAGGATGATTTTGTATCCTTTTTGTGATGAATATTTCATTATGTAAATGAATGAGGTTTAAGATATAAATTTTTTGATTCACTCTGTTTTATTGTTGTCTTTTTCACGCTTTTGATATGCATGTATGTTCGGTTTGGTGACATGCTTATCTATACGGGTACTCACTCCATATAGGGATAAGCTCCCCTACGTATGGTATGGGGTGTTACAAACACACGTTCCAGCTCTAGAACGACGTGATGAGTGAGGAAGGCCGAACCATTTTCCAATCCTCAAGCCCCGAAATCATGGTTTTAATGCATATTTTGTGTCTAAAATTGTCAAAAACTCATATTTATACAAATTAAACTTGATTTAAAAGTAAAACAAAGAAAATCACAAAAGCTTAGTTTTAGAGAGAAAAATAGAGCCTTAAGGAAAATGATGAACAGTGATTTTGGTTTTGTTAATTTTAGCTATTTTAATTCATGAAAAATATCACAAACATCAAATTAACCAAAGATAAGATGAGATAAATGATTATTACATAATATTATGCACAAAAACTCAAAATCAAATAAATCAACAGATTATACTAAAAAACAGGTATATCTACAAGTTGAAACACAATCTTTACACTGTCTTACAGGTTCAAGCTTTTTATATTACTTTCAATTTTGTGAGCTCGAGATCAAAAGAATCTTGCACATAAGTGTCTTTCAGTTCTTGGTTTCTTTCTTTTGTTCTTTCGGCTAACTTGCTCTCTGTTCTTTTTATTTCTCTCTCTACTGGTTTTCTTTTCTTTTTGGTCTCCAGGGCCTCTTTCCTTTCCAGGTGAGTCCCCTTTTTATCCCCAAAATCATCATGAGCATTAAATGCCCAAGATAAGAGTTTTGAAATTTTAAAAAAGCAAGAAAAATATCAAAACCATTTGTCTTCCCTTCTTTTTAGTATAGAAAAAATCGAGGAAATGGGGAAATAAAACCTAGTCACTCCCGTAACTTAGTGAGCTACTGGAGTGGCTGAAAAAAAGTAAGAAAATGAGCCAAAATTCCCTTCTCAAGGGCGACTCATGGTCTTGACCATTATTCAGACTGAGTCAAGATCAAAACCGTGACCTAGGAAGGTTGCACCTCGGCTTGACCGTGGCTTAACCCTTTTTTTTTTGGTATAGGGGGGATTTTTAAATTTCAAAAAATTTGAAATAATTTGTATAAAATCTTTTGAAAACCCCTAAACCAAAGAGAGTCATAGTGTTTTTGTTCTCTTGTCTATTTTTTAGCAAACATTATCCTCATTAGGTATAAAAGCCGCCTCAGGATCCAGTGTCTACAGTTGCCCGCAACTTCAGATAAGCTAGTACACTAGTGTCTAAGTAAGCCAAAGTTCAAAGTAAAAAGTTAGAGACACGTACCTAAGGTGGTTGTCTCCTTATTAGTGTGAATTGCAAATGGAGCTGTCCGTGCCAGTTTATCATCATGAATCACTTCTTTAGGTGATGATCTCCTCATTAATGGTGATTGCTAATGGGGCGACCCATGCCAGCTTATTGGCGTGAATCTTATCCTGCAATCTTCATTCACTAAGGCGTCGATCTCTTTGTTAATGGTGGTTGAATGGGTGGTGAAGCGATTCGTGCTAGCTTATTGGCATGAACTGCTTACCAAAGTGATGATCTCCTTGTTGGTGACAGATTTCATCTTGACCTGATGCTCAATAAGAGACTTTTGAGATTTTGAAAATTTATGCTCAATGAGAGACTTTTGAAATTTTAAAAATTTATGCTCAATGAGAGACTTTTTAAATTTTGAAAATTTTATGCTCACCAAGAGGCTTTGAGTTTTTTATGCTTGACCATGGGCACATGGATTTAAAAATTTGCTTGCCCATAGGCGGATGGATTTAAAAATTTGCTTAACTGTAGACGGATGGATTTAAAATTTTCTTGCCCATAAACGGATGGATTTTAAAATTTTCTTGCTTGTAAGCAAATGGATTTTAAAATTTTCCATGTCTCTTAAGAGGATTCTGGTTCTGAGTTTTTTTTTTTATTAAGATTTTACCCTTTTAAACCATTGGTGTGTTTTAAGTTCAAGTATTTCATTTGTTGGGATATTTTAACTCTTTAATTTTTCCTTTGGCGTGCTTCCTAAGAAAACTTAGGGGCGCTTTTATTGAACAACTTTGGATTTTTAATTTCAATGACCTATTGAAAAGGCTTAGAAATTTTGCAAATTTATGCTCACTGAGGGACTTGAGAATTTTGAAGATTTATGTTCACTGAGAGGCGACACTCACGGAGAGGCTTCGACGCTCACGGAGAGGCTTCGACGCTCAAGAGAGGCTTTGATTGCCAGCAAAGGATTTGGTTTTTACTTGTTTAAGTTTGTTGTATGAATTTTTGCTTTTGGGATTTTTTTTTTAACATTTGTTATGTTTTTGGGTTTGCAAAGTTTTGCGATTTTCATATTTTGAATGTGTGTCAATTTTGTGAGTTTTTACAATTTAAGTGTACTTTGAATTTGTACATTTTGAATATTTTGTATGTTGAATTTTTACATTTTGAGTACATTTTGATTGTATTTTAAATTTGTATATGACACGGGCAAAATAAACTAAATTTAAAAGTAAGTGTACTCTATCGGTGCAAGCAGTAAATGACAGGGAGTCTAGATATCATCCTCAGGGAACAACCTAACAATTACTAGAATTCTCAAATACTTATGTTATTTAGATAGACAATATTTGAATATGAAACAAAGTTAAATTATGCTAACAAATAACTAAATAATCTAACACTAAATTAAAATAGAATTAACAATTATGATGAATGTTAGGACTTGGGTTTCACTTAACTTCTCAACTATGTAATTTTTCAGATTTTTATGCAAAAAAAATGATATTTCATATGAAATGGTGATTTTTTCCTAAATTAATCAAAATCCAATGATCATGGTATTTTAACCCTAATCTCAATTTAATTCTTTCAATTGATCAAGTAAAAGAATGAAATCAGAAAGCATTAAGTTCAATGGAAAAACCTTGATTAAAAATCAAAAACCACAAGGACAAAAATAAGTTTGATCATTCATATTTTCAATCTAGGTTATGTTTCATTTGATCCATCAATTAATTCAATTGGTCAAGTAAATTAATTGATTAAATTCATATTGATTTGATCAATTTTAACAAGCATTAACATCAATAAAAACATAATCTCAAACCATAAAATCAATCTCATGCATAAAACCCAAAATATATTACATAATTTCAAAACTAAGATCCACCTTAGTCCTAACTATGAAATTAGTTCATAATAAAATTAGATCCCAAATCACAACTAAGATCCATCAAATTCATCATAACAAAAGAAAACAAAATAAAATAAAGAGAAAAGAAGAAAAACACGATGAAGATTAGGTCTAGCCACCAATGAATTTCAGAACAGAGGAAGAGGAAGAACAGGATCTGGGTTGGCTCTCTAATTTCTCTGATCTTCTTCTTCTGTTGCTGTAATCTTTAGTTGTTATGTTTTTCCCTGTGTTTCTCTCCAAAAATAGGTTAAGAAGTGTCACTTTTTAATTGTGAGTCGTCCCTCTGTTATCGTGCTTCTAGAGTTTTGATTTTAAATGAAGTTTGTCAAAATAAGAATTAAAAACCCATCAGATTATAGACCAAAGCTGGGTCTTGCTTTGGTCTCAGCTTTGGTCAGTTACTTTTTCTCCACCAAAGCTGATACTTGCTTTGGTTCCAGATTTTGTCCCATCTTTGGTAAGCCTCTGCCTCTTCCATTAATTATTTTCCAAAAATTGCTCTTAACCAAAGTTGGACCTTGCTTTGGTTGTAAGTTTGGTCCCAGCTTTGGTCAATTGTTGTCCCCTTAAGCACTCTCAACTTAAAAATTTATCTAAGTCACCCACATTTAACATAAAAACACATAATTAACACATGGACATAATAATTCAAAATAAATGCAAAGACATAAGAAAAACCTACATTAAATTAACAAAATAATAGTAAACTTAAACAAAAACATTCTAAACATACTATAAAATCACATACTAACAACTCCCCCACACTTGAGCTTTTGCTTGTCCTCAAGAAAAAAGAAAGAAATTTCTCAACAAATTCAAATATAATAAACCATCCAAACTCACAAAAATCATAACCAAAATAAATAAGAGCCTCAAATTTCTAACAATAAGATGCAAACCTCAATAAGCATCATCAATTTCTACTACTTTGATCATGTAACCAAATGAACAAAAATTCATAAATATCCAAAATTTAAAGAAAATAATGCTAGTTAAAGAAACTAAAATTGATGAGTAACTCCTTACTCAAATTAAACAAGGAATACATATCATTCCTTTTTTTTTACATCTTTCACTCACTTTTTTAAAAAAAAATTAAATACTTGAACCTTTGATAAGCAACTTGAATAAAATAGATTTAAGTATTTCAGATAATTTCCCAGTAACCAATCAATCTCAAAGGGGTACTTGTATGTATTTTTCCAGTAACTGATGGTCTCAAAGAGGTACAAATAAATGTATTTTCCTAGTAACCAGCAATCTCAAAGGAGTACATAAAATGTATTTCCCCAGTAATTGATGAACTCAAAGGTGTATCTCAAAATTCATACATTAAGCATGGGTTTGAATGAAAGTAAATCTTCATTACAATTTCAGTGCAAAGTTAACTTTCTTAAAGTCTCAAAATCCAGCAAAATTTTCTAAAAAACAAAGGAATTCCTAAATCACATGTTCAAAGGATTACACACAATAGTAAAAAGGAATAACACTAGAATTGAGGTTGCAAAATTTAGGAAAAATCAGATACTCCTATATATTTTTAGGCTATGATTAATAGAATTTAACATGGAACTTAATACTTGAAATAATCAAGAAAAATTTTTTCAGTTAAATTACGTAAAAGATTAACAAAAACACAAATGAGAGGAGTGACATAATATCAAAATACACTAAAGAAACCGTTTCCCTCCACACTTAATATGTTCAGTGTCCTCAATGAACAAAACAAAAACAATAAAAGAGGAAGGAAAGGAAATTGCCCTGAATTGCGTAAAGGAAAAGAGACACTGCTCGTCATGGGAAGTTCCCATCACAGAGATAGTCTCATATCTGCTCAATTTAAACTTGCTGATTGTTCAAAGTGCATCGCTGCTCATCCAATATCTGCTCCAACCGATTCTATGATGATAAAATGAGTTATTAGTTGGCCAATATTTGCTCCAAAATAGGTTGTGATGTGCTAGGGAGTGAGCTTACAGGAGGGGGTAATGCTGCACTGTCCATTAAGGCAGCAGTATAGTGTGGGATCTCATCATCTTGACCACGTGATGTCCTATAAGAAGGGCACCAAACCCCATTGATCTGTACATATCCCATCCGTGTCATCGAGAAGTGATCCAATACATCAGAAGAGGTGGTGCGAGCCACATCTTCCCCCTACAAATCAACTTCAAAATAGCAAAATATATGGGATAATAGCACCAAAAAGCAAAAGTTCTTAGTTGGCCGGCGGGTGCGCACTACTTCCCACATGGAATTTAAAATAATATGAGACAACCGAATTGTGCCCAAAGATCTCAAACCTTCTACCATTTTGTACACAAAATAAATATCATGAACCCGAGCATCGCTAACAATTGCTTTAAGAAAGACATTTGAGCTAAGGAGGTAAATTAATAATCTGTTTCTAATGTCTATCCCGCGAACAGGTAAAATATTTTTAAAATTTGACAAATTCCTGCTCACTATAAAATCCAAAACCAAGCAACTGTCTAGCTTCTCGCAAATTAAAATGTGGGTCAGATAAAATTTTCTCACCTTGAGGTTCATAGTTATGCCCATGATCTGGCAGATCAAGAATTTTAGCTAAAAGTCTAGCATCAAACTCAATCAATTTACCCTTAACATAAGTTTTGAATTGACTCTGACACTTATGTTTAACTTCAAAATTGGCATAAAATTCTTTAACAAGCCTAGGGTAATAAGCTCCACGAAAATCTAAAATCCTTTCCCATCCTAATACCTTAAATCCATCTCTTAATTTGAATAGGTTATCTATGTCAGGTTGGATTATTTTCTCAACTATAAGCTTAGAATTTTGGTGAGCATAAAACCAATCCGCATTATCTTGTGAAGTAAACCTTAAGGTATCAAAAAAGGTAGAGGAAATAGTGTGCTTGCGTTTCTGAGTAGTACTTTATTTAGGCATTTTGTCAAACATATAAAGGGCGATGGAGTGTGTGAAACAATTTTACCAAGTTAGAACTAACCCCAAACACACAATCTCAAAGACAACAAAAACAACACAACATTTAAGAAACAATAAGAAAAGAAAAAAATACAAATTGTGCGAAATAAATAAACGAAGAAGAAGGTAAAATTAAGAAAAACTGAAGATGACAGGTAAGAGGATAAACACAAAAAAAGAGAAGTAATAGAGATAAGGAGAGATCTTACTTGACTTGGGTTGTTGATTTTGTGATTCGCTGTGGATTAAAAAAACGAGAAAGAAATTGATATGAAGAAAAGAGTTTGTATGAGAAAGTTAAAAAGAAGAGATAGAGCACCCAAATTAAAATAACTAAACTAAGGAATGACGAAATCAAAGTGCCTGGGGTAGTGAAAATAAAGTGTGGGGGATTAAAATCCCAAAACGTCGTCGCCCAATTTCAATGCCAATTTAATTGCAATTGACAATGTATTTCATTTTATATTACTTTTTTTTAACAACTCATAGTGTATTTCACGAGTTTAACCCGTGAAATGCACTGTGACAAAATTATTTTTTTTCTTTTTCAAAAAAAATAAAATGTACTCAATTCGATTCTTGAAATTAGAGAGTGGTCAAGTCATCATCACAATTGCCACCCTCATAACGCTTCACTCTCTGTCCGTTAACCTTGAACGTGTCACCATTTGCCTTGCAAACTTCAATTGTACAGAATGGAAACACCGCAACCACATCAAAAGGACCATACCATCTAGACCGTAATTTCCCTGGAAAAAGTTTTAGATGTGAGTTATAGATTAAAACTCTATCACCAACCTGAAACTCACGAGAAAGAATGTGCCTATCATGCCAAAGCTTCGTGTGACACGCGCCGAACCCCGGGTCGCCCCGAACGCCCACCTTTAGGGCGATCGAGAGAGGTTCATAAAACTTGTAAGAAATTACAAGTGCATCCATTTTGGGCAACAAGGAGGTTTCTTGGAGTCGACACCCAATAGAACATTGGAAAATGTCATCTAGTCTCAGTGAGCCTAAGACAATGCTGCTATGTCCATTTTGGGCAAGCCAGAGGGGTCTTGGAGGTCCCATCCTAATAGAACATTAGGATGGCCCTCTCGCCTCATGGAGCCTAGGACTATACAAGTTAAAGCCTTTTTACGGGACACAAGAGGTGTCTTGGAAGTCCCATTCCAATGGAACATTGAAATGGTCCTCTCGTCTCGTTGAGCCCAAAGACCAGAGATGGTTCGAGACTTCCCATTTTTTCATACATTGATTAAGTTTATAATTGAGTTTTGAATTTAGCGTTTCATCCCATTTCTCATTCAATTTTAATACAATTTAATTGAAGCACACGTCAATCACATAAAGAAAGCGGTAGATAAAGTAAATAAAAGCGCATAAAAATAAATTACAACAAAACTAGGGACAGAATACAACTCCCATTGGTAAATAAAATACAATTCATACATAAATCGGGCTATTTATTAAAAATGAGGACATTGGTCCTCTCATGCATAATTAAAGAAAATAATTTTAACGTGACAATTTATTTTGGATGAAAAAGCTGGGACATTGGTCCCCTTTTTTATTTAGAAAAAAAAAATCAAATTAATTAATATAAATATTTTTGTCATTTTTTAATTAACGTGCATAAAAAATAATTTATTACAAATTGTATATTAGAAATAAAATAAACCCAAAATAATAAAAAAAAATACAAATAACAAATTAAATCCCAAAGGGTATCTCTGAATCTCCATGGGTTCCCATTTGGTATGAAAAATACTCACATATAAAAATAAGTATTGAAAATAAAAATAAAAATAAAAATAAATAAAAGCCATGTTAGTAAGAAAAATGAATTTAAAAAATATACTATTAAAACAGAGCAAATAAAAATGCATCATGTGTGACAAATCAATTAAAATTACATAATAAAATATGCAATTTAATTAATTAACAATTTAACATGCACAAAAAATAACATAACAATAAAATTCAACATGCATAAACAAGTATAAAATAATGATGATAGAATTTAACATGCATAAAAACACAAAATAACATCCAATCATGCATAAAAAGTATAATATACATAAAATTCAGCATGCATAAATAATAGCATTAACACCCAACATGCATAAAAAACCAGAGGAAATAATAAAAATCAGCATGCATAAGAAATATAAATAATAATATTATTAATAATAATGATACTAGTATCAAATATTAGCAATAAACAAGGATAATAAAAATAAAACTAGCAATTGCAACTATAATAATAACAATAATAAACACAATGAAATCAAAGAATATATGAACAACCCAAGTTAAGCATGCAAGAATAAAATAACATATGCCAAACTAATAAAACATGTTAAAACATGGCAAATAATACCAACAACAACAACAATAACAATAACAACAACAACAACAACAACAACAACAATAATAATAATAATAATAATAATAATAATAATATAATCAAGTGAAGACAATAGACATAAAAAATAATAACATGCATAATGACATGAACAATTAAATAAGAACATAAAAATAAGAAGAAAGTAATAGAACTAATAGAATTTACGTGATAAAAAGTCTAGAAGAATTTACAAAACCAAAAAAAAGGATCTAAAGAATTTACATGTTAACCAATTAATTGGAAATAAAAATTGAAATTAAAAATTAAGTTAAGAAATTGAGCCAAGAATGTTTACCCTCAAAATTTATCTTGAAAAAATAAAAGTGGATGATCCAATTCCTTGTCTTGACTGTAAGAATATATTAGAAAAATAAAATATTGAAAATGAATTTTTACTCAAGAATAAATAATTGATGTATTTGTCTCAAAGTAAAAATTGTCCAATGAAAAGAAGAAAATTGCCAAGAACAAAAATTGTTATTTTTTGTCTCAACAATTCACTTGGAAAAATTTTTTAGAAAAGTTGAGAGAATTTGTTTGAGAGAAGAAAGAAGAAGAAAAAAAAATTCTAAAAAAATCCCCCAAATTCTCACTAAAAAACCCTTTTATATTTCCCATTAAAATCCAATTTTTAATGACAAAATAAAAATAATTAAATTAATTTTAACAGCAAAATTTGACGAATTCTAAAAGATAGAAGATAAAAAGCTTTTAGAATTAAATTATGCAAAAAAAATGAGTTAAAAACACTTAAATTTGAAGAAAAACCGAAATCGGCAGCTGAAAGGCCATCCGCGCGTGACAGGGGATGAGAGACGCCCGTCGGAGTGCCCGACGGGCGTCTCCCGCGTGCAGCAGCGCGCGGGATGCCTTGGGCGTCGCCCGCTGGGCGAGCGCACCCTGCGAGCTGGCCTGTGCACTGGGGCGCTACGGCACGCGCCCAGCGCTGCCGCAGCCCGACATTCGCACGAAAAAAATATATTTTTTTTTAATTTTCTAAAATACTATAATTTCAAATCATACCCTTTTGTCTCAAAATAATTTTTAAAATATTTTTTAAAATATTTTTAAAATATATTTTTATTTATCCCTAAAAAATCAAAACGACAGGGAAATCGTCACTTCCAACTTTCATTGTTTTTGCCTATAAATCGGCACACTTAATTTTATCATTCGGTAATCCTGATTTAGGCTACTCGGGACCAGGTGTCTACAGTTGCCCCCAATTTTGGGGATGCTAAAATTCAGGAAAGGGAAAAAAACGCGTACCTGAGGTGACAACCTTCCAGCTGCTCCCTCGAGAACAGTATTGTGATTTGAACTGTGAGTATCCTCTTGGATTGCACTGAGTCGCTGACAAGACTACAAAGTGCTAGGGACCATCCTCAGACGGTGATGCGCCGGGTCTGCTACAGACTTACAAAACGCGAGAAATATCTTCTTCAGAGGGCCACACCGAGTCTGCTACAGACTACTAAAAGTGCAAGAGCCATCCACAAATGGCGATACGTCGAGTCGCTGATAAGACTATAAAACCCAGGAAAAGGAGTGCACTGAGTCGCTGATAAGACTACTAAAAGTGCAGGTGTCATCCACAGATGACGATGCGCCGAGTCGCTGACAAGACTACAAAAAGCGCAAGCAGAGGATTGTACTGAGTCTGCTACAGACTACTAAAAGTGCAAATGTCATCCGTAGATGACGATGTGTCGAGTCGCTGACAAGACTACAAAAAAAGCAAGAAGAGGATTGCACCGAGCCTGCTACAGACTACTAAAAGTACAGATGTCATCCATAGATGACAATGCATCGAGTCACTGACAAGACTACAAAAAATGCAAGAAGAGGATTGCACCGAGTCTGCTATAGACTACTAAAAGTGCAGATGTAATCCGTAGATGACGATGCGTCAAGTTGCTGACAAGACTACAAAAAATGCAAGAAGAGGACTGCACCGAGCCGTTGACAAGACTACTAAAAGTGCAGGTGCCATCCACAAATGACGATGCACCGAGTCGTTAACAAGACTACAAAACGCAGGGGATATCCTCCTCAGAGGACTGCACCGAGTCTGCTACAGACTACTAAAAGTGCAGAGGTTGCTCTCTTGAGCTGCACCGAGTCTGCTACAGACTACTAAAAGTGCAAATGATGTCCTCCTCAGAGGACTGTACCGAATCTGCTACAGACTACTAAAAGTGCAGAGGTTGCTCTCTTGAGCTGCATAGAGTCTGCTACAGACTACTAAAAGTGCAAACGATGTCCTCCTCAGAGGACTGCACCGAGTCTGCTACAGACTACTAAAAGTGCAGAGGATGTCCTCCTCAGAGGACCGCACCGAGTCTGCTACAGACTACTAAAAGTGCAGGAAAAGATATTTGTCTCTTAAGAGACCCTGGAGAATTGCCTCTTAAGAGGTCTTGGAGATTTGTCGGCGTAGCCGTCATCTTGACTTGATCGTCTTGCTCAAATGAATGTTAATGTTGAAATGAAACCGTCCTTGACTAGCTTTTATGTGTGTGGCCTTCATTTGGACTTTTCCTGTAAAGTTGTGTGCACTGGAATATATACAATAGATTGTGCATGCAAGTGTAAATGGCCATATGCAAATGTTTGTTACAGAATGGTATGAAATGCATGTAAAAATGGATAGACCATGTCCTGAGTGGTTAAGGATCCGTTGAGAAAATGGCTTGGCCGTTCCACCATGCCTCCTAGATCTAGAAATGGCATCTTGGCTTAGGGACTCTGACCCGTAAACTCTTCAGAGAGAACCGTCAGGTGTGCATCTTTGCCCCCCGGTCAATGATCATACGCCCGATATTTTGACTCATGTCCTGAATTATGCCTTATCTGGCTGAAGGGAAATTATCTCAAGTAATGCCACCTTATTGCTCCGGGCATCAGAAGTCATTATTTTAAAGGTAGTGCGTCCCTTATGGATTTTCACACTAGCTTTTCTTTGCGGGAAATGCGTCCTCTAGGGGATTTTCACATAACTCTGTGCTTAACTTTTGTCTGGAATGGATCCAAATCCAGCGGCTTTTATTTATTTTATTTTTTTTTATAGGGCAGACTGCCTGTCTCCAAGTTTTCATCCTGCTCTTTGGCCTAACTTTTGCTTAGAGAGCTAGTCACGGTTTTCAACTCTAACGGCCTTTTTTTTTCGGTGCGGTGACAAGATAAGTGAAGGCTTCTATCAGAACCTCCCTTAAGGATGACCAGCACAATTTGTTTAGACATCTTCTAACGAAAAACAATTAGAGAATAGTTCAAATGGAATTTAAGATGCTGTGGGGCCCCTCCCATCCTTTTCCAGATGGCAACTTATCATCGACTTCCACCTCCAAGTACCCTGGCCTCTGGACCCAACCACCTGTGTAGGCTATTATACAACTAATCGGAGGTTGCCCCCATTGATTCTACTAGTGCATGCAAGATAGGGGTGCCCAATCCAGCAGTTGATAATAGGCCCCATTAGCTTAAGGGCCTGGCCGGCAAGAGCAGAGTATAGTTATTTAGATTAGATGCATTCAATAATGAATGGCGCTTTTCTTTTTATAAAAGAACTAGAAGATAATGAACACATGAGTCTAATTGCCTTTGTTTCATATCTTTCTTGCAAAATTGTGTATATTTCAGTATGAGTTCTCTATACATGATCATTATCTAACATAGATTCAAAATGCAAAACTACATCTAATCTCAGAATGGATCTTGAAAGTATCAAAACTCCTGTTTCTAATCAGCCCTATCGGGTTTTCTTGATTGGACATTTTCTCTCAAGCCTCTAATTTTTGCCCAT
Source organism: Excoecaria cochinchinensis (assembly GCA_947683425.1). Taxonomy (NCBI): domain Eukaryota; kingdom Viridiplantae; phylum Streptophyta; class Magnoliopsida; order Malpighiales; family Euphorbiaceae; genus Excoecaria; species Excoecaria cochinchinensis. The sequence goes on from CANTUQ010000105.1 coordinate 8,572,279, forward strand.
AATGCATTTTTTCGGTTTTTATCCTGACGAGGCACCCAATTCTAGCAAGGCCGCCTTTTTTCGATTTTCAACCCGCGGGGCTTTTATTCTCTTCTTTTGATTTTTGGTCTTTAGCCATGGAACCTTTTGCATCTTTCGATGCTGAATGGTATTTTATATTTTCTTCCATCACTATCTGTTGAAAAGGATGCTCCCTTAGACAATAACTTTCTCAAGAACAAATGGGCCTTCCTACATTGGTCTGAATTTGCCTCATCCGTCTGAAACATTTGGACTCATTTGCTTAAAGATTAAATCTTCCTCTTTCAATAGGTGCTTTCTGACTTCCTTCTCGAATGATCAAACAGAGTGTTTTCTAATAGATCTGATTGTGATAGTTATCCCACGATCTATCCTTGTCTGATGTGTTTAACTGCCGTAACCGTTGCCGTGCCCAATCAGCTTCCAGAATCTGGGCTTTCACGACTGTCCTTAAAGATTTGAGCTCTACTTTGACCAGCCGTACTGTTTTCAGCCCATGTATTAAGGAATAAAAGGTGACTCCTATAGAGGTCTCGTCGGTGGTTCTTTAGCCCTGAAGTGCAAAAGGCCATTTTTCTGTCCAATCCTTGTAATTTCGAACCATCTTGACCAAGATATTCTTGTTAGCAACCTCTCATGCCCCATTAGTTTGAGGGCAATACAGAGAGGACTTGTGGTCTTTAATGCCATACCTCTGGAGCAACTCCCTAGCCTTAGCCATAAACTGCCCTTCCGTCCTTGGACATAACGTGGTGAGGGAGACCATATCGACAAATCGGATTCCTTTCCATGAACTTGTCTGCTGGAGGCCATAGGGCGCACCTCCCCTATGATGTCTATTCCCAAGCTCGAGCAATCCGTATCCATTGTAAGTCAATAAAACCCTTTTTGTCCTTTTGGGAAGTCAAGAAGAATGGCAAAGTACGGGTATGTGTATATCAATGGGATTTGAACAAAGTTTACCCCTAGGATTACTTTCTTTTGCCCCCATATCAACAATTTTCGGTCGGATCTACATATTGATTCTTTTCCTTTTTCTCTTTTTTTTTATTTTTTTCCATTTTTATTTTTTTGTCATTTTTTTATTATTATTTTTTTGATTTTTCTTGTTTCTTTTTTTCCTTTTTTTTAGACAAGCCTGGTTCAAATCCTGATAGTTCACACATGCACGCACCTCCTTTCTTAACTATTGGGATAACGTTGGCCAACCAAGTCGGGTGTCTCCGATAAAAATTTAGCCTCGCTTCTCCTTGTGGATTTATTCTTTTAACCCTTTCTAACCATTCTAGCTTGAGTCTTCTGTTTGACACTGATCCATGATTGAAATATATTAGCATTGCGTGTTTGGCGACTTTATGATCATCTCTCGTCCTGTCTTTATAGGTCCAGGTAAAGACTTTTTCATATATTTTTTCTATTTTCTCTCTTTTAATCTCTCTTCAGGAGTCACATCAGATGCTATCAAGATTTTCTTTTTCCAAAGTTCCGAGATTAAATGAAATGGCATCATTTGAATCATTATTAAATATGAATGAGTCATGATCATGCATGGTGAAATCACAAGAAAATATCACACAGATAAGTTAAACCATTCATTTCATTTAAAAACAACTAGATTAACAATGTCATTATCAAATAGTTCAAAAATAAAAAAGGAGCATCCAAATAGCTATCTTCTTCCTTTCTTGCTAACATGGATGCTGTAGTCAACAGTCTGTTGTCATCCCTGGGAACCATCTTCCTCACCTCTCATCTCCTCATCAATTAAGTATAAAACTTGGCTTCTCAGAGTTCGGCACCCATTAGTCTCATGCCCAGTATGCTGATGGTAGGCACAATATTGATCCGCTCGATGATCGGGTCATCCCTGGCTTCTGGGAAGTTTGGCTGGTATTGGTTGTATTTTCCCCTTGTTAGCAAAATGAATGAGGTGTTTAGACAAAGGCTTTTCTAGTATAGCATAGCAGCTTTGAGCGATTCCGAAGGTTGAAGCCCTTATGGCCTCGAAATCTTTCCCATTGCTACCCATGAGACTTGAGCTCCCATGTTTACCCCTTCAGTGTTTTGGATCCATGATCTGCTTATTATCGATCAGATCTTGAATCTCATGCCTTAGCCTCGTACAATAGTCCGTCACATGCCCAGTGTGCTGGTGGAAGGGACAATACTGATCGGCCTTGTGATTGGGTTGTCCCTGGTTTCTGGCAGGCTTAGTAGGCAGTGGTTGTAGCTTACCTTCCTTCATCAATCTGTTGAGTACCCAAGACAAGGATCTGCCCAAATTAGAGTAGTGCCTCTGATCCGCTTTAATTGCTGACACTTTCCTTGCCCTTTGGGTACCACTGCTATTATCATAGTAACCAACTCCTGGACTTGCAGGGCCAGTAATAGTCTTATTGAGAGGTGCTCGGGTAGTTGCAAGCTTGGACTTCGCAATCTCTTCTTCAAGATCAGTTAGCTTCCTTTCGGTGTTCGAGGGATTGATGAGGCCCATTAGCTGTAAAGGCTCTAGTCCCTTTGCTCTTCCTAGTAGCTTGATTGGTGAGTCGAATGGTGCCTTACGCCTAGGCTCGGGAGTGGACGGGAACGTTACAGCCGTCATTGCATGAGCCTTCTGAGTCGGGGTCGAGTTAACTTGGCTAATAGCAGTTGTCATGAATTGGGCTAGAAGAACAAGTGCCATAGCATCAATCCTCTCCTTAATCACGGCCAATAACTTCTTTTCTAGCTCTTCAAATCTCTCATCTATCTCTTGGGCAATTAGGGCACGAACCTCTTCAATTTGTTGTGAAGGATCAGCCATTTCTAATGGTTGTTGATATTCTGATAAAGATACTAGATCTTTGCCAATCAATTTGAACTCCATTTTCCCTTCGAGCAACTATGGGGACCCCAAAACCTCCCAGGTAAATGGTCTCCAGTGGCTGAAAAAACCAAGGGGTTAGGATAATGCATAAATGGCATATAATGTATGATCGTGCTGTGCAGATGGTCCTCGATGAGTGAAAGATCAATAGCTTACAATAATACGATGCGATGCATGGAAAAATTTGTACGTAGGATGATATGTACATGTGAAATATGCAGACAAAAGGATATACACATAAAAATGAAATGCATATATTTTTTATTTTTTATTAACACGCATGAATAACACGCGATGCATGAGCATGTCGTGCAGCATCCACAACCATATGCAAACAGATAGATCCCTACAACCTTATCACTCCCACACACGAGGTCATAGTGTCTTTCCTAGGTGGGATTGGTCCATGGGTCAACAGGGGACCCAATAGGCGCGTATGGTGCACAGTGGAAAACCGGCAGCATAACCTCTCCTAACTAATGCACAGGCGCATACGTATTTAGGCAGTCCGAATAAATTGACATGGGCCTATCGGAGCATGAAAGCCTTTGATGAGGTGATCAATCAAAATATATAGGCCCGCCTAATACATAACGATCCATACAGCAAGCATAGTATTAAGGTTCATACCACCTTAGGGAAGTGTCTACTTTCATTACATAACCTTTAGCCAAGGTAATGTTACTTTAGGGCTACCAAAGCATGGTCCCTACCAATGGGTCTAGCTCATCACAAGCATAACAACCGATTGGGTCTCCATTTAATATACCATAAAGGTATGAGGGTTGGGCTGGTGATTATCCTTAACACTTCCCTACATTGAGTGAACATAGGGTCGTGCTTTGGAAATGCACCGAGGGTGATAGAGGGACAAAACTAGCATAATCTAAAGCTCTAGCATGGATGCAATGTAAGCTCGAAAAGGGATGAAATTTTTAAATTAAAACTCAATTGTAAATTTTAGCCAAGGTACTTTCGAAGGGAAGTCTCTATGTCCCCAGTGGAGTCGCCACTGTGACGCGTGCCAAACCTAGGGTCGCCCCAAACGCCCGCTTTTAGGGCGATTGAGAGAGGTTCATAAAACTTGTAAGAAATTACAAGTACGTCCATTTTGGGTAAGAAGGAGGTTTCTTGGAGTCGCCACCCAATAGAACATTGGGAAAGGTCGTCTAACCTCAATGAGCCTAAGACAACGCTGCGATGTCCATTTTGGGCAAGTCAGAGGGGTCTTGGAGGTCCCATTCTAATAGAACATTAGGATGGCCCTCTCGCCTCGTGGAACCTAGGACTATGCAAGTTAAAGCCTTTTTACGAGACACAAGAGGTGTTTTAGAAGTCCCATTCCAATGGAATATTGAAATGGTCCTCTCGCCTTGTTGAGCCCAAAGACCAGAGATGGTTCGGGACTTCTCATTTATTCATACCTTGGTTAAGTTTATAATTGAGTTTTGAATTTAGCGTTTCATCCCATTTCTCATTCAATTTTAATGCAATTTAATTAAAGTGCACGTCAATCACATAAAGAAAGCGGTAGATAAAGTAAATAAAAGCGCATGAAAATAAATTACAACAAAACTAGGGGCGGAATACAACCCCCATTGGTAAATAAAATACAATTCATACATAAATCAGGCTATTTATTAAAGATGAGTACATTGGTCCTCTCATGCATAATTAAAGAAAATAATTTTAACGTGACAATTTATTTTGGATGAAAAAGCTAGGACATTGGTCCCCTTTTTATGTAGAAAAAAATCAAATTAATTCATATAAATATTTTTGTCATTTTTTAATTATCGTGCATAAAAAATAATTTATTACAAATTGTATATTAGAAATAAAATAAATCCAACATCATAAAAAAATACAAATAACAAATTAAATCCCAAAGGGTATCTCTGAATCTCCATGGGTTCCCACTTGGTATGGAAAATACTCACATATAAAAATAAGTATTGAAAATAAAAATAAAAATAAAAACAAATAAAAGTCATGTTAGTAAGAAAAATGAATTTAAAAAATATACTATAAAAACAGAGCAAATAAAAATGCATCATGTGTGACAAATCAATTAAAATTACATAATAAAATACGCAATTTAATTAATTAACAATTTAACATGCATAAAAAATAACATAATAATAAAATTCAACATGCATAAACAAGTATAAAATAATGATGATAGAATTTAACATGCATAAAAACACAAAATAACATCCAATCATGCATAAAAAGTATAATATGCATAAAATTTAGCATGCATAAATAATAGCATTAACACCCAACATGCATAAAAAACCAAAGGAAATAATAAAAATTAGCATGCATAAGAAATATTATTAATAATAATGATACTAGTATCAAATATTAACAATAAACAAGGATAATAAAAATAAAACTAGCAATTGCAACTATAATAATAACAATAATAAACACAATAAAATCAAAGAATATGAACAACCCAAGTTAAGCATGCAAGAATAAAATAACATATGACAAACTAATAAAACATGTTAAAACATGGCAAATAATAATAATAATAACAAAAAACTAATAATCAAGTGAAGACAATAGACATAAAAAATAATAACATGCATAATGACATGAACAATTAAATAAGAATATAAAAATAAGAAGAAACTAATAGAACTAATAGAATTTACATGATAAAAAGTCTAGAAGAATTTACAAAACCAAAAAAAAGGATCTAAAGAATTTACATGTTAACCAATTAATTGGAAATAAAAATTGAAATTAAAAATTAGGTTAAAAAATTGAGCTAAGAATGTTTACCCTCAAAATTTATCTTGAAGAAATGAAGGTAGATGATCCAATTCCTTATTTTGATTGTAAGAATATATTAGAAAAATAAAATATTGAAAATGAATTTTTACTCAAAAACAAATAATTGATTTATTTGTCTCAAAGTAAAAATTGTCCAATAAAAAGAAGAAAATTCCCAAGAACAAAAATTATTATTTTTTGTCTCAGGAATTCACTTGGAAAAATTCTTTAGAAAAGTTGAGAGAATTTGTTTGAGAGAAGAAAGAAGAAGAAAAAAAATTCTAAAAAAATCCCCCAAATTCTCACTAAAAAATCCTTTTGTATTTCCCATTAAAATCCAATTTTTAATGACAAAATAAAAATAATTAAATTAATTTTAATAGCAAAAATTGAGGAATTCTAAAAGATAAAAGATAAAAAGGTTTTAGAATTAAATTATGCAAAAGAAATGAGTTAAAAACACTTAAATTTGAAGAAAAACCGAAATCGGCAGCTGAAAGGCCATCCGCGCGCGACAGGGGGCGAGAGACGCCCGTCGGAGCGCCCGACGGGCGTCTCCCGCGAGCAGCAGTGCGCTACGCTGAGCGCGGGATGCCCTGGGCATCACCCGCACAGCCGCGCGAGCGAGCGCGCCCTGCGCATTGGGGCGCTGCGACGCGCACCCAATGCTGCCGCAGCCCAACATTCGCGCGAAAAAAATATATATTTTTTTATTTTAATTTTCTAAAATACTATAACTTCAAAACATACCCTTTTGTCTCAAAATAATTTTTAAAACATTTTTTAAAATATTTTTAAAATATATATTTATTTATCCCTAAAAAATCAAAACGACAAGGAAATTGTCACTTCCAACTTTCATTCTTTTTGCCTATAAAATGGCACACTTAATTTCATTATTGGGTAATCCTGATCTAGGCTACTCGGGACCCGGTGTTTACACTTCGTCCTTTCCTTATACAACTTTGCATTCTCATATGCTGCAAGATGGAATTCGTCCATCTCACTAAGCTGTATAAGCCTTTGTTCACCTGCATCTTGCATATTAAAGTTAAGTAATTTCAAGGCCCAATATGCTTTATATTCTAACTCGACAGGTAAATGACAAGCTTTTCCATATAATAACCGATAGGGAGACATACCTATTGGGGTTTTAAAGGTTGTTCTATATGCCCAAAATGTATCATCTAATTTTAATGACCAATGTTTCCTTGATGCACTTACAGTCTTCTCTAAGATTCCCTTTAATTCTCTATTGGAGATTCAACTTGTCCACTAGTTTGGGGATAGTAAGGGGTGAAAACTTTATGAGTTACTCCATACTTAGAAAGCAGGGTATCAAATTGTTTATTACAGAAATGTGTTCCACCATCACTAATAATAGCTCTAGGTGTACCAAATCTAGTGAATATGTTCTTTTTAAGGAATTTCACTACTACCCAAGCATCATTAGTGGGCAGTGCCACTGTCTCCACCTACTTGGACACGTAGTCCACTACAACTAGAATAAATTGATTGCCAAAAGATTTAGGGAAAGGTCCTATAAAGTCTATACCCCAAACATCAAAGATTTCACAAACAAGTATATTATTTAAGGGAATATCATGCCTTCGGGAGATATTACCACTCCGTTGGCATTGGTCACAGGACTTAACAAATTGGACTGCATCTTTAAAAATGGTAGGCCAATAAAAACCTGACTGAAGAACCTTAGCGGCAGTTTGATTAGCGCCAAAATGCCCACCTACTTCCTTAGAATGACAGTGTTCTAAAATGGCATGAATTTCTGAATATGGAATGCATCTCCAAATAATTCTATTAGCACATATTTTAAACAGATAAGGATCTTCCAATAAGCAATATTTAACATCTGAAAGGAATTTCTTCCTTTGCTGATATGATAAATTAAATGGTAAGATATTACCTGCTAAGTAGTTCACATAGTTTGCATACCATGGGAATTCAAAAACCGTGAATAACTGCTCATCAGGAAAGGTTTCTCTTATCACCCCTTCCTCAACATTGACTTACGATCCGAGCTCCAAACGTGATAAATGATCCGCAATCAAATTTTCAGAACCCTTCTTATCATGTATCTGAAGGTCAAATTCTTGCAAAAGAAGCACCCACCTGATCAGCCTCGACTTCGCATCCTGTTTGGCAAACAAATATCTAAGGGAAGAATGGTCAGTGTAAACAATAACTTTGGACAAAATTAGATAAGAGCGAAATTTATCAAAAGCAAAAACTACTGCTAGCAACTCTTTTTCGGTTGTGGTATAGTTCTTTTGTGCATCATTTAGAGTTCTGCTAGCATAGTAGATAGTCTGAAAATGCTTATTCTTCTTTTACCCAAGGATTGCCCCTACAGCTGTATCACTTGCATCGCACATTAATACAAAAGGTAAAGTCCAATCAGGAGCAACAATAATAGGAGCATTAATTAATTTTTTTCTCTAACAAATTAAAAGCTTTCTCGCATGCATCAGAAAAATTAAAATTTGCATCCTTCATTAACAGATCTGTAAGTGGCTTAGCGATCTTTGAGAAATCTTTTATAAACCTCCTATAGAACTCAACATGTCCTAAAAAACTTCTTATGGATTTAACAGAATTCGGTGAAGGCAGTTTCTCAATCACTTCCACCTTAGCTGGATCCACCTTAATCCCTTTTTTAGACACTTTATGACCGAGGACTATGCATTCATTGACCATAAATTGACACTTCTCCCAATTTAAAACTAGGTTAGTATCCTTGCACCTACAAAGAACTTTTTCTAAATTTTTCAAACATGCATCAAAAGAAGACCCAAATACTAAGAAATCATCCATAAAAATTTCAATGCAATCTTCTAACATGTCAAAAAATATAGCAGTCATACATCGTTGAAAAGTAGCAGGTGCATTACTGTGATGCGCGCCGAACCCGGCAAGGGCCCTTGCCGAATCCGCTTTTAGGATTCGAGAGACTAGTTCGCGTCTTTTTGATCATGGGCACCATGAGACTTCTTGGATGCTTCCTTCCCAATAAAATATTGAAAAGAAACATCTAGCCCCACGATGCCTTTAGGCACCTTTGAGGTATCATGGAGTCGCCACGCAATTTACAAGAAATTGGAAAAAGTCTCTAACCTCTTATTGGTCTAGACCAGAGATTGGCATTCGGAACTTCACTCTTATTTCTGCTTTGGTTAATTATAAATGAGTTTTTAACTTCCTAAAATTCTATCTCTTATCTCACACGATTTATGCTTTTAAATTAAAGGCACATCACAAGCACGTAAAGAAAATAAAGAAAAGCGATAAAGAAAGTGGTAAATAAAGTAATAAAGGAAAGCAGTAAACATGCAAGCACGCAATTTCCTGAAAACAAACAAAGGCATAAGATTAATACGTGCACCTAAATCACATAAAGCTCTATCAAAATTAAAATTACCAATAGTACAAGGAATAGTAAAACTCCCTGGATCTTTCATCTTAGGTGGCAATTTCCTTTGTAAGATAGCAAAGCATTCTTCAGTGAGGCGGACAGTCCCAAGATCTTCAAGTTTTCTCTTGTTGGAAAGTATTTCTTTTAAGAATTTTGCATATGTTGGCATCTACTGTAGTGCCTCTGCAAATGGTATATTGATGTGCAACTTCTTAAAGACGTCTAAGAACTTTGAGAATTGCTTTTCCAAATATTTATATTTTAACCTTTGAGGAAATGGAATTGTAGGTTGTTCATGCTGTACATTAGAATCAGCAAAAAGTCTTGGTGTTGTCCTCTCCTCTTTTTCATTTTCTTCATTAGAAGGTGCAACCTGTCCGCTCTTAGGAATTAGGTCAACTAGCTCTTTTCCACTTCGCAATGTGATAGCATGCAATTGTTCTTTTGGATTGGCTTCAGGCTGACTAGGCAGTGTACCTTGCTCTCTTTCAATCAAGATATTAGCCAACCTATTAATCTGTGTCTCCAACCCTTTAATAGCAGCTTCTTAATTCTGAGCTCTTGTCTCCTATATATTCAATCTTATTTCTGTGGTAGAGATAAATTTAGTTAACAACTCCTCCATATTTGGTTTCCTCTCCCCTTGAGGCTAAAATCCTGGAGGTATTGGTGCATTGATCCTTGTATTAGGAATTTGAACTGAAGGGGGCTCCATCCTCTGCATGTTCTGCTGGTTGCTCCAAGAGAAGTTTGGATGATTTCGCCAACCAGGGTTGTATGTGTTTGAGTACGGGTTTTCTTGAGCCCTGTTCCAATTACCAACAAAATTAGCAGATTCATCAAAGTGTAAATGAATTAATTACCGGACATTCATGAGTGGGATGATTTCCTCCACAAGATCCACATGGTGCTGATATGGTGAAATTCATAAAGCTGTCAAATTTCTTGGATAAATTTTCTACTTGTGAAGCAAGGGCAACATTGTCTTTAACTGCATATAGGCCTGCTGATTTGCGTTATCTTTCTTTATGCCATTTGCAATTGCTGCTCATAGCCATTTCATCCAAGATTTCATATGCCTCAGCTGATGGTTTCTTCAGTAGACTCTCTCCTGCAGCTGCATTAACAAGTAATTGATTAGTTTCATTTAAACCATTATAAAAAGTTTCAACTAGAGCCCATTTACCAAAACCATGATGTGGACATTTTTGGACCAACTCCGTAAATCTATCCCAAGCTTCTCTGAAGCTTTTCATTTCAGATTTTAAAAATGAAGATATCTCATTCCTTAGCTTAGCGGTCTTGGATGGGGGAAAAAATTTACTAAGAAACTTCTTTGCCAATGTTTCCCAGGTGGTAATGGATCTAGGTTCCAATGAATCTAACCAATCAGCTACCTTGTCTCGTAGTGAAAAGGGAAATAACCTCAATCTAATAGCATCATCAGATATACCGTTAAATTTGAAAGTGTCGCATAATGCTAAAAACTTGGTTATGTGTCTGTTGGGATCCTCACTTGCTAGACCACCAAACTGAACTCCAGATTGAATGAGCTGAATCATTCCATGTTTGATCTCAAAATTGTTAGCTGCAACTGGTGGACGTAAAATGCATGAGTCAGCACCGCTCAAAGAAGGAGTAGTGTAGTCAATTACAGGCTTTGTAGGATCATCCTATGGATTTGCCATCTCTTCAATCTCTAAGGTAGGCTGTTCCTCTTCAGAATCTATGGTTGCTGAAGTTGAATTAGTTGCCCAGGCTTCTATAGCAGCAGCGTCTTTAGACTCTTTAGTTTTCTTCTTTGTCCTGCGAGCAGTCTTGTTAATTGTAGGATCAAAAAGTAAAGAATCAGAATATTTAGTCCTAGTGATCACACAAAAACAAACTCAATTCAAATAATAGAAATAAAACAAAATAAAATTAATAAAATAATAAACAATAAAAGAAATAAACAGAAAAAAAGTCTAAATTAACTAGAATTCTTAATTCTAATATTGCAAGAAATATTATTCCCCAGCAACGGCGCCAAAAACTTAACATGGGCAAAATAAACTAAATCTAAGAGCAAGTGTACTCTGTCAGTGCAAGTAGTAAATGACAGTGAGTCTAGATATTGTCCTCAGGGAACAACCTAACAATTACTAGAATTCTCAAATACTTATGTTATTTAGACAGACAATGTTCGAATATGAAACTAAGTTAAATTATGCTAACAAATGACTAAATAATCTAACACTAAATTAAAATAGAATTAACAATTATGATGAATGTTAGGACTTGGGTTTCACTTAACTTCTCAACTATGTAATTTTCCAGATTTTTATGCAAAAGAATGATATTTCATATGAGATGGTGATTTTTCCCTAAATTAATCAAAATCCAATGATCATGGTATTTTAACCCTTATCTCAATTTAATTCTTTCAATGGATCAAGTAAAAGAATGAAGTCAGAAAGTATTAAGTTCAATGGAAAAACCTTGATTAAAAATAAAAACCACAAGGACAAAAATAAGTTTGATCATTCATATTTTCAATCCAGGTTATATTTCATTTGATCCATCAATTAATTCAATTGGTCAAGTAAATTAATTGATTAAATTCAGGTTGATTTGATCAATTTCAACAAGCATTAACCTTAATAAAAACATAATCTCAAACCATAAAATCAACCTCATGCATAAAACCCAAAATAAATTACATAATTTCAAAACTAAGATCCACCGTAGTCCTAACTATGGAATTAGTTTATAATAAAATTAGATCCCAAATCACAACTAAGATCCATCAAATTCATCATAACAAAAGAAAACAAAATAAAATAAAGAGAAAAGAAGAAAAACACGATGAAGATTAGGTCTGGCCACTAGGGGATTTCGGAACAGAGGAAGAGGAAGAACAGGATCTGGGTTGGCCACCAGTAGGTTATTTCTCTAATTTCTCTGATCTTCTTCTTCTGTTGCCATAATCTTTAGTTGTTATGTTTCTCCCTGTGTTTCTCTCTAAAAATAGGTTAAGAAGTGTCACTTTTTAATTGTGCAGCCGTCCCTCTGTTATCATGCTTCTAGAGTTCTGATTTTAAATGAAGTCTGTCAAAATAAGAATTAAAAATCCATCAGATTACAGACCAAAGCTGCGACCAAAGCTGGGTCTTGCTTTGGTCTCAGATTTGGTCAGTTATTTTCTCTCCACCAAAGCTAATACTTGCTTTGGTTCCAGCTTTTGTCCCATCTTTGGTAAGCCTCTGTCTCTTCCGTTAATTCTTTCCCAAAAATTGCTCTTAACTAAAGCTGGACCTTACTTTGGTTGTAAGTTTGGTCCTAGTTTTAGTTAGCTGTTGTCCCCTTAAGCACTCTCAAATTAAAAATTTATCTAAGTCACCCAAATCTAACACAAAAACACATAATTAATACATGGACATAATAATTCAAAATAAATGCAAAAACATAAGAAAAACCTACATTAAATTAACAAAATAATATTAAACTTAAATAAAAACATTCTAGACATACTATAAAATCACATACTGAGTTTATATTAGTTTTTCAAAGTGTTTTAAGGCCTTGAAATTTTTTCCTTGTTTTGTTTTGGTTTTTTTTTTTTGAAATTTTGAGTTTTTGAAATTTTTATTATTATTTACATAAAAAAAATGTTACTTGTTTGCCCCTAACATGGTGTATAAGGACAAGCTCGTTCTTCTGGGGCATCTTCCATTGTACATGGATCAGCATGATTTCTACTTCATGGGAATTTTATCTTGATCTGATTGTCCAGCGTGGGTGAACACTAATGTTAAGCTGAAGTCATTCCTTAGCCCACTTTTGCGCATGAGGTCTATTCAGACCTTTCCTGCAAGGGTATGTGTACAACAATATATACAAGAGGTTGTGTACGTGTAAGAAATTATATGGGTGAAATGTGCACACATAAAGGATTATGTGTGTGACATGCATGCAAATGATTGCATACGTGGCATGTAAGCATAAGAATTATATGTAGAATAATATATACATAGGACATGGGTGTAAAACACATGTAAGGGAATTATGTGTGGATGGCGCATTACACCAAATTACATACAAAGAATTGTCTGTAAATTATTTGTGGCATCATATATAAAGAGTATGTGCAAAGATTTATCATGCCAAAAAAATTGTGGGTGTGTGACGCATGCAAAAAGTGCACATACAAGCCTCTATTTTAGAGTGTCTGGATTGTCTTGATGAGCTTTCAATGGTCTCTCAACAAAAGCATAATTGCTAAAAGATTAGAAATATAATGAGGCTTGATGGAACGGGCTAATGAATGATCGGATCGTCAAGGCTGTTGTGTCTGTAATAAGGCAAGCTCGGTCGGACCAGCAATAAGCACTTCAAAATTTAAGTCGGTAATGTTTTTAGAGAGATACTGTTAATGATTCAATACCTGGTTCCTTTGTGATTTAGGCTATTTATAGTATATGTGGAAAGCCACCTGTAAGCACTCGAGTGCTAGGAATGGATCTACTCAGGTGCAGAAAATAGATAGGAGGCAATGTGACAGAGTAGGTAGGAGGCATGGACTACTAGAATGTGTTAGTGGACTTTAACAATAGATATGCCCTATCAGTCCGATTGGGCAGCCTGCACCGCCAGCTCTTTAGGTGACTGCTCATCACGTGCCTGGCCTTGAGCTGTTTGGACTTTGATAAGTGTTGGGCCTTAGGCTGAAGATGGACAAGGCCTAAATAAAATTTTATAAAACATATTATTCCCTGCCCAGAATTTTTGTCCATATTTCATTTTTAGTCTATCTAAAATATTGTCCACTTTCCTTTTTTACAATATAATCAATTTATAAATTGTCCGTTATACTTCTATTTAATTTTATTTTATTAATTGCAATTTATATTTCCCATACTATGTTATTAATCATAATTTCTATAGTTTCAATAATATTTAATTATGCATTTTATATTTAGGATGGGTATAATACAAAAGTTATTGTAAAAAATTATCCATTAACTATAATAACTATAATTTCTTAATATGTGTAAAAAATGAAAGTCTAACAAAAATTATAAAACAAATGGAGTAATTAGAAAACTTATATTCATTAATTTGATAATTAATTAATTTTTCTTTAATTAAGATAATTATGAAATTTTTATACATAATTCAAGGTAATTCTTCAATATTATCTTTTTAATTTTAATTAGAGTAGAAGTTTAATTCTAATAAAAAAACATACGTACCCTTAATTAAACTATTATTAGCTGTACTTATATTTACAATAATTAGATAATTATAATTTTAAAAGATAATTATGAAATAATAATTAATATATTTATAACTGTTTTGATTTATTTTTTATAATCTTTTAGTATTACATTAATTTTTTTAATTTTTATTTATTTTTACTTCATGTATATATTATTATACCTGGCATTGCGTGATCTTATGGTTCTCACTTCGCGCAGCTTTGTTCCCTCACTTGGCCTTAGCGTGTCTTGTACTTAAGCTGTGCCCTCCATGCCCACCAGGCTCTTCAATAGATTCAATTTTTGTAACTTGTCTTTCAATTCCAATTTGAATCCCTCGATCTCAGTCCGCCGAAATGAAATCAATGGAATTCGTCCCCTCCACCTATATAATAAATATAGAAAACGTCTCCAGGCTCGTAACGTGCGCTTTCTTTTCACCTCGGTCTGTAGTGTTTGAATTAACGAAGATGGAGGACAATAGCATTTTGCAATTTGCATTTGCATTTGCATTACACCAAAAATAAAAAAAAATAAAAAATCTTTTTCTTGGCCCTAGCGTCTTCTCCTATATATTGTAATACATTTCCAAATCCAAAGATAATTTTTTATTTTGATGGAGGCAAGGTCATAGAAAATGAAATAAAAAATTACAATAACTTGTAAAAAATTCATTCACATGAAAATATAAATAAATACGAAATTTTCCTTTAAAGTATTGAGATCAATACAAATTTGTTATTTAAATTTATTTATTTAAATATGATAAAATATTAAAAATTATAAATATTTACTATTAATAGCTAATATGAAAATATGGTTCAAATTTATCTCAAATTATTGAAATGGTCAACATTTGCTGTTAAAGTATTGAATAAAATAAATCCGTATTATTTTAATATTTTGAGGAGCTATTTTTTGAAAAAAAAAAACAAATTTCAAAAGCAAATATGTATTATTTATAATAATTTAAGGGCAAATTTAGTTTTTATCATTACAAAATAAAGAACTCATTTAAATATTTTAGTTGAGTCAATTTTTAAAAAGTTAAACTTATAGAGTACTTTTCAATTTTTTTTTTAATTGAGTGGAGTCATTTTTGTTAAAAAAATGAAATTACAAAAGCTTTTTTAAATTTTTTTTTTGTAGTTGAGTCGGATTAATCATTTAAAAAAATAAAATTATAAAGGTCTTTTTTTTAAAAAAAAAATTATAATTGAGCGTGGTCAATTGACTCCACTTAATATGAGACAGCCATGTCTTTGCACATAGGAATATGCTTAACTTGTCCACAAATAATTTTTATTAATCAGTATATTAATTTTAATTAACCACTACATTGATTTCAATTTTTATTTGATTTTTTTGATTGATTAACCAATATGTTTTGGTTAATTTCTAAAAAAAAATAATATATAAATTGTAATAATTTTTTTAGTGGTTAAACTTTAAAAAATATAAATTAAATATAATATTTATTAAAAAAAATTTAAAAAAAATTCACAATTAATTATAAGAATTGAATATCTAACATTAAACTAACAATAAAGTATTTATTATACATATATAATGAATAAATTATTGTATATTTAAAAATAAAAATAAAATTAAATATAATGAATATTGACTAAAGGTTAATTATTTATTTTTAAAAATATAATTTATAATTCTAAATTATCAATTTAATTAATTTAAAAATCGGTTTAAATTAATTTTTTTATTTTTAATTGAAAAAAAAAAGTCGCCCCAAATTTCACCTGCTATATGTACATATACATTAAATATTCATGGTTGCCTATGGCTTGGTTGCCACGTTTACCAAAATATTGAAGATGTTTGTCTCTTTCTCTTGTCTGCTTTGAGATTTGTAAATTTTTATACTCTAAATAAATACTCATCCGTTACTTTTTATGTGTTATTTTAAAATAAAATTCAAATTTTATTTATCTGTTATTTCTATATTTTCAATACAATTTATTTTTTTTTTCAATTTATTTTTTTTCAATAAAAATTGACCAATTCGATTTAAATTTGTACATTAAATCACTTAATATATATTGAATTACTCAATTTTTTACTAAATTTAAACTTTATTAATATTTCTTAATTTTAGTGAAAATAATAAAAGTGACACATATTAAAAATCGGAGGGAGTAGTTAATAAGTATTACGATCATTAATTTTAAATATAGATTTGCAGTTCAACCTCGAAAGAAGAATTTATTAAAGGAATTCGTAAAAAAAATAAATAAATAAAAATATTAAAGGACAATGCATGCACTATACGTTGGAACTCTTAATTTCTTTTTACCTTGAAATTTTGATTTAAATATGTCGAAATAATTGATTCCATACAATTTTTTTAAAAAAAAAAATTTAGAAATTATTTAAGGTATTAAAAGAGATTGAAATATAATAATATTTTTAAAAATAAAACTTATATGAAATTAAATTTAATTTAATTGTTTGGACTTTTTTATGACTCGAAATTTAATTATAAATTTTATTTAAGAATTCATTTAATTCGATTCTAAATTGATATGAAATTAATGATTTGATGATAATCTGATCTATAATGATCCGTTTCACTATTGTATTTATTCAAATAACAAAAAAGGCACTATATATTTTATTTTTTTAAAAGAAAAAAGTCATAGCTAATTTATTTCACAATATCTGTTATTTTTTTTTATTTTCGTTAGAATTAAAAAATATTAATTAGGCCTAAATTTAAAATTAAATATAATAAATAATAACTAAATTATCCCTATTTTTATTATTTCAAAAATTATAATTTAAATATAATAGGTTAAATAACATTATAAATATAATATGAAATTAATATCGTATTAAAAATTGAAAAAAAAATTAATATTATATTGAAAATTTAAAAATAACATCTAAAATGGAATATGAAATTCTTTAAAAATGACAGTTATTAAGAAACGGAGGGAATATCTAACAAATACTTTTTTCTTTTTTTTTTATTTTATAATTATATCATTAGAGGTGAAAAAAAGATAAATTTTAAATTTTAAAAAATAATCAAATTCTTAATTATTTAAAATTTTAAAAAATAATTATATTTTTAACTGTTTGATTTAAAAATGATTCTTGGACGGATATTTTGAAAACATGATAGCTTCAATATGGTGTTATGTTAATGAACTACGTCACAACAGTAAGTGTCATGATAATTAGCTATTATTGTATGCCTTTATTGATTTGCCTCTATAAAATAATGATTCACTTTATGCCTAATCACTAATTTGCTCAAAATCATCCCAACGGAATACCATATATTACAAACTTTTTCTTTTAAAATAAAATAACATGGATATGGATGATTAGGTTCATGTCCCGTATCCTAAAAAGTAAAAATTTCTTTTAAGCTCCATTTTGAGTTGTTGTTTTTTTATTATTATTAGTAATTATTAAAATTTTCCAATAATAGATGAAATCCATCCTAACCTTTTATCACGATTTCAATTTAAATTTTGATCTTTCATTAATAATATTGTGTGAGAAATTGAATTGAGTGATAGATTGTGAGAATATTTGTAATTATTTTATATTTAATTGAATATTCGGTTCATTATGGACGATAAATTTAATGCATGATTCGATCTAAATATAAAATTAATACATAATTTTTTTTAAATTATCACTTTTTAATAAATTACATATGGAACTAATCAAATATTATATTAACTTCCTATTTTTTTTAAAAGTAAATAATACCCCTATACTATTAAAAATATCACATACTATCTTGAAATTATTAAAAAATGTCAAATTATTCCAATTATTGTTCACATGTCAAAAGTGTGTAATTTTTTACGTATCTTTATGAGAGGTAATTCAACATATTTAATAAGTTCAGGATATTAATTTGATATTCAATTAATTTAAAAATAATAAATTAAACAGTAATGATTTAGGATGGAATTTAAGTATAATATATATCAAAAGTTGGTATCAAATTAAAATTTAGGAACCGAAATGAATTTAATTTTTAGCCAAAGGTGCATTTTTGCCTTTAATGTTTTTTCAAATGTGCAAATTTGCGCTTAACGTTTATTTTGGAGTAAATTTGCTCCTAACTTTTATAAAATGGAAGATATTTGCTCCAGCCATCAATTACCGCTAACTTTAACCGCTAATTCGTTAGTTGACCGCTAACATAAATCGAGTAGGACACTTGTCACGCATTAATTGGACACGTCAGTAACACATGTCCAGCGCGTGAATCAAACGTTAGGTGCATTTTTGCCCCTAACATTTTTTCAAATGTACAAATTTGCCCTTAACATTTATTTTGGAGTAAATTTGCTTCTAATGTTTGTAAAATGTGAGATTTTTGCCTTTACTCCCAATTGCCGCTGATTTTGACTGTTAATACGTTAGTTGACTGCTGATGTGATCAAGTGGGATACATGTCGCGTATCCATTGGACACGTCAACGACACGTGTCCAGGGCGTGAATCACACATTTTAGGCTATGATGACCCCTCCCTCCCCTCCCCCTCCCCCTCCTCCGGCCAAATCAACTAGTCCTACACCACACCAATGTCTTCTCCCACGCCTATGAGGACTCCCCTGCCTATGAGGATGCCGATGCTTGCTCCTGCTGTAATGACCCATAGTGTACCTTAAAAGGATTTGTAATGTTAATTGTATTGTGAGGGTACAAGAGTAATAGTATAGGTATGAGTGTATGGAAAATGAAAGTGTAATTGAAAAGAAATATAAGTTGTGGAAGGAAAGAATTTAATTGAGAGACTTAATGGGAGTTTACCAAGGATTAATGGGGGTTTTAGTGGGTGTTTTTGAGTGCATTCCACGTGTGGAGTTTGGGCTTTGCCAACTCAGCTAATGGCATGCAATAAATAGCATTTGAGTGAGAGAAGTGTCCCATTCCTTGCATGCATTGGACCGGCCACCTCTCCATTTTATGCCTTTTCTATTTTTATTCTTCTTTCTGTTTTTTATCTTGTTCTTATTTCCTCTTCTTCTTCGTTGGTTTTTTCTAAAGATTTGAGTTGGATTGATTTGAAGAGATTAAGAGATAAATTGGAAAGGTAAGTGTAAGTTTAAGTTAAAGTTATCTCCTTTTACCTAGTTCTATTTTTGGTTTTGAGTTGGTTGATTTATGGATTAAGTGTGTGTTTTGATGGGTTTTGTGCAAGAAACTGTGGATAAGAGAAGAGATAAAGACAAAGACAATGTTTTAGCTTGAAGAGGAAAGTTGTCAAGCTTCATTTTGAGGTTTGGAATTTTATTGAATTGTTAATAGATGCATGCATGATTAGATTGGGGGAAAATTATAGGCTTTGGAAGAGTTCAACAGTTCTTTTCGTTGTTATATTGTACATGGATTAATATTAGTGAGTTAATGATGTTCTAGTGACCACTTGTAGTTGTATTATGATTTATTGAGTTGATGATGTTATATTGACAACTTAAAGTTGTATTAAGTTTTGATTAATTGCATGTTGAATATGTGCATGTTACAAATTGTGTATGAGGAAGTTATTCATATGTGATTTTTGTTTGAAGGCCATTTTGGCTAGATTTAGTGTTTGATTGATGATTTAGAAGTCATGCATGTGAGTATACTAAAGTGTATGAAGAGAGGTATTCGATTTAGGAGTTTGAACATGCAGTTCAGGCTCTATCGCGAGCGCGACGGAGTGCTCCGTAGGCAAAGGTTTGCCAGACCGTGTTCTGTCGCGAGTGCGAGATTTATTGCAGGCACGACATAAGTGTTTTGGTGTTCTATCGTGTGCGTGAGCTCTGCCGCAAGTGTGATAGAAAGTATATATGTGGCCTGTCGCGAGCGCGACATAGCTAGAAATCATGAATGCTAGTTATTTGTCCTAATTTGTATGTACTTTTGCATTGGATTATGAATGTTTATACGTATGGAAGTTTATGTGTTAACATAAGAAAGAATATATGAGATGCTTGGTGATTTTTGGTATGCTTAGTGTATAATATGAATTTAAGTTATTTGTCTATATTATAAGAATATGATGAATGAAGTTGAGCATGTTAAATATATAATGCTTTGGCATGTTAGATGAACAAATATGTATGTATGTTCATGGTTTGAGTTGGATGTGCAATGGTTTGAAAAGATGATCGAGTAATTGTAATGTACATGAAATAGTAAATAGAGTTTATATGTTAAGACTGAATTGTTCATAATAGTGGATAGATAAGTATACTTATAAAGGGTTAGAGTTTCGCAGCTGCTAGAGTTTAACACCATTTGGTGTCCAGAGTTTGTTACCTTTTGGTATCTAGAGATTTGAGACCTCGGTCTCCAAATATTCGATAGTGCTTGTCAGTATCCAGAGTATCTGTATCCACTATAGATGTGAATTCAAGCTATTATGTGCTATGATTGTATAAGAGATGTAATGAAGGCTATTGTATGTTAGTGATTAATCAAGAAATGCAGTGATATATTATATGTACATGTATATGGATATATGTGTGATCTAGGGATAAGCTATCACTTATTGTAAATGCTAAATGTTAGAACTAGAAGTTATGTACATAGAAGAGGTATATGCTAATGATAAAGTTATGTTATTTGTATGCTCATTTTGGAGTATTTGCTAATGAATGTAACTATGTGATAAACATGAGTACTATTGATATGTATATTGTGTGATTTTTTGTGACTTCGTTAGAAGTCTATTTGCTTTTGTTCATCCCCACTGAGCCTTTGCTCAGTACGAGTGTTTTCCCGTATAGGTTTGTAGGTTTGAGTATAGAGAGTTGTGTATCTGCAGGCCATTAGGAGTTAAAGCTTGGAGTTCTTTTTGTATATGAAATGATTCCTTTTGTAATGTTTAGTATAGAGATCATGTAAAGAATTTTGTATAAGAAGTGTAAAAGTTTTAAAAAATGACTATGTAATATGAAAGTTATGATATTATGTAATGTGATAACTAAAGTTTGTGTATGCATGTACAACCTTGTTTTAATAATGATACCCTGGTCGTTATTGTTTAAGCATATTGTGAGTGTTTATTCTTTGAATTGAACTGTTATGGGTGCATAGCGACTCGATATTCTTCCACGGGGTATTAGGGCGCCACACCTGCTCCGAGAATTAGACTGTCTGCCTTTGCTACGGCTTCGACATTCAGACCTCTAGCTCCTGCTCCTTCTCTTTCACCTTCGTCTTTCCTGCATTCTATTACATCTGACTTTCCATCTGATGCTCCAACTTCACCTGAAAACATTGTCTATTGAATAGATTTGGTTTTGCTGGATCTCTTGCCATTAGTGCATTCGCTGACATTTTTTTTAATCTACTTCTTTGTCGGCTATCGATTTCTTTGATTGAATCTTTGAATTGAAAAAAAATCGATGGCCAACAGAAAGGGTAGGAACGTGTGATTCACGCCCTGGACACGTGTCGCTGACATGTCCAATGGATGCACGACACGTGTCCCACTCAATTCACGTCAGCGGTCAAGTAATGTATTAATGATCAAAATTAGCGGCAATTGATGGCGGAATCAAAAATTTCTCATTACCTGAAAACATTGTCTATTGAATAGATTTGGTTTTGCTGGATCTCTTGCCATTAGTGCATTCGCTGACATTTTTTTTAATCTACTTCTCTGTCGGCTATCGATTTCTTTGATTGAATCTTTGAATTAAAAAAAAATCGATGGCCAACAGAAAGGGTAGGAACGTGTGATTCACGCCATGGACACGTGTCGCTGACATGTCCAATGGATGCACGACACGTGTCCCACTCAATTCACGTCAGCGGTCAAGTAATGTATTAATGATCAAAATTAGCGGCAATTGATGGCGGAAGCAAAAATTTCTCATTTTACAAACGCTATGGGCAAATTTATACATTTAGAGAAACGTTAAAGGTAAAAATATATCAAACGTTTGATTCACGCGCTGGACACGTGTGTTGACGTATCCAATATATGCATGATACGTGTCCCACTCGATCCACGTTAACGGTGAACTAACGAATTAACAGTTAAAGTTAGCGATAATTGATGATAGGAACAAAAACCTTTTATTTTACAAACGTTTAGGTCAAATTTATTTTCAAATAAATATTAAGTACAAATTTAAACATTTAAAAAAATATTAGGGACCAAAACGCACCTATAACCTTAATTATTTTTCCTATAATTTCTCTCAAGAAAAGAGAAAAAAGAGGCCTCAAGTCGTAAAAGCAAAATTCGGTAGTGGCAAACACCATCCAAATAAACAATGACCCAAAGGTCCCATTTTTGCCTGCAAAAGCAAATTAGTAATATTCTGAATACAGTATCAACTAATCCCAATGCGCTCTTCTTCCCTTTTTTTTATGCACTGCTCTTTCTCTAGTCCCCATGCACCTCTCATCCAACAAAATCACTCTTCATACCTCACTTCTAAAATCTGACTTCTTTTTTTCTTTTCTGGGTTTGTCTCCATACCTTCTCTGCTGCCACTTCCAATGGAAATATTCCATCTCTTGTACTTGAAGGTCTTTTTGGCCTTCATTTTTTCTGCTGTTGTTTTAGCTACTGATCCTTACTCTCAAGCCCTTTTGAGCTTGAAATCTGAGCTTCTTGATGATGACAACAGTTTATCTGACTGGTTATTGCCTAATCCTGGTGGAGGCTCTTCAATCAAAATCCATGCTTGTTCTTGGTCTGGTGTTAAATGCAACAAGAATTCAACAGCTCTTATTGCTCTTGACCTTTCTTTGAAGAATCTTGGTGGGGCATTGCCAGGTAAGCATTTTGGTGTCTTCACTGAACTTGTTGATCTCAATCTAAGTTACAACTCATTCTCTGGGCAACTTCCAGTTGAAATTTTTGACCTCACTAATCTAAGAAGCTTAGATTTTAGTAGAAACAATTTTTCTGGCCAGTTTCCAGATGGGATTTCTAGTCTTGAAAACCTTGTTGTTCTTGACGCTTTTAGCAATAGCTTCTCAGGGCCATTGCCAGTTGAAATTTCCCAACTGGAATATCTCAAGATTCTCAATCTTGCTGGGAGTTATTTTGAAGGACCAATTCCACCTGAATATGGTTCTTTCAAGAGCCTGGAGTTTATTCACCTTGCAGGCAATCTCCTGGGAGGTAATATACCTCCAGAATTAGGCAGACTGAAGGCAGTGACCCACATGGAGATTGGGTACAATTCCTATGAAGGTAGTATCCCATGGCAGTTGGGTAACATAAGTGAGCTTCAATACCTTGATATAGCTGGAGCTGGTCTATCTGGGCCAATACCTAAGCAACTCTCCAATCTCACCAAGCTTCACTCACTATTCCTCTTCAGAAACCAGCTCACCGGATTGGTTCCCTTGGAGTTTGGCAAAATATTTCCACTTACTAGCTTGGATCTTTCTGACAATCTACTTTCTGGGCCAATCCCAGAGAGTTTTGCAGAGTTGAAGAATCTTAGGCTGCTAAGTCTTATGTACAATAAAATGAATGGCACTGTCCCACAAGGCATTGCACAGCTTCCATCACTTGATACTCTCTTGATTTGGAATAATTTCTTTTCTGGATCACTTCCTGAGGATTTAGGTAGGAATTCAAAGCTCAAATGGGTGGATGTTTCCACCAACAATTTGGCGGGTAGCATTCCACCTGATATTTGTGCAGGAGGTGTGTTATTCAAGTTGATCCTCTTTTCCAATAATTTTAGTGGTAGCCTTTCTCCTTCCATTTCCAATTGTTCTTCCCTTGTTCGTCTTCGAATTGAGAACAATTCCTTCGCTGGTGAAATCTCTCTGAAATTCAACCATCTACCTGATATCACATACGTGGACCTATCCATGAACAAGTTTACTGGTGGTATTCCTATACATATCTTTCAAGCTTCACAGCTTCAATACTTTAATATCTCCAATAATCCAGGGCTTGGAGGTATTATCCCTGCACATACATGGTCTTTGCCACATCTTCAGAACTTCTCAGCATCAGCTTGTAATATTTCAGGCCATCTTCCTCCTTTTCACTCCTGCAAATCTGTTTCTGTCATTGAACTAGACAGGAACAATCTGGCAGACAATGTGCCAGCTAGCATTTCTTACTGCCGGGGTCTTGTGAACTTGGACATAGCTTACAATAAGTTTACAGGCAATGTACCTGAGGAGCTTGCTACTCTTCCAGCTCTAAGTTTCGTAGACTTGTCACAAAATAACTTCAGTGGTCCCTTCCCAGTGAAGTTTGCTGACTCGTCAAGCTTAGTACTATTGAACGTGTCCTTCAACTATATCTGGGGATCGATACCCTCCAATAAGTTGTTTAGATTGATGGGAAGCAGTGCATTTGCTGGAAATGAGAAGCTGTGTGGAGCACCCTTGCAACCATGTCATGCTTCAATGGCAATATTTGGCAGCAAAGGCACAAGAAAGCTTACATGGGTTCTGCTGCTGTGTGCAGGGGTGGTTATGTTCATTGTGGCATCAGCTTGGGGGATAATTTATATCCGAAAAGGCAGTAAAGGCCAATGGAAAATGGTCTCATTCAGTGGACTCCCGCGATTTACTGCAAATGATGTCTTCAGGAGCTTTAGTTCCACAGAATCAAGTGAAGCAGTTCCACCACTATCAGCTTCAGTTTGCAAAGCAGTTCTGCCTACAGGAATAACAGTCTCAGTCAAAAAGATTGAATTAGAAGCGAAAAGAGTGAGGATGGTGACAGACTTTATAACGCAGATGGGGAATGCAAGGCACAAGAATTTGATTAGATTACTGGGATTTTGCTATAACAAGCAACTGGTTTACCTCTTGTATGACTACCTGCCTAATGGGAATTTAGCTGAGAAAATTAAAATGAAGAGAGATTGGGCAGCCAAGTACAAACTTGTGATTGGCATAGCAAGGGGACTTTGCTTCCTTCATAATGACTGTAATCCAGCAATTCCCCATGGAGATTTGAAGTCAAGTAACGTAATGTTTGATGAGAATATGGAACCTCATTTGGCTGAATTTGGGGTTAAGTATCTTACAGAAATGGCTAAAGGCTCATCTCCAGCAACAATGTCCATAAAAGAAACAGGTATGCCTTAACGTATAGCGTGTCCATGTTATGGATGCTTTGGATTTTACAAATATTCCTCTTTTTAGAAATCAGAATCCATTTGCTTTCACAAGCCAACTTTTACATCAAGCAGTCATACATTGATTTAAGTTGCAAGAATGTAGAGAAAACAAGTAAAAGGAAAAAAGTGGCAAAAGTTTTTTTGTAGCCAAATTACAAAGAGTCCAACCAAGAAAGTCTTTCTTTGCTCAACTACAACGACTATTTTAGTCAACATTCTTAATACTCATTTCTTAAAGCTACAGTTTATATTATTTGATTTGTGAGTGATACTATTTGGGCAGGTGAATCTAGTAGCAGCATAAAGGAGGTCCTCTACATGGATATATACAGTTTTGGAGAGATTATTTTGGAAATCTTGACAAATGGTACACTTGTGAATATGGGAGGAAGCACACAGAGCAAGCCTAAGGAGATCCTCTTAGGAGAAATTTATACTGAAAATGAAGCTGGTTCTTCTTCTGAATCAATTAGAGAGGAGATAAAACTGGTTGTTGAAGTTGCATTGCTCTGCACAAGAAGTAGGCCAGCTGATAGGCCATCCATGGAAGATGTACTCAAGCTTTTATTGGGGTTCAATTCACGGAGAAAATAACAGAATTCACCTAATATACAGACTAATAGATATTATGGACATAACAAGTAGATAGCAGATATGGGTGTCTGTGGTTCATATGGTCCATTGTTTGTTTGTTTGATAATTGCCAGAAATGGTCTGCTGTAATATAGTGGCATATAAGTTTGTGTACTTTTTTAAGAATATCTTTAATAAAAATTAATTATTTAGTTAATATTCTTATTTTAGTGATTGGAGTAAAAATTTTTTTAGAGCAAATTGATTTTTGGAGATAAATTCTGCTGAAATCTTTAAGGAATTAAAGCCAGTTATCAGGGTTAATTTAATTCTTAGTTAAATAACTATAGTCAATTTAATACTATAGTCATAACAAGATAATACAACTATTATTTTGTGTCAATGAAGTTATAATGGTCGTATGTGGAAGGTTTCGGTCGCTGGTAGAAAAATTTCATTGGATTGCGAATTGAAAGGCAATTATAACTCAATTTGCAATGCAACTTCAGTAATTAGAAACTTTATTTTATTGTAACCACAATGTTAAACTGATCATAATTATTGTTGGAATAGTAAAATTAACCCCTTGTTATCCGGATGAAATAAAAAAAAAAGGGAAAAAGAAAAAGAGAGTGCAGGAGTAGACAGAAATAAAGAGAAAAAACAGATGTAAAGTAGTAATAACATAAATAATGATTGTTAAGGTTGCAATAACAGTGAAAAAGACGGCAAAACTAGGGAGCTATAGTTGGGCTTGATCACATACCGAGGTTTTCATAATTACAAGTAAATTCATGCTTTGCTTAAGCCTAATGAGGGAAATACAACTTTTATATCCTTGGATTGGCAAGTTTTCCCCTCCATTTCACCTTACTTTCAATTTAACAATTTAAATTTCAAATACTCTAATTTTGAAACTCCGTTAATTTTAACGAAACAATGGCTTCACATATAATCGTGAAACTCCTTTCACAACTTTCTCTTTCTATTATTTCGGTTGGATTTTCTCCCTAATATTCTCTCTCTCTCTCTCTCTCTTTTTTTGTTCATATATATCAATTAATTGATACCACAGTCGGGATCCGGTTAAAAAAAATTCTTTTTATTTCATAAAAACCACAATTTTTAAAAAATTATTACTAAAATTATGTTAACCGCAAAATTGTAAGTCGAATGTCGAAATGTCAAAATTTTCCAAAAATAATATGTGAAACTTTTCAAAACACGCGATATAAATATTTTAAATTGATGTGACTTACTATGCTTTGGAGCCGGATTCTTTATTTTCCGGTTAAAATAATTTCAGCGATAATATTTCAAAAATTAAGATATTTGTGTAAAATAAAAATTTATTTTATGATTGAATCGTTATTGAAGTATAAATTCAGTAATATTGATGAAATTAATCCCTTGTTTATCGTATAAACTAAAAAATTTTCCATTTTGAAATCCGTATGTTGCATAAATATTTTTTTTCTTTTTCTGCATAAACTGACATTGAATTTATCAAATTTATGCGTTTTGTAATTTTCTACATACCATTCTTGCTTTTTTATGCAAAAGTTTATACTTTATAATCTTGTGCATTTTCCGAATTTTTGTAATTTTTTGAATTTTCTGATCTGCATCTTCTGCATAAATGTATTGGTTGTTTCTGCATAACTCTGCACTTTCTATCATAATTTTTTTACATGGTATTTTATTTCATAGTTCTTATCAATGTTATTAAAACCGGACCGGCTAAAGAACCGGCAAGGCTGAGGGTTCGTGGTTCAACCGGGTTTTTTTCTATTTTTTAAAATATTATTAATTAGTATAATTTTTATAAATAATACTATATAAACACTCAAATAAAAACAAAATTTATCAAAATATTTAACATATAACACAAATATACTAATAATAAGTTATAAAATATATTAAATATTCACTAAATATAAGTTTTAAATATTCAAATAAATTCATTTTACATTATATATATTTAAAAAAAATAATTTTCACCACGCATTATCATTGTCATTTTCACCGGACTTTTTTTTATAAAGGGTGTATTTTAAAAAAATATTTTATTTTATTTATTTTTTTAATTTTGGAGGTTTTCTTTTTTTTTAAAAAAATTAATTTTATTTTTTTATTTCGATTATGTCATTAGCAGAAATATATTTTTTTATTTTTCATAAATTTTTTATGTACAATACATTTTTATTAGAATTAGAATTTTTATTTCAATTATATAGTGTATTATCTAAAAAAAAATATTATTTAGATGGAAGGAGATGAATTGAGAGATTTTTTTTATAAATAATGTATTTTAAAAAATAATTTGAGTTTTGGGGTGTTTTAAAAATAATTTGTGTTTTTAAAAAATTATTTTTTATTTAAATCCGGTTTTTCCGGTTTCCCCGGTTTTGTCCGGTTTTTTCCCAGTCGGTTTTATATGGTTGCACCAACCGGTTTCCAGTCCGGTTCGCGGTGTAACCGATCGAACCGGCCGTTCCGGTCCGGTTTTAATAACATTGGTTCTTATCCAAAACTCAAGAATTATGCAAAATGGTGCAATTTAAAATTAACAATTTGGTGATTCTACATTATTTTTTAAAAATTATCTTTACCCTTTAACATTTTAACCTTTTTTTATTATTATTATATTATTTAATATTTTAACTATCCAAAAAAGACCTATTTTATATTTTAATATGTCTGAATTAGTTATGTAATTTTTAAGCTAAAACTTTATAAAAATGAATAAAGAAACAATAAAGAGAAATATGATCTAACCCGAGCCTTTAGACCACTTCAATACCCCAAACTAGCATCCTTTCTCTTCATTAATACAAGTCAAAGCATTAGACAACGCAATAGCATAAATATGCGGAGGTAGAACACTCCAACAAAAAAGGTTTGTATATAATAAGGTTACTCTTGCTAGATAATACAAATCCAAAAAAAAGGACAAACTTTGAAAATGATTGTTCAGAAAGTAGGTGTGAGTAAAAAAATCAATAGACTTGGTTAACCGAAAAAAAAATTCGAAATCGAACCGATGGACTGGTTAACCGATTGTAATGGACTGGTTAATGGTTAGTGCTTTGAAAAAACCTATATTAATGGACTGTTTAATGGTTTTTGACTCATGTGACTGGTTAACCGAACCGAAACCGAATTTTTAGTTAATTTATTAATTTATTAATAATTTATAACAATTTATCCTAATTAAAAGTGATAATGTACTTTTTTTTTCATTATACTAATTATTTTTAAGTTTTTAAGTTTTTTTAATTGGCTATTTGTAAGTATAACAATTTATCTAATTAAAAATGATTATGAATCAGTTAATATATTTACTTATTAAATATTAATTTTTTTAAAAAAATTTGCTTATATCCACCAAATATTTTTATTTTATTAATAATAATGTTATATTATAGTGAAAAAATTTTAATTTTTAAGTATCTTGAACATTTTAATTTTATTTATGAATATATTTATAATTATAGTGGTTAACCGAAAAATATTGTGTAACCGATCCGAAAATTCGAAACCGATGGACTGGTTAACCGATGATAATGGACTGGTTAATGGACTGGAATTTCGAAAAACCGATATTAATGGACTGGAGCTAATGGCCTGGTTAACCGACCATGCTCACCCCTATCAGAAAGTATAATTAGAAATCATAAAATCCAATTCCGATTAGGAAAAATTATTTGACGTAAGAGCTCTATATAACTTTTGACAATTCATATCCACTACAATTTTATCAAAATTATGGGGTTGATTTCACTCACGGTCACTCAATTTATTACTTATCGCGCAAAAGTAACCGACTTTTTTTTTTTACTTAAATGTCACTGAACTTTTAACATTTTTGCAAAAAAGTCATTTTGACTAGAATCTGGCGATAACTCTCGGCGGATTGATGACATGGCATGTCATGTCAGAAACTACATGTCGTTTAACAATATCTATAACAAATGCTACATCTAAATCAATTTCACTTACGATCACTAAACTTATCATTTATCGCGCAAAAGTAACCAATTTTCTTTTTATCCAACTTAAATGTTACTGAACTTTTAATATTTTTTCAAAAAAGTCATATATTTACTATTCGTTACCATGTGTCATATGTTATGTCATCAATCCGGTAAGGGTTCTCGCCGAATTCCGGTCAACATGACTTTTTTGCAAAAATGTTAGAAATTTAGTGACATTTAAGTAAGAAAAAAAAAGCCGGTTACTTTTATTCGATAAGTGATAAGTTAAGTGATCATGAGTGAAATTGACCCCAAAATTATGAGATTTGAGCCAAGGAAAAATCGAAAAAACTTCAACAACCACAAAAGAAAAGCAAGCCAGAGAAGAACTTTGAAATTTCCACCACAAACTCATCCAAATATTTATTTAAGCTCAATATTTAAAAATCTTCAAAGGTCATGCATAGTTTACATTAATGAACTAAGCACTACCACCATCTAAACAGAAAAAGATTCAACATTTTGTACGTTAAATCACTAACGAAGGCACTGTCGAAGGTCGAAGGAAAAATATGCAATTTACCCTTTATTTATTATTTTTAAAAATTTCATATGTATTTTAACATGAAATCAAGATGAATTTATGATTTAGCCTTATAAAAGCTTTTATTTTACGATTTGCCCTTCTAAAGTTTTTAACTTCGTTTTGACCGTCCTCTCTTCATTTTGCATCTATCTCTATTGTAAAGGGTTCAACTGAGACGGAATCTCAACATCTCTCAATTTTGATCATCAACTTAATTACTCCTGTTAAATTAAAGTTTATTGAAAGATTCTTTGAAAAGGAAAAAGGAAATGGATGAAAAGAAAATAAGAAATCAGCCCAACAAAGAATAAATTCCCCACCATAATCTTATTAGTGAAGCTTGTAGAGTATTTTATGTACATTCTTTAAGGCATCTTAAGCTAAAATTCTCCACTACATTCTCTCAAAACTTTTTTTTTTTGGGTAGGTTTTGTTAATTTAAAGGGAAAACAGAAGACTGGATCGGATCCAATGAGACACAAGCTATAAGAAACATGACAAGTGTTTTTATTTATCTTTAAGAAATTAAAGTAATTTACAGTTATCAATGATATTAAAGATTGGAGCATGATAAATGGATATAACACCATGTACATAAGTTTAACATAATATAATGACTATAATATCCTTAATGAAATTTAATCCAAAAATACCACTTTTCCTACATTTCTTTGTCAGCTTCTCTCCATTACAACATTTATTTGTCCGAATTTAAAAAACAAAACTACCATGACAAGTTGATGTTGATAACAATCTTTTACCTCTTTTTGCTATAATTTCCATCATATCTATATTCCTAATGCTTTTTTTTTTTAATTAAAATATTTCTAATGCTTAAATATGAGACTATAACTGTTAATGAGCGATTTTTATTTTTATTTTTTCATATTTAATTATAATTTAAATTGCAATTTTATCATCGTAAAAAAAATCCTTTTTTTTTATAAAAAAAAGTGAAAATATTAAATTTTAAAATTAACTAAACTTAATTATGTGACATAGGCTTTATATGATTATATTGTAGTTGATTTTTAATGTCACAATAGTAGAAATTTAGACTACGATCTTAATTTGAACACTAATGATTTTGAAATTAATGAAATATTCTCTTCTAAAGCATGAGATCATAATTGATGTCTATTTGTAAGATCAATTAAACAAACTTTTCTATAGCCTTATCAACACTACTAGACATTAAATTAAATTATACTTAAGGAGATGGATTCTTAAAGGAGATTTTCAAACATATTACTAATTAATTGTTCTGTCTCAGATAAGCCACTAAAGTTTTAAGCTCGAATTCACGAACAATCTTTTCAAACTTATTACGGACACCCTTTTCAAATTTTTTCAACTTTGTCATAGTATAGGAACTTACAATATGACAAGGAATATAGAAGCTTACATTAACACTCAAAAATTTACAAGAAAATTTCAGGTTAATTTCATTCATGATAACTGAATTTTTACCCAAATTATGCAAAAGTTGTAAAAGAATTTTTTTTTAAAAAAAAAATTACGGAATTTAGTACTTGTATACAAAAAAAAAATTACTTTGATCGGTTTGAAGTGAACGACTAGCCAGAAAGTTCAGTTGGCATGCCCAGTCAACCTCTCTTGCACACATGTCATCCTAAATAATGCCACGTTAGCATGCCACATGGCAGAGTTGACACGTAAGCTGCCATATGGACGTGTCAACTGCTGTGTGTTGCCATGTGGCATGCTAGTGGGCATGATGACGTGGCATAGACTGTACCTAAGAACCCATGGACATTAAACACGTGTCTCCATGACAGTGGTTTAAAAAAGGACACACATGAGCTTTAATTACTGTAAAATCTGTCAATTATTCAAGGCAACCAATAATAGTATGACACGTGTAATTTAAATTAAAAAAAAATTAGAAGTGCAAATTTTTAAATTTAGACCACATATTAAAAAGCAGAGTTAATTATACATTATCAACCTATCTAAATATATAATAAGCAAATTTTCTAAGCACAGCCATATAATATGCACAATTTAAGAGGTATCATTGTCAACCTGTGTAAATAAACAAAAAAGGCACAGACACTTGTCATAATAGAAAATGCACCAAAAGGCACCACTTTTCAGTTTGTCATAAGCGCCCCCCCCCCCCCCCCCCCCCCCCCCCCCCCCCCCCAAAAGGGGAATTCAACCCCTAAAATGTATTGGATATTGCCACCTAATAAAAAATATTAACGTTGTCCACCCAAGCAACCTTATACATAATTGCAGGAATCTAATGAAAATAGAAATCAATATTCTATCTGCAATGCAATTTTTTAGTTAGGAGTAGGCTCCATGGCAGTACCCCTTGTTCCTCTTGATGTCTTCTTTAATGAACTTATTACATCATCTTGCAAATATCTAGACTTGACTTATCTCGCTCTCTTGGTTAGTTTGGGAACTACATAACCTCTATCTACTAGGACTTGTTTCCTCTTCCTTTCATTTGGTTGGATTTCAATTTGGATGACTTAAGATTGCACTTGAGATTCATTGATGACAACACTTTCATGTGTTGGTTGATTATCCTTTAACATAGCAATTATAACAACTAATTAAATAAAGCACTTGAAGCAAAATAGTCAGTAAGTAAACTAATAAATTAATAAGTTAAATTGAAGGACACAAGGCAAACTTCATAATATGCAACATAACCTGACAAGCTGCTGTTCCAATAGGGTTGTCGCAAAAAATTTCATTATAGACATGGTTGATTTTCTACACATTACAATGCATATAAGATATATGTTCATCAAAGCAATAATTAACTTTAAATTAAAGAATATTATCGAAATTTATATCACTTATTTCTTGGTCTTTATTTTCAATTACTGGATCAGTTTGGAAATTTATTTCCAAGTTGTCATACCCCCCATTGTTAATAGCTGTTATTTTGCAACCCACTTAGAATGTCCTCTTGAATTATGTCATATTGCATGGAAGATTGAATAAGTCATATTAACAATTCCTTTCTTGGAAAGTTTATGCCTTCCACTTGCTCCTATATTTTCTTTAACTTACTTAATTTCTTCAGGTTCCAATCTCTTATTATTTACTTTCCTCCCTATCTTACTATTGACAGCCTTAGGAGCAATGATATCACCACCATCTACAACTCTTAGCCATAAATCCATAAGATTGGCTGGGTTGATAAAATGGCCATGCACCTTTATGAAAGTCTCCACATAGTAGTACTTGTGCACATCGTGCTCAAAATTTTCTTTGTTATGTACAATTGGACATATTACATGTACACAAGGCAATCCTGTTAAGTCCCACCTCCTATAAGCACACTTACATGCCTCCGTATCCACTATAAATTTGCTTTTTTGTCCATTCACTTCCACTTTTGCCTCTATATTAGCATTTAAGTTAAACGCTTTGAGTTTGGACCATTCAAAGAAATCTGTTAATGGGTTGCATTTATAATCACAAGTGTCTAATAAGGAATGATAATATCAGGAACTGGAAATGCTCTTATTATTAAAAATAAATTCTTAGACCTTATGTAAATTCAAACAAGAATAAAATCAATAAATGCTTTGATATTAATGTCAAAGCAATAAATCAAGAAAGTACAATATATAACACCAAATTCAGAGGAAAAAGAAGAATGTGTTACTTGGGATAAGAATTGATAACCATAGCAGAGAAGTGCTAAGCTGGGCTCTTATTAAGGTTACTGACCCTGGAGATAGTGTTATTGCTATTCATGTTTATCGAACCAACAAATGTCAATGAAATATATTATTGGATGAATGTTTCTCAAACCTAAATTTGGCATATTAATTCACAATTGGAGTTCGCAATTATGCGAAGTAATGCACCATTTTGGCATTTTAGTTAGACAACATAATCATAGCCCATTAAATTAAACAAATAATAACCAAGAGTAATAGCCCATTAATAATAATAGCCCATTAATTAAGAGCTCATGTTCCTACAAATCAAGAAGCCACAATAATAAAATATTAAAAAAAACTAAGGCAATCACATCAATCCACAGACTAAGATAATCTTTAAAATACAAAGTTAAAAGTTAACCTAAATCTTTAACTCCAATCCTGGTCAAACCTAACTCCCAATTACAGAAAACCCTAACTCCTTTAAAATTAGTAACAATTAATAGATATATCATAAATCCAACAAATAAAAAACTTATACATAAAAAAAAACAAATTTAATGTTAAAATATATCACCTTCAGGTAATATAGCTTCTCTATCTCCATCATAAAGAAATTATTAGAGTTTCTATATTCCTAATGCTTTTTTTTTAATTAAAATATTTCTAATGCTTAAATATGAGACTATAACTGTTAATGAGCGATTTTTATTTTTATTTTTTCATATTTAATTATAATTTAAATTGCAATTTTATCATCGTAAAAAAAAATCCTTTTTTTTTTATAAAAAAAGTGAAAATATTAAATTTTAAAATTAACTAAACTTAATTATGTGACATAGGCTTTATATGATTATATTATAGTTGATTTTTAATGTCACAATAGTAGAAATTTAGACTACGTACGATCTTAATTTGAACACTAATGATTTTGAAATTAATGAAAAATTCTCTTCTAAAGCATAAGACCATAATTGATGTCTATTTGTACGATCAATTAAACAAACTTTTCTATAGCCTTATCAACATTACTAGACATTAAATTAAATTATACTTAAGGAGATGGATTCTTAAAGGAGATTTTCAAATATATTACTAATTAATTGTTCTGTCTCATATAAGCCACTAAAGTTTTAAGCTCGAATTCACGAACAATCTTTTCAAACTTATTACGGACACCCTTTTCAAATTTTTTCAACTTTGTTATATTATAGGAACTTACAATATGGCAAGGAATATAAAAGCATACATTAACACTCAAAGATTTACAAGAGAATTTCAGGTTAATTTCACTCATATTTATTGAATTTTTACCAAAATTATACAAAAGTTATAAAATAATTTTTTTTCTCTTAAAAATCTCTGAATTTAGTACTTGTATACAAAAAAAAAAACTACTTTGATCGGTTTTTAGTGAAGGACTAGCCGGAAAGTTCAGTTGGCATGTCCAGTCAACCTCTCTTGCACATATGGCATCCTAAATAATGCCACATGGCAGAGTTGACACATAAGCTGCCACATGGACGTGTCAACTGCTGTGTGTTGCCATGTGGCATGCCAGTGGACATGATGATGTGGCATAGACCATGGGCATTAGACACGTGTCTCCATGACAATGGTTAAAAAAAGGACACACGTGAGCTTTAATTACTGTAAAATCTATCAATTATTCAAGGCAACCAATAATAGTATGACACGTGTCATTTAAATTTAAAAAAAAAATTAGAAGTGCAAGTTTTTAAATTCAAATCACATATTAAAAAGCAGAGTTAATTATACATTATCAACCTATCTAAATATATAATAAGCACCTTTTCTAAGCACAACCATATAATATGCACAATTTAAGGGGTATCATTGTCAACCTATGTAAATAAACAAAAAAGGCATGGACACTTGTCATAACATAAAATGCACCCAAAGGCACCACTATTCAGTTTGTCATAAGCCACCCCCCCCCCCCCCCCCCCCCCCCCCCCCCCCCAAAAAAAAAAGGGAATTCAACCCCTAAAATGTATCATATATTGCCACCTAATAAAAAAATATTAACATTGTCCACCCAAGCAACCTTATACATAATTGCAGGAATCTAATGAAAATAGAAATCAAGTTCCATTTGCAATGGAATTTTTTAGTTAGGAGTTGGCTCCATGGCAGTACCCCTTGTTCCTCTTGATGTCTTCTTCAATGAACTTATTACATCATCTTGCAAATATCTAGACTTGACTTGTCTCCCTCTCTTGATTAGTTTGGGAACTACGGAACCTCTATCTACTAGGACTTATTTCCTCTTTCTTTCATTTGGCTAGATTTTAATTTGGGTGACTTAAGATTGCACTTGAGATTCATTGATGACAATGCTTTCATGTGTTGGTTGATTATCCTGTAACATAGAAATTAT
This sequence comes from Excoecaria cochinchinensis, assembly GCA_947683425.1. Classification (NCBI taxonomy): domain Eukaryota; kingdom Viridiplantae; phylum Streptophyta; class Magnoliopsida; order Malpighiales; family Euphorbiaceae; genus Excoecaria; species Excoecaria cochinchinensis. The sequence goes on from CANTUQ010000105.1 coordinate 8,608,907, forward strand.
AACAACTAGTTAAATAAAATAATTGAAGCAAAATAGTTAGTAAGTAAACTAATAAATTAATAAGTTAAATTGAAGGACACAAGGCAAACATCATAATATGCAACATAACCTGACAAGCTGTTGTTCCAATAGGGTTGTCGCAAAAAATTTCATTATAGACTTGGTTGATTTTCTATACATTACAATGCATATAAGATATATGTTCATCAAAGCAATAATTAACTTTAAATTAAAGAATAATATCGAAATTGATATCACTTATTTCTTGGTCTTGATTTTTAATTACTAGATCAGTTTGGAAATTTATTTCCAAGTTGTCATACTCCCCATTGTTAATAGCATGTTGTTTTACAACCCACTTAGAATGTCCTCTTGAATTATGCCATGTTGCATGGAAGATTGAACAAGTCATATTAACAATTCCTTTCTTGGAAAGTTTATGCCTTCCATTTGCTCCTCTATTTTCTTTAGCTTGCTTAATTTTTTCAGGTTCCAATCTCTTATTCTTTGCTTTCCTCCCTCTCTTACTATTGGCAACCTTAGGAGCAATAATATCACCACCATCTACAACTCTTAGCCATAAATCCATAGGATTGGTTGGGTTGATAAAATGGTCATACACCTTCATGAAAGTCTCCACATAGTAGTACTTGTGCACATAGTGCTCAAAATTTTCTTTGTTATATACAATTGCACATATTACATGTACACAAGGCAATCATGTTAAGTCCCACTTCCTATAAGCACACTTACATGCCTCCGTATCCACTATGAATTTGCTTTTTTGTCCGTTCACTTCTACTTTTGTCTCTATATTAGCATTTAAGTTAAACGCTTTGAGTTTGGACCATTCAAAGGGAATTTGTTAATAGGTTGCATTTATAATCACAAGTGTCTAATAAGGAATGATAATATCAGGAACTAGAAATGCACTTATTATTAGACATAAATTTTCAGACCTTATGTAAATTCAAACAAGAATAAAATCAATAAATGCTTTGATATTAATGTCAAAATAATAAATCAAGAAAGTACAATATATAACACCAAATTCAGAGGAAAAAGAAGAATGTGTTACTTGGGGATAAGAATTGATAACCATAGCAGAGAAGTGCTAAGCTGGGCTCTTGTTAAGTTTACTGAACCTAGAGATAGTGTTATTGCTAGTCATGTTTGTCGAACCAACAAATGTCAATGAAATATACTATTGGATAAACGTTTTTCAAACCTAAATTTGGCATATTAATTCACAATTGGAGTTTGCACTTACGGGAAGTAAGGCACCATTTTGGCATTTTAGTTAGACAACTTAATCATAGGCCATAAAGTTAAACAAATAATAACCAAGAGTAATTAAGAGCTCATGTTCCTACAAATCAAGAAGCCACAATAATAAAATATTAAAAAGAACTAAGGTAATCACCTCAATCCACAGACTAAGATAATCTTTAAAACACAAAGTTAAAAGTTAACCCAAATCTTAAACTCCAATCCAGGTCAAACCTAACTCCCAATTATAGAAACCCCTAACTCCTTTAAAATTAGTAATAATTAATAGATATATCATAAATCCAACAAATAAAAAACTTATACATAAAAGAAACAAATTTAGTGTTAAAATATATCACCTTCAAGTAATATAGCTTCTTTATCTCCTACATTAACATCTTGACATGTGTCATCAACTTTATCACCATCAGCACAAAGTTCACCATCTCTTGACCGCCATTTACAACAGTATCTTGTTGCCCATTGTCATCAAAATCAGTATCACTTTCATAACCAACATCACCATCTACAATAGCATTGTCTTGCACAGTAGGGTTATCAAAATTTGCATAATCTTCATAACCAACATCATTATCACCATCTACACTAGCATTGTCCTATGTATCATCATCATTGTTATCCTCTTTATCTTCATTTCTTTGTTCCTCATTGTCTTCATCCTCTTGTTCAACTTCTTCATTATCATTATCATCATCTTTGTATGCTTGTATTCCATCCTTATTCTCATAATTATTCCTATCATTTACTACTTTCATAACTTGAATATAACCATCAAGAGTCACACTTGGTTGACCAAACTCTACGTATTCTCATAATTATTCCTGTTATTCACTACTTTCACAACTTGAATATGACCATCAGGATTCACACTTGGTTAACCAACTCCATGTATTCTCTATACTACCTCTTCACTAGTTCTGAAATACCATTATCCATTTGCTTTGTTACCTCTTTATTCCCGCTAACCTAGCTTTTTCTAAATCCTTGGCTAACAACACTTTAGTAGGCAATCTTTCAAACATCCTTTTTAGATCCTTAAAGCACTCATCTTTTTTCTCTTTGGTTTTATCTAGAAAGCAATCTCTAGTTAGAACCCTTAACAATTCATCTAGATCATCCTCATTGTCGAAATGGTTAATAAAAATATCACCTCCTTATCTTTGTCAATTCTTAAGCACATTTCAAAAATTTCAAATTCAGTGCCTAAAGGTTTCAAATCTTAAATGGTTCCTTGTAGAAAAACTTTACAAAACCGTCACCATCAAGCCTCTAATAAAAACTTTCAAGCATATTTAGATTCATTTTAACTACATTGCACTTGTCAAATGAAACTTCATTTCCATGTCTATAAACATTTTTAGATATAAAATCTCTGAGGTGAAGGTTATTGGTCCTAATGACACACAAGAGAAGGGTGAATTAGGTATCACTAAATTTTTGCTTAAGTTCTAATTGAATAGAAGTGAAGTGTTCTGATGGTTTTTTCTGTTTAGGCAGAATAGAATGATATGCAATGTATGAATGTAGATTGATATGAAAGATAGAATATATGAATTAAATACTTTCAAAATAGATTTAACTAGAATATATGAATTAAATACTTTCAAAATAGATTTAACCTTGCCGAAAATATATATTCAATAACATAAATGGTTTTGAAATGATTTCTTTTAAAATAAGAATTTACTTAATAAAACCAAAAATGTTAAAGTTTAATAGAAATAAAACATAGAAGAGGGGAGAAGAATAAAATCAACACAGTCAATTTATAGTGATTTGGTCCAGCTACCTACATCCACTCCCTAAGACACTATCTTGGGATTATCTCTCCACTAAGATCTCTTTTAATGGCAGGAGCTAAAGCCAATATACAATCCTAGTATATTCTACCCATAATCTTTTTTCCAAGTAAAAGATGCAAAAAACTTACGAGAATATTCTAAGGTTCTAACCAACCCTTCTCACAATCTTTTACTAAGATTCCTCATAAAAGAATTACATCAGAATCCTATAATCTAATTGAGGAGAACGAATAATGTATGAAGTGCAAGATGTGAAAATTTGCTTAAACAAATTGAAAGCTTGTATTTCAAGAGATAATAATATTTTCCAACTTCTCTAAACCTTTAAGATTAAAAAACAACTTGTATTTATAGACAAAAAATTCATTATAGCCGTTACAAAATAGATTCTAGCCATTAAAGACAAAAAAGACTGATTAAAAGCAAAACTAGCCGTTATTTTGTCTTTTAATGAAAACTAAAATTGGCAGTTCTGAAAACTCTTCTAGTGCCACTTCTGGTGACCAGAAGTGAAAACTTTTTTTGGGACATTTTCTAAGAACCTTTATGGTTAACTTTTTAAAATATTTTCTAATAGCTTTTTTTAAAGAACTTTTAATGCATTTTCTATTACAACAGAAAACCATTTTAAAACACATCTTAATGCATTTAAAATTAATTTTATGCATTAAAAGAGATTTATGATGCATGAACATGTACAAGAAGCTCCTTAAAAGATTTTGCAGAATTGATACCCTAACTTTTTGAAATCTCTACAAAACTTGAGTCTTTAGGTTCCTCATGCATTTGGCTTTTAATCCTTAGTTGAGTATTGCACACTTTGTTGGAGTTTAAGTTGAAACATAAACATTAAAATAGAGTTTCTCTAATATTTGTACAAGGTTTGACTATCATCAAAATTGAGATGTGCCTTTGAGCCAGCAGTCTCCACTTTTTTGATGATGATAAAACCTTGATAAACTTAGTTAAAAGTCTATCTTGGCTGGTATATGTATGCTCCCCCTTACTATATGCCTGGGGATTATATACAAGTATAATCCCTATAAATATGCATAAGGCAAATAAAAAAAAATATAACACAAATCAGACTAGAACAGTTATCAAAACAGTTTGCAACTATATATCATACCATAATAGAATAATCAAACTTTTAGTATATCCACATAACATCCAAAATACAAGCAAATCTGTAGCTGAATATAATTCCAATGTCAAAATAATATCAATATCCAAGATATCCAATCAATAATATCCAAGATATCCAATCAATAATATCCAATCAAAATCAATCCATCAAAATCACTCCACCACATTTTCTCCCCCTTTTTTTCACCATAAGAAAGGAAGAATAAAAACCTATTAAGCACAAGAGCACACAAGGCATACAAGTAATAATTATTTTGCAAAAACAAAAAAGAAAACCAACAAAAAAAATTGTTCAAAAATAGTAACACAAATGAAATGTTATTCAGGCAAAAGGGGTTTGTGCTAGAAGGAGCTAATCTTGTTGAAGTTGACCATAATAAGTAGCCAAATCATCATTCAACTTCGCTAACTCTAGATCCAAATCAAATGAGGGAGGCATTTGGGCTGTTGGGGGCTCGACTAGAGTGTCAACTAAATCTATAGCTTCCTTACTAGATTGATCATGAGCTTTTGCTAACTCCTCCGACAAATCATCCATATCTCCAGTAGAATCCAATTCATTAATGGGAGGAATATCTTCTTCATCCAAATGAAGAGAATTGGTTTGGTCTTCAGAAACTGTCTCCCTTTGATCCAAGTCATCAGCAACTAGATTATCTCCAATTTCTTGTTCTGTTGCTATCTTTTCTACAGATTCATCTAGTGCATATATTATAGCTCAGCTTATGGTTCATTTTTCATTTCTGTTGGAAAGGGTTATGATATTTGATCTGCTGTCTATTCTGGCATATGTTTTGCTGGACCATCAAAATTATGTCCATCATTTGTAAGTTCTATAATATTAGTTACAAATGTATTCTCCTAGTCTCTGGACTCATCAAAACTGTCAACATCATTTTGGGCAGACTCACTTTGATCAACTATCTTTTCATCATCAGAAGCAACCATCTACTCATCTCTTTCTACTATTCCCTCAACATTAGCCTCATCATCCTAAGCCTCAGAAACCTCTTCCTCACTGTTTTGTTCAATTTACTAACTACATTAAGCTTCTTTTCGCCCTCGGAGAGCATGGGATCAGACTTGGCTTCTTTGATTATTAATGTCATGTTCTTGGCCAAGTAAGAAGCAATATTAAGAGGGAAGATTTTTAGTTTCTCATTTAAGTCATCAGGGCTTAAATTTTCTGCCAAAGGTTCATATAAGGATTAAAGGGCAGTATTGCTATGGGTTCTTTTAGAAGCAGGCTTAACAAAAGATGCTACATCAATAAAAGATTCTATTTCTTTTCTTTTTCTAGCACTTTGGTTCTAGCCATAGAATTTTTATAAAATTTCCTTGAAATGCAATGCCCTTTTTGCAATCTTTGCACAATTTTATCATCAATATTAATTTGCTAATGTTTAAATAACTTAGTTAAATGAAAAGCATAGCGCAACCTAGATTTGGACTTGCTATCACACATAACTCTAAACATCAAATATGGCAAATTCACTGGTTTTTTCTTCAAGAAATGCCAAATCAAGCAGTCATCAACAGTGCCAAGAAAAGTGGCACTACTCATCTTAGGAATCAAATAATCATAAATGTATTTATGAAAGCCCAAAATTTTATTCCCATACAGGTTGAGGGAGGATCTTTTCTTAGATTATCTAAACCAGTAGTTTCCCTAAGAAATTTTTGTTTATTAAAATTCTTAATCATGGTAGTTCCAGCTTTTTTATCAATTTTAGTACCAAAAGAGGGAATTAAAAATACTTGTGGGAGCAAACTTGTAGAAACTTCAAATACCTTTTCCCCAATTATGACTATGAAGCTATTTTTCGTGATATTTTCTAAAGACTCACCAAATTCAAAAAAAAAAATAATATAGGTGAGAAAAGGTTTCCAACCCTACGATTCCATCCACGTACTTAATTCTAAAGCAAACTCAACAATAGCTTCCCAATCCATAGTTTTTAAAGGAATGATAACCAATATTTCTTTGAGTGTTTGGAGTCATGGATTGCTTTCCTTTTGATCTTGGTGTTTCGAGTTTTGTAGGTTTGCAATTTGCTTTGGTCTCATATCTCTACATTTTGCTATAATGAAAAATAAGGTTTACAAAGATGGGAAAGGAGAGGACGACAGAAGGAGGAAGAAGAAGAGTACGAGTTCTAAGAGAGAGAAGAAGAAAGAGTATACAACAACTTTTCATTTAATAAAAAGGTATTTGAAAGACAAAACACAGAAAAAAAACTTCCTTTCTCAATGAGATAACTACTAATTTGAATTTAAAAATAAACTGTTCCTACTTTTTCTTTGCATAAACACACTAGCTAAAATAAGGGAACTGGGTTCATAGGCGGGAAATCAAAATTCATTTAGTTTTTTTTTTTATTTATTTTTTTTATCACTAGTAGTTTAAAAAATGCAGAAATTAAAATAAAGGGACTATTTTGTCTTTTCAAAATTTTTATATAGATAAACACTTAAAAGATACATATGTCACGTCATTAGATATCAACAATTAAGACAAATAACATTATAGAAAATGTATACGAAAAATACAACTTATCTAATGGAGCAGAGAATATGTCAGAAAATGCAACTTATCTAATTTAGCAGAGAACATATCAGAACATGAAGCAGAAATATACATATATTTCTAATTAAATAGAATAAAATGTTACCTCATTAGAGAACTTATTCTACAATAGTACCCATGCCCAATTTTCCTCTTATCTGGTAGATATAAGATAGTTGTTATTCAGTTAGAACAAATTCTAGCACAATATGACCACGTTGAACATGATCTTTGATGAAGTGATGTATGATTTCTATGTTTTTGGTTCTTAAATGCAGAATAAGATTTTTTTGTCAAGTTGATTGCACTAGTGTTATCATAGAAAATTGGAACTTGATCAAATTTAATTCCATAATCTTTTAGTTGTTGTCTGATCCACAAAACCTGTGCAACACTTTCTCCAACTACAATAAATTCTACTTCTTCTGTAGATAAAGCCATAAAATTCTATTTTCTACTGGACCATGTTATTAGAGAATGTCTAAGAAAATGACAAGCACCAGAAGTGTTTTTCTGTCAATTCTGCAACAAGCATAGTCTGCATCAGAATTTCCTATTAGATTAAGAAATGCATTCCTTCAAAACCATAACACTAGTTTTGGAGTTCCAACTAGATATCGTAGAATTCTTTTTACAGCAAATAAATGTGACTCTTTTAGAGCATATTGGAACTTAGTACACAGATATACATTGAAGTGAATATTTGGTCTACTTCCTGTCAAGTAGAGTAAAGACCCAGTTATGCCTCTATAAATCTTTTCATCAATATTCTTTCTTTTCTCATCTTTTTCTCCCTTGATTGAGGGTTCATACGTGTACTGGCTAAGTTCACATCAGTCATTTTGAACTTCTTAATCAATTCCTTAGTATATTTCACTTAACTTATGAAAATTCCACTTTTCCATTGTTTAATTTGTAATCGCAAGAAGAGTGTGAGTTCTTCCAATAAGCTCATCTCAAATTCCAGTTTCATAATAAATTCAAATTCTTTGCATATAGAAATGTTAGTAGAACCAAAAACAATATCATCAACATAAATTTGTACTAATAAAATATAGGATGATGCTTGGTAAAAAGTGTGTTATCAACTTTTTTCTCCATTAAAACCATGAGCAAGAAGAAAACAACTCAATATTTCATACCAAGCTCTTAGAGCTTGTTTCAAACTATATAAAGCATTTTTGAGTTTGTAAACATATTCTGGATGTTCTTGGTTTTCAAAATCGGGAGGTTGTGCTACCTAAACTTCTTTATTTAGAAAACCATTTAGAAAAAAACACTTTCGACATCCATTTGATAAAGTTTGAAATTTTGAAATATGCATATGCACACAAAATTCTAATTTCTTCTAATCTAGCTACGAGTGCAAAGGTTTCATCAAAATCAATACCTTATTCTTGGTTGTAGGTTTGAGCAACTAATCTTACTTTGTTTCTTACTAAATTCCTTTTCTCATCAAACTTGTTTCTATAAATCCATTTAGTACCAATAATAGAACAATTTAATGGTTTGGGAACTAAATGCAAAACTTTATTTCTCTCAAATTGAATTAATTTTTTTTCATAGCAAGAATCCAATTTTCATCATTTTGAGCATCAATAAAATCTTTAGGTTTTAGTTTAGAAACAAAAGCTATATTACCATAATATTTGCGCATTGCTCTTTTGGTCATTATTCTTTCTAATGGCTTTGTCAACAGTTCTCTTTTGGTTGATATATGTGAAATTTTCAGTCCTTAGGCAAATCTGCTAGTTGTTCTACACTTTGTTGTTCAGTTCGTCATTCTGCTGATGGATCTGTTTGGTTTCTTGTCATTGATTTGCCTTCCTTTCTGCTGGCAGGTCTGTTTTTAGTTGTCCATATGAGTCTCTAGATCTATCATTCTGATCTGGTGACTCTTTTATTTGATTTTTCTCTTTAATCTTTTTGTTCATTTCAATTCTTTCTACATTTGTATCATCATCAGAATAACTCAATTCTCTAGAGTAGGTGTCAACATAATCAAATTTAACTTTTATAGACTCTTTTACTACTAAAGTTCCTCTATTAAAAACCCTATATGTTTATCAGATTTTGCATCAAATTTACCTAGATTATTACCATTAAAAAAAAGAAGCACTTATAGCTGAAAGGTTGAAAGTAGATGATGTTGGGTTTTCTGTCCTTCCAGAGTTCATATGGAGTCTTGTTTAGAACTGATCTGACAAGTGTTCTATTCAGGATATAACTTACAATATTTACTACTTCTGCCCAAGAGTACTTTGGAAGATTTTTTTCATTGATCATCGTTCTGGTCATCTCCTAAAGTATTAAGTTCTTCCTCTTTACTACACCATTCTATTGAGGTGTTCTGGGAGTTGAGAAACTGTGATGAATTTCAAAACTATTGCAATACTCCTCAAAAATTTTATTTTCAAATTCTTTTCCATGATCACTCTTTATACTTATAATCATATGCCCTTTTTCATTTTGTATTTTCTTGCTTAAGTTTTCAAATGCCTTAAATGCCTCACTTTTGTAAGCAAGAAATAATGTCCAAGTACATCTTGTATAATCAACCACTATCACAAATATATAAGCTTTTTCATCAATACTTGTAGGACTTATTGGTCCAAACAAATCTAAGTGTAAAAACTCCAATGCTTTATTGGATTAAATTTCACCTTTTAGCTTGTGAGAAGTTCTGGTCTGTTTTCCTAGTTAATGAGCCTTACAAACACAATCTCTTTTAAAATTCATCTTTGGCAATCCTTTGACAAGATATTTCTTGGCAAGCTTTTTCATCGCATGAATTCTTGCATGTCCAAGTTTCTTGTTCCAAAGTCTACTTAAGTTTTCTTGAATTATCAAGCATTTTAGATCACTTTTTTGTAGCTCTTGTATATTGACTTGATAAATGTTTCTAGATCCGTATCCTGTCAGAACTGTCTGTTATGCTCTAACATCTTCTACTCTGCAGCGATCTATATCAAACATCACTCTTCTATTTCTATCATATATTTGGCTGATATTCAATATGTTGAACTTCAATCCATCAACAAATGAGACATCTTCTATCTTTGGATCTGAACCAATATTTCCAATTCCAATGATTTTTCCTTTTCTGTTGTTGTCAAAACTTACTTTTTCACCATTTTTCATGGCTAATTTTAAAAACTTTGATTTGTTCCTTGTCATGTGCCTAGAGCATCAACTATCGAAATACCATTTGTCTGATCTGGAGCTCCTAAGGCAATTCTACAAGGAAATTTTACAGATTTAGGTACCCAATCTTTCTTGGGTCTTTGAGGGTCAGTTACAACAAGCAAGCTTTTTTAACAACCCATTTTTGCTTTCTAGAACTAGCATTTCTTTTATAGTAATAGAATTTAGACATATGACCTCTTCTGCTACAATAGAAGCATGTAAAAAGTATTCACATAATAAGCATTTTATATTCCTTTCTATGGGTATGCTTCTTTTTATACTTAATGTTGTGTTTAGATATACTGACATACGACTCCTTGTTTTATGTTTCTTTTCCATCACATATAAAAACTTTCTTTCCTTTATCATCACATTTTTCTTGCAATGCAATATATTTCTTTTCTAGATTAGAAAGTTCATTTTTGACATCAACTTCTTTTTGTCTTACATGCTCATGTTCTTGCCTTAATGCAACATGCTCTTTTCCTAATACAATATGATTCTTTTTAAGCATACTATACTTATGATGCACCTTTTCAAAGCATAAAAACATGCTTTCATATTCATCACTATTCGCATCAAAATTATATTCAAAATCAAAACAAGTTACCTCATCAGTTCCATCTTCGTTGTCTATTTGACCTCTGGTCTGTTCAGCAAAACTTTGATTTTTCTAATCTGTCTCAGTAGAAGCATTTTCTTCCTCGTGGTTATAAATGGTCATTATGTGACACCCCTTAAGCATGTCCTCAAGTACTTGTATAACCCTCTTAGACTGCCCATCTATTTATGGGGTGCTAAAGCTAAGCTGCGCACCCAAAGCTGCTTGTAAACTCTTCTGAAATCTCAATGTAGACCATGGGTCTCGGTCAGATACAATCGATAAGGGCACACCATATAGCCGAACAATCTCAGTCACATATAGCTCGGCTAACCGATCCATAGGGTAGTCAGGTAGAACTGGCATAAAGTGAGCTAATTTAGTGAGCTTGTTAACTATTACCCAAATTGCATTATGCTTCTTGTGTGAGAGGAAGGTCAATAACAAAATCCTTGGTAATATTATCCCATTTTCACTATAGAATTGGAATGGGATTCAATAAACCAGAAGGGACTTGATGCTCTGCTTTCACCTAATGACATGTTAAACATTTGGACATATAATCCACCACATCTTTTTTTATTCCTAGCCACCAGTAAAATTGCTTCAATTATTGATACATCTTGTTACCTCTAGGATGTAGGGTGAACACTATACTATGACCTTCATGGAGCAACTTCTTCTTTAGCTCATCAACAGCTGGTACACCTAATCTGTTTTTGTAGCATAAACTCCAATCTTCTTTCACTGTATAATCAGCCTATTTCCCCTTTTTCATTACTTGTACAATTCGTTGCAATTTATCATCTTTTTATGCGTTCACTATCATCTATGTCAAATATAGCTTTGATTTTAATTGAGCTATTAATGCTCTATCAGATGCAAACCTCCATCTACTATTCTGCAATGACAAGGCTGAAATAATCGTTCTAGTCAAAGCATCAGCTACCATATTGGCTTTCCCCAAGTGGTAGTCTACTATGCAATCATTGTCTTTAAACAACTGCAGCCAACGTCATTGCCTCAAATTGTGTTCCTTATATGTAAGCAAATACTTGAGACTTTTGTGATCGGTATATACCCTACATCTCTTACCATATAGGTAGTGTCACCATATTTTCAAGGCAAATACTACTATTGCCAACTCTAGATTATGTGTGGGATAATTTTGCTTATGTAGCTTCAACTGCCTCAGAGCATACGACGCGACTTTCCCATCGCGCATCAAAACGCAACCTAAGCCATTTCTAGAAGCATTGTTGTACATAGCATATTCTTTGCTCGAATTTAGCTCTCTCAATACTGTACCTTTAGTGAGCATCTTCTTTAACTGCTAAAGTTAGCTTAACATCTGTTAGTCTATTCAAACTTAGCACCTTTTTAAAGTAACTTTGTGATTGGGAAGTAAATGCAAAGAATCCTTTTGCGAAGCACCGACAATAACCAGCTAAGCCAAGGAAACTCCTTACTTCTATCATATTCGGAGGTAACTTCCAATTGACAATTGCCTCTATTTTACTAGCCGATACCTTCTAAAGAAACAATATGCCCCAGAAAGAAACTTTGTTAGGCCAAAAATCACATTTACTCAATTTAACATATAACTGCTTCTTCCTTAGGGTCTATAGCACTATGGGCAGATGTTGTGCATATCCCTCTACATTATTAGATTAGACCAGAATATCATCAATGAATACTATAATAAATTGGTCTAAGTAGGGTTTAAATAGCCTATTCATCAAGTCCATAAATGCATCAGGTGCATTGGTTAGCCCAAAAGGAATCACCAAGAATTCATAATGGCCATATCGGGTTCTCAACAAAGTTTTTAGGACATCCACATCTTTTACCCATAATTGATAATAACCCGATAAAAGTCAGTCTTGGAGAATACTCTTGCACCTTTCAATTGATCAAAAAGATCTTCAATCCTTAGTAAAGGATACTTATTCTTCATGGTCACCTTGTTTATCTGTTTGTAATCAATTCACATTCATAGGCTTCTAGCCTTCTTCTTGATGAAAAGGAATGGCTCTCCTTAGGGTGACACACTAGGTCTAATAAAACCATTATGCAAGAATTCCTGCAATTGGGTCTTCAATTCATAGGAGCCATTCTATATGGTGCCTTTGAAATAGGAGCTATTCCAAGTATAACCTCAATGGATAGCTCTACTTCTCTTTCTAGGGGTAAACCTAGTAACCCTTTTAGAAACACATCGAGAAACTCATTCACTACTAATATGTCTTATAAATTCACCTTTTCTCTTTTAAAATCAAGCACTAATGTTAGAAATGCTTCACATCGCTTTCTAAGGAGTCATCTTGCTTGCATGCCTTATATTACATTGGTTAATAAGTAAGATCGAATACCACACACTATTGTTTTCGACTAATTAGGACTTTTAATCACAACTATTTTCAAGCCACATTCAACTACAGCTCGATATTTGGATAACCGGTCCATTTCTAGAATCATATCAAACTCATGAAAGGATAATTCTAGCAAATTCGCAGTAAATTCTATCCCCATGTATCATAATCGAAAAATGTTTATATATTTTATTCGCATACACACTATGGCCCAAGGGACTGGTCACATGTATATCATATTCTAACAGGTCCATGGTTGATATCTTATCAGATAAACCCCGGTGCATATATTTTAATGGGTGGAACCAAAATCTATCAAAGTATGTATGTCATTATCAAATAGAGAGAAGATGCTAGCTATAACCTCTGGGTGTCCTACTTGTAGACACTAGGTCTTGAGGTGGCAAAAATAATAAAAAATATATATATAAATAAAAAGGAAAAAATAATAATAAAATAAAATAAAATAAAAAAGAGGAAATCAAGGAAAGAGAAAAAACCTAGAACCATAGATATAAAAGGAGAGAAAATAACCTAAGATGGGGGAGGGGGGGTTGTCATTTGGAAAGAACAAGGTTGGACAAAAAATAAGAAAAGGAAAAGGAAAAAATTAGACCAAAGGAGGAGGACCAACAGAGACCAAAAAGAAAAAAAATAGGGGAAAAGAGAGAGCATAGCGGAGAAGCGAGAAGACAGCGGTGGTGATAACGACGACGGCAGCGCCGTCTATCTCAACCACCCACCTTCTCCATTTTTGAGGAGGAGGGAACCAAGATCTTTGTTAGCGATTTTAGGTCCCCTCCAGTGACTGATGGCGACACGACCAGTGGCAAAAGACTCCTGGCGGCGAGATGCTTCTTCCAATGGCCACTGATCATCCCTACTCACCGGTAGTAGATAGAGGCGAAGAGCTACTGTCCAGCGCCATTTTTGACGAGCCACGGCGTTAAATGGCGACAAGAGCGGCACCACCGGATTCCTGAAGGCGAGATGTGTCTGCCAATACCCACCGTTCCTCCTCACTCACTGGTAGCTGTCAAATCGGTATTGAGGGACCAACGGCATTCCGATGTAGATCCCGGTCAAACGGTAGAGCTTTGGGGTACGTGACCACCGGCGGAGAGTCCTTGGCAGCCCGATCTTCGCTCTGGAATGGGAAGTGTCATCGGCGGCAGAGCTCTGGCGAGACTCTGGCAGGGAAATCCGATGATACCATTTATTATTATTATTATTATTATTATTATTATTATTATTATTATTATTATCATCATTAGTGTTATTATTTTTATTATTATTGTTATTATTGTTGTGTTGTTGTTGTTATTATTATTATTATTATTATTATTATTATTATTATTATTATTATTATTATTATTAGTGTTATAACTATTATTATTATTATTATTATTATTATTGTTATTATTAGTGATCAATATAATTTTATCATTTGTGTTTTATATTTATTAATTTGTTAATTCTGTTAGTTTATTCTATTTCTACTGTATTAGATTAATCATCTCCCCAATTTTTTTTATTCAATTATTTATTTATTTATTTATCATTTTGTTTAATTTAATCTATTACTGACCAATATCGTTTTCTGTCATAACTGCAACCGCAACCACGATCGTGAGGAGCATATGGCTCGTCTTTAGGCCAGGCAAAGCATGGTTGAGGGGAATAGTTAGGATTTATTTACTATTCATTTATTTAGAACGTGTATTATTATTTTTTCATTTTATTTTTATTCTTTTGAGGTCTATAATAATAAAAGTTTTTCGACTGCACTTAAAAAGAACCACCACATAAAATGTGTCTACTAAAATTAGATATTTGCTAATAAAACTAGACCAATGTCTTGGTTTTCATCCCAAAAATGACATTAAAATAAGGGTTATTATTTTCATCAAAATGGGATCACTTCCTCCTTTTTCCTAAAATCGCTTTAAAAACTCTTTACTTTTTTCATAAAATATGCATGCGAGAACCAATGTTCTCATCTAATTGAATGTCTCAATTTATGTATGTATTTCATTCTATCACAATTATAAATTCTACATTTATTTTTTGAAAATTGTAATTATATTTTATTTATCACTTTATTTATTCCTTTTCTATATGCTTGTAATGCGCTTTAATTTATTTGCATGAATCATGTGAGAAGAGAGATAAAATAATTAACTCTAAAACTCAATCATATAACATTAACAAAATGTATCAATAAGAGTAAGGTCCCGAACTCTCTCTGGTTTTAGCCTCATAAGGTTAGAATTCATTTCCCAATATTTTATTGGGTGGCGACTCCGTGATACCTACCTTGTGGTGCCCAACAAACACCCTCGTAGGTTGATTGCAAATAATGGAATAGGGGTGAATCCCTGTCCATTGCGAAGCGATCAGTTTTTATGAGTTTTAATGAACCTCCATCCGGTCTCGGATCCTAAAAGTGGACTCTCGAGAGCGATCTGGATGCCTCATGTGGTTCTCGTGCGTAATAATGGTGACTTCGCTGGGGACTTATGAGATAGAAATTTCATTTTTCTTCGAAAAAAATGCATTGCATTCGTGCTAAGGCCTTAAAATTAAGTTAGGTGTTCTTCTTGTGAACTCGGTGTATTCCCGAAACCACGACCCTACATTTACTCAATGTAGCAAAGTAATTAGGGATAATCACTAGCCCGGACCTCATGTCATTTTGGTATATTAAATGATGACCCGATCAATCGCTGTGCTCGTGATGAGCTAGACCTATTGGCAGGGATCATGTTTGGGTAGTCCTAAAGCTGTTTCACCAGACGAAAAGCCCATGTAATGGCATAGATACTTCCACTAAGGGACCATAATACATTGCTTGTGAAGTGGATTTTTGTGTATTGAATAAATCTAAATAAATTTAGATGTTCCCTTATTAAAGGCTTTCATCCCTCAATGGGCGCGTTTCGATTTACTTGGATTGTTTAAATACACAATGGCCAAAAATTCTTCCACATGCGCTTTTAATAATGAGAGATTGTGCAGCCAGCTTTCCACAACCCACCATACGCATCCATTAGGTTCCCCACGCCTAGGAAAGAGACTGTACGACCTCCTATATATACGGGAAAAATACGGTTGGGAGGATTTTCTTTTCTCTTTTATGTGTTTATTCGTGCTGCTCACACATTTTTCATGCAGGGAAGATTTAATTAATTTTGAAATAACAATAGTAAAAAAAGCATATATATATTGTCTTATGTATAATTCTTTCCATACAATCAATAATAAAACATGTGCATTTTATATGTAAAATTTCTTATATCATAATATGTTAATATTAATGTAACATATACCTTTCATGCCTGTATATAGCAAGGTACGTCCTAGTATGTTTATATTAACATATATTATGACATAAACATATACTTGTCATGCATGTACATAGCGATGTGTGTTGCAATATATACATACTAGCATACATCATTACATCGACAACATCCATCGTGCACCATAATTAGTACATATAGCATATATTACGGAATTTACATATTGACATACATCATAACACATATAGACAAACCTCCACTATAACATGTACCAAAAAAAAAAAAAATAATACATTCGTCATGTGTCATAGCATATACATATTGACATATATCTTAGTATGCTCACATTGCATATGTACATAAACATCGTGTGCTGGAGCATATACATACCGCTGCATATTATAGTGTGTACATATTAGCATGCATCATTAGGCCGGGTGTTGCACACATTGTGCATGGCAAGCACTTTGCACCTTTCACATTGTATGCCATATCATGCATATGCATTATCATGCATGAGTTATGCCATGTACATATAAGTCCCGCATCATGTATGTCAGTCATTATATATACCATGCCACGATCCGTATATGTATACCATGTGCATACACATATATCATATATGCCATTTGTTACCTACAAGCATTATTAGACCATGTTTTGCATCGCATACATGTACCGTTCACTATATACACTCATTCTTATATTGTGTTCCATGTTGTGTGCATTACTTACTTATATTTTGTACTTTCGTGTATGTGATTTTCGCCATACCTTGCAACTCATTAATACACATTATCGTGCTAGATCTTATTCATCTTACATCATATATGTACTCCCATCATGTCTAAGTCATGCCATGTGCACATGCACCATACATCATGAATGTTCATTCTCATGTTGTGCCATATTTTGTACTTATGCCTTTATTATTTGTTGTGAATTTATGTATTTATATCATTTGTCATGCAATGTTTACACACCCACTCATAATTTTAGGTATGTGTTTCACACACACACGTCTTTACACATATTTCATATACGCATTTCTATACAATATATTTTCACACATGTTTCACATACATAATTCCTTATACGCCTTACTAATATACATGATACTATTGCATGCAACTTTCCCCACATATGGTTGATATGAGCTTAAATAGTTCATATTTAGTTAGTATTTTGTGTCTAGAATCATAATATAATGTTTAATTTTAGTTATTTATGTTTAGAATTTGGTATCTTTTATGTTTTATTTTGTTTTGTATGATTATAGGAGTAAATGGAGTAAGAACTAGGAAAAAGGAGGCAAAGTAAGCAAGAAAGTCAATGTTCTATCGCGAGCGCGACAACCATTGCCAGTGCGACCTAGGAAGGGAAAGAAGAAGCAAAAGAAGAGCAGAATGAAAAAGCAAATCAAGAGGATGCGTGTTCTATCGCAAGCACGACATATGTCGTGGGCTCGACAGAGGGAGGTTATGCATTCAAATTTCAAACAAAGCTACAAAGAGGCATGACTTTTTATTAAGGTTTGTGTACCTCTACAAGGGTGCTTAAAGGGTCACATTGTTTTGTAAAAGAGCTATAATGGCAATGAAGATCTTTATAAAGGAAGGAGGGGAGTTAGTTTTTAGGAGTTTTTTAAGAGAGTTTTTAGAAAGGAGAAAAACAATTAGAGTTTTAATTAACTTTTGAAGAGAAGACAAGATCAAGGAAGAAGGGGAACATTTAATGAGTAAAGGATTGAGAGATCAACTTTTATTTATTTTTCAATTATTCTTTTCTTCTTTGTAATTACTTGAATGATGTTTCTAGGAATTTGAACAATTATGTTAATGTTTGTTTATTCTCATTAATACAAGTAATCTTTAATTAGTTGCAAAATTCTTTAATATTATTATTTGAATGATCTTTATAAGTGAGAGTATAGTTCGAAAGATATATTCTTACTTAAAGCTGTTAGAAATTCATTGTCATAACATTTGCTAGGGAGACCAGGATGATTATGATAGTTGTTATAGGTTGATTTATAATATTAAAATATGTAAATATAATACTCTAATTCTATAATGAGAGTTAAGAGTTATAAATTATACTTGAATGTTATAGGCATTCTATTTCATGTCGAGAGAGTGATTTAGATCTTCATGTCAACTTGACTTGTATATTAAAGAGTAATTTCAGACTAAGAGAATATTTATCAAGTTTCACATTTGTTAAATCAAACCATTTACTGTATTTGTCTTCTTTGATCACAATTAAAGTAGGATTAATAAATAATTTAGTCATAATATAATACCAATAGTTTAGTCTTTTACCCAAATTAACGAACTTTGTAAACAAGATTGAGATCAAGACATAGTGAATAATGACCCAACATGTTCCTCGAGGGAACGATATCTTAAGTACTAAACATTAAACCATGCACTTGCGAATTTAACCTACAACAAGTTTTTGACGCCGTTGCCGGGGAGCAAATTTGTGTTTATTGCCATTATAATTCTTGATTTAAGATTTTGGATTATAATATTTAATTAGTTTTTGTTTGTTTTGTTTTATTTTGCAGGATTTCATAGTTCAAGTTTATGCCTAAAACTAGGAAATCAAAAGAAAAACTTAAACCTTTAAATCTCAAAATTGAAAGATTTATTTCACAAAATCGAAAATCAGCTAGAAAGAGACTCATCATGGAAGAACAACTAAGACTAATGGATTTTGCTACACCAGCATTGAATAATGCTCAACAAGGAGTAGTTCGTCCTACGGTAAATGCTAACCAATTTGAGATTAAGCCCTCTTTATTACAAATGGTACAAAATAGAATACAATGAGAATTCCAATGCTCATTTAGCAAATTTCCTTGAGATTTGTGACACATTTAAGATAAATGGTGTACCAGCAGATGCAATAAAAATTAGGATTTTTCCTTTCATTTTAAAAGACAAAGCTAAAGCATGGCTTAATTCCCTTTCCTAAGGATCTATAACCACATGGGACCAATTAGTACAAGCATTTTTATCAAAATATTTCCCTTTAGCAAAAACTGCAAAGATAATCAAAGATATCACTACCTTTACTCAACATGAAAATGAATTTTTGTATGGAGCTTGGGAAAGGTTTAAGGAACTTCAACGTAGTTGTCCACACCATAATCTTCCTAAAGAATTACTCATGCAAACTTTTTATAATGGGGTGAATCATACAACTAGGGGAATAATAGATGCAGCTTCGAGTGGATCTCTTATGAGAAAAACTATGAATGTCGCTTATGAGTTACTTGAAGAAATAGCTATAAATAATTTCATATGGCCTACGAAAAGAGCAAAGGTATCACTTTTTTCACCCATTAAAGGTGTTCATTCTATTGATTCAGTTACTACTTTGCAAGCACAAGTGGCAGCATTGACTTATAAGATTGAAAATTTGAGTATGGGAGCATCTCTACTAAATTATTGTACTTTTTGTGGTCAATAAGGGCATAATAGCAATGATTATAGTTTAGGTATGGCTAGTACGGAGGAACAAGTCAGTTTTATTCAAGGCTAAGGTCGTTGTAACCCTTACTCTAATACATATAATCAGGGGTGTCGTAACCATCCTAATTTTTCATGGGATAATAACCAAAATAGAGGAGTAGTGGGATTTCAACAGCCACAAGATCGTTTTGGAGCATTAGAAGTAAAGATTGATAGATTTCTAGAGGGTATCAATTTGAAGATTAACTATTAAGATGAGAATCAAAAGAGGCTAGAATCAAAGTTTGATTAAATAACAAAGAATCAAGCATCTTTCATTTACAATTTAGAAGTTCAGTTGGGATAACTTGCAAATGGATTACCTTCAAGAATTCAAAGATGTCTTCTAAGCAATACAGAGGATAATCCAAGACAGAAAATGAAGGAAATAACATTGAGGCCAAGTAAAAAATATTTGAATGATTTGATTTTGGATAATTCAGTTGAAATTTTACAAAAAAGAAATACAGGGAAAGCAACACGGGCATGACATAATAGATTCCAGATAAGGTCGCGAGTGCAGCATAAATTGCGGGCGCGACAGAGGAGAATTAGCCTTCTGTCGCTGGCACGGGCACGACAGAAAGGGCTACAAAGGCTAGGGGCTTCCAACCTGGTCCACCATTTCCACAAAAACTCAAGCAAAAGGACCAAGATAAGCAATTCTTAAATTTTTTTTGACAAATTCAAAAATTTGCATATTAATTTATGATTTGTTGAAGCTATATCTCAAATTCCTAATTATGCAAAATTTTTGAAGGATTTAATTTTAAAGAAAAGGAATTGGGAGGATATTTCAACTGTTGCACTTATGGAGGATTGTAGTTCCATAATTACAAATAATTTACCAACAAAATTAAAAGACCCTAGTAGTTTTACTATACCTTGTAAGTTAGGGGACAAAGAAAAAGAATTTCCAAGTTGTCTTTGTGATTTAGGAGCTAGCATAAATCTAATGCCATTTTCTATTTTCAAAAAGTTAGGATTGGAAGATATCAAACCTACTTTTATGGTTTTACAACTAGCTGATCAATCTATTAAGAAATCTTATGGCACTATTGAAGATGTGCTTGTTAAGGTGGATAAATTTATTTTGCCTGCAGATTTTGTAATACTTGATTTTGTAAATAATGTAAATTGACCTTTGATTTTGGGCAGACCATTTATGAATACTGGTAGGGCATTAGTGAATGTTTCAGAAAGGAAGTTAATTTTAAGAGTAGGAGAAGATAGTGTTGAGTATCATATGGATAAAGCACTTAAGTATCCTATGGATGAGAATATTGGCATGAAACTTAATCTAATCGATGCTTGTGTATTAGAAACTTTGGAGAATGAAGATCAAGAGGAAGCAAGCACTAGAAAGGAGGCTCAAGAGGAGGTAGAGCAAGCTGATCGTCAATCTGAGATTTTGAATAGAAGTGCGAAGCCACTTTTACCATTCATTATAAGTCCTCTGATTGTTGAGTTGAAAGATTTACCAAGCCATTTAAGGTATGCATTTCTTGGTACTAATCACACTTTGCCAATTATCATTTCTAGCAAGCTTACTTTGATGCAAGAAAATTTACTTTTACAAGTTGTTAGAAAGAGAATTAAAAGCATAGGATGGCAAATTTCTGATTTGAGGGGAATTAGTCCTAATGTAGTAATGCATAGAATTCACATGAAAGATGGGTATCAACCTAAGGCAAATAGGCAATGGAGACTTAACTCCAATATGAAAGAAGTAGTTAAAAAAGAAGTAATAAAATTACTTGATGCTGGCATAATTTATCCAATTTCAAATAGTGTTTGGGTGAGTCCAATTCATTGTATTCCTAAGAAAGGGGGCATGACTGTAGTAAAAAATGAGAATGTTAAATTAATACCTACTCGAACCACCACTGGTTAGAGGGTTTGTATTGATTATAGAAAGCTAAATACAACAACTAAAAAAGATCATTTTCCTTTACCATTTATTGATCAAATGATAAAACGAATTACTGGTCATTCTCATTATTGTTTTTTTGATGGTTTTTCTAGTTACTTCCAAATTTTTATTTACCCTAGTGATCAAGAAATAGCAACATTTACTTGTCCTTATGGAACATTTGCATATAAAAGGATGACTTTTGGGTTGTGTAATGTACCAGCTACTTTTCAGAGGTGCATGACTGCAATTTTTGGTGATATGATAGAAGAAATCATGGAAATATTCATGAACGATTTTTTGATGTATGATGACTCGCTTGAGTTATGCTTGCATAACTTGGATAGGGTTTTGTCTAGATGTGAGGAGTCCAATTTGGTACTTAATTGGGAGAAGTGTCATTTCATGAAGAGGGCATAGTATTTGGTCATAAAATTTCTGAAAAAGGCATTGAAGTAGATAGGGCCAAGACTGAATTGATTGAGAAATTACCTTTACCCTCTATAATAAAAAGTATTTGGTCATTCTCAGGACATGCATTTTTTTATAGAAGATTTATTAAAGGTTTTTCTTTAATTGCTAAACCTCTTGACAATCGTCATTCTATTTAACTAGCTGATTCCTCCTGAGAAGCTTGAAGATTGGCTCACAAACGGAGGATAATTTGGCAATGAATCGATTAATGTACTTAAGCTTTCCTAAGAAACTTCTGACTTTTTTCTACCTTTGAGGCATCGACATCTCTGTGATAGCTTTGACCTTGTCAAGATCTATCTCAATTCCCTTCTGGCTCACCATATGACCTAATAATTTACCTGAGGTGACTCCAAAAATACACTTCTTAGGATTAATGCAAAGATTGTACTTATCGATCCTTTGAAAGAATATTTCCAAAGCCTCAAAATGACCTTCTTTAGTAGCCGACGTGATCATCATATTGTCAACATACACTTCTACCTCTTTGTGAATCAAATCATTGAGGATTTTAGTGTCCATTCTCTGATAGGTTGGGCTTGCATTCTTCAACCTAAACGGCATGACTTTGTAAGCAAATGTACCCCATTCAGTGATAAAGGCTGTTTTAATCTGGTCTACCATCTTGTTGAGGATCTAATTATACCCAACATATCCATCCACAAAGTTATACATCATACAAGTAGTGGCACTGTCAACTAGAACATCAATGTGAGGCAAAGGAAAGTCATTTTTTGGATAAGCCTTCTTCAGATCCCGATAGTCCACACATACTCGAACTCTCCCGTCTTTCTTAGCTATAGGAACCACACTGGCTAACCACGTCGGGTATTGAACTTCCACTAGAAATTTGGCCTCGATTTGCTTGTGCACTTCTTCCTTTACCTTTTGTGCCCATTCTAACTTGAGCCTTTTGAGCTTCTATTTGATTGGCTTACACTCTGGGTAGGTTGGGATGGCATGCTTGGTGACATTTTGGTCAATTCCCGACATGTCTTCATAGGTTTAGACAAATACTTTTTCATACTTTTTTAATATTCTCTCAAATTTTAACCTCTTTTCAGGAGTTATATTTGATGCTGCCAAGATTTATTTTGGGTTTTCCAAAGTCCCTAGATTAAATGGAGTTGTATTAGTTGAATTAATGTTAAAAATGAATGCATCAGGTTCATGATCATACGAAATGAAATCATTAGAAACATTACACAAATAAGCAAAGTTGATCATCTTATTAAAAAAATCAGCATTGCAAACAGTATCATCATTAAAAAGTTATGGAATAAAAATAACATCTAAATAACTATTGTCTAAAAAAACTATCATCTAATGCGGCCACTAGCTCCTAGGTATCAAGGCCAATCTTTTTTCTCCTCTCATCGCTAATGAGATCTTGAATTTGGCCCCTCAAGGCACAATAATCATCCGTTTTATGCCCTATGTGCTGATGATATGGATAATACCAATCATCTCTATGTCCTGGCCTTTCTTGGCTTATGGCTGGCCTTGACAGTAATAATTGCAATTTCCCTTTCTTAACAAAATGAGTGAGATACAAAGATAGTGGTAATAATTGCAATTTCCATTTCTTAACAAAATGAGTGAGATACAAAGACAGTGGTTTATCTAAGATGATGACGTGATGCTGAGTGGTTTCTATGGCTGAGATTTTTGCAGTCCCAACATTGCCCCTACAAAAAGCAAAGCTTTTCTCTTTGTCATAGTTGTCTCCTCCTGAGCTGGCCCTTTCATCAGGGATTTCGAATTACTTTTCATCAATAAGGCCTTGCACTTGACTCCTCACGATTCGACAATCGGTAGTCAAGTGACCAGCGTGCTGGTGGCAGGCAAAACACTAATCTGAGCAAAGGTCAGGATGCTATTGTCCCAGGTAGGAATAACATTTTTGAGTCATTGATTATTCTTTTGTCTTACGATTATCATTGCTATTGTCATATCAGCCAGCATAAGCCTTTTTGAGAGGCGTGTGAGTTGTTCCAGGGTTGGACCTCATGATTCTTCTTCGAGATCACCCATTCTCTTTTCCAGATTCAAGAGATTGGAAACATCCATTAACAATAAATGATTTCAACCTTTTACTTCTCCCACCAATATATTGAAAATCTTTTTAGTGTATTCCTCAGGCGAAGATCTGAATCTGCCTCATATTCTATCCTTGCCTATTTACTTTTTAAGACTTGTATCACAGCTGGATCATACTTTGGAGCGGGTCTTACTTCTCCCATGTTCGACCAGTAAAATAAGTGGCAACTTGCCTCTAGAATGAATAACATAACGAAGTACAGTAACCGAAGATCCTACCATAAAAGTTTCCCCGATTTGATAGGTTTAATTCGGTTAATAGCAGGTTCTCTAAGTTGCCTCTCAAGGGCAGGCGTTATAGCTACCATTCTCTCATTAATCATGCCTAATATCTTCCTTTCAAACTGCTTTAGCCTCCTATCAAACTCTTCAGCAATCTGGGTATGAGTTACATTAGATTCTCTCAATAGATTTGCCATGTGTGACGCGTGTCAAACCAGAAAGGCCCTCTTAAAGCCCGCTTTTAGGGCTTGAGGGATTGGTTCGTATCATTTGATCTTGGGTAACATGAGACATTTTGGAATCACTACCCAATAGAAAATTGGGGAAGTTCATCTAACCTCATACAACCTTTAGGCACCTTTGAGGTATTTTGGAATTGCCACCCAATTTATAAGAAATTGGGAAAGGTCATCTAACCTCTATGGTCTAAACCAGAGAAGGTATTCGAAACTTCACTCTTATTAATGCCTTAAGTTAGGTTATAAATGAGTTTTTAGATTATAGAATTCCCTCTCTCTTCTCACGTGATTAGTGCAATTTATTACAAGCACATTTTAAGCATCAAGAAAGCGATAAATAAAAGCTGTAAAGAAAGCGGTAAACACACAAAGCCACACCATTTACAAAGGAGAAATTGGGAAAAATACAATCCCCCAAATGAAAAGAAAAGCTAAACAAAATTAAGATGGAAATTGGGATAAAATACAATCCCTAAATAAAAGAAAGGTTAATAAAATTGCCCCAAAAATAATTAATTACAAGGGCCTATAAAATGTATAACATAAATCTAAATAATTAAACAAAAGAGGTGGAATGCATAAATCGAGATATTTATTCAGTTTAGGAACATTGGTTCCTTCATGCTCACTTAAAGAGGGATCGAAGAGTTATTTCGACTATTGGCTTGAAAACTGGGATGAGTGATCCCATTTTTAGAAAATTTAACTCTTCATTTTAATTCATAGCATTTTTATATTCATTGGCTAAAATTGAGGACATTGGTCCTAATTTATTAATAAAAATCGCGGTTTAGTCATATAAATATTTTTGTGATTTTTTATCCTACACGCGTACAAAATAAAACTATTTTATTTACAACAACAACACGAACACACAAATAAAGGGTTGGTAGGGCCTCACCCAAATGATGTATCCTCCTACGCGTCGTGACCCTTCAACTTGGTCACGAAGGCGATGCAAATAAGGTCACATTTTTAAACCCTAACATGAAAAACAACAATATAAAAGGTCAACAATAATTCTAAAATCAACCACATAAACATAAAGGCAAGAGAAATATAAACTATGGTTAACATGCATGTAGGAAATGCAATGGGTTAAATCGAGTACATTAATTCAATACACAAACAACTCACGTGCAAAAGGGGTTAGAAATTAGTCATGCAAAAATATAGTAATAATGACAATAACAATAGAAAAAACAATATTAACAGTAATAATAGCAATAAAAATAATATTAATAATAATAATACTAATAACAATAATGATAATAACACTAATAATAAAACATCAATAGTAATAAGGATAATAATAATAATAATAATAATAATAATAATAATAATAATAATAATAATAATAATAATAATAATAATAATAATAATAATAATAATAATAATAATAATAATAATAATAATAATAATAATAATAATAATCATGCAACCATAACTTTAACAGTGAAAACCATAATCATAATAAGAAGAATAATAAAAGTAATAGTAACAATAGTAATAATATTAACAGTGAAGACCATAACCTTAACAATAATAATAACAACAATAAATAATAATAATCATAACTATAACAGCAATAAAAATAATGTTAACAGTGATGATAATAATGTTAAGGATAATAAGAATGAATGACGAACATAATGATAATAATAATAAAGATAATAATAATAATGATAACAGTATTTAACCACGATAATGACAAATAAAATGAAATGAGATGGTGAAAATGGGTCCAAGAATGTTTACCCTCAGATTTGATGATATTGGAAATAAGGTGTTTCGATCTAACTCCTCTTGTAAAGGTTCAAAAATAGATTCGAGATAACTCAAAAACTCAAACGAAAACAAATGATTTTTTTTTTGTTTTTTGTTTGATAATAAACCCCAGGTAAGGGAATTGATTTCCCTATCTCAAGCTAAGCTCAAACTCTAAAATATTTTTCTTGGTTCAAGAAAATCAAAGAAAAAAAGAAACTTTTAGAACGATTTTGATTTTTTTCAAGAACACTATCCTGTTTCTCTTCTCTTCTCCAGCTCTTTTTTTCTCTCTTTTTTTTTTCTTCGTCCGAAGAGTCCCCCCAGTCCTCCTCCCTCAAAAGAACCCTTATTTTTCCTTTATCTTCCCTTTTCTTCCCAAAAGAGGAAAGGACAAAAATCCCTTTTTATTCCTTTTCCTCCAAAAATCCCTGCAAACTGAAAAAAATAGTCTTCAAAATATGTCGAGGACCAAATTTTGCAGGTGGACGTCGCGTATCCAGGTGCAGGCATCACCCGCAGGGCGCACGTCCATGCGCGAGGTGCGGCCTCACGCTGAAGGCCGCATGTCGCATGCACCCTACGTGCGGGCAGTGCCCGCTTAGGCGTGCCTCGCGCATGCCAGGTGTGGGCAGCACCTGCCTGGGCATGCCTCGCGCATGCCAAGTATGGGCAGTGCACGCTAGGCGTGCCTCGCGTATGACAGGCATGGGCAGCGCTCGCCTGGGCAGCCTCGTGAACCTCGAAAAACCAACCCTCACAAAAAAACTAAAAAATAAAATAAAAGAGAAAATAGATAATAAAAAATTAAACAAAAACCAAAATAGATATAAGTAAATACAATCCAAAAGTATTTTGGTAGAGATATAAGAGCTCGATAAAGGGAATGATTGATTCTCACTTTATTGCCGACAAATCGGTTCTTATTTTCATCATTGGGTAACCCTGATCTTGGACTTCCTTAGGACCCGGTGTCTACACCATGCTAGTTTCTACCAAATTTTCTAAAGAGAATGTCTCGCTACCGTCCGAAAGTGACTCTAAATCCCAATCCATTACTCTTTTTAGCAACTCAAAATATGAATTCCTAATTAATAGACTTCGAGACCCCTAAACCACTTAGATAAATCTATGATGGCTGCAAAACATACATCGTTAGGATGATGCATGAATGACATAAATGATGCATGATTGTGCTGTGCAACATCCACAACCACATACGAGTAAGTAAATGCTTCCAACCTTATTACTCCCACATAGGAGGTAGTGCGGTTTCTTTCCTAGGTGCGCTTGATCCAAGGGTTAGCGGGGATCCCATTGGACGCGTATAGTGCACGGTGGTAAACCGGCAACATAACACCTCTTATTTAAAGCACATACGCATGGGTTTTGGTTATTATGTATTTAAACACCTCAATTAAATTAGGAATGGGCTTACCGGGGCATGAAAGCTTTTGATGAAAAACCATCTAATTTAGGCACCTTGACGTATTTTAGAGTGGCTATCCAATAAAATATAGGAAAAGTTCGTCTAACCTCGGAGGTCTAAACCAAAGAGTGGTTTGGGACATCACTCTTATTTATGACTTAGTTAATTATAAATGAATTTTTAATTATTAAATTTCCATCTCTCATCTCACACGGTCATACTTTTAAAATAAAGCGTATTTCAAGCAATGAGGTAAGTGGTAAAGAAAGTGGTAAAATAAATAAATTACAAAAAAATGGGAGAAAAATACAATTCCCCAAAATAAAAAATCACATAAACAAATAAAATTCATACATAAAATGGGGCATTTATTCGATTGGGAACATTAGTTCCTGCATGTACACTTAAAAAATGAAGAGTTATTTGGATAATTTTGAAAAGTCGGGATGAGTGATCCCATTTTCATAAAACTAACTCCTCTTTTTAAGGTGACATTTATTAGTTGATAAAACTAACTCATCGGCCCAATTTTACTTAATATAAATATTTTTGCAATTTTCAATTAAGCATGCATAAAAAACTATTTTTGTAATGGCCCTAATACCGGGTTAGCCATAAATAGTATTTTTCGATAGTAAATAGTGACACCGAGGTGAATAGTACTTTTCGGAGTTGAAAAATATTTTATAAGACCATTGGATAGAGCATATCAGCGGGAGTCTATAGGCGAAAATTTAGGGTTAAACGGAGGTCAAATGGTGCGAAACAGTGGAAAAATAGGCTTTGGGGCGTCTATTGTGACAGACAGCCGTCTATGGACAAATGGGCATCTGTTGGGTGACAGACGGCTAGGCCTTCAGAGGTGAGGGACGACCAGGCTATCTGAAGCTTCATACAGGCATCTGAAGGTTTTCTTCAGCACAGTTTAACCGATTCTGACCCGAAATTGACCGGACCATATCTTCAGCTACCGACCTCAGAAAAATGATCTGAAAATATGGATGTACTCATATTGATGAGTAGAATTTAATGGTAATGAAATATTTAATTTTGGTGATACTGGAAAATTAGAGTTTCGGACTGATAAATAATTGTCGAACTGAGAAATGGTTTTCGATTGGTCCAAAAATATTATTGGAGTCTAATGAATATATGTTGAGTGTTATGGAGTTATTTTCATGAGGAATTAACCTTAGAAAATAAGAAAAAGAGATGATTTCGGTTTAAATAGTACTCGGGTTGACTGAGACTTTAAAAATAGTAAATGATGTCCAAAATTGATGAAAGTTTTCAGATTGAATCCAGATAATATATATGAATTTTTGGTAGTGAAAAGAGAATTTTTTGAGGACATTGAAAATTTGCTAACAGGACTGATTTGATTAAACTAGAATGAAAACGGACCTGATTGAAGTGAAATTTATTATACAACCTAGTTTTCACATGATATGAATTATGGAATCAAATTTGGAATGAATTGGAGTTAGAAAGTGAAAAAACCATAGAAAAATTGCATAATGGACTAAAATGGTTAATTGGGTTTAATAGGTTGGACAATTGGTTGAACCAATTTTGGTTAACTATAAAAGCATTTAAATGGCAGATTTGGTGGGTGAATGATCCTTATCTCCTTCAGCCTTCTCTTCCTCTCCCTTGGCCGAAAGTTTCCTCTCCCCTCTTCTCTCAATTTTCTTCAATTTTTGCTTGATTTCTCTTTAAATTCAAGCATTCTAAAGTTAATTTAGCTCCTCTATAAGATCATAGCAGCCTTTAGTATCCATTTGATGGATTAAAAGTAAGGAAAAGCAAGGATTTGAGCTTATATCTTCAAATAGAGGTAAGATAAATAAATTGGTTTAATTTGATTTTTGGTTCTTGATAATAGATTAGGATGTATTAAGAGTATTTATGAAGTTATATTGCATAAAATAAGAGAATTGATGAGTGTTTGTTTACTTTGTGTATTCGGCCATAGAGGAGAATTAAGGGAAAAAAGAGTTTTCCAAGGGAAAGGCTAAGGAAAAGGAAGTTTGAGGAGGTTAAAGCATGGAATTGAGGTTTGTGATTACCAAATCTAAGTATTTTTATGTGAAAACTAGGGTTTTATGTTATGTTTGAATAATGATTGTGTGTAAAATGCATGTATAATTGAAATGAAAGTGTTAATTGAACTTAATGAGGGTAACTAAGTTAAACAGCATGGTTGATTTGAAAGAAAACTAAGTGTAAGGCTTGATCATAGTGAAATATAATGGTATCCATAAATATATGTATAGTATACCTTGTGATTTAGAGTGATAAAAAGTTATATACGTGTTAATTGAAGTTTAATTTAGTGGAATAAGTATTGAATGAATGAAAAGTATAGTGATAGAGAAAAATGCTTAAAGTGGCCGAATGGATTAGATAGGAAAAATGTGATAACTAATATGGTATGAATAATATATGACTGACATATTAGACAAATGAATGAATTAGAAGTGAAAAAGAAAGTTTAATGAAAATAATTGCATAAAAATCAAATATTTGATTTAATGAATCAAAATGTAATTAGTCCAATTAATGTTAATAAGACCATAATATGAATATGCATATGTTTTGAAAGTGGATAAAGTTAATTGAAATTATACGAATTTAATTGAATATTTTGAGATTAGTTTCCCATTATGTCCATGGAGGAAAATAATGCCAAAAATTGAAATGATTAAAATTATATGTATATTGAAATTATTTTTAATTAAGTGAATAATTGAAGCATAATTGATAAAAAAAGAATGATAGCGGCTTTGAAATGATTTCATAGCAATTTAAATGATCAGAGTATACTTATTATGTATGTAAAATAAGTATAAAATATAAAATGTGCAACATTGATGAAAATATTGTGTATCTAGTGAAGTGAAATGGAAATGAAATCAAAACGTAAGAGAACGTACTTGCCCTTTGTAGTGTCTGGTAATTGATCTAGTTCAGGATATAATGGCTAACCATACGGATTTTGTACTATTGTGGAGCATGACGACTCCACTGGGTAGGCCAATGACGGACTACTAAAGTGAAAAGTGAAAAGTGACAAAGTGATAAAGTGATAGAGTGTTCAGTTATATTGTTGAGTGGTCCTCGAGGTCACTCTATACTGTTATGGACCACGGGATACACCCTAATTTCTACCGGAGTGATACTATGGGCATAGTGGTAATTAAAGTGATAAAGTAACTTGATAATGAAAAATGACAGTGTAATTCAACATTGTAAAATGACAATGTAAAATGATTTGAAAGTGTGAAAAGTAATATGAAAATGAGTATTTGTATATAAAAGGACCTAAATGAAAGACAATAAAAAGTTGGGGTCAAACTTGTAATTAATCCAAATAATAAGTCAAACGGGGTCATAATGATAGAAATGACTTAAAAATGTGAAAAGTATAGCGAAAATGAGAAATTAAATGAAAAAGGACGTACATGAAAGAAGATAAAAAGTTTAAGGACTAAAGCATAATTTACCATTAAAAATAATTAGTCGTAAGAGTAATTGGTAAATTACAAGTTAAAAAGTAAATAAATGTATAAATATAGTTAATAAACGGAAAAATGGTAAGTAAAAGTTAAATGGATATTTAACAAAAGTTTAGTGGCAAAACAGTAATTATATGTAAAGATACAATAATAAATGAACTTAAAATGACGCATATGCAAAGAATGCAAAGTTCAAGGATTAAAATGTAATTTGACATGAAAATGCTAAAATAAGGACTAATATGTAAATTATAAGCCAAATAATGAATTAAAAAGAAAAGAGAAATGAACTAGTGACAAATCATAATTATGTTGTAAATGTGGCAAATTTGTAATTAACTAAAAGATTAGGGACTAAAGAGAAAAATTTTCCATATTAATGGTACCTATTAGAATAAAATGAAAAGTGAAGTGAAAATAATGAGTAATTATATGAAATACATGAATTCAGGTCATAATAGTAAGTGAGTGACTAATGGAGGGTAAAATCGTAAATGGGGTATAGAAAGAAGTAATTAAGTAAATAATAGGTTTAATGAATGGAAATAAGTAAATGAGTGATTAAGTGTTCTAATTGCGAAGAAATAACACTACTCAATGAGCGACTTAAAGGGAACTGAGGAATTAGTTAAAGCGAAATGCGTTATAGAAGGATATGAAGTGAAATGAAGTGGAACGAAGTGAATGGAGTGAGTGCATGAAAGTAAATGTGATATAGGAGTGAAACGTATTATAGTGTATAATGTATTAAATAAAGTCAATAAAGTGAAAGGACTGAAATGTAGAGATTTAAAAGTAAAATAGTAAAATGAGTAATTATAAGAAATGAGATTAGAGTGTAAACAAGAAGAAGGAAAGTTAAATGATAACATAAGATATGTAACACCCCGAAACCACCCCAGTAGTTTGAGCCTGTCCATATCTGTATGTGTGTATTTTTTTTATGTGTTGCATGTGTGTTTTAAATTGGTTTATTTATGTAAGTTGTGTGTATTAGTTGAGAAGAGGAATTAGGCTAGTGTATAGGTGGGAGTATAGAAGTAAGGTATGAGTAAGAGATAGTTTAGTGTGTATAGTAATGTATGGGAGTAGGGTGTATTGTGGGGCAAGTGTCCTTTGGAGAGAGTGACATGTGGCATATGGATAGGTTAACATTTATTGGGTTGGTGAGTGAGAGAGAGAAAAGGCAGCCATTTTCCCTTGTTTTCCCGTTCTTCCTCTCTTCTTCACTCCATTTTCCTCTTTTCTTCTTCTTTCTTCTTGTTCTTTCCTTCTTCTTGGTCCGATCTTGCTCCCTCTCCTTTCCCTTGAGTAGATTGAATTGCTTAGCTTGTGATTTTTGAAGTTTAAAGGTGAGTAGGGATTATTTATGTCTTAGATTTTCTTCTTCCTCTTCTCTAGGTTTTATAATTATATATGTATGTATGGGTAGTTGTAAAATTGATCTTGGCTATTGTGGGTTTGTGGTTCAGAGGAGGCTCCTAGACCGGCGAAAGGAAAAGAAATCGCTAGCGGGAGCGGAGCTCGCGAATAGGAGCTAAGGAGAGAAGGTTTGGGATTGTTCATCTTTTTGTGCATCTTTGTGATTTGAGTTTAATAAATGTGCCTTTGTTTTGATTGGGGTTATAAGTTGTGCTATTGTAGTTTAAATTACATTAAGCATGTTATGAAATACTAGAGAATGAATATTGTTGAGGGATTTATGGGAAATTATGTGAATAGTTGTAATTGTTGTTAAAATTGCTGTTTTGGAAATTCTTAGAATTGGACATGTAATTGACTTGATTTAATTGAGATAAGTGGTGATAAAGTTGAGTTTTTATTTATGTTATGAGTTGTGGATGCTTGGATTGCTGAATTTTGAGGTTTGGAATCAATTTTGGGAGTTTGGATGTGAATTGTATAGGTTTTCTGCAGATTTTGGGCGTAAGAGCTGAAAAACCCGTGTCTGTCGCGATCGCGACATCTTCGCGAGCGCGACAGAGCGCGGAGGTTTCAGCCCTCGCGCCGGCGCGAGAAGTATCGCGCTGAGAGCTCGACAGGGAACTCTCTGTCGCGAGTGCGACATATGTCGCGAGCGCGACAGAACGCTCAACCTCCGAGCGTATGTAAGGCTCCCCTCTGTCGCGAGCGCGATGGACTTGAAAGGTTGCCTTCTGTCGCGAGCGCGACAGAGAGTGGCACCTTCCCCCTCTCGCGAGCGCAAGACTCTCTCGCGACCGCGAGACTTGGCGGGGAGTGGTGTTTTGGTCTCTGTCGCGAGCGCGACAGTTGTCGCGAGCGCGACAGGCGCAGCTTCCAAACTTGATTTCTTTTCCTTTTTGCTTAATGACTTAATTTCTTTTGCATACAGTTTTCATTAAGCTTTGACTATCTATTTGCGTGAATAATGTATATGTAAATGTGATAAGATTTTGCATAACCTGCTAATGTCGGATAAGTGGATAGTTAGGCATGCCTAATAGAGTTATGTGCCGCTGCAGCTATGTGTACGACTTTGGACCCTGATCAGGTCCCCCGATCGGATCCTCGCGATCCTTCTGTCTGAATCTTTCTTAAGATTCTATGTGAAAACGATTTGGAATAAAACAAATAGAATATTTTAATACCTCCAGGTATCTATGTGTTTGAAATATGATACCGATACTCTCAAGTATCTATGTGTACTCGTTATCCACTCATTATGATTAAGCAGGTGTCATTGTGTTTTGTACAAGAATCTTTGGATGAGAATGCAAATATCTGAATTAGCTATGTATGATTATATGCCCATAATTGTATTGTTATCATATGTTTTCTGTCATCGTCACTGTGAGTGGCGGTTATGCATTCTGTGTTTCCCCACTAAGCGATTTCGCTTAGCACGGGTGTTTATCCGTGCAGGTGTGGAAGGTTTTGATTACCGTGGGTTGGGCGTATCGCATCGGGAAGGCCAACGCAACTAGAGATTGGAAGTTTTATAGTATAGGCTTTCCTTTCTTTTGTAATTGATATAATATTTTGTTAGCCCTTTGGAACAATGTATCTTGGGCTTTTGTGAATTGGTTCTTTTTGTAACCTATTGTAACATGTAAAGACTTTCTTTTGTATATTAATAAAAGTATCCATTTTGTTCTGTATCCCTCTTCTTTCTCTTAAAAGTTTTTATTTATACCGGATATGTAATTCTGTACGTGATGTTTGCATGTTCGTACTAGTGGGGTGTGACACTCCTATCTATCTTGGATCCCTCTCGCTCTAGCTACGAGTAGAAGTATCCATGTTATAGGTTGGGGTGTGACAAGATAAGTGAAGATAAGATAAGTGAAAAATACTAAAGTAAGGATTATTAGAGTGATAAGTTAAACAATAGCTTAAAGGACCAAAGTGAATAGGTTACAAGTAAGAAAACAAGTTAAGAGTGAAAAATAGAAAAATAGTGTAAAATCGTAATTAAAAGAATAAATAGTGAGATGACATTGGTGAGCCTAAAAGTGAAGGTTAAAGTGATGTGCATGTATTTGTGTGCATCGATAAGTTAGATTTGGAAATTGTTAGATTCGTAAACATCCCTGGGCATTTTTAATGCTCATCACATAGTTTATCTGACTACGTCCAGGTACCAAGTAGGACGTCTGAGGAGCAGGCATGTTATCAGCTTTGAGCTTAGATTGGACCTCCGAATTTAAGCGAAGAATAGTATGTATATTTTTTTGGCATGTATATGTAACAGTTTAGACTTGATTATGTAAAATGTATTATGATTATAGTTAAAATTAAAGATTATTAGATTATGACATGATATGATAAATGTGATATTGGATTGGGTTAATGTGACTTGTTAGTGACATGATAGTTTAAAAGAATAAGTTAAAAAAAAAAGAAATTTTTTGTACCGCAATTGCTATAAGTTCGATTAAGCAATGCAATGTATGTATTGTACGAAGTGATAAGGGTGTTACAATTTTCATTACAAACAAGGCTAAAATATAAATAAAGTAAACTAAAAGAAAATAAATAAAAATGTAGAAATTGTAAATCAAACCAAAGGGTCTCTAGATCTCCCTGATCTCCACACCTCCGTTTATTAATGATGTTTAAAACGCAAGAAGCATTTTAACCAAATAAAATACAAAAGAAAATAACACGTTAGTAATAGTTTATGCAAAAATCAAATAGAATAAATAAAATAACATGTGAAAATTAACAAAATAAATATAACATGGCCAAAATAGCATTGAAACCCTATAAAAATTCATAACAAGTGATTTTGGCATCGAAAAGGAGACAAAATAAAAGAAAAGACGACAGAACAAAAGATAAAAGTGAGGGACAGCCGTCCCTCACTCTTCTTCCCACCCCTTAAGGGCAGAAGGCCCAAAAGACACTACTTTTCATGCTTTGCTCAAAAGTAATGCCAAATAACAATATTTCATGTGTTTTTACATGCTTTTATGTGATATTCATTCAAAACATTTAAAATAAATCTTAAAACATGTAAAATAACACATAAAATCAATCAAAAATTATATATTATCAAGCTCAAAAGTATACATCAATGGTGGAATTAAAATAAACTGTAGTACAGTGAGAGAATATGTTTGGGTCCAAAAGTTTACCCTCAGACTATGGTATATTGGAAAGAAGAAATGTGATTCAATTTCCTCCTTAAAAGTCCACAAGAACCGAAATCAAGAGAAATAAGAAAGAATGGAGTTTTCTCTCTCTAGAAAATATTTCTTTGAAGATGATTTTTTTTGAGAAAAAATCTATAAGAAAATCCTACCTCTCAAGAAAAGAGAATTACTTTCTCAATCTCCAGAAGTATTCTTCCTTCCCCATAATCTTTCAAAAACTCAAAAATGTAGAAAAGATCATCTTCTATCTCTCTCTCTCTAGAGCTTCCTTTTTATCTCTAGAAATTTAAGGCCAAGGATTGGATTTCAATCCAAAACTGCCTAAATTAAATTTGAGTCATGAAAATTTCTCCCTTTAATCTCGAAAATCT
Source organism: Excoecaria cochinchinensis (assembly GCA_947683425.1). Lineage (NCBI taxonomy): Eukaryota > Viridiplantae > Streptophyta > Magnoliopsida > Malpighiales > Euphorbiaceae > Excoecaria > Excoecaria cochinchinensis. The sequence continues at coordinate 8,645,338 of CANTUQ010000105.1, forward strand.
GCATTTTTCATCTTTTTAAATTCAAATTTCCCTTATTGGAAGCTGAAAATGGGGCAAAAATGGCGACAGAGGGCAAGGGGCGGGCACCCCTCGCACATGGGATGCCCACCCCAGTGACGTAAGGGGGGCAGCGCCCCACCAGGCACGAGGGGCGGGCGCCCCTTGCATAAGGGACACTCGTCCCTATAGCAAGAGCGGCTGAGGATGGCTTAAAATGCCTTAAGATGAAGATTTTCACAAAAACAAGAGGCAAATAAAAGAGTTTTGGACACAGAGAGCTTTCAAAAAGAATGAAATCAAGGACTAAAATCATCATTCTCCATTTTTTACCTGTAAACACATTGAAATTATCATTGGGTAACCCTGATCTGGATCGCCTCGAGACCCAGTGTCTACACACGTGATTTTGTATTATCTTTTATCCTGCCTTCAATGTTCATTATGGTGTTGAAGACATTATCAAAAATATTTTTTCTATATGCATCACGTCTAAATTATGCCAGATCAAATTTGATTTCCAATATAGCAAATCCTAGAAGATGCTACATTTTCTCCAACCAAAGTTTTTAGAAATGCCATTATTTACTTATTCAGTTTAAACTTTTATCACTTTCAGTAATCCTAATTCATCAATCTCTTGCGAGATTTATTCCCCAATCTATTAGGTGGAGAAGGTGTTTGAACAACTTTACTCTTAATGAACATTTGTTTATTACGTCTAAATGGGTGATTTTGAGGAAGGAATTTCTTGTAATTGTCAACCAAAGATCTTTTACACCTATTAGAAAATAATAAGCATTCGAATAATTGCCGCAATAAGGGCAAGCTAATTTTTCAGCCATTCTCCATCCTGATAACATAGCATAGGTAGGGAAATCACTAACCATCCACATCAAAGCTGCTCTTACCATAAAATTCTGGTGAAGGGACACATCATATATTAGCACACCAAATTTCCATAGTTGTTGTAATTCAACTATCAATAGTTGCAGGAATAGAGCAATTTATGCTTTGGATTCTTTGACCCAGGCATAATCGCTGTCAAGAACATGTAAGCCTCATTCATGCACATCTATGGAGGCAAATTATAAGGAATTGTTATGATTGACCATGATGAATATTATTGGCCCGATTGCCCAAAGGGTTGAAAACCATCAGTACTTAAACCCAGCCTCACATTTCTACTATCAGCAGCAAAGTCTGGGTGGATGTTATTGAAATGCTTCCATGCGATAACATCCGATGGCTGGCTCATTATTCGATCCCACTGTTCATGTTGATTATGCCATCTCATGTGAGATGCATTAACATTGGAGGCATATAGTCTCTCAAGTCTTGGGATTAGCAAAAAAATAATACATCTGCTTCCATGGCATTAATTTTTGCTTCCTATTAGCATTTATTGGTTTGAAGCTTAGTTGATGACAAAATTTGCAATCTTGTAATTCAACATCAACTCCTCAGAACAACATACATCGCAGCCTGCAACAATCAATTTTTTGTACTAGCAAACCAAGGCTCAAAAGAAACTTCTTCATATTGTAAAAATTGTCAATCATTTCATGATCCGAGGGCAATGATTCATTGTACCAAGCTAGGATTGTATTTAAACTACTATCAGAAATATGACCTTTAGATTTTATGTTCAATATTCGAGCAACAGACCTTAATAGGGTCATATTATCACAGCATGGCCATAATTCTTGGCCAGCTGCATTAAACAGTCAAAGAATGTTTTGGCAGTTGGGTTGGGTTCTTCTTTGACATTGTGTAAATTTGGCTGAAATGAATATCCCGCTGCATTAAAAACCATTTGGCCATAGGGATTTTCAGTTGCACAATCATTGCTCGTTATAAATTCACCCCCTTGAAATTTAGCTACATTTACTGACGATCTAACTACATTACTTCTAGACATGTAATATATTATTGGCTCTCCATATCGTGTCCACTCAAAATAATTGGGTATAAACCCCCATATTTTTAGCAAATGGAGATGCACTTCATCAGTATAAAGATAATACTTGTGTTTGCACTTTTTACATGGACATCTGATTTTTGGACCGTCCATGTATGCACAGGTTGAGAGCTTACATATTCAATAAAACCTTGAAGTCCTTCAACAAACTCAAGGTTAAGGTAACCATCGGATGTTATTCTTCTATGCATCCAAGTTCTGTCTAAGTTACTCATTATTGCTACACTATAATGCCACGGCAAAAATAACATAGTTAGACACAACTAGATTTACATTGATGAACTGTAACGTGAAAATCATTATAACACACCAATTGAAGCGATAATTGATGCTTAAAAATGAATACAAAAGAACTACTTATTGGATTTGCAATATTAATATTGATTTATCATTGTGGAATTCCTATGATGACCATCTCGTGTCTACATTTTCTAATGCACTACTGTTTTCTAAGGCACTAATTTGTCACTGCAATTCAAATTTCATATTTATATAAAATTCAATTTTATTGCACAATTCTAATTTATTTTTTACTTAACAATATATACACAAATATGAAAGAAAATTACAAAAATAATAAATATATACACAAATATAATGCATATAATAACAAATATAATACAAATTTAAAAAAATAATAAATATAATAACAAATATAATACACACTTACAAAAATTATAAACATATAAACAAATATAATACAAAATTAAAAAAATAATAAATATAATAACAAATATAATATAAATTTCAAAAAATAATAAATATAATAACAATTATAATACAAAATATATACACAAAATAATAAACATATGCACAAATATAATACAAAAAATTAACAAAATAATAAACATAATAACAACTACAATACTAAATATATACACAAAATAATAAATTCATAAATAACAAACATATGCACAAATATAATACAAAAAATTAAAAAAAAATTGAACAAAAACATTAATATACTTATTATTATAAAGATAAACATAATATACGAAATAAAATTAATAAAAAACTAAAAAAATAAATGAAAAAAAAACCAAAACTGACCGTTGGGTGAAGCAGCCGGCAGGGGAGCTTCACAGAATTGGCAGGAGCAGCGACGGGAGGACACTAGAGGTAGGATGGCAGGCGGCGGCAACGAAAAGGAGACTAAGGATAGATGCACATATGTCGGTGGGAGAGAGACCATGGGAGGGCACCAGTGGCTGCACAGGCCGAGGACAGTGGTGGACCACAGTGGTGGAGGCGGGGGAGCTAACGGCGGTGGCGAGTGGGTAAGTGAGGGCACCAGATTTGGAACGTAGTGGGGTGGGCGGGGGAGAGGGCCGGAAAGGGAAGGGGGTACGCTAATGGAGAGAGAGAAGAAGGAGGAGAGAGGGAGGGAAAAAAAGGTTTTTATACCCTCATAAATAATGAAGATAAAAATGTTCCGTCGCTATTTCTTTTTTGCATTTACGACAAAATTAAAAAACCATTGTAGGACAAAATTATCCATTGCTAATTTGCGATGGACCATACATGACCACTGCTAAATTTAGGGATGGACATTTCTATACCGTCATAAAATAATATTTAGCAACAAATATATCATGTCCATTGCTATTTCAAAACAATTAGCGATGGACATTCCTTTCTGTCATTAATTTTAGTGATAGAAAGAATGTCTGTCGCTAATTTTAGCAATGGAGAAAAATGTCCGCTGCTAAAATATGTAGCAAAATTTAGCAGGGCAAAATTTCCCTCCACTTTTAGCAAAGGAATTTTTACCCCGTCACTAAATACTCAGATTTGCTACATAAAAAGCAACGGTATGGCTTTTTCATCGCTAAATAGCGACGAAAATCATTATATCACTAAAAATACATTTTCTGTAGTGAAGGTCAAAACTGGCCTAATTAAGGATGATATGGAATTTGTTGTGCTGGAAATTTTGGTTAGCTTTTGTAGTCTTACATGGTCATCCCTAGTTCCATAAACTATGAGGAATTCCATCAATAGTCCATCAGATGATTTCCCATACGAAGGGCATACGGTGACAATAAAGGCTAAATGAGAAAATGTCATTGCCACCTAGCCTTACATGGGTTTCTACATCGTTATTATGAAAAATAAGGACAGGATGAATCCTAAAATGGCTACAATGATGCACAATAGAGATTATTTGTCAAGTACTGGGCTTTAAACCTGCAGTCATGGTATCACAGAGGTTCCAAATTTTAAGGGACAGAAGACTAAGAAGAGACTAGGATACTTCTCTAATGAAGAGGATAATCAGAAGAAAAGCCCATAAGCTCTTTTATAAGCATTCTTGGCTCCTACTAGCTCCTTTAAAAGATATATGTGTGCAGCCAAGCCCTTTTTATTTAATGGGTTGATGGTTCCAAGGACAAAGATCTTTAAAGATATGGTCAACTAGGTGACAGGCCTACCAATCAAAGAAGAGGATGAAGCTTGGGTTCAAGAGCTAGCGATGAACATGGAAGAGTTAGCATTGACACCAAAAATAAAAAACTTATGACAATAGAGATTTTGGTAGAGGTTAAAATTCAAATTCAAGCCGCTGTTATAAAAGAAGCAAAGGCTAAAAAAGAAGGAAACAAGTTGACAAATTTAAGAAGCCTAAGATTTGCATATAGGAAGGTGAGAAGCTAGCCAAATAAGATATTGCAACTACTGACAACATAGCGAGTACTAGTTCAGCTTGTAATGAGGATGCCGATGATGCACTTCATGTTATAGATATGTATAAGGCTGACAACCTCTTCTGTTCTAAGGTAAATGAAATGAGTAATGGTTTCGTTTCTTCGTGTGATATCTTTCCTGATGGCACCATGCATTTCAATAGTACTAGTGTATCCATTTTTTAAATTAATACAACATCAACTAATTCTTTTAATCTTGGCATAGATGAAAGTTCTGAGAAATATTAATTGCATCAATAGTGACTCCTAATCAAAGGAAAATATTCGAGAGATTACTCAAAAGATATAAGCAAGTGTTCACCTGGAATTATGAGGACATGCTTGGAGTTAACAGGTCGGTGGCTATGCATGCCATACCCAATTATGAAGATGCCAAAGTAAAGAAACAAAAGCTCTAGCAAGACTGCCTAGAGTGATCAAACCCCATCAAAGAAGAGGTTTAGAAACAAAAAGGAACTAGATTCATTAAGGAAGTAAAGTGGCCTATATGGATGGCTAATGTCATCCTAGTAGCTAAGAAAGATGACAAAGTCATAATGTATGTCAATTACAGTAAAATTAACAAAGCGTGCCTTAAGGATGACATTCCTCTATCCTACATCAATGTGCTTATTGATAGTGTTGTCCTTGCCATGATATTCAAATATGGATGAATATTATGAGTACAATAAGATCTTTAATCAGATACTAGACAAACTCAAGATAGGTTTACCACTGAGTAGGAAATTTTTGCTCTAAGTTATGCCTTTCAGTCTCAAGAATGTTGCGATTTTTCAAAGGATGGTAATTAGGATTCTGAAGGATATGACTCATAAAGAGGTAAAATAATATGTTGATAATATGATGGTAAAGTCTCCTACTAAAGATTCACAATTTGAGGGCCTGGAAATTTTTTTCCAGTAAATTGACAAGTACAATCTTCACCTTAACCCGAAGAAATGCTCTTTAGGGTTACCTCAAGAAAGCTTCTAGGATATATAGTCAGTAGAAAGGGCATATAGATTGACCAAAATAAAATCAAGGCCATTACGGATATCGAACTCTGAGGACAGGAAAGGAAATCCAAGGGTTTTTAGGGAAGATACAATACATCAGCAGATTCATCGCCAAGTTAACCACCATCTATTATGCAAGGACCAAATAATTAAATGGAATGATTATACCAGCTAAGATTTGATAAGATCAAAGAGCATCTAATCAATCTGCCCATCCTAAGACTGTCTTAACTAGGATGAAATTTTGATCTTGTATTTGGCTATAGAGGCAAAATCAATCGGACTTATAGTAGCAATGGATGATGGCACAGGCACCAAAGAGGCATCTACTACTTGAGTAAGAAATTCCTCCCATATGAGCTAAAATACATTGAGATAAAAAATATTTTTCTGGTATTCATCCGGGACTTAAGGAAACTTTGACACTATTTTCAATCCTATACAGTACAAATGGTTGCAAAGCAAGATCTGTTCATGTACTTACACACCACTCCTTTGCTTCTTAGTTAGATAGGTAGATGGTTATTACTATTAAAAGAATTTGATATGAGGTATGTTACTAAAATGACAATCAATGACCAAGCGATCATAGAGTTCTTGGCTTAAAATCTTATTAATGGCAATAAGTTTGGGTATGACTTTCCTGACAAAAGCTTGAGCAAGTTTTTGTGCAATATTGGAAATTGTATTTTAATAGAACTTTGAATATGAGAGGTGCTAGAGTGGGGGTAGTCCTTATCACCCCCAAGAATGAATTTATCCCCTTAGCCAAGAAGCTCAGCTTCAAAGAAACCATTAATATGCAACAGTATAAAGCGTGTGCCTTTGGATTAGAATCTCTACTAGCCTTGGGTGTCAAATCAGTGGAAGTCTTTGGTGATTCCATTCTTGTGGTCCACCAAGTTTTTGAAGAATGAGAAGTGAGTGAGGAAAAGCTAATGCCTTACACTAAGTATATTTGAGAGTTGAGCCATTGGTTTAAAGTATGCATTTTCAACCACCTACTTTAGGAGGAGAATCAAATGACCCACGTGTTAGCTACTTTGATTTCAGTATCGGATAATTTAAAGGGACTTAAGATTAAGCTGATTGTCTTCACAAGTGCTAGTAAGTTGTGTCATAAAAGTGAACCGCTAGTAATGGTCATCAAAGCTAATGATGGTCATCCCTAGTTTTATGACATTAAAAACTATTTGGATAGTGGTATCTACCCTGTAGATGCAAGTGAGAAGGATAAGGCTATCTTATGGAAGTTGGTTGCACATTTCATCCTCTTTGATGGTACAATATACAAGCGATAACCCAATAGCATACAACTCTATTGTCTCACCAAAGCAAAGTTTGATTGGCTCATGGAGGAGCTGCATGAAGGGATTTGTGGATCACACATGAATAGGCTTAATTTAGCTAACGCGATCTTCTAGCAAGGTTACTTTTAAATCACAAAGCAAACTGGTTGCATCCAGTATGTTAAGAGGTGTGGCAAATGATGCATCCATGCCAACCTCAATCATCTGCCGCTTTTTTAGCTACACAACCTTTCATCTCCTTGGTCGTTTACGACTGAGAGTATAGATGTCATGGTGAAATCAATCGTACTACTTCTAATAGGCATCGCTTCATTGTAGTAGCCATCAACTACTTCTCCAAATGAGTTGAGATCGAGTCATTTAGTAAATTAGGGGCAAAGAAAATGTCTCAATTCATTAAAAAAACCATCCTTTATTGTTATAAGGTACATTATCATATCGTCTCAGATAATGAGGTTCATTTCAAGGTCAAACTAAGCAGTTGTTAAAGAAGCACATAATCTTACACCATTTGTCCTCACCCTATAAACTGTAAGTTAATGGAAAAATTGGGGCTACAAAGAAGAACCTCAAGAGGATATTAGCCAAGATAATTCAGACATACTGGGATTGGATTAATAAGTTTCCCTATGCTGTATGGGTTATAAGACGATAGTTGTGGTGTCAACTGGTGCAATGCCTTTCTCTATTGTGTATGGCACTAAATCAATACTCCCCATCGAGATTGAGGTCGAATGCTTGAGGTCTTGTCAGAAGCAACTACCATTAAGTCTTATTGGGTAAAAAATAGATACCAATAGTTTGCCTTCCTAGATGAGAAGAGGATGAGAGCCCTTACTACAATCAGATATACCAAAAATATATTGCAAGTGCTTTCAACAAAAAGGTCAAACCTATATAGTTGAAATAATGAGACTTGATCCTAAAACAGTACAAGTAAACTGCTGCCAACTTAAGGGAAAAATTCAACCAAATTGGGAAGGACCTTACCTAGTCAAGAAGCTCCTGCCTAAGGGTATCATGCGCCTTTTTGATATTGAAGGAAATGAGTTCAAAGAAACAGTTGATCGAGATAACTTAAAGTGGTCCTTTTACTGATTGGTCTATTGAATCTACTGAAAAAGTTCAAAAATAAAAGTCTATTAGGTTGAAAACCCAAAAAAATGGGTAGCCTAGGCAAAATTTAGGACATTTCATGTAACATCCCTATCTACTCTAAAAAGGAATAGGAGTACCACCCAAAGACTTATATCCCATCACATGCAAATATGCCCTTAAATGATATATTGACAATTACTTTAATTAATAAAAATCAAGATAACCACAAACACTACCAAACCATGAGATCAAAGACTAAAGATTTACACATCACCATATCTTATTCACTCTACTGTTGATACTAAGGTCTATATATACTTATACATTTCTCTCCTATGACTACATGTATACAAAATATACAAGTTATAGAGCCATCATAAATTGTACTAAACCTAGGCTACATATTAGCATAACTAAGGCATACCTATTTCTTACATCTTTTAGGATTATCTTTGGATATCCTTTCTTAAATGTTCCTCAAGTTGAGTCATCAATCCATACTTACATGTGGAAAGAAACCAAATGCTAAGATTATTGCTCAGTGGTGTAGTTCTTAATATAAATAAATAAATAAATAAAAAGTTTTGAACGAAGTAAAACGTAGTTTTAAGCTGACATTGCATAAAACAATAGGGAATTACTCACTAGATTCTTACATATAAATTATAAGTACACAACATGCTCAATTAATCGTATAAACTTCTGAAAGCACAAGATAGCTTAAAAACAAGATTCAATTATTAATTACCTTGCATAATCAATTCAATATGCTCAGCACATGGACGCATTAACTGTAATTCAAATATGTGTTACGTAATCACATATATTTTGTAACCAAATAAAATCTATAGCTTATCACTTAGGTTTGCCCAAATGCATGTACCATTATCTTTGGGAGAGTATAACGGTAACTGTGGATACCAATAGGATATAAAACTATGGATACCAAACTAGTATCAAACTATGGATACAAAATGCTAAAGATCAGAATTGTGGAGACATTCTTGTCTTGAATTGTAATTGTGGACACCATTACGGTGGACACTATTGAAGTGTCAAACTGTAATAGCTATGATTGTAATCCCTTCTAGGCATGCCTATTTATCCACTACTAAGACTTTAGACAGGCTATATAGGCATAAAACATAATATCACTTGAGTAGTTATAATCAAATATTCATCATGTATATATATCTTCAATAATTCTTATAGCAAGTATCACACATATACATTAAAATTATATTTCATATATAGGTACTTCCACATTCCTTACATTTAAAAATCATGCAACTTGACTTCAATACTATTGATTACATATCAATCATGTAATTCATGCACCTTATTCATTATATATTCATCATATAATTCATGTATTTTATTCATTTACTATAAGGGTATAATGGTTATTTGCTTTATGTATATATTTCTCTAAAAACTCATCTTTAAATTAATAGAAAAGGAGTGAAAATCATGTAGCTCATAGTTGTGGGTTCATTCCACAGCTATGGAGTCTAGTTCTCCCTTTTAAAAATAAAATGGACTCCATTTTCCCCATGGCTGTTAGCTACGCTCATTGTTGTGGGATCTAGTTTTTCTTATTAGAAATGAATGTACCTCTTTTTATTCAAAAATCTATATTTCTAAGTTTGAATTGATCTCTACTTTTAACTCAAAAAAAGCAAGATTTAGATCAATTGACTTATATAAGAATTATTCTTCTATGTCTTAGTTTTCTAACGTATTAAGAATTACTAAATTCCAAGGTCAGAGGAAAGAGATACTATTATTTCTTTATAGACTAGTCCTAGGTTCTAGAATTGGAACAATTTTGATACCTTAGTTTTAAAATACAATTCAAGCTACTTGAATCAGAATTTGACTTGCTAATCTCATCAAAGTTGCTCCATTATCTATCTACTTTACATATAATTTTGAATCATCTGATTCTAATTCCTAGAGTGAGACTTATAATCAAATCTTTATTAACTGCTCCTAAGCTAACTGAATAGAGATAGGCAAATTTGCTAGTCTAACTTCAACTTAAATTTTACATATGCTAGGTTTAAAACTGTGCACTTTTCTTAGGAATTGTATATGCATATTAATATTTAAGTAGGAACTTAATTCACATCATTTCAAGTTCTATGAATAAACACTACAAAAAAAACTTAAAATAGCGACTAAAATTAGCGACTGAATTATTTTAGTTGCTAATTAGTGACTAATTAACGACTGTTTTAACGATTAGTCGCTAAATTTATTTTTTTTTTTTTATTTTTTGCGTCTAAATTAGCGACTAAAAAATGAATCAATCGCTAAAATTTGGCGGCAATTTATAGCGCCTTTTTTGCGACTAAGTTAGCAACTAACAAAAATAGTCTCTAAAATAGCGACAGAGGAATTAGTCGCTACGAATTAGCGATGGAATAGCGACGGATTTTTCCGTCGCTAAAAAAATTTTCAAATTTTTTAAGTATAAAAAGAATAATAATACTACTACTAAAATAATAATAATAATAATAATAATAATAATAATAATAATTATAATTATAATTATATTACTAAATAATAACAATAATTATAATAATAATAAAAAAAAGAAAATAAATTAATAGAGAGAGACAAAAATAGCGAACAAAAGAAGCAAATGGGAAAAACAAAAGAAAATAATAGAGTGGGAAGAGAAATGAAAATGCAGGGGAAGGGGAAGGGGAAATCGAGAACGGATATGCGGAGGGATGGAGCGCCGGTAACCCGCGCACCAGCGTCGACAACAGCCAGCGCTCGCAACAGTCACCGCACCACCGCTTTTCTTTCCCGAGCGTCACCGCTATCTCTTTCTACCCTCCAAATCAAAGGATTTTCATGGGGTTTCCGGCAACCTCCTGAGACGGTTGGTGACACGGACAACACCGGACCATTGCTGACGGCGAGATGAGTCTTCCTTTACCCTCTAATTGTCCACACTTGCCGGCAATAGCTAGATCGTAGAGGAGGATATCGCGTCCTTCCGATGCCATTTTCGACCAAACTACGGATCTGTAAGGCTCCTGAGCACTGGCAGGAGGCTCCTGACGCTCCGATCTTCATTTCGGCAGTAGCGGTGTCATCACCGACGAAGGCTCCGAGGAAGCTCCGGTGACCGGCCTTATCTTAAGGTAATGCATAAAACTCACCTTTTACAAGGCCTTTAATTGTTCTTAATGGCCTTATCTTAAGGTAATGCAGAAAACTCACCTTTTACATATTATTCATTTTCACACCCACCCAACAATAAGCAGAGCACTTGTTAAAGTATTTAGACCAGCATATATTAGGAAGAGATTCTAAAATTAGTACATTTCAAAGATTCTAAAATTAAGTATTTAGAGATTAGAGTTGCTAAAGGTGGATATTAACAAAGATCCTAAATTATGTTTAAATTAAGTATTATAAGATATTAGCAATTATATAATCTAATCATTGTAAGTTTACACAAAAAATCAATTTAAACATAATGAAACACAAAGCAAATGAGGTTTTGTTCATCCTTTATATATTTGCTTAAGCATTTATTATTGACTTAAATGAGTTAAATAGATTTTAGAGCCTTAACCATTATAAGTTAATAAAGGAATCAGACCCAGAAAAATGAAATAAACAAAGAAGACTAAACTTATGAATCACTTAACATTATTTAACCAAATCATTGAAAGTTTACACAAAAAATCAATTGAATTAAATTGCTGAAATATATAAGTTGCATTTAATATGGCCCTAGAAATATATAAGTTGCAGATTAGTAGCTAATTCTTTCTTTATTTTAAATGTTATATTTCCCATTAGCTATTTTAGCAAAATGGTTTATCGGTTATCCACAGTGCCGATTTCTTTTCTTTTATTATGTTTCAATTTGGATATGCTTGGCCATTTAAAGATGTTATGTCTTTTCTTCTCTGAATAATCTTGATTTTTTGTTCATTTGGAAAGAAAGTAACTTTGAATCTGCAGTTTTTCAGTACATGCCATTCAAATGGGTGAAAAGGTTACGTTTATATTTGAGCATGCCATTAATGGATTTTGAATTGTGTAAGGTTCTGTTCAGTAAGTTAAATATTGGTTCTAGGATGTAAATCAAGGTAAAATAGGTGGACTCCTGCTGCTGATGTATTAAATAGTAGATGTAGTTAGTTTATATGTAAACTTACTGGTGGATGGCTTGGTGGATTAAAAAGGTTGTAAATTGTTGTGTTGAGTTTTGCAAATTGTGTGTTTGTGGTTATGCTTGGTTGAAATTCATGTCAATTGCTTATCGTTCTTCCACCTGAGCAAGGTAGAATTGCTTGACAACATGAATGTGGTTGATTAGTCAAATCTTTCACTAAACACATATTTTTTGTGTCATTATTTGTTCACCTTGTGCACACACTAGAAGATAGTTTTTCTTATTGAACTTTTATGTGTTGTTCATTGGACTATTAATTTACCTAGCTCTAAACATGAATCTTTTATCTGTTTGATACTAAAAGGATCTGATGGGCAATATACATTTTGTGGAGGAAAGTCTAAATTTATTTTTTATTATCTTAATATGTATGTTTGAATTTAAATAGAAAATAATTTTATGATAGTGAAATTTGGATACATAATACATGAATTGGTATTATGTTTATACTATATTTGGTAATATGTAAATTTATGAAATATATATATATATATATTCTAGTTAATTAATTAAGTGGAAAATTTAGAAAATGGTAGCCCATGCCTTGTAATATATGAATTAGAATCAATCTTTCTTATTTTGATTTTTAATTCATTAATTTTAGTATATATTAATTCAAAACTTTTATTGGTGACTTGTAGGTACTAAAATCGGATGAGATGCTGCTAAAATATTTGGAAGACATGTACTTTTAATTTAAGTATTGTATAATTTAATATATTTTTATTATATTTGAATTATTGTGAATTTATTGTACAAAATTATTGTGAACTTCTATATATTGTTAAATAGCATTATTTAGTTTGAATTAGTATTTTTTAATTATTGTACATTTTAATTTACTTTTTTTGATATTATATTTTTTAAATTAATAGTAATATTGAAAATATTGTATAATTATTATTTACATAAATAAATTAAATTTTGGATTTAATAATAATAATAAAAAATTAAATAGAAAATTGTAATAAAAAATTAAAACAAAAAGAATATTAAAAAATATAAAATTTTTAGCGACGAATTTTTCGTCGCTAATAAATATTTATACGACTAATTTTAAAGTTATTTAGCGACTGAAAATTTATTTTTAGCGACGAAATATTTAGTCGCTATTTTTAGCGACTGTTTTATGTTTAGTCGCAAATTTTTTGCGACGAAGCTAATAGCGACGGTTAGTCGCGGCGTCGCTAAACGTCAATAGCGACGAAAAATGCCCAATTAGCGACGGAAATTGCTTTCGCTAATTGACTTTTTTTTGTAGTGAAAGTTATAGCCTATACATTAGGAGTTATTAAGTAAGTCCAACTTCACAACAATAATACACTCACATTCTAATACTATCTTAAGATCTTGTTAAAGGACTTAATCAATTTCTCAAGAATTTTATCATCCCTATAAAGTTTAAATAGTTTCAAGTCATAAATTACAAATAATTAAAAACCAAATAAACTTTTCAACAACTTACGCTGTAACACCCCGTTTTCCACCCTAGTAGTTTTGAGTGTAATTTGCATGTGTTATTTTAATTTTGGCGTCAATTGCATATTGGTTAGTTGCATGTATTGTTATTGGTTTAATATGTAAGTGATTAAGGTTTGGTTTAGCTGAAGTGAGGAAGATGGAAGTAGGGTGTGAATTGTTAAAGTCCACTAATAGTTGATTGACATGTGGTGTGTGGGGTTGGCTTTATAAACTAAGGAGAGAGAAAATGAGAGAGAGAGCAAGAACAGCTGCCCTCTCCCGTTTCCCCTCCTCCTCCATGTTTTCTTCTTTTTCTTCTTCTTTCTTCTTTTGATTCTCATCCTCTTTTGCTTTAATTGTTGGCGGAATTTAACAATTTTAGAGCTAATTAGTAAGTTTTGGTTCTTCTTCTTCTTCTTCTTCTTCCTCTTCTCTTTTGGGTATTTCCTTTTGTATGTGTTCTTTGGTTTAGGGTTTTGAGTTTTGTATGTTTTGGGGTTTGATGGTTCAGAAAATCCTCCTAGAGAGCCCAAGGGAAAGAGAAAGCTAGTGGTAGTGAAGCCCCTTGAAGTTGTGGAGCAAAGGAGATCAAGGTTTGGGAATTTTTGAATTGATGCATAATTGTTCAATTTGTGTTTTGTGTTAATTTCTAGAAATTTATGATGTTTAACTTGTTTATGCTTGTGTATATGTTGTGGGTTTTTGATTAATTCGAATTGAGATGCCATGGTTTGGATTTAATTGAACCAAAGTATGGTTGGGTTGGTTTTGGAGCAAAATTTCTGGGTTTGATGAACCCTTAGCATTTGATTGAGTTTTTTGGATGTTTTAGTTGTGATAATTGGTAGAAAACATGGGTTTGATGTTGTATAATATGAATTGAATGCTTGTTTTGGTATAGGTTGAAGTTTGGTAGATTAATTGCATATTTGGGGTGATTTTGGGTTTGAGTTTCTGCAGATTGTCAGCACGGAGGAACTGGAAATCGACTCTTCCACGAGCGCGACTCCTGCCACGAGCACGACAGAGCTCGGCATTCCAAGCTCCCATTGAGATGAGCTTCTGTCGTGGGCGGACAGGAAGCTCGGTCTTGCCGGGCTGATTGCCATCGCGAGCGCAACAACAACCTTCCTTGATTTCCGATACTTGATTTCCGACCCTGTGATGTTATTTTACTTATATATGGATGATTTAATGTACATTATACAATCGATATGATGAATGATGCATGGCCTGCAAGAGTCAAATTAGTGGATAGTTAGGCATGCCTAATAGAGTTCTATTAGCTGCAGCCCCAATGTGTTTTGGACCCTAATTAGGTCCTCGTTTGGATGCTTGCGATCCTTAATGTGTTCGGATCTTGTTTAAGATCCCCCAATGTGAAAACATTTTGAATGGAAAATAAAGATATTACTTTTAACTGTACCCACGGGTACCAATGTGTTCAGTCATTATCTGCTATTCTAAAATTACAGGCGTCTTGTTGTTTATTATGTGAATATAACATCATTATGGCATATGTTCCAGTTGTGAGCCTATTGAATGTGATGGCTAATACTTAAGCTATGATTTCTGTTAACTGTATTGGTAAGTATGTGCCATTTATGTGTGTTCTGTTTTGATGACCATTGTGAATGGCTATTCATATTTGAGTTTTTCCCACTAAGCGTTATCACTTAGCACGGGTGTTTCATCCTTATAGGTGTGGAAGCATTGAAGTTTTTGGGAGTGCCTTTGCAGGTCAAGCCAACACAGTAGGCGTAAAGTTTTGGAGCTTAGCTTTTGTATTTAGGTCCTTTTGTAATCTTTTGGTTTTATTTTGTAGTCTTTCTGATATGTATTTCTGAAGTTTGTAATTGTGTAATAATATCATATGTACAGTTATATTATTGTAATGAACCTTTGTTATATCAATGAATGTCTCTTTGGAATTTCAAGTTTTAATTTCCTTTGTTATCTTTATACTTTATATATGCTTTGTTGTGGCTTGTTTGGTGAGACCCTTATCCGTACGGGTTCTCACTCCCTTCGCAGATGAGCTCTCCTACGTATGGGTATGGGGTGTTACATACACTTAACCAAACCATATCTCATACATAAAGAGTTGTTCACCAAAGCAACTCATAATTAACTTGATTTTTCTAGAGCAAAGTATATATAAACTCATGGCAAACTTCATCCTGTTAATTCAGTTCAACTTCTAACAAGTCCAATTTCTTTATTTTGAACACAATTTTCATCTCACATTACACATGACAAAAATTTTTTAAAAATTGAGAAATAGAGAAATCCAAGAAAAACATATTCAAAGTTCAAATCAGTGTGCTTACATATTTTCTCTTTAGCTCCTTACTTCTTGATTCCATTTTCTCCCTTAAATTCACTCTATTCCTTATTTTTTTATAGTTTCCTCATTAAACTCAGCTTGATGGAGATTCCTTATTGCAGGAACTGAATAAGAATTGAAAGAAATATCAGACACCAACTTCAACCATGATCAACCCAAGATCATCCTTCCTAATTGATTTTTCCAATAATGTTTTTAATGGAGAGACCAACCCTTCAAAACCGTGATTATTTTTTATGTGTGTAGAAGACAAATGCATGTATTCTTCTTTTCTTTCTTTCTTGTTGCATGTGAGTGATGTGGTGGCCATTCTCTCTTCTTGCCACATAATTTCTTCCATCTTCTTTTCTTTATTTGGATAATAAAGTTTGTTTATCTTTATCAAGCATCTTTAGTAATTAATCTTTACATGTTCCTAATTTAGTCACTAAATTTTTCTTTTTCATTCTTAACTCTAACTCTTATATTATCTCTCTCAAATGGATCCAATCCTAATTCCTCCTTTCAACAATACATATTACTTGAAATTTAAGTTTACTAAATATTTCGAATAATAAAACTTGGGACTTGCACATTACTGGGGCAAAAACCCGAATGGAAGGGACTGAGAGAAAATGATCAATCGAGAAAATCCAAGATGGCAAGTTGATGACAAGAGTCATGATGCAATTAATATGATTTGCTGGAATTAACGGGAAGCATGTAAAGTTTAATTAATGTTAAATGTTATTATTATCGAAGTAATTATATAGTATTTAATGCATTCCAACATTTTACAACCAAGCGATAATTTTTTACATTTTTAGAAATGGTTAGTTGTTTGATTACATTAATGATAATAGTCGAAATACATTATAGGTTTAAGTTTCTACTAAGCTCCTTATAAGCAGGTATAAATATATATAAAAAAAAACTATAGAAATATGAAGCTGGTACATATATAAAAGTTGCATGCAACATCATGCTCACAATGGCTTCTCACCTCAAGTCAACTAAATCCTCCTCAGGGCATTGGTCCTAGTGTCAAAAGCGAATCCATCTAACCAATCCTTGTAAGCAGAATCGATATCAAAGTCATAAGCATTAGTATGGCGTATTTGGAAAAATGACAGTCATGCTCCTCCATATATCAAGATATAGGATTGTAGGAATAACTCATTTATGGGTCCAATATGGAATCCTAGGGGTTCAAGCACCACCCACTACCTATATCCACATTGCTTACTACAGTGATGAGGAATGTAAAAAGTGACAACGTGTGTGCCCACTATAGGGACACGACCGGCATGACTCCCTACCATAACATGAGAAAAAGGCAACCAAAGAGTGATTAAAATGATGCAAGATCAGTCAAACATCTCATCTTGCTAACGCATGCTTTAGTCCGAGTGAGGTTCGCATCAATTAAACACTATCATCATGCTTAGATAATTTAACAAGAATATTATTACTATTATTAAAAACAGGTCATTCATGCAAATACACGTTTTAACCATTTATATTACAAAATATCATTATCTTACATATATTACTTTAATATTCTCTTCTATAACACTAACTTATCATATACAAAATGCTTCTTTACATATACACTATACTTATCATTACAAAATGAATCATATACAAAAGGACACTTTAAGCTTCAACTCCTTGTGGCCAGCAGATGCATAACTCTCTATACCAAACTTGCATAGCTACACAGGAAAACACTCGCGATGAGTGATGGCTCAGTGGGGATACACAATAGCAAATAGACTTCTAATGAAGTCACAAAACATCACACAATAAACATATTCAAAATCCAATATATGAATCACATGATGGCATTCATTCATGAGCACTTTCAGTGAACATAACGTCAACATGCCTTTATCATTTACATTCATCTCAACATACATAAATTCTCTAACTTTAGAAACATCGTATAGATATGCGATAACATTCAACTACATTTAATATGTATTCATATACTTATAAACATATCATAGCATTTCTTATGGAAACATAAACATACATTAGCTTACATAGCCTGAATTCACATCTATGGTGGATACGGGGTACTTTGGATATTGAAAAGCAGTATCAAACATCTGGAGACCTAAATCTCAAACATCTGGGTACCAAAAGGTAACAAACTCTAGACACAATCGGTGCCATTGGCAGCTGCAACTCTAACACTTTATAAGCATGGCTATCTATCCACTATTATGACAATTCAGGCTTAACATATAAACTTTATTCGCTATCCCATATACTTTAAATTTGCTCAATTATCTATTCAAACCACTATACATCAAACTTCCAATTCATATATTAACTATACAAACCATGAACAAGCATACATATTCATTGATCAATCATGCCAAAGCAATATCAATTTAACATGCCCACATAGTATGTACAAAACCTTAAATTCTTGTTACACACTAAATATACCAAATATCATCAAGCATATGATTCATATAATCACTTATGTTAACACATTTTAAACTTTATCATGCATGGTCATTCATAGTTCAATGCAATATTGCACATAAAGTAAGCAGCTAACTTATATTCATGCACTTTAACTATGTTGCACGAGGACCCAAACGGTGACCTGATCAGGGTCCAGAATACATTGGGGCTGCAGCTAACAAAACTCTATAGGCATGCCTATCTATCTACGACGTGACTATTGCAGGCTAAATTATTTGTCCAATCATTGTTCAATTATCCGCATATTATAACATGGTAATTTTAATGAGCAATATCATATCACTTAATAGCTTACTTACACATGTGGTATAACATATTATAGTTTATACATTGAATCATATATAATCCATAAGTGAAAGATCATATCACGAGTTCTATGTCGCGCTTGTGACAGAGACAAGTGTCACATTCTGCCACTGCCCTTCATAGCTCTCCTCAAACAATACCTCCCCAGAACACCACACTAACTCTTTGCCCACAAGACAGACATCCAAACTGTAACACCCCCTACCCATACATAGGCAATCCCATCCGATAAGGAGTAAGATGCCGTATGAGTTAAGGTGCCACCAAACAGATGCAAAGCAATACAAACAATCATTCATAACATACATACTGAAATACAGAATAATTAAAAACTTTAAAGGAAGCTGATTATGCATTAATATAATAAACCATTACAATAATGTTCTGATCAAACCAGCTGGTACAAAAATATTACATAACCAAAATATAAGTACAAAAGCGGAAGCTATAACAAAACTGATACAGGAGAGTTCTATACAAAAAGAACCATCACTGATTACAAAAACTGAGCCCTACACTAAGACCTTCTGTGTTGGCTTAATGGCGGCGACTCTCTCAAAGCAAACTTCCTTCCGCACCTGCACGGGTAAAAACACCGTGCTAAGCGATAAACGCTTAGTGGGGAAACACTCATATGATATGGACGGCCATTCATAATGGTCGTCAAGGTATAACGCATACACAATGGCAATATGCAATAGCTTAACACATACTCCTTAAGCATGCTCACAAAATAAAGCCATACATTCCTCATCTCAGATTCATATCCAAAATAATTAAACATACATCTCATCAATATATTCATTCGGATATCGCATTCATATATAGCCAAAACTGAACAGAGCAAACCAGTCGAACACCTGCTGACTCTAGGTAGTGGATAACGAGTGTACTGAAGGTACCTTACGGGTACGAATCGAATACTGAGGGTACCTCACAGGTACAAATCAAAAGTCATTTCATTTTTATCAAAACACAATATTTTTACTGAGGGGATCTTAAACAAGATCCTAATACTGAGGGGTTCGCGAGGAACCAAACGGGGGACCTGATCGGGGTCCAAACTGAACTGAGGGCTGCAGCTAAAAGACTCTATTAGGCATGCCTAACTATCCACTTACTTGACTCTAGCAGGTTATGCGTTATTCTAATTATGATTTCAAGTGTAATTTCATAATAATACTCACATTCATATCAATGAATCATAAACAGAACATGCATAAGCCAAATTCTGTTTCAATCACAGTATATAATTTAATCATGCATAATAAATACAATAACAGTCGTATACACAAGTTCGTATAACATACATTACGGAAAAACCATGAAAAATACCTTAAAAATACATTTTTGGAAATCTAGAGGCAAAGGAGTGACAGACTCATCCTAGTCATGCTAAGAAGCACGAGATGCTGAAGGGGCTTCAGCACAGCACGACTCATGCTGAAGAGCACGAGTCGTGTCGTACTAAGCTCCTTCTCATCTCCTCCGTCTCGCACTTCACCATCCGACTCACACACTGAAGGAGCACGAGTCGGATGAGGGAGCACGAGTCGGACAAGGCAAAAAGCTCAGCTTCACTTCCCTCCATCTCGCACGCCACCATCCGACTCACACACTGAAGGAGCACGAGTCGGATGAGGGAGCACGAAGAACAGAAAACACGATTTTTGAAGAACACCTACTGTCACTTAATTTTAAAAACAGAATTCAAAAACACAGCAATCCAACCTCAAATCTTAATTCAAACTCAGTTATTAAGCATTACAAACCATTACAAATCAAAACCCATAATTATAACATCAAAATAATACCAACAAAACATGCATAAACATATCCAAGCCTCAAGAACACAAACCCTGACAATTTTACAGTAAACTCAAAATCAAGCACAATTCACAAACAAAAATCCCAAACCTGAAATTCTAAGCTTCAATCACTTAGCTCCGCTAGTCCCAGCAATATCCTTGCCCTTAGGATCGCGAGGGGCCACAGCTAAGCAACAACACATTGAAGAACAACCCAAAATAAAACCCTAAGTTAAATCTAAACCCAAAGAAGAAGAAGATGATGAAAACAAATGGAAAACAAAGATGAGGAATGCCATGACTTACCAAAGAGGATGAAAAGGGATGATTAATTCCACCAACAAGACTTGAATCCACACTAGGGTTCTTGGAGAAAAGAAAATGAAGAAGAAGAAGGTGAGGGGAAGAAGGAACGTGAATCTGCCCCTTTCCCTTTCTTTCTTCCCTTTTTCTTTTTCTTTTCTTTACCCTAAGCATGTGTCAATTTCCTATTGGTGAAATTAACCACTCACACCCAACAACCATGCACTACACACACCCAATGCACTCCCAACTAATGCACACCCTACAATGGTCTGCACACACACACACTATGCATTCCCAACTTATAACACCCTAATATGATATGCTCAAATGCACACAATCATTTCCCAATTAATTCACACACTAATGTCATACATATAACCATATGCTAATAAACCCCAAAAACATCCATTTTACTAAAATACCCTTATGATATGCCGAACACATGCGAATGCTTACACATACAGATAGGCTCACTCTACTAGGGGGCAAACGAGGTGTGACACAAACACCTCAGATTATTCAATTGGTCAAGAATTATTCATTATTTAGACAGTCATTCAAAAGCCATTTTATTCATTTCATTTTTGGTTCATGTCATACTTAACAAAATCATTTAATTCAATCTTAACATCATATACCAAATTTTAAACCATAAATAAGCCTACTCAAGGCTTGAATCATTAATGGCCCAACAAACTTTCTATACAATTGCACACACATGCCACATTAATATTTAACAAGTACCAAGGCATTTTCAGAGTCTCAGTTAATATATTATCTTTTATGTATAAATAAGTTTCTATGCTTTGTTTCAGACTTGGAATGGTATTCCAAACTTTCTATGTATCCTAAGGGATTGGGAATTAGAACCCCAAAGTTCTAAAGATTCAAAATACAAAATTATAGTATTTTCACTTATAATCCACTAACATATCATGTCATGCCACTTCTGGATGTATACGGAGGTGTTTGACTCATTAAGCTTTTAAGTACTTTAGTGATTAGTCATGTTTATAACCTTAATCACTTATATTCCTAAATGGTGACCATTCATTTACTCTTTATGGAATTCTAAACATGTATTGGATAAATTTCGGATAATTCCGGTGGAGTTCGGATGCGTTTCGGGAGGAAAAACACATTAAAATGCACTAACTAGAGAAGGGAAATGGTGGGAAATGATTCATGCCAGCCATGGGGTTCTAAATAAGGAGAAATACCCTCATTTAGCGTGTTTTGTCGTGCTCCCGACAAAAGCCTTCATCAGGTGCCCTACGAAAACTAGATAACAAGACTGCTTTCCACTTCAAATTGGAACCGCTTAAACCAACCTCTAAACATCATATTTAGATGATAACGATTGTTCCCTAGGATGTTATCTTTAATATGGCATAGGTTTCAGATCATTTGGACACCCAAATCATCATATATGATCAAAACATCCTAAACTATTTTTATAAACTGGCCAAAGTAGAGACATCTCAATTTTGGCCAAATTTGGAGCACTTAGAGCTAGAATTAGCTCAAAATTATTTCAAAGACAGTTTTAGGTTTGTGTCATTTCTTTCCAACGGCACTAGTTTCACACCATTTGGAGTTCTAAAACTCCAGATACAACCTAATAACCAAAGTGAGGTCAAGTGTCCCAACACAGTTTTTCACCAAATCCTATTCACATGCATATTTTTTTTAACAAATTAAAGCCAAAACTCACTACCATCATTATATATCAACACAAACACATTCAAGTAAACATATACAACACATCAATACACTCAAAAATCATGCATAAATAAAAGAGTTTCCAAACCTCTTTTTCTTTGCTCCTAATTGCTCAAATGATTGCACAAATTGCTTTCTCACCTTTCCCTAGTTTCCCTTGATTATCCACACAAAAAAAAACCCAAAATTAAGAGTTCAAACCAAAAAAATACATAACTTCCACTCATCTAAAGGAGAAAAGAATAAGAAGAAGAAGAAAACCCATCACTTACCTCAAAAATCATAAACTCTTGCTTAACCTTTCCCAACTTCCATCTCTCTTTCTTTTACCCATTTAAAAGATGAAGAACAAAGAGAAAAGGAGAAGCAAAATTATGAGTTTTCCACCCAAAGAACCCGTGTCCCCCCATTTCTCTCTTTCCCTTTTATATACTCATACATACTTGGTCTACAATGAGCCACTTGTCACCATTTTATTGGTCCAATGAAGATTTTTATGCCAAACTTCTCTTTTAATCCCTTATCTTACTTCCTTTCCTTCAATTGACATTTAACTTTTCTATTTCACACATTGGCCAACATAATTAACTAATTCATTCAATTTAATCCAAAAGTGTAAAATGACCAAATTACCCTTAACCTTTTCAAATAATACCAATCACGTCCTTTACTACAATTAACCCCTTCCATCATCCAATTACACATTTTTAATCACCAAAAATAATTCTTTTAATGTCATTTAAGGCATAACGACATAATTGTCCAATTTACCGAAACTTGCTAAAACTTTCAAATTAATGACGGTTGTGTCCTTTTTGACACTTTCGTCCATAAATCAAGCACATTCGGTTTCTGCTATGCCCTAAACTTATCTTAATCCGACTAGGGTGTATTTTGGGGGTGTTACAACTCTCTCTTCCTTAAAAAAATTTCGCCCTCGAAATTCACTTATATCTGATTATCTAAATACATAACTCTTTATCACTAACATTCATATATGCTAACTTTATACTATCATATAACATATACACTTTGCTTTTCACATAACCCATCCTACTACTTCCTATTTTCCATGTTCCCAATTGTTATTATCTAAAAACAATAGTACCCTACCTGGGAAATCATCAACGTTGCTATCCAAATAGCAAGTCGTCTCACTTAAATCAGCATTAACTATCATTGTCCCAATATGCCACCTTGCATTATCATCATACAGTCCAAATCATTCTTAATAGCATCATTATATGTATCAGAAAATCCTTCTAAAAAAAGATAAGAATTTCCAAAATTTTGAGTTACAAATCATTTGCATTCTATCATAATTATAACCCTAATGTCATTCTCATCTCTTATTGTTTACTTAGTTATTCTTAAACCATTTACATCTTAATCATTCAAACTATGCCTCGTGTTGCACAATTAACATATCATCAAAATGCCTATCTGACAAACATTTACAAATTCGTAAAACTCTTTCCTTGATCAAAATAATTATAATATTTCCTCCTAGAGTACCAGTATCTCTGGTCACAAACTGTTTATCACTTCTGAAACATTATATATATCTTACAGTATTTATTATTTAACCACTTTTACTAAAAGTCCACAATATCATTCACTCTTATAAGTAAGTTTAAATCTATAACCAACAAGTCAATCTAATCAGATAAAAATTAAATTCCTCTCAAACTATGCCAAAATCTTATCACATTCTATACTTTAATTCATTAACAAAGAAGGGTTAAACCCACAAATTCTATAGACACAAATCTCTTACTCATACTTATACACATTCAGTGATCCTTCACTTTTCTCTTATCAATTTCTAGTTTGTATCACTAATTCCTTATCACACTATAAACACCGAGTCCCGAGGCGGCCCAGATCAGGATTACCCAATGATAAAATTAGTTGTGCCTGCTTATAGTCAAAAAGAAAGTTGAAAGTGATAGTTTTCTTTATAAAATTAATTTTGAAAAATAAAAAAAAAATATTTTAAAAAAAATTATTTTAAATATATTAAAATAAAAAAATGAGTTTTGAAATTATAGTGTTTTAGCAAAATTAAAAAAAAATCGGCCGTCGGCGCACATCGCAGTGCGGGGCACGCTTGCCTGCACACTGGGCGACGCGCGGGGCATTGCCCGCCCAATGACGCCCGTTGCACGCGGGGCATTGCCCGCCCAGCGACGCCCGTCACACGCGCCGACGGGCATCGCTTGACCTGTCGCGCGCCTAGTGCCCCCTAGCAGCCCCTAGTTGCGTTTTTGGCCAAATTTTATTTTTTTCTTTCATTTTTTTGTAGAATTTAATTTTCAAAACCTTTTGTCTTCTAACCTTTCGAATTATTCAGTTTTGTTTTTGTGTTAATGGAAATTAAATTATTTTAATTTGTTCAACAAAAATATGATTTTTTGGAGGTTTAAAATAATTTTTAGAGAGAGAATTAGGGGGAAATTTTCTTAAAGAAAAAATATTTTCTTCTTCTTCTTCTTCTTGAAGAACAAATTCTCAAAACATTTTAATTTGATTTTTTAAGTTAATTCTCGAGACAAAAGAACAATTTTTTGTTCGTAGGTATTTTCTTCTTCTTTTTTAACAATTTTCTTCTTGAGATAGAGAAAATAATTCTTTGTTCTTGGGATAAAAATTTTCTTCCATATTTTATTTTTCTAACCTTATTTTTTGCAAATCAAGACAAGAAAATTGACCATTTACCTTCATTCATCAAATCAAATTTTGAGGGTAAGCATTTTGGGTTTAATTTTGTATTTTATTATTATTATTATTATTTTTAATTAATTAGCAACCATGTAGATTCTTCTAGATCTATTATTTTTTGTATTTTATGTGGTGTAGTCATTGATTCAAGTTTTTCCCTTAACATATTTTTATTTCTTATTCTTGTGTTCTTGTTTGATTGTTCATATTATTATTATTATTATTATTATTATTATTATTATTATTATTATTATTATTATTATTATTACTATTTAACATGCTTTAACATGTTTTGTTTATTTATTTCTTTTTATTTTTACTTGCTTGTTTGTTCATCTTCTTTATTGTTATTGTTTACTATTATCATTATTGTTATTATTATTATTATTACTTTTATTTTGTTATTATTATTATTGTGATTATTATTGTTATTATTATTATTATCATTATTATTGTGATTATTATTACTTTTGTTGTTACTCTTATTATTATTATTATTATTATTATTATTATTATTATTATTATTATTATTATTATTATTATTATTATTATTATTATTATTATTACTATTACTTTTATTATTCTTGTTTATTGTTATTATTATTCTTTATGCTTTCATGCATGTTGAATTGTTAATATGTTAAGTTTGTGGTTCTGCCCATTCCAGCTAATTTCTCAGCCCTGCTCGGGAGGCCTTAGTTTCACAGACTAGGAGGAGTACCGTCCACGCTGCATCAAATGATAAAGTTCCCACATGAAAGGGAGGTGGTAACTATTAAGGCAGCCAGGGAGAATCAGATGTCCACCCTTGAAATTGCTAATCAGCCATTTAGTGGCTTCCACGTGTCAATGATAGGAGAAGAACACGGACCAGTGGATAACCCAGCAGTGGTTAACATGATGAAAAAGATGCACTATCTCCCTGGGGCTGGTTTGGGTAGAAACTCTCACGGGCTGCAGACTGCGATCACCACTCAAGGTTAAAAGAATCGAAAGGGTCTGGGGTACAGAGGCGGTTTTGGAAAGAAGAAGACGGCAGATAAGATCCCTCATATTTCAGAAAGCTTTGTGCCCGCATCCTCAGTATGTGCTTATACCGGTGAGGATGAGCCGCAGTGGGTGAATGGGAGGATTGTCCCCCGGATTTGAGATCTTCAACGATGTATTTGACTAGGATGTCAGGGTTATCAAGACCGCTGAGAGCTTTTGGGATGAGGAGGTCATGACTCAGTGCATTGTTTGGAACAGATGTAAGCCCGAAGAGGTAGTCACAGAATGGATGTTGATTGCTAGGCAGAATGGGAAAGAAAAAATGGTAGAGCCAGAACTAAAGATTGGGGATTTAAAGATTTCCTCAGACATACCTAAAGGGCCTCTGCTGAATCAAGAAGCCGATGAGCAAGCTGCAGCAGCATCAACCTCTAGGGAAGCAGAAGAAGACTCTAGCTTAGATTGTCTTTTTATTCCAGAACTTTTTTATGATGTAAATGACAATTATAATATTATTAATAAGGCAAATGATTTCTCTTACTTGTGCGATGTTTCCAATAAATTCAACATGCATGAACATGATCATATTCCATCAATTTTTGATATTGATTCCACTAATACAACGCCTTTTAATCTTGAAACCTCAGAAAATCCGAAGGAAATTCTAATAGCATCAAATATAACTCCTGATGAGAGAGAAAAATTTGAGAGAATAATAAGAAAATATGAAAATGTCTTTGCCTGGACCTATGAAGACATGCCAGGGATCGATCGGAACGTAGCAGAACATGCTATCCCGACTTATCCAGACCACAAGCCTGAAAAACAGAAGTTGAGAAGGCTCAGGCCATAATGGACAGACAAGGTCAAGGAGGAGATTCGGCAGCAGATTGAAACCAAGTTCCTTGTTGAAGTGCAGTATCCTACATGGTTGGCAAATGTAGTCCCTGTAGCGAAGAAAAATGGGAAGGTCAGGGTATGTGT
Organism: Excoecaria cochinchinensis; assembly: GCA_947683425.1. NCBI lineage: Eukaryota > Viridiplantae > Streptophyta > Magnoliopsida > Malpighiales > Euphorbiaceae > Excoecaria > Excoecaria cochinchinensis. Next base: position 8,672,751 of record CANTUQ010000105.1, read on the forward strand.
GGATTATCGAGATCTAAACAAGGCCTACCCTAAAGATGATTTTCCACTCCCCCACATTGATGTGTTGATAGACAGTGCCGCCAACTGCGCGATGTACAGCTTTGGAGATGGTTTTGTGGGCTACAACCAGATCCTAAACAAGATAGCTAACCGGGTTAAGGCCGCTTTCATCACAGAGTGGGGGACCTACGCCTACCGAGTTATGCCTTTTGGTCTGAAAAAAGCAGGGGCCACATACCAGAGGATGGCGACCAAGATTCTAAGCGACCTGATCCACTCGAGAGGGCCATTTTGAAGCTCTAGAGAAGTTCTTCACCAGGATTGATAAGTACAATCTGCAACTTAACCCCAAGAAGTGTATCTTCAGAGTAACTTCAGGGAAATTGTTGGGACATGTCATCAGCCAAAGGGGAATAAAAATTGACTCGGACAAGGTAAAGGCCATCAGAGAGATGCCCATGCCACAAAAGGAGAAGGATGTAAGGAGCTTCCTGGGCAAGCTGCAGTACGTCAGCCGATTCATTGCCAAGCTCACTTCGATATGCGAGCCCGTTTTTAAGCTGCTCAGAAAGAATCAACCTGTGGTCTGGAACAAAGATTGCTAGAAAGCCTTTGACAGCATCAGGGAATATCTATTGAATCCGCCAGTGTTAAGGCCGCCGCAACCAGTCAAACCACTTATCCTGTATCTGGCAGTGGAAGGCAGTTTTGTGGGTGCCATGATGGCTCAGGAGGATGAATTTGGAGTGGAATTCGCAGTTTATTATCTCAGTAAGAAGTTCCTGACTTATGGGATAAAATATGCTGAGGTAAAGAAAATCTGCCTCGCAGTGATTTGGGCATCAAAGAAGCTGAGGCATTATTTCCATTCATACAAAGTTCAGGCAGTGGCCAAGCAGAATCCATTGATATATTTGTAAGAAGTGCCGTCTTTGCTTGGTAAGATGGGGAGGTGGCTGCTTTTGCTATAGGAGTTTGATGTTGAATACATCACTCGCAAAACCATTAAGGGGCGAGTCGTAGCCGAATTTCTTGCTGAGCATCCTATTTAAGGAGACACCCTCGAATTCACCTTTCCTGATAAGAGCGTAGTCGCAATTTCTGTCCAAGGATGGCAGTTACACTTCGATGGGGCAGTAAATAACAAGGGAGCCAGAGTTGGAATTATCTTGACAACCCTAGATAATGAGAAACTCCCTCTAGCCAAGAAGTTGAGGTACAAAGCAACCAATAATGAAGCCGAATACGAAGCATGCACGTTCGGATTAGAAGCTTTAGCTGCTTTGGGGGCAAAGAACGTAGAAGTCTTTGGTGACTCATCCTTGGTGATTAATCAGATCCGAGGTGAGTGGGCTATAAAAGAAGAGCGGCTGATACCCTATGTTGAATATTTGAAAGAGATATGTGGGCAGTTTGAAACCTGCACTTTCCACTTCGTGCCAAGAGATGAGAACTGTCTAGCTGATGCGTTGGCAACCCTAGTGTCGATGTGGGATAATCCTAAAGGGGTAGCTATGAAACCAGTGCTAATTTCGAGTTCTGAGAAGCCCAGCTTTGAGATCAAGCCAGTAATGGAAGTAGAAGTGGCGGATGGAAAACCATGGTACTTTGACATTATGAATTATTTGGAAAATGCTACATTTCCAGAGGAAGCTACCGAGAAAGACCAGAGAATGATCCGGAAGCTATCTACCCAGTTCACATCCTTGGAAGGAGTGTTGTACAAAAGACAGGCAGACGGGATTCAGCTCAGGTGCTTAAATAAAAAAGAAGCCCGCAAGGTAATGGAGGAGACCCATGCAGGCGTCTGTGGGGCTCACATGAATGGTTTAACTCTGGCAAAGAAGATCATGAGGTAAGGCTTCTATTGGCTTACGATGGATAATGACTGCTCAAAGTATGTCAAGCAATGCCAGTTATGCTAACAGTACGCAGATTTGAGACACCTGCCAGTATGAGAACTACACAACCTGACATCGCCTTTGCCTTTCGCTGCTTGGGGGATAGATATCATTGGAGAGATTCGCCCTATGGCATCTAATGGACACAGATACATCATAGTCGCAATTGATTATTTTACCAAATGGGTAGAGGCAGAATCCTTCAAAAAGATTGATGCAAGGGATATGGCCAAGTTCATAGAGAGAAATCTGATCTGCAGATATGGCCTCCCTCATCACATAGTGCTTGACAACGGGGTGCAGTTCATGGGGGAAACCAGGAAGCTCCTTGAGAAATATGGTATCAAGCACCATAGATCCTCTCCCTATCGACCACAACCTAACGGGGCAGTAGAGGCCGCCAATAAAAATGTGAAGAGGATCCTATCCAAGATGGTCCAAACTTATAAAGACTGGGCAGAGAAGCTACCCTTCGCACTGTGGGGATACAGGACAACGGTAAGGACATCTACGGGCGCTACGCCATATTCTCTGGTATACGGGATAGAGGCAGTATTGCCAGTCGAGATAGAGCTCCGATCGTTGAGGGTGATTATGGAAGCCCAAATTTCGGAGGCTGAATGGGCACGACAGAGGCTACAACACTTAAACTTACTAGATGAGAGTAGGCTGAAGGCTTATTATCACAATCAGATCTACCAGAAGAGGTTGGCCAGGACATTCGGGAAGAAACTAAGAAAGCATCCGGTGAAGGAAGGGGACTTAATTTTCAAGCAAATGAGACCAGGTATACCGGATATCAGAGGAAAATTTAGACCAACCTGGGAGGGGCCGTATATCCTTAAAAAGCTGTTGTCCAAATGAGCTGCAATCTTGTCGGATAGTGATGGAAATGAATTCAAAGAACCGATCAATGTCGACAGACTCAAAAGGTTCCATGGCTAAAGACCAAAATAAAAAGAAGAAAACAAAATGCCCTGCAGGTTGAAAACCGAAAAAAGGCGGCCGTGCTAAAATTGTGCGCCTCAACAGGGTGAAACCCGAAAAAAGGCATCCTGTGCAAAAATAAGAGGCACGAGAGAAAATGTCCAATCGTGAAAACCCGAGAGGGATGATTGGTAACAGGAGTTGATGCTGTTAAAATTTGGTTTTATGTATTAATAGGGCGTACACAGTCGAGTTAAAGTCAAAACTGATCATGTATGCTGAAATTACATGGAAATGTACACAATTTCGTGAAATAGAACAAATATTATTCTTTTCATTTTCGTCATTTTCTAGTTCTGCATTAAAAAGAAATGTAACACCAAAAGAAATACATATGTAAGCTAAGCTAAGTCCTGCCACTGCTCTCGCCAACCAGATGCTTGAGCCCTCGTGTCCTATTATCAGATGCTTGACTAAGGACCCATTTCTTCTACTTGCTGGTCGAAGCCACAGAATGATCGTCGAACCTCGGAATAACAGTCTTCACTGGTAGCTTGCTCCACAGCTCGTGATACCTTGAGGCGAAGGCAGCCGAAAGAACTCCTCCCCAAAAAGATAAGGGAACCCTCACCACATCCTGGGTCATCCCAAGCTGACGTGCACATCGAGAAATGATGCAGAAAGTGGCTTGACAGAGCCCACAGAGGGGAAGACACCCCGATAGCCCATCAGTGACCACATGAGACAGTGGGAGCCAGCAGACGTGAAACTGATATCGTTATCTAATAGTTCACCAAATCTGGTAATGCCTTCACTAGCAGTGGCACACTCATACAGCCGTCGACGCGGAAGAAAATGGCTCGGCGAGTACTGTGGAATGACCCGAGGAGGTGGCTCAGACAACATCCTCAGTTTCTCTTGCAGCCAGATTTGGAAAAAAAAAAAGCCGCTGGAGTAAGTAGGGTTTACTTCAGACAAAAGTAAGGCAAAGGGTTGTGTGAAAATCCGAAAGGACGCACCTCCCGCTAAGAAAAGTTAGTGTAAAAATCCACAAAGGACGCACTACCTTTAAAATAATAACGTACCTGGAGCAATAAGGGGTTGCCGGTAAAAGTAGTGGTGGATCCAGAGCTCACAGAGTCCAAACCCAGGATGGTTTCAGCTAAAATAAGTGGGAAGGGTGATGATCCCCGATGGAAGTCGCTCAGAATCCCGAACAGGCGAGGGTCACCTGTCAAACCCCTTGGAACCACAGTGAGAAAGTTCGTCATGCAAAATAGAAATATGATGCTTACCCGGTAAGTGGGGACATCAGTGAACCGATCTAGAGCCTCGATCAGTGGCTCTAAGGTAAAGGAAGAGCCCAGAGAAACCAGTCCAGCGGCCTCAGAAGGGGGTATGCCGAGAGCCATAGCTATATCCCGAGTCTGGAGTAGACCACAACGGGGGACGCAAGGTGGAACGTTAGGGGGATACCAGGCTCCAAGAATGGCAGCTAACTCCTCAGGCAGGGGGCATAACTCCTGATAAGTGAACCTGAAGACGTGAAACTGGGGATTCCAGAAGTGAGTCGCTGCTAGAAGAAGGTTCTGGTCAACTTTGACCCGACGCAGATATTTTAGCCCAAACAGAGAAGGAAGGGCGCCTTTTTCCCAAGTGTGCTTGTCATCTAGGATGCAGTGCATTTTTTGGAGAAGAGGGGAGGACATTTTGAGAAGAATGAGGGGCTCAAGATGTTGAGAAAATGAAGAGACACAAAAAAGCAAAATTTTTGGAAGAATTTATAGAGAAGCTCCACCGACGGCCTACCCGTCTCTCACAAGAGACGGCCTGTCCGTCGGTAAGAATCCACCTGGTAGATGCATATGTCAGCATAGCATTAATCACGAACATTAAATGCGCATTAATTGGGGAATGGGGAACGATAGACGGGCCGCCCGTCGATCGCTCCTAGCGACGCCCAGCCCGTCGGTCATGAAACTCTATATAAGGGCGAGTGATAGACGGGCCAGCAGCTGCTGTCATTTTCATTTCCCTCTCAAAAATGATTTTTTTTCCGTTTTTTCTGCATTTTCAAGTATTTCTTCTCCTCTTTCTTGCAATTTCTTTATCTTTTCGCGTTCTCCACTCACCGAATGCTCGGACACTCATTTTTCTTCAGTTTTTCTACACTTTTCGCGACTACAAGTAAGTAAAATAATTACTTTACTTTCTAATTTAATTTATTTCTTCTTATTTCTTCTTCTTTTAGCCTTAAGAATGGTTAGGATGCTTCAGATGCTTTAAATATCTAGGGAGAATGCTGCCCATTTTTTTGGTAATTTTTAGTGCAATTAATCTAAGCCTTTGCATGATCACATAGAAATAGGACTTTTCTATACCTTTGTCGCCTTAGAAATAGGCTTTCTAGCGCATATGTGTGTTGTTGGGGCCTGAGGCCATTCTTTTGTGCAGGATTGGGGGCACACCCTTGCCGGGGTGCGGCCCATTTTTTTATATATATGTTGTGGTTGGGGCCTAAGGCCTATTTTGATGCCTTTTTATGCAGGAGGTTGGGCATACCCTTGCCGGGGTGCTGCCCAAATTTTCATTTTCTTTCATTTTTTTGAATTTTTATTCTAAAATTGATTATTTTTATGTATAATGCATGTCGTGGGGTCTAATAAGCCCATTTTCATTCGCTTTCAGAATATCTTTTTCTACGATAAAGTGGGGCACACCCTTGTCGGGGTGCTGCCCATTTTTACTAATCTTTAATTCTTTCTATGCCAATTTTCATTTCTTTTATCTGTTTTGTTTCACCTCGTATTGGGGCCGCTATTGCCCGGGTGAGGCCCTAATGAGCCTTCACCTCGAAAACGAGCCTAATAACGCCTGTTTCGTCAAATTTTCGTTATCTAACATTTCTTCTACAGGATGCCTCTTGGGCGCAAAGCACCATTGGCCCAGCCCGAGGTCAAGGTTCCAGGCTGGATGGACGGCGAGTCAGCCCAGAGATACAGGGCGCTGGCTCGGGTGGAGATTCGGGCTAGCCGCTTTGTGTCTCAGCCGTTCCTAGAGGCCCTAGGGATGGCCCTGGAGGTCGATATACTTGTCAAGGGCGCCGGATGGATAGAGTTCCTTGAGCCTGCTTTCCAGACCTTCCCTGAGGCTACCCGGCAGGTGCTAGCCACCCTGCGCTACGACGGTTTTCAAAGATCAGATACAAAGCCGGGGGTGGTACAGTTCTGGTTCGACGGCCAGCAATTCAGCATCACCAGGCAGAGGTTTGCGGAGGCCATGGGGCTTCCCAGAGAGGAGGGGGTCAAGATCCTATGGCGAGCGGTGAGACGCGCCCACTGGGCGGCCATTGCCTTACCAGGAGTGCTGTATGACCATGATACAGCGAAGAGCACAGTACTGGTGTCTCAGGCACTCCGGTACCTGCATAGAGTGCTATCCAGCTCATACCTCGGTCGAGCTGGTAATCCAAGGTCGCTTAACACGGCCGAGATCTGGAGCCTCTGGGCCATGGTGGCAGGCCAGCGCCTCAATATTAGCCATGAGATCTTGGCTAACCTGATCAGAGTTGGCAGAGGAGTGATGCCCGTGGTGATAGTAGGGGGAGTCATCACTCGTTTGCTTTTGGGGTTAGGAGTCGCCCCGGGTAGGCTGCGAGCACCCTTGGACGAGGGGATACATGTGGATGCCTTCGCAGCAGTACAGATGGGGATGATTGCACAGCTGTCAGGGTAGGCAGAGGCTTTCAGGTTGCTATCTATCCACGAGATCAGGCGGGTCTTCTCCCTTCCACCCTTGGGTCCAAACTCAGCCTCCTCAGCCAGAGCCAGAGCAGCAGCCTCCTTAGCCTCCTCAGCTACAGACTGAGCCACAGCCACAGCCTGAGCAGGAGCTGCCCCGGACTCCGTTGGATTTCGACGTGGAGTTCACCATGGACGAGCTGTTCGGTACTCCACCGGCATCCAGGGCGCCGACTCCTGCTCCGCCACCGAGAACCAGGGTGCAGAGGTCTACCTTCAGGCCCCTCGAGAGGTATCAGCCATACTTTCGGAGCGACCTGGGGGCATCTTCCTCCACGGCCCCACCGCTAGAGCCAGCACGACAGCAACCAGCACAGCCTGATTTCTCCCAGCTCCTCACTACTATGTTCGCAGCCTTCGAGCGATGACTGGATGAGAGAGACAGAGCTCTACAGGAGAGGTTAGACCGTCAGCAGGCTGCTATTCAGGAGCAGTCCCGGATGATAGAGCGGTTGACCCAGGAGCAGGCCGGTTTTATTGAGCACACAGTACGAGAGCAGGCTCATGTCATGGAGACCTTTAGGGACGAGCAGGCGAGGCTGGTAAAGCAGATTGCCCAGGGCCAGAGGGAGCTTAGACAACGTTCACTCATGATCTGAGGACATCCCAGGACCAGGCATCTCAGAGAGTTGATATGACTTTACAGATGATCGATGAGTCACTCGACTCCCTGAGATCCCGGGTCCAGGAGATAGAGGGGATCCTTCCTCCCTTGTTCCAGACCATGAGGGAGTTTAAGGTGCAGACGGAGCTGCACCTAGATCAGATGAGGAGGACCGCCAGCGAGCAGACTACTCAGATGAGCCAGGCATTCAAGAAGTTAGGAGGCACAGTCTCAGACACTTTGGAGTTCATGAGGACGTGCACCCAGCCCTTCTTGGATGGCTATTCTCAGATTAGGTTTAGACAGACCCACAATGCTGGGGCAGGATCTTCCACGGCTCAGCCTCCACCTCCGATACAGTCAGCTCCACCTCCACCTCAGCCAGGGACGGTGCATATCTCAGATGATGAGGATCCTGACGAGGAGCCCTCCGGCTATGCTCCCCTCTGATGTTCAGGGAGTTATTTTTTTTGTATTTTTTTACATTTGCACTTTGTATATACATTGTACAAAAGTGGATATCTCTAGTGAAAAACTTTTATTTTCAATTTTGTACATTCATTCAGTTATTTATGATCCATTCATATAACAGATAAGTGTATGCTTTCACATTTACTCATATTCCAAAATGATGACGACATAACAAACAAAAGGGAAAATAATAACAAAAGATAACCAAGATTTGAAAAGTGACAACGTAATAAAAAGAAAGAAAAAAAGAATATAAATTAAACATGACATGGTAAATAAAACAAAACCACATCATTCATGGACATGTTAAAAAGATAGTAACTCAAACATGAATTAACAAAACCTTTTATCACACAGGTACAGAGAAACATTGATCCGAACACAAGCATCGATCAAAAGTCCGAACATGAGCGCCTAAGATTCATGTCTTCTTGGAAAGGGAACCCAGCGAGGTCTCCTCCTCCACAAAATCAAGATTACGGTCAAAGAGTACCCTGTCTCACAGTTCACGTGGTAGTAAGAGAGTACTACACACCTTGCAGCCGAATGGAGGTTAGCATATCAGAAAACCGTACTAGCCGGATGGGAGTTATCAGATCAGACTTTATATTGACCGGATGGTGGTTAGCAAGAAAATGCAACGAGCAGAGATTGTGGTCAGAGAGTACCGCTTCTCAACAATTGAAGTTATAGTTAGAGAATACTACTCTTCACCTCAAGACTGTGGTCAGAGAGTACCGCTTCTCACCAATCGAAGCTGCAGTTGGAGAAACACTACTCTTCACATCGAGTTGGTAGTCAGAGAGTGCTACATCTCCTCAACACTGCGCGAACCAAGACGAGGCCAGCAGAAGCAGAAGCTGCGGTTAGAGAAACACTGCTCTTCACACCGGGTTTATAGTCAGAGAGTGCTACATCTCTTCAACACTGCGCGAGCCAAAATGAGGCCAGCAGAAACAATTGAAGTTGTGGTTAAAGGAACACTGCTCTTCATATCGAGGTCATGGCTAGAGAATGCTACATCTCACCAACACCTACAGGTCGAGACAAGACCGATAGGGATATCTTCACCCGCCGAACAGATCGAGATGAGGTCTACCCGGTAAGAGGCACGGAAGGTAAGAACCGCCACAGGTATGCTTTCTTCCTTTCTATCCTTTCTCTGAGTTTTGGCTTATCTAGGCGCTCGTACACTAGTTTCCCCAAAACTGGGGGCAACTATAAGCACCGTGTCCCGGAGCGGTCCGAATCAGAGATACCCTATGATGAAATCGGTATCTGAGCCTGTACAAACGGTTTGGATTCGGAGGCTTTAGTCCCATGCTCCACGAGAAACGAGTCTTTTTTACCTTTCGTATGCAGAAGGGGAGAAAACGGGGAGCTTTTAAAGTCCAAAAAAGTATGTTTTCCTCGACGGATGGCTAGCCCGTCTGTCGGAGGCCAGCCGTTGGTTAGGTGGCAGGACCGTCGGGTGAATCCTTGTGTCAGAAGGATTCTTTCGACGCTCGTCGGTAAAAATGGCAGGGCCGTCGGATGAATCTTGTGTCAGAAGGATTATTCCAACGCCCTTCAGTCGAAATGGCAGGGCCGTTGGATGAATCCTTGTGTCAGTAGGATTCTTTCGACGCCCGTCAGTGAACCACAGACGCCCGTTGGTCATCCCTGGCCCATAAAAGCTTTGAATTTTCTCATAAAATGGGGTTGGAAAATTTGCAAAAATAGGGGAGACTGCCAAAATTCATGCACGTTTTCTCTCTCTTCCAATAAACACATTCAATAAACACATTTCTAAAAAAGATCTAACTAATTCAAGAATCGAATCTTCAAAAGAAAGAGGATCTAGTTGATTTTTTCACGGGTTTTTGATTTCTAAAACTCAATTTCCGTCGAAGTGTTGAGGACACACTCTATCTTCAACATTTGATCTTTTATTCGGACCTTCTCGTTGAGCGTGCGGGAAGCCAGACAACAACAAGGAATCCAACCAAAAGGTTGTTTTGAGGGTAAATATTCTGGACCCTTTTCTGTCCCTTTTTTACCTTTATTTTTGATACTATCTTTGCTCTTGTCCCCTTTTTGTATTTCTTGCTTCTATTCTTCCTTTTCTGTCCCTTTTTTACCTTTATTTTTGATACTATCTTTGCTCTTGTCCCCTTTTTGTATTTCTTGCTTCTATTCTTCTTGGGTCTGTGTAAAATTTGTCTTTTTGCCTTTTGAAAAGTTTCTATTTTTCTAGCACAGTGGTGACCGACGGGTCATCTGCTTTTTTCGACGCCCGTCGGTCACCTTTAAGCATAGTCCGTCGGTCACCCTCACAGACGGCTCTCTTCGAGTGAGCGACGGGCTGTATTGGTCACCTTGACCGATGCCCGCCGGTCATTCGGTATAGCCCGTCGGTGGGTTCTATCCCATATTTTCAAATCTTTTTCTTTTCCTTTTCTGTTCACTCAAATTTTTATGTTTATTTATAATTTTTCTTCTGTATTTTAACATCCTTTTGGCTTGTTTTGTGAGAGTATATTTTTGTTTCTTGGACTGGCTGGAGCCTGAGAGAGTTCTCCTGCATATGGAAGTTCGCCTGGTTTAGTTCCCTATCTCCCCCTTTCTTTATTTCTTGTATTTATTTATTGTTTCTCCTGTATATGAAAAAATTGTTGTATTTCTCGCTAATGTAAAAATTGGCCAAACGTTTTATATTTAATAAACTGAATTCTTCATAAAATCAAGGACCTAATGTCCTATTTTTATCCAATAAAATCCTCACAATAGAAATACCCATTTTAATAAATGATGCATGCGAGGACCAAAGTCCTCAGAATAAGCAATGCCCCGATTTGTGTATGTATCGCACATTTATAAAAGGGAGTTGTATTCTGCTCCTTGTGTTATTGTAATTTATCGCTTTCATTATTTATTCGTTCATTTACCGCTTTCCAAATATGAATAAATGCGCTTTAATTCAATTGCATCGTGTGGAGAGAGAGCGAATTAATGACAATTAAAACTTGATCATAAAATAATCAAGGTAGAAATAGATGAGAAGTCCCGAACTTGGCTCTGGTCTTTGGGCTCAAAGAGGCGAGAGGTCTTTCCGATCACTCATTGGAACTATGACCTCCAAGACACTTCTTGTGTCACGAGACTTTGACGTTAATCCTAGGCTCTTTAGGGCGAGAGGTTTACCCTCTAAGACCCCTTTGGTTGGCCCAAAATGGATACTAAGTGCAGTCTTAGGCTCTCCGAGGCGAGAGAAACTTTTCCAATGTTTTATTGGGTGGCGACTCTATGAAACCTCCTTGTTGCCCAAAATAGACGCACTTGCAATTCATTACAAGCTGTCAACGGACACTCAAATGCCCCGATCGCCCTAGAGTGGGCAATCGCACGGGCGGCAGCGGGGCTCGGCGTGCATCACACTACCGTAAAGGACCAAAAGACTGATCCACAAAGTTAAGATGTGTGGACGAGAAATAAGCTAAGAAGGTCATGGAAGAAGTTCATGCCGGAATCTGCAGAGCCCATATGGAAGATGAAATGTTGGCGAAAAGGATCATAAGACAAGGACTCTATGGACTTACAATGGATATGGATTGCTCGAGCTTGGGGAATATACATCATAAGGGAAGTGCGCCCTACGGTCTCTAACGGACATAGGTTCATCATAATTGCTATCGCCTACTTCACCAAGTGGGTAGAAGCCAAGTCCTTCAAGAAAGTCGACGCTTGGGATATGGATAAGTTCATTGAGGGAAGTTCATCAAGAGGAATCTGATATGTCGATGTGGTCTCCCGTACCACGTTGTGTCCAAGTACAAGGGCCAGTTTATGGCTAAAGCTAAGAAGGTGCTCCAAAAGTATGGCACTGTGTATCATAGATCCTCTCCATATTGCCCTCAAGCTAATGGGCAGCTGAGGTGGCCAACAAGAGCGTCAAAAAAATTTTGGCCAAAATGGTTTAGAACTACAAGGGTTGGGTAGAGAAATTACCTTTGGCACTTTGGGGCTATAGAGCCACCATCAGAACCTCTATGAGAGCCAGCGCCTTATTCCCTGGTGTACAGGATGGGAACAATGTTGCCTATTGAAGTGGAGCTCAAGCCATTAGAGGTAGTCATAGAAGCCTGAATTTTGAAAACTAATGGGGCGCAATAACGATTACTGCAGTCAAACATGTTAGATACGAATAGGTTACAGGCTTATTATCACCACCGGATCTATCAGAAAAGACTTGCTTGATCATTTGGAAAGAAAGTTAGAAAGCACTCGCTGAGAGAGAGAGATTTAGTCTCCAGGAAAATGAGACCAGATGTTCCGGGCATATGAGGTGAATTCAGGCTAACATGGGAAAGCCCATTTGTTCTAAAAAAGCTGTTGTCTAAGGGAGCAGTGATTCCGACAAATAGTGATGAAATGAGTTCGAAGAACCTGTCAGTATCGACAGACTCAAGAGGTTCCATGGCTAAAGATTAAAAATCAAAAGAAGAGAATAAATGCCCATCGGGTTGAAAGCCAAAAAAAGGCAGCCTTGCTAAAAATGGGTGACTCGTCAGGATGAAAACCGAAAAAAGCATCCTGGGCAAAAATTAGAGGCTTGAAAGAAAATGTTCAATCAAGAAAACCCAAGAGGGCTGATTGGAAATAAGAGTTTTGATGCTTTCAAGATCCATTTTGAGATTAAATGTAATTTTGCATTTTGAATCTATTTTTAATAATGATCATGTGTAGAGAAATTGTACAGAAATGTACACAATTTTGTAGAAAGATAGAAAACAAAGGCAATTCAACTCATATGTTCATTATTTTCTAGTTCTTTTATAAAAAGAGAAACACCATTCACTATTGAATGCATCTAATCTAAATAACTATACTCTACTACTGCTTTCGCCGGCCAGATGTCTAAGTCAATGGGCCTTGTTATCAACCGCGAGACTGGGCCCCCACATCTTGTATGCACTTGTAGAGGCAAAGGGGTAATCTCCGATCAGTGATATAATAGTCTTTGCAAGCAGTTATATCCAAATGATATGGTGCCTAGAGGTAAGAGTCAAAGATGAAGGACCACCTTGAAAGGATAGAGGATGCCTCACAACATCTTGAATCCCTCCGAACTGTCGAACATAGCGGATGGTAAGGTAGAAAGTAGCCTCACGAATCCCACACAATAGGGTACATCCTAAAGAACCATCCAGAGTCACAGCACGAGGGAGGAACCAGGAGTACATGAAGCTGATATCCTCATCTGCTGCCTCACTCAATCTAGTAGCACCTTCGTTGAGAGATGCAAACGAATACAACCGCTGCCGGGGAAGGAAATACCTCAATCAATAATTGCTGATTGCCCTAGGGGGTGACCCTGATAGTAGCTTCAGCTTTTTCTTATAGTCCCACCTGAAGGACAAGGAAAAAAAAAGAGGAAAAAAGGCCGTTAGAATTGAAAACCATGACTGGATCTCTAAGCAAAAGTTAGGCCAAAGGGCAGGGTGAAAACCTGGAAACAGGCAGTCTGCCCTAAAAAAAATGAAATAAATAAAAGCCATTGGATTGGATTGGGTCCATTCATGGCAAAATTTAGGTAAAGGGTTATGTGAAAATCCCTAAAAGGACGCATTTCCCATAAAAAAAAGCTAGTGTGAAAACCCACAAGGGGCACACTACCTTTAAAACAATGACTTCCGATGCTTGGAGCGATAAGACAGTATAACTTCGGATGATCTTCCTTCAGTCAGATAATGCATAATTCAGGACATGAGTCAGAAACCTGGGGGCAGGCTGCGGTATAGTGAATAGTGAAAGGCGTATGCTCATTGACAGGGGGCAAAGAAGCACACTTGATGGTTCTCTCTGAAGAGTTTATGGGTCAGAGTCCCTAAGCCAAGATGATATTTCTAGATCCCCAGGGGGCATCATACAATGCGAGTAGCCAAGCCATATCCTCAACGGATCCTTAACCACTCAGGAGATGGTCTATCCATTTTTGCATGCATTTCATACCATTCTTTAGCAGACATCTGCATATGACCATTTAAACTTGCATGCACAATCTCTTGTATATATTCCTATGCACACAGCTTTGCAGGAAAGGTCCAAATGAAGGCCGCACACGCAAAAGCTGATCAAGGATAGTTTCAACTCAACATTAACATTCACCCGAGCAAGGTGAAGTCTACTCAGGTTCAATTTTCTCAATTCCTCTAAAAAGGCAAATCTCTATTTCCTGTATTTTGTAAGTCTAGAGCAGCCTTGGTGCATCGCCATCTGAGGATGGCATGCTCACACTTTGTAGTCTTATCAGCGACTCGGTGGAATCACTTTGTAGCCTATTTAACGGCTTAGTGATATACATTTCTTGCATTTTGTAGTCTTGTTAGCAACTCAGTGCAATCACTTTGTAGCCTATTTAACGGCTCGGTGATATTCTTTTCCTGCACTTTGTAGTCTTGTCAGCGACTCAATACAATCACTTTGTAGTCTATTTAACGGCTCAGTGATATTCTTTTCCTGCACTTTGAAGTCTTGTCAGCGACTCGGTGTAATCACTTTATAGTCTATTTAACGGCTCATTGATATTCTTTTCCTGTACTTTGTAGTCTTGTCAGCTACTCGGTGCAATCATTTTATAACCTATTTAATAGCTCGGTGATATTCTTTTCCTTGCACTTTGTAGTCTTGTCAGCGACTCAGTGCAATCACTTTGTAGCCTATTTAACGGCTCGGTGATAATCTTTTCCCGCACTTTGTAGTCTTGTCAGCGACTCGGTGCAATCACTTTGTAGCCTATTTAACGACTCGGTGATATTCTTTTCTCGCACTTTGTAGTCTTGTCAGTGACTCGGTGCAATCACTTTATAGCCTATTTAAAGGTTCGGTGATATTCAAGAATGACCGCACTTAATAGTCTTATCAGTGAATCAGTGCGATTCAGAGGAATAATTTTCATAGTTCAAGTCACAACACTGTTCTCCAGGGAGCAGCTGGAAGAAGGCAGCCTCAGGTGCGCATCTCTTTCTTTCTCTGAATTTTGGCTCACCTAGGCACCCATGCACTAGCCTCCCCAAAATTCTGTAGATACCGGGTCCCAAGGCGGCCCAGATCAGGATTACCCAATGATAAAATTAATTGTGCCTGTTTATAGGCAAAAAGAAAGTTGGAAGTGATAGTTTTCTTGTCAAATTTTGTTTTTAAAAATAAATAAAAATATTTTAAAAAAATTATTTTAAATATAATAAAATAAAAAAATGACTTTTGAAATTATAATGTTTTAGTAAAATTAAAAAAAAATTGGCCGTCGGCGCGCTTACCCGTGCTTTGGGCGACACAAGACACACTGGGCTTCGCCCGCAGTGCACGCTAGTGATGCACGAGGCATCGCCCGTAGCGTGCGAGCTCCCAGCGACACCTGTCGGACGCACCGAAGGGCGTCGCTCGGCCTTTCGCGTGCCCAACGGCTCCCAGCTGCCCCTATGTTCGTTTTTGGCCAAAATTTATGTTTTTCTTCCTTTTTTTTATATAAAATTTAATTTTCAAAACCTTTTTTCTTCTAACCTTTCAAATTATTTAGTTTTTTTTTTTGTTAATGAGAATTAAATTGTTTTAATTTTTTCAACAAAAATCTGATTTTTGGGAGATATAAAATAATTTTTAGAGAGAGAATTAGGGGAAAATTTTCTTAAGGAAAAAAATATTTTCTTCTTTTCCTTTTTAAAGAACAAATTCTCAAAAAACATTCTAATTTGATTTTCTAAGTTAATTCTCCAGACAAAAAGGACAATTTTTTTTCTTAAGATTTTTTTTTTCCTTTTTAACAATTTTTTTTGAGACAAAAAAAAATTAATGTTTTGTTCTTGGGATAAAAATTTTCTTCCATATTTTATTTTTCTAACCTTAGTTTTTGCAAATCAAGACAAGAAAATTAATCATTTACCTTCATTCATCAAATCAAATTTTGAGAGTAAGCATTTTGGATTTAATTTTATATTTTATTATTATTATTTTTTTATTTTTAATTAATTAGCAGCCATGTATATTCTTTTAGATCTATTAGTTTTTGTATTTTATGTGATGTAGTCATTGATTCAATTTTTTCCTTAACATATTTTTATTTCTCATTCTTGTGTTCTTATTTGATTGTTCACATTATTATTATTATTATTATTATTATTATTATTATTATTATTATTATTATTTAACATGCTTTAACATGTTTTGTTTATTTTATTTCTTTTTATTTTTGCTTGCTTGATTGTTCATCTTCTTTATTGTTATTATTTATTATTATTATTATTATTATTGTTATTATTATTATTACTTTTATTTTGTTATTATTATTAATGTGATTATTATTGTTATTATTATTATTATGATTATTATTATTATTATTATTATTATTATTATTATTATTATTTATGCTTTTATGCATTTTGAATTGTTAAAATGTTAAGTTATTTATGTTATCATGTCATTTAATTAGTTTGACACTCATAATGTATGTTATCATATTTATTTTAATTCATTTTCATATGTTATATGTTTAAATTCATTTTTATTACTAACATCAATTTTATTTGTGTTTTTTAGTTCAATACTTATTTTTATGTGTGAGATTTTTAATGGCAAATGAGAGCCCATGGAGATTTGAAGACAACATTTTGGTGGAACTTGTCATATTTTAGTATTTTTAGTATTTTCCATTATTTTGCTTTTATTTGTTTTATTAGGTAATTTGTAATAAATTTATTTATTTTTATACACGCTAATTAAAAATCAGTTAAAAATATTTTATTAATGAATTGGGTCTTTTCTAATAAAATGGGACCAATGCCCTAATTTCAACCCATAAAAACTCACTTTTTATAATAAGAGTTAACTTTTTCAAAATGGGATCACTCATCCCGATTTTACTAATAATGAATAAAAATAACTTTTCGATTTTCTAAGCGAATATAAAGGAACCAATGTTCCTATCTTAAATAATATCTCGATTTATGACTGTTTATGTATTTACTTTGAGTTTTTATTTATTTATTTATGTTTCGTTTAATTTTCTTTAGGAGATTGTATTTCTTATCCCAAATTTTAATACCTTTTTTATTTTGTGGGATTGTATTTTGTTCCAATTTTTATCATTCTTTAGTTTGCTTTATTATTTTATTGCTTTCTTTACTGCTTTTTTTACTGCTTGGTTTGCACTTTATTTTTTAATGTATAACCGCGTGAGAAAAAATGTGAAATTTTTAAAATTAAAAATCCATTTATAATTAACCAAGTCAATAATAAGGGTAAAGTTTCGAATCTTTCTCTGGTTTAGACCCCCGAGATTAGATGAACTTTTCCAATTTCTTGTAAATTGGGTGGCGACTCCAAAATATCTCAAAGGTGCCTAAAGGCTTCATGGGATTAGATGATCTTTCCAGTATTCTATTGGAAGGAGGTGTCCAAAATATCTCATGATTGCCCAAGATCAAAAGACGCGAACCCTCTCGGGCCCTAAAAGCGGGTTTTCGGGAACAGGTTGAGTCTGACGCGCGTCACACACACTCACTCAACTTTGTTACACTCACTGCACATCCTATCAACTTCCTATCACTTGAAGCCAATCGATATGTTTGATGTTAATTTCAAATGAATAACTGATGTTAATGCAATGGATGCTGAATGATTCAAGCATGCAGAATGATGCAATGTATTAATGCAGTTCAGATAATGGTAATGCAAGTTGCCCAACCCCCATTAGTAAAGTAGCTAACAGGTGTACGGTGTCACAATCCTTAAAATACTTACAATTATAAAAAATCCCGCACTATCTAAACCTTTATTCCAAATTTCCCCTCAGGAAAATCTTATACATAACTTATGTTACATTGCAGACGATCTCTAAATAAAATCTCCATAGCTACATCCAATACCTTATTAGCAAAAGACAGATTACCATTAGACCGATCATAACATATTAGGTACCACACCTAACTATCTCATTGACAATATCATCAACATCTATTCATGCCTAGTACATTACTTATATGAAATTAAAACATCCGCATTGGCCAATGCAAACAGTATACAGACTCATCTCTAAACTCTAGTCGTCCAGAACCAACTAAACCTATGCTCTAATACCACTAATTGTAACACCCCTTACTCGTACGTAGTAATCCATACCGTGGTCCGGCGGGTTCACCACGATGGTTCAAGGTGTTACCGAAACAGCCGCTTTTAGGATTACAAAAGTTATGTCAAAAATCATGGTTATAAAATTTCTTTCATTTTCAAATACCATAAAATCGCATTATAAAGAAAATGATTGCAGATACACTTTGTAAACTATAAATTCCATAGCTTATTACATATAAATCAATCATACACTGATTTTACACTTTCCAAAACTTATATTTCAAAATTACAAATCGTACATACATTCTTAAGACTATACAACTCCTACCCTAAGATCTCTTCATAAACTTGCATTACTTCATGTGATCTTCCTTCAGTCAAATAATGCATAATTCAGGACATGAATCAGAATCCTGGGGGCAAGTTGCGGTATAGTGCATAGCGAAAGGCGTACGCTCATTGACCGGGGGGCAAAGATGCACACCTGATGGTTCTCTCTGAAAAGTTTATGGGTTAGAGTCCCTAAGCCAAGATGACATTTTTAGATCCCCAAGGGGCATCATACAATGCGAGCGGCCAATCCTCAATGGATCCTTAACCACTCAGGAGATGGTCTATCCATTTTTACATGCATTTCTTACCATTCTTTAGCAGACATCTGCATATGACCATTTACACTTGCATGCACAATCTCTTATATATATTCCTGTGCACACAGCTTTGCAGGAAAGGTCAAAATGAAGGCCGTACATGCAAAAGCTGATCAAGGACAGTTTCAACTCAACATTAACATTCACTCGAGCAAGGTGAAGTCGACTCGGGTTCAATTTTTTCGATTCCTCTTAAAAGGCAAATCTCTATTTCCTGTAAAAACCCGAAATGCACCCTAGAAGGATTTGGGCATATTGAGGATAAGTGGTGACCAAAGTTATGCAAGTTGAAGTGTTAGGTATGTCACATGGACAATTTAAGCATGAATGTAAAAGTTTCGGCAAGTGCGGCCAATGGTAAAATTGTGAAGCATGGAATTAGGACTTGATTGAAGGAATAAATTAATTATATGGGCCAATGTAAAGATTTATAAAGTTGTAAGTTAAGTGCAAGAAGAATTAATGTGGAGGGATTGAAAGAGAAATTTGACATAAATATCTAGGTTGGATCTATTGCAAGGTGACAAGTGGCATGAGGTGAGTAGGGGTATAAAAGAAGAGAGAGAAGGAGAGAGAGCAGAATCCTCTCTCGTTCTCCCTGTTCTCTTTTCCCCTTTTCCCTTCTTCTTTTTCTTCTTCATTTCCCTTGTGCCCTAATGTCATCTGCTCTCCCATAGATTAAAGCTCTGGATTTAGATGATGAAAGTTGTTAGTTCAAGTGATTTAAGTGAATATTATTAAGGTAAGGTGGATTATGAGCTTTGATTTCTTCTTTTCTTCTTGATTAGCTTTTGACCTAGATTTATGTTTTGTATATATGTTTGTGTAATTGATGAGGATTTGGATGAGAAAGACCTTGGATGAGTTTGGGAGCAAGAATGATCAACCCAAGGAAGCTAATAGGAGCAAAGGAATTGAGGTTTGGTATTTAGTTATTTTGATGAATATTATGATTTGGGGCTTTTGATTTGGTTTTCTGGAAATATAAGGGTTTAACGTTATTTAGATACGTTCAAATGCTATGGGTTTTAAATAATTTGGGTTAAGATGCTTTGAATGTGGATTATTGAACCAAGGTGTGTTTTTTTATTGAACTTTTGAAGTTATTTTGCTAGGTGTCAATTTAGAGATTTTGATTATGTTAATTGCATGATTTAATTGTGATAATTGGTGTAAAGGCTGGTTTTTGTGTTATATATGATTATTTGAATGTTTAATGTGAGCGTGGTGAGTTTTGGTTTGATTTGAAGATCTGGGTAAGTTTTTGAAAGAAGAGGAATTCTGAAGTTTTTGCTTGAGATCTGGAAAATGCGACTCTTTCGCGAGCGCGATAGAGCCCTAGGATTCCAACATCTCGCAAACAGTTGGCTTGTAGGGGAGGACTTATCCGAGTCGTGATAACCATCACGACTCGGCATGATCCTTAGCTCCCTCACGAGTCGTGAGGACTGTCATGACTCGTGATGAGAGCTACTGTTACGAGTCGTGACTTGAAGCACGAGTCGTGACATCCAGCACAACTCATGATAGCCTCCTCTCCCTCATGTGCCTGCCCTTTGTTCTTATGTGATTTGCCTTCACGAGTCGTGACATTGAGGACGACTCGTGACAGGCTCCTTTCCCGCAGGATAAGCTTGGCCACTATCACGAGAGCGACCCCTTGTCACGACCGCGATAGTCCCCTCTCTGCCTTAAAACATTTTTGTAAAATTTCTCCTTTGCATGGTTTCTCATTTGTGTTGTGTATCTATGTGACTTAGAATATAAATTGTTCTAATGTTTATATACATGCTCATATGTATGGTCATAATGGAAATACGTGAAGTTTAATAATAACGAATGTATATGTGAAAGAAATGTAAATGTATTCATTAAGTCTAAATGAGTGCACGATGCCTAATAACATGCATATGTTTATTTTATTCACATGAATTTACAACCTGTGAAAGAATACATGATTACTTTGGAAATATGATAAGTGTGATTTGTGCTAATGATATGCATGTTTATGAATGTATGAACTCACATGAAAATAAATAAATGTTATAAGTACTATATGACGAAGTTAAAATGTATAGCCTGCGTGAGTCAGTCTGTGGATAGATAGGCATGCCTATAGAGTTCTGTTAGCTGCAGCCCTTTTGTTCTGGACCCTGATCAGGTCCCCGTTTGGGTCCTTGCGATCCTTAATGTGTTCGGATCTTATTTAAGATCCCCCAATGTGAAAACATTTTTATGAGAAAATAAAGAAGTTGCTTTTCGATTATACCCTCGGGTACCCCAATGTGTTCTATTTACTCACTTATCCACCCCTTTGACTTAACAGACAATTAAAGGAATAAAAGAATGTGAAGGAATTGATAAGTTCTTTGATGTTTGGCAAAAAGATATGTGAATGAGCATTGAATGTGTTTGTTGATATATATATATATATATATATATATCATCTGAGCTTCTGCTTTACGCACTCATATATTTTGGATCCTTTATGGACACCATGTGGAATTGTGTGGTATCTTCGGGTACCTGAATGCTTTTGTATCTGAATCTAAGGTCAGTAAAATGAAAAGAGATGTAATAGATAACGGTTGTTCTAATATGTGTGTATGAATGAATATTGACTATATAAGCATTCGTATATGGAAATGCCTGTCACTAATCTGTTTAAAAGTTATGAGTATTCATTGTCTATACGAATTCTTTGTAGAGAGTTGTTGAAGTAATTGATATGCATAATTGATATAATTGACTATTCAGTAAATGAACTTTATGTATATACATATATGTATATTCGTTTATATATTTGAAATGAGAATACAGGTATGTGGTATATTATTTGCCTACAGGACCGTAGCCTGGATATCTACTGCAAGTATAATGACAAAGAATTTATGTGCATTGTTTGTTGGTGCCCTATGAGTACGATAATGATGTGTATATATTAATTAAGGGAAATAAAGTAGTAAGCATGATATAGATAACTGGAATTAGGAAATTAGTTAAGATTAATTTTAGAATATGTGGGTATAAAGGTTTTCTGTAGAACTACGTGGTTCTGATTCCCAATAATAGGGATACATAGGAAGCTTGGGATAATTATTTCAAGCCCGAGCCAATTCTAAAAATTGAGGTGTTTTTGTTTAGTTTGAACGAATGAAATGTTTTGACTTAAGTATCAATACCATAATCTACATGATTTTTGAAATATTCATAATAATGGGCATTTCTAAGACTTTGTGTTTCGACTATCAAAATGTATTTTGGTAACCTATGAGGTATAACTAATTATATGGTTAATTAAGTGAATAAGATAAACGATGGGTACACTTAATGTATTTGTGGTTAAAAGTAATAAAGTAATTTCTGTCTATGGTGAACGAAATGTATACGTGTTTAGAATTGCTTAAGTTTTCAGATGTTAATAACAATATGAATTTGTGATTACTTTAGCCGGTATTCATTATGCTTATGTATTTATATATATTGCTTATGCATGTGTTTGTATCGACAACCACTGTGAGTGGCTATCTCTGATTTGTTTATCCCCGCTAAGCGTTAGCGCTTAGCACGATTGTTTATCCGTACAGGTTAGGAGGTTAAAGTTTGGTGTATGCAGTCCGCTGTGACTTTGGCCAACGAGTCGGTAGAAGTTTTATAGGAAGTTTATATCGATTAATTAAGTTTTATTTTTTAGTGGCTTTTGGTGTTGAGATGTAATATTTTAGTGCGAATTAGAGTGTGCTTATGATATCTGTTTAAGTTGTGTATGTTGCTGAGGTTCTGATCTTATGAATTCTATTATCTGTTTTCTGTTTTATTTATTAAGTATTTCCGTCCGGTAGCATCCTTTACTTATCGTCGTGCTCCAACTATATTACCGTGTGGAGGGTCGTACAGGTAAGGGGTGTTACATTTCCTGTGTTTTATAAGTCTAGAGCAGACTCGACACATCACCATCTGAGGATGGCACGCCTGCACTTTATAGTCTTGTCAGCGACTCGGTGCAATCACTTTGTAGCCTATTTAATGGCTCGGTGATATTCTTTTCCTGCACTTTGTAGTCTTGTTAGCGACTCGGTGCAATCACTTTGTGGCCTATTTAACGGCTCGGTGATATTCTTTTCCTACATTTTGTAGTCTTGTCAACGACTCGGTGCAATCAATTTATAGCCTATTTAATGGCTCAGTGATATTCTTCTCTAGCACTTTATAGTCTTGTTAGCGACTCGGTGCAATCACTTTGTAGCCTATTTAACGGCTCAGTGATATTCTTTTCCTACACTTTGTAGTCTTATCAACGACTCGGTGCAATCACTTTGTAGCCTATTTAATGGCTCGGTGATATTCTTTTCTAGCACTTTGTAGTCTTGTCAGTGACTCGGTGCAATCACTTTGTAGCTTATTTAACGGCTCGGTGATATTCTTTTCTTGCACTTTGTAGTCGTGTCAGTGACTCGGTGCAATCACTTTGTAGCCAATTTAACGGCTCAGTGATATTCTTTTCTTGCACTTTGTATTCTTGTCAGCAACTCGGTGCAATCATTTTGTAGTCTTGTCAGCGACTCGGTGTAATCACTTTGTAGCCTAGTTAATAGCTCAGCGATATTCAAGAATGACCGCACTCATAGTTTTGTCAGCGACTCGGTGCGATTCAGAGGAATAACATTCACAGTTCAAGTCACAACACTGTACTCTAGGGAGCAGCTAGAAGGAGGCAGCCTCAGGTATGCCTCTCTTTCTTTCTCTAAATTTTGGCTCACCTAGGCACCCATGCACTAGCCTCCCCAAAATTGGGGGCAACTGTAGACACGGGGTCCCGAGCCAACCCATATCAGGATTACCCAATGATGAAATTAATTGTGCCTGCTTATAGGCAAAAAAAAAAGTTGAAAGTGATAGTTTCCTTGTCAAAATTGGTTTTTAAAAATAAATAAATATATTTAAAAAAAATATTTAAATATATTAAAATAAAAAAAGTGAGTTCTGAAATTATAGTGTTTTAGAAAAATTAAAAAAACAAAATCGGCCGTCGGCGCACATCGATAGTGCCCAGGGCACAGCGTGCGAGCGAGGCGTTAGGCATCGCCCGCAGTGCCCACGAGCTATGCGCGGGGCATCGCTCATAGCACACACGCTCCCAGTGAAGCCAGTCAAGTGCGCCGACGGGCGTCGCTCGGTCTTTCGCGCGCCCAGCACATCCCAACAACCCCCAGGTGCATTTTTGTGAAAAATTTATGTTTTTCTTCCATTTTTTTTGTAGAATTTAATTTTCAAAATCTTTTGTCTTCTAACCTTTCAAATTATTCAATTTTTTTTATGTGTGTTAATGGGAATTAAATTGTTTTAATTTCTTCAACAAAAATTAAACTTTTGGGAAGTATAAAATAATTTTTGGAGAGACAATTAGGGGGGAATTTTCTTAAGGAAAAAATATTTTCTTCTTTTTCTTCAAGAACAAATTCTCAAAACATTTTAATTTGATTTTCTAAGTTAATTCTCGAGACAAAAAAAAAACAATTTTTTGCTTTTAGAATTTTTCTTCTTCTTTTTTAATAATTTTTTTATTGAGACAAAAAAAATAATTTTTTGTTCTTGGGATAAAAATTTTCTTACATATTTTATTTTTCTAACCTTATTTTTTGCAAAACAAGACAAGCAAATTGATCATTTACCTTCATTTATCAAATCAAATTTTGAGGGTAAGCATTTTGGGTTTAATTTTTTATTTTATTTTATTATTATTATTATTATTATTATTATTATTATTATTATTATTATTATTATTATTATTATTTGTTTATAATTAATTAGCAAGCATGTAGATTCTTTTATATCTATTATTTTTTGTATTTTATGTGATATAGTCATTGATTCAAATTTTTCCCTTAACATATTTTTATTTCTTATTCTTGTGTTCTTGTTTGATTATTCATATTATTATTATTATTATTATTATTATTATTATTATTATTATTATTATTATTATTATTATTATTATTATTATTATTATTATTATTTACACTACAAAAAAACTTAAAATAGCGACTAAAATTAGCGACTGAATTATTTTAGTCGCTAATTAGCGACTGTTTTAACGATTAGTTGATAAATTTATTTTTTTTATTTTTTGCGACTAAATTAGCGACTAAAAAAAGAACTCGTCGCTAAAATTTGGCGGCAATTTATCGCGCCTTTTTTGCGACTAATTTAGCGACTAAAAATTCAGTCGCTAATTTTTGCGACTATTTTAGCGACTAACAAAAATAGTCACTAAAATAGCGACAGAAGAAGTAGTCACTACGAATTAGCGATGGATTTTTCCGTCGCTAAAAAAATTTTCAAATTTTTTAAGTATAAAAAGAATAATAATACTACTACTATAATAATAATAATAATAATAATAATAATAATAATAATAATAATAATAATAATAATAATTATAATTATACTACTAAATAATAACAATAATTATAATAATAATAAAAAAAGAAAATAAATTAATAGAGAGAGACAAAAATAGGGAACAAAAGAAGCAAATGGGAAAAACAAAAGAAAGGAATAAAGTGGGAAGAGAAATGAAAACGCAGGGGAAGCGGAAGGGGAAATCGAGAATGGATATGCGGAGGGATGGAGCGCCGGCAACCCGCGCACCAGCGTCGGCGACAGCCAGCGCTCGCAACAGTCACCGCACCATCGCCTTTCTTTCCCGAGTGTCGCCGCTGTCTCTTTCTACCCTCCAAATTGAAGGATTTTCATGGGGTTTTCGGCGACCTCCTGAGACGGTTGGTGACATGGACAACACCGGACCATTGCTGACGGCGAGACGAGTCTTCCCTTACCCTCTGATCGTTCACACTCGCCGGCGGGTTCACCACGATGGTTCAAGGTGTTACCGAAGCAGTCGCTTTTATGATTACAAAAGTTATGTCGAAAATCATGGTTATAAAATTTCTTTCATTTCCAAATACCATGAAATCGCATTATAAAGAAAATGATTGCACATACACTTTGTAAACTACAAATTCCATAGCTTATTACATATAAATCAATCATACACTGATTTTAAACTTTCCAAAACTTATATTTCAAAATTACAAATCGTACATACATTCTTAAGACTATACAACTCCTACCCTAAGATCTCTCCATAAACTTGCATTACTTCATATCATATTCATACACATTGTTATGCCTGCAAACTCAATGTGGTGGATAACGAGTGAACACATTGGTACCCGTAGGTACAAAAATATTTTTTTTTCTTTTTATATCAAAAATATTTTCACATTGGGGATCTTAAATAAGATCCAACTTATAAAGATCGTGAGGACCCAAATGGTGACCATATCAGGGTCCAGAACACATTGGGGCTATAGCTAATAGAAGTCTATAGGCATGCCTATCTATCCACGACTTGACTATTGCAGGCTAAATTATTTGTCTAATCATTGTTCAATTATCCGCATAATATAACATGATAATTTCAATAAACAATATCATATCACTTAATAGCTTACTTACACATGTGGTATAACATATTATAGTTCATACATTGAATCATGTATAATCCATAAGTGAAAAACCATGCAAAGTATATTAAACAAGTAAACATTCATAACATAAAGGGGAAAGGGTCACACTCGTGACCATAATCACACACGCGACAGAGACAAATTGCACCATATGTCGCACTCGCGATAGAGAGCTGGACGGCCTTCATCGCGCTCGCGATAGAGAGCATCCGATGGAAGATCATATCATGGGTTCTCTATCGTGCTCGCAAAATAGGTCGCGCTCCCGACAGAGACAAGCATTGCTTTTCGCCATTGCCCTGCACAGATCTCCTCAAACAATACCTCCCCAAAACACAACACTAACTCTTTGCCCACAAGACACACATCCAAACATCTCAGATTATTCAATTGGTCAAGAATTATTCATTATTTAGACATTCATTCAAAAATTATTTTATTCATTTCATTTTCGATTCATGTCATACTTAACAAAATCATTTAATTAAATCTTAACATCATATACCAAATTTTAAACCATAAATAAGCCTACTCGAGGCTTGAATCACTAATGGCCCAACAAACTTTCTATACATTTGCACACACATGCCACATTTATATTTAATAAGTACCAAGGCATTATTAGAGTCTCAGTTAATACATTATCTTTTATGTACAAATAAGTTTCTATGCTTCGGTTCGGACTTGGAATGGTATTCCTAGCTTTCTACATATCCTAAGGGATTGGGAATCAAAACCCCAAAGTTCTAAAGATTCAAAATACAAAATTGTAGTATTTTCACTTATAATCCACTAACATATAATGTCATGCCACTTTCGGATGTATTCGGAGGTGCTTGACTCATTAAGCTTTTAAGTACTTTAGTGCTTATTCATGTTTATAACCTTAATCACTTATATTCCTAAGTGGTGACCATTCCTTTACTCTTTATAGAATTCTAAACATGTATTGGATAAGTTTCGGATAATTCCGGTGGAGTTCGGGTGCATTTCGGGAGGATAAACACATTAAAATGCACAAACTAGAAAAGGGAAATGGTAGGCAATGATTCATGCCAGCCATGGGGTTCCAAATAAGAAGAAATACCCTTATTTAGCTTGTTTTGTAATGCTCATGACCATGGTCGTGCTCACGACAGAAGCCTCTATCAGGTGCCCCACGAAAACTGGATAATAAGACTGCTTTCCACTTCAAACTAAACTGCTTAAACCAACCTCTAAACATCATTTTTAGACAAAACATCCTTCTTAGCAATTGTTCCCTCAGATCTTATATTTCATATGGAATAGGTTAAAGGTGATTTGGACACGTAAATAATTAAATATGATCAAAACTTCTTGAACTGTTCCTATGAACCGGCCAAAGTAGAGGCACCTCTATTTTGGTCAAATTTGGAGCACATAGAACTAGAATTAGCTCAAAACTATTTCTGAGACATTTTTAGTTCTATGTCTTAGCTTTCCAAAGGAACTAGTTGTATACCATATGGAGTTCAAAAACTCCAGATACAGCCTAATAACCAAAGATAGGTCAAGTGTCCCAATACAATTTTTCACCAAATCCTATTCACATGCATTTTTTTTTAACAAATTAAAGCCAACACTCACTACCATCATCATATATCAACACAAAAACATTCAAGTAAACATATAAAATACATCAATATACTCAAAACTCATACATAAATAAAAGAGTTTCCAAACCTCTTTTTTTTTGCTCCCTAATTGCTCAAATGATTGCACAACCCCTTTGCTTTCTCACCTTTCCCTAGTTTTCCTTGATTCTCCACACAAAAAAAAACCCAAAATTCAGAGTTCAAACCAAAAATATACATAACCTCCACTCACGTGAAGAAGAAGAAGAAGAAGAAGAAGAAGAAGAAAACCCATCACTTACCTCAAAAATCATAAACTTTTGGTTAACCATTCCCAACTTCCATCTCTCTTTCTTTTACCCATTTAAAAGATAAAGAACAAAGAGAAAAGGAGAAGAAAAATTCTGAGTTTTCTAGCCAAAGAACCCATATCCCCCCATTTCTCTTTTTCCCTTTTATATACTCATACATACTTACAATGATCCACTTATCACCATTTTATTGGTCCAATGAAGAATTTTATGCCAAACTTCTCTTTTAATCCCATATCTTACTTCCTTTCCTTCAATTGACATTTAACTTTTCTATTTCACACATTGGCCCACATAATTAACTAAATTATTTAATTTAATCCATAAGTGTAAAATGACCAAATTACCCTTAACCTTTTCAAATAATACCGGTCACGTCCTTTGCTACAATTAACCCTTCCATCATCCAATTACACATTTTTAATCACCAAAAATAATTCTTTTAATGTCGTTTAAGGCATAACGACATAATTATCCAATTTACCGAAATTTACCAAAACTTTCAAATTAATGATGGTTGTGTCCTTTTTGACACTTCCGTCCCTAAATCAAGCACATTCGGTTTCCACTATGCCCTAAACTTGTCTTAATTTTACTAGGGTGTGTTTTGGAGTGTTAAAAATAGTGCCCATTAGAATGGGGCAAACTATAGACACCAAGGCTTGAGTCTCTTCTTGTCACACCCCAATACGGGCCTAGTCGGAATGTGCATGCTAAGTCGGGATTTCAAGGGTAATTCGGTAATTAGTGTATGTGAAATTGGATTTATTAAGGACTTAATTGAAGAGATTAAATTAATAAGATGGTAAATAAGGAGGTTATCTAGTGTGTATATATATGTATGGTGTTTAAATGTATGAATGTTAAGATATTTATTGGGAGCCAATAACAGTTTGCCAAGTGGAATGAGTGGGTGAGCATTGAAGGAAAGAAAAAAAATAGGGAAAAGAAGGAGAGAGAAAGTAGATTTTCTTGCTTTTCCCGTTCCTCTCTTCCTCACGGGTTCTCTTCCTCTTTCTTTCCCTGTTATTGCTCATCTTTCTCTTCTCTCAATTAGCTGGAGTTTGTACAATATTATGGGTGTTTTTGATTGAAGTTTGGAGCAAGATTGTAAAGGTAAGTTGAGGTTTTAGGGTTCCTGCATTTAGGTTCTCCTTCTTCTCCTTTTCTTTTGGTTTTGTGTGAGTTAGGGTTCTTAGATGAGTAATTTCTGGGTTTTGGTTTGTGCAAGCTTTGGGTAGCAAGAAGAAGCTCAAGGGCAAGGAAAATATTGAGGATTAAAGCTTGAAGAGGATAGCGGGTTGTGCTTCAAAGAGGTTTGGGAGTTATTTGAGTTGTCTCTGCCCTAATTCTTACTTTGATTGTGTATGTGTTATGTACTGTTAATTTCTGGAATTTTGAGTGTCTTGGCATGTGTATATGTGTGCACTTGGTTGGGTAATTGTATTGGTAATGCATGATTAAGGATTGAAGTGTATATATGTGAGAATTGAAAGTGAAATTTCATAAATTGGGCAGTTTTGTTCTTAGTGTTCTTGATCTACAATTTTTAAGGTGTTCTTTGAATTGATTATTGAATTTTGTGATAATTGAGTGTATTTTGATCATGAGCATGTGGTATCATGAATTTGAGTGATAAGGTAAGAGTTTGTGCATGATTGAATGGTTTTTGAAAGGTTTTGAAATGATTTTGGAAAAAGAGGAAGTTTTGCATTTTTGGCTGGGAATTGAAGACGCGCTTCTGTCCCGAGTGCGACATCCATCGCGATCGTGATAGAGACGATTCTGACCAGGAGAGAGGAAGAGCACGAGTCATGCTCAAGAGCACGAGTCGTGCTCATCCCCTCCCCTTCAGGTTGCTTGCTTTGTTTTCCTTCGGAGGAAGAGCACGAGAAGTGCTCTATGAACACGACTTGCACTCAAGAGCAAGAGTCGTGCTCTTGAGACACGAGTCGTGCCCCCTTTGCCTCGTGCTGTTCCTCCTTTCTCCCTCAGCATGACCGGTCAGTAGCAAAAGAGTACGAGATGTGCTCCAGGAACACGAGTCATGCTCAAGGAGCACGAGTCGTGCTCTTGAAGCACGAAACATGCTGACTTCTCCCTCTTCCTCTGATTTCTTTCTTCGACTAGAGAGACAGACCAACTAGCAGCGAAGAGCACGAGTCGTGCTCTTCAGACACGACTCGCACACATGAGCATGAGTCGTGCTCATGTGCACGAGTTATGCACAACTCTGCTCAGCGGGGTTTCTTCAGGCCTCTATCGCAAGCGCGACTTCATGTCGCGATCGCGATAGAACCTTCATCTGTCTGTCCTATTTCTGTCCAGTTTTCGAAAAGGATCTTTTGTTTTCACTTTGCACGGTTTCTCACTACTGCATAGGACATGTTTTTGCTTAATTATTATTAGTATTTGTATTTTGAAATATATGATTGTCAAATGATGGTATGTCTATATTTGATTATAACATGTTTGGTAGTGGAAATTCTTGTTCGACAATTGGTTAGTTTAGTCTGTATAAGGTGGTTTATCTATGTTAATTATCGTGACCAGTATCACATGTGCATTTGAATACAAGGGAGTTATGAATGCTAATTTCATGGTTGCTCATCATAAATATGCCATATCAAAGCATGAAGTGTATTATTGCATGAATAAGGCTTTGTATGGATACTCATTAGCATAATATGGTTTCCATATTTGATTCTGATATGCTTTAAAGGAATGTTAAAAGTGTGTGACTGGGTTAGAGTATATGCTTAGCAATGTGAATTATATGATGTGTGTCTAATACTAGAAAGAATTGATATGTCTATCATACTCTGATTTATGCATGATGATATATATATATAGATATTATGCAATGCAAAACATGAATTGTTTTATGCATGACCTGCGAGAGTCAGTTTAGTGGATAGTTAGGCATGCCTAATAGAGCTTTGTAGCTGCAGCACCCTTTGAATGAATGGACCCCGATCAGGTCCCCAGCTGGTTCCTCGCAAACCTTTATACTGTACTATATGGATCTTGTTTAAGGTCCTTTTACTGAAATGTTTTTGAATGTGGAAAATGATGTTACTTTTCGATTCGTACCCATAAGGTACGTTACCGTACTGTTATCGTATTTTCTCGTTATCCACTAAAGTGAGTCGGCAGGTATTCTGTTTACTATGTCTGATATGAATATGAGAATGCAATTATTAATTTCGGAATGGATTAATTGTAACTCAAGCATGTATATTGTGTATTCTCTGCTTTATATGTAAATGACCTTGTTTATTGTATGCGTATACTGTTCATGTGCATCGTATAATATGTATACTGCACTTCCGTATAACGATGAGATAAATTAATGTGTATATGAATGTGAGCTAGAATTTCTGAATGCTATGGTTAATTCGTATGTATATTAATGTGATTTTGTGCTGTTAACTGTTATGATTAATATATAGATTAGTATGAGTATGAATATGATCTTGATCTAGCGAATGTAACAAATTTAATATTATGCTATGTGTTTCCCTGGGGTCTCAGCTATTGTAGTATCTTCGGTATGTTGTCATGTGTTTATATTTCATGGCATGATATTTTATGTGTTAGAATTGTGCAGGGGAAGTGTGGTGGTTTGGACGTGTCCCTTGGGTTTTGGCTAATGTATATGAGTGTTGACCTGACAAAAGTATGTTTAAAGGTCTCGTAGCTTTGCATGATAGTCTGGTGCATTATTGCATGGTAATTGTATTGCATGTGAATGGGTTTTTAGTTAATGTTTGGGTTATTGGTATGAAGGCTGCATGTTTAGTTGATGAGTAGCTAAATATGACATGGTTTTGATATCTGATACTTCGTTAAGTCTATGCATATGAGATTGTATGTGTTTCTGCATAGTAATACTTGTATCTCGTATGGTACTTTGTCTGCTTTGATTATTCGACATGAGTTTTTGAAAGTGGATATGATTTTCTGAATGCATGGCTTTTATATGCAAGTATGTGTATCTATCTGATAGGACTATGTACATTTGCCATTCGAATGTGTTATGCTTTGGCGACCATTGTGAATGGCCGTCCATATTCTTGTGTGTTCTCCCCGCTAAGCGTTATCACTTAGCACGGGTTCTTTTCCCGTGCAGGTGGCAGGTTTGGTTCTGTTTGGGTCGCGCATCTGCAAGGTCGGCCACATAGGAGTTTAGAAGTTTTGTATTTATATTTAGTTCAGCTTCTGTATTTTGGATTTTGTATTTCGGTAGTTTTATGTATATATAATTATATGTAAAGATCTAGATGTAATATTTGGGCTATGCGAATGTTATTATATTTAAGTTTAAAGTTCTTCTTGGGTTTTATCATTCCCCTTATGCTTCCACTGATTGAATGAGTGAATGGGGGTATGCATGTGCTTGTGCTTCCGCTTAGTGCCTGCGTGTGCGTGAGTTAATGCATGACTAGCTTTTGCCCGCAAGGTAAGTTTTTAATTATCCCGTATTTTCGCATGTATAATTATGTATGAATGTATGCTTCCGCATAGAGTATGTATGTGAGTGAGTGTCGGTAGTGCTCTCCGGCATCCTTCTAATGGGGACGTGGGGGGGTGTTACACTTCTAGTTTAAAGAAATCATATAATGATGTGTTACTATAAATTAAGTAGCAAAAAAATGTTGCAACTAGAAAATCCCAATTCCAGTTTTAGATCAATATCTTTGTCTAATCTAACAAAGGAGCTTGACCTGATTATACGAGAACTTCGGATGATCACATAAAACTCCCAAATTAGGTATCCTTTGTTGTGCCCTAATCTTATCTGAGAATTGGAAGGTAGAATGGTCATTCTACCCCACCATAAGCCTATAAAAAGATGATTTTCATATGAGAGAGTGGTTGCTCTCACTTACTCTTTTCCTTCTTCTCCCTTAAGGTTTTTTGCCTCACAAGGACCTAAAAACTCCACTTTTAAGCTTGATCTGAAACTTTCATTAGGATTTCTTGTAGTTTAACCTTCAACCTTCAAACAAAGACATCTACAGGTAACATTTACCTGAGGATCCATTTATATATAAGAGATTAAATAGTTTTCCTTTCTTTGTTTTATCTACATATTATGTAAATATTTGCATGCGAATATAATATGTTGTATGCTTACCTTTTTATGCTGTTTCTCTCATATTCGGTCACACAATTTATGTGTGGGTGGATATGGTGAGATTTTTGAAATAAAAATATCATTTTTGAAAAATCCTCATTTTCATGTTATTTTTTAGATCTTGGACACCCCATAAAATTGTTATTTTGAGATTTTTTTGACATCCCCTTTGGTATATGTATGACTTGGAATGAAGCTACATTCTTCACATATTTGTTTAAGGATCAACAAAAGTCTGGATTATCTTAAGAAGGAGACCTAGTTTTGTTTGATTAGACTAAACTGCTTTGTCCAATCAAATCAACTTCTTTAACTTATGTTTGATAAAAATGTTTTAATAAAAAACCTAAATCTAGATAAACTCTATCTGATTAGACAAAGTTCATTCTACAAGGTTTTGTTTGATTAGACGAAATGTTTAATCTGACTAGACCAAACTATCATAATACAAATTTAAACAAAGAGGGACATTTGCAGGCCTTTTATTTTTTATATATCCTAAATATGTGATAAAATGTGATTTTATAGTATGTTTAGGGTGTTTTTATTTAAGTTAAGTGTTATTTTGATGATTTAAGGTAGGTTTTTCTTATGTTTTTGTATTTTTTTTGAATTATTAATTTTGTTTTGTTAATTTTGTGCTTTTGTGACAAATTTGGGTGATCTAAAATAAATTTTTGTTGATGGATTTTTCTTGAAGAGGCAATAGCTTACCAAAGCTGGAACCAAAGATGGACCAAACCAACCAAAGAAAAATCTATGTTTGGTAGAGAGACAATAGCTTACCAAAGTGGAGACGAAAGTAAGACCTAGCTTTGGTCCGAGGCGCAGATTGGTTTTTACTTTCCTATTTTGGGAAGGACTCCTTTTTAGGCAGGATTCTTGAGAAGCAATATAACAGGGGGACAACTAAACACATTCGCATGGCATCTTAACCTAATTTTAGGTGAAAAACACAAGGAAAAATGGTACTTCTTGGAAGATTAAGGTGAGAAGAAAATTGAAGAAAGCAAAGAGATTACTATACTAGTGGCCAACTCCATATCATGTTCTTTCTCTTTCTTTGTTTTATTTTCTCTTGATATTATGATGCGTTTGATGGATTTTAGTTTTAGTTTAGATTTTAATATTATCATGAACTAAATTCCATAGTTAGGACTATGGTGAATCTTAACTTTAAGATTAGATAATTTCTTTGGGTTTTATGCATCTGATTGGTATTCTTATATACGATTATGTTTCATTGAGATTAATGCCTGTTGAATTGATCAAATCAACATGAATCCAATTAATTAATTCACATGATCAATTGAATTAATTGGTGGATCAAATAAAACATAACTTGGATTGAAATTGAGAATGACCAAACTTACTTTTGTCCTTATGGTTATTTGATTTAAAATCAAGGTTTTCCATTAAAGTTAATGCTTTCTCACTTTAGTTATTTTACTTGATCAATTGAGAGAATTAAATTGAGATTAGGGTTAAAATACCATGATCATTGGATTTTGTGTAATTTAGGGAAAATCACCATCTCATGTGAACTATCAATCTTTTGCATAAAATTTGGAAATTATATAATGAAGAGGTTAAGTGAAACCTAGTTTTAACATTGATCATAAGTGATTAATTCTTCTATAGATTTATTAGAGTGTTTGATTGTCTTTGTCATTCATTAGTATAATTTTATTTTAAGTCTTATATTAAAAATTGGTAGTCTAAATAACATAAGAATTCAAAAGTTTTAGTACTGGTTGGGTTGTTTCCTGAGGACGATATCTGGACTCACCATTCCTTTACTGCTTGTATGATATAGTACACTTGCTCATAGTAATTAGTTTATTTTGCCCTTATCAATATGTTTTGCATCGGTATGTTGATATTGTTTATCATAATTTATACATGATGATGAATGTTGATGTTATTTATATAAACTTTAAGGCATAATTATGTGCATTCATATTGGTATTGTTCACAAGTTTTATATATGTGTATATTGTTATATTAGAGGAGTATGATGTATTTATATGTCATATATTATGCTATTTAATCTATGCAATAATGGCGTCTTAATGTGGAAAATGTAAATAGCCTCATATAAAATCCTTATATGTCAATATTTACAAAATGAAGATTTTACGTAATATTATCCTCATCACTAATTAATTTGGGACTTTTAAATAAAATGAATAAAAATGATTTAGTGACCAATGTCACTCTTCCAAAAAATTTGTAATTTTGTAATAAAAGAATTTCTCATATCTCTAAAATTCATTTAAGTTTTCATGGAATATTTACATAATATAATCACATATTTGGGACTTTTGCATTAAGGATATATATAAGATTTTAGTGACCAAGGTAACTTTCCCATACAATTTTATCACCATAAAAGGGACCAATGTGTAACACCCCTTACCCGTACGTAGCAAACTATATGATCACAAGGCCGATTTACGATGACAAGTGAAGGATATCACCTAAACTAGCACGCTCGATATAATAACAAGTAACAAAAAGCAGAAATATAAAATTTCATTCATTAGCAAAATCACTTTTGCATAACACATTAGGTAGAGTTCACCATTTAACTTACAATTGCAATTCTCTTAATTTAACTTTATACATTCGAAAGCTGGTTCATTACACATTTATCTTATTACATACATATACTATTTATTACAAAAAGGATTTCATTTACATTACAATTACAATATTACAAAATCTACTTAAGAAACTTCTACAGACTCGTTGGCCTTAACAGATGCAAAATGTCTTTGGCGACACATCTAACATCGATACTTGCATGAATGAAACACCCGTACTAAGCACAAAGGCTTAGTAGGGAATAACATGAAAATGGATAACTACTCACAACAGTCATCCACACATACACTCAAATGATTGCATATACTTAAAAAATTCGATATTCATACATTTAAAATAATAGCATAGAAGTTTATGATAGTATGCATATCATAGTCATAACACTTAACAGGGATTTGTGCATATAGTTATCACATATATTGTTTACTTATTTAAATTATTGTACATTTATCAAGTCATATCATTAAACATACTTTTTAAACATTTCACATTTCACATCACTCCTTTCCATTTGACACATATCATTAGTCGTTATTCTTATATATATGATAATGTAAATTTCATATTTTTATACTTATACAATTAACATTTCATCATACCTAGCTCATAAGAGGCACAAGTCATACAATCATTAAAAGATTACTCATGCATAACAAATTTCATAAACATTTATCATAACATATATTCAAATTCCATACGGATATGTATACTCAATTATTGTTTATATTTCATGTTATATATTTGATATTCTTTTTGTTAAATTATTGTCTGCATTTCCAAGGTGGTGGATAATGAGAATCAATACGCATAGGTACCCAAGGGTACTAATATCATATCATGAATAGGGATCCAAATGGGATCTAATAACACATAGGGATCCCAACGGGGATCTAAGAACGCATAAAGACACAAACAGGATCCAAGAACGTATAGGCTGCAGCAACAGAGGTCCCTATAGGCATGCCTATCTATCCATGACTCAGTTAATGCAGGCTAATATTCATATTTGGTTCCATTCTTATGATACTCATCTCAATATCATATTTCATATATTCATACACAATTATTATGATCATATACACTTGTAAACTCCTCATATAATTCTCGTATTGATGTCAATACTTATTATTAATTCACATTCATTCATGATGATTATATATGTCAATCATAAACACTTTCAAATCATTGCATCTGGTTAACATGTAACATTTCCCATATTATATATTACATGCATAATCATATACATGAAGATTCATATCATTTTCTTATAAGTTAATGCATGACTACACAAATTCCATGACTACACACAGCCATATATGTGTATCAAATGTACATATTTTTACCTCCTGGAACTATTCAAAGTATACTTATATATTTTAATATAACTCATTTGTATTCATGTACACATACACTTTTAACTCACATCACATTAACATATAATCGATTTCTTGAATATATGTGTGTCCCCTAATTGCATTCATACTATTAACTTCTGCATATACCATTTATTTCATTTACAGTTATATTACATTTTTAGCAATTTGCATGTACCCATTCAAAAGTAATCCATATTCAATCTTATACAAAATATATGTATAGTTGATATTTATATGACATTCCTTAATTATATATCATATTATTGAGTATCCATATCATCACTTAATTTAAATTAACATAAAATAAATTTAACAAAATGTTGGTCAAACAGGGGGTCACGGTGGGCAGTTCTTTGTGATCGCCATGACTCACATTACATAAGGGGGCTCAAGGTGGGCATATTTTTGTGACCACTATGAGTCCCTATTCTACTAACTTCCCAAAACCAAGCTACTCAGGTGAACTGAAAAACATAGGAGAGCTGAGCTACACAGGTGAACCGAGCTACTTAAGAGAACTGAGCTACACAGGAGAGCTAAGCCACACAGGAGAGCTGAGCCATACAGGAGAGCTACTTAGGTGAACTGATCTACACATGAGAGCTACTTAGGAGAACTAGGCTACACAAGAGAGCTATTCAGGTGAACTACGCTACACAGGAGAGCTACTTAGTAGAATTGAGCTACATGGGAGAGCTACTCAGGTGAACTGAGCTACACAGGAGAGCTGAGCTGCAAAGGAGAGCTGAGCTACATAGAAGAGCTAAGCCACATAGGTGAATCGAGCTACTCAGGAGAATTGAGCTACATAGGAAAGTTGAGCCACACATGAGAGCTACTTAGGTGAATTAAGCTACACATGAGAGCTACTTAGGAGAACTGAGCTGCACAAGAGAGCTACTTAGGTGAATTGAGCTACATAGGAGATATGTGCTACACAGGAAAGCTGAGTGACACAGGTGAACCGAGCTACTTAGGAGAACTAAGCTATATAAGAGAGCGGAGCTACATAGGTGAGCCAAGCTACTCAAAAGAACTAAGCTACATAAGAGAGCTAAGCTGCACAGGAGAGCTGAGCTACACAAGGGAGCTACTTAGGTGAACTGAGCTACACAGGAGAGCTGAGCTACACAAGAGAGCTACTCAGATAAACTGAGCTATACAGAAGAGCTACTCAAGAGTATCGAGCTACATAGGAGAGCTGAACTACATAGGTGAACTGAGCTACTCAGGAGAACTTTCTACTTCTAACTTATATAGCAAAAACCAATGTATATACATTTTTAAGCAAAGTTTTCTTAGAAACCTGTTCTGCATTTTTAAGTTAGTAACTGGAAATTTTAGGCAAAATGGTCTTCCAAACTTTTGTTCCTCTATGTCTTAGGTATCTACTAGTATAATTTTAGATCATTGGGAGCTGACTCCTAGGAGATATGACCTATTAATTACAAATTATTCTAGGGCAACTTCTAGGGACAGAATTATGTCCCAACTTTGAAAAAATTGCTGGGAATGACATAGACATAGTTTAACCATATTCTCTTCATGAAAGTTACTCTCCTAGATGTCTAGTTTAAGTAAAAATTTAATTCACATGACTTAGATCACTATAACTATAGAAATGGCCTTAGAAACGAAACCTACTCCCACAACCTAGGCATACTAATTTTAGGCTCAATTTTAAGGCACTTAGAGTAAGATTCTGCTCCTGACCTCTTCTAGACATATGTAGGTATATGTCTTAGGTTTCATAAACCACTAGAATCACCCAATTTATAGATTTCTAGATTTATTTATATCCTAAAATTCAAACTGAGGTCAAGAGTGAATTCAAATAGAGTTCCCCCTAAAACTTCTATATGCCCAATTTCTTACTTCTACATAATTTCACAACAACGAGCAAAGGTCAAACACCACATATGATCATAATAACAACAATATTATGTCAATTAAATAATACACATCATAGGCAAGAAATAGTTCCCAAACCTCAAGTGATTCCTTTTTTCTTCACTTAGCTTTCTTTTCACCTTCATCTCTCTTTCTTTTTTTTTTCTTGCTCAATCCCCATAGCCATAGTCATCAAAGTCCCTCATCAAAACCCATTAACATCACATAGTTATAATTCTTAAACATTAGAAAAGAAGATAATTAGATAGGAGGCTTAATTCTTACCTTTCCTACACAATTTTCCATCTAATTTGAACTTGAAACTTATGGACTCCTTAAATCAACTTATGTCTTCTTGAATTTGAGAAGGAAAATGGCACGAAAAAGGAGATGAGGAAATCTGATTTTTGCTTCCTCCTCTTACATCCGTTCCTCTCTCCTTTATACCCTAACTTCTATTTTCACTTATCTTAAATGCAAGGTGTCCATTTCCTATTGGTGCTCCTTTGATTTTTTTTATGTACATTTCCACTTTGATCCTCAATCTCCTAATTAATCTTACATTAATCATATAATCCTTCCATAAATATACATTAGAATATCATAATTATCATTTCATACATTTAAGTCCATAAAAGTTAAATTAACAATTTACACTTAACTTTTCAATTAATACCACATACATCCCTTACTACACTTAACCGTTTTCATCATCAAATTTCACATTTTTCGGCCACTATTATGCTCTAGACATGAAAATCCATCTAGGATACATTTTGGGTCATTACACAATGTCCCATGATTTAATTACACAAAAATAAAATGATTCTTTCAAAATAATTGGAGTATTTTTACATTGTATGTTTTCATTAAATATTCACTTAGAATAAAATGGGACCAATGTCCCAAACCTTTTACAAAATAATAAAATGAACCACCTTCTTAGTGTCAATCACAAATAATAGCATAAGAACTCATTGATAATGTGTTCTTAAAATACACTTTGGGAATAATGATGAAATTGAGTTGAGTACCACGTTATTGTAAAATGACTAATATTAGAGGGATATGAAACCAGTTAATTAATTAGGATAAGGGACTAATATCCCAATTCCTTTTAAATGGGCTGAAGGCCCAAATTCTCTTAAATAATTTACCAATGTCTGAAGACTAAATGAAACTAGCATGTTTTCAATAAATGCATAACTTAGGATAAAAAATAAAGTAATTTAGGATTACTTATACAAATAATATTGTATAGCCGCTTTTAATACTTTAATATGTTATGCTTTAAAAGGGAAGTAGTAAATATCAAAACCATCAAGAACTTTGAGATATTAATTAAAAGGAAGAAATAAGACTCAGATTCTTGAACCTAGAATCTCGCTAGTTTATGGCCCAAATTAACCCACTGAGTGGTGACTCTACCATAAACTGCCTTGCAGTGGGAGATCTTTCCACATTTGAAAAATTATGAGAGGATTGGCCTTTACCCTTCATGCTCTCTCATGAAAAAAGTGGATCAACTATAGACACCAGGTCCTGATACAGCCTAGACCAAGGTTACCCAGTCATAAAAATGATGCTTGTTCGCAGGCAAAAGAGTTAGAAGTGATGATGTCCTTGTCGAAACCTTCTTTTTAAATAAAAAATTATTTTTTATTTTGGTTTTCGGGGTTTTTCGGTGGCTTGCGCAGCACGCGAAGTGTGGCACCTCCCGACAGCGTGCATGAGGTGCTGCGCGCAGGGTCTCACCTTGCGAAAGGCCGCACCTCACACGCGAGGCGGTACCTCGTGCAAGCGAGGTGCGGCCCCTTTGCGCGAGGCCATACCTTGCACACGAGATGCAGCACCCTCCACGTGAGGCCGCACCTCACGCGTCTCCTTCCTCGCTCGGGCTTTGCTTTTTCTTCGGATTTTTTTTTCTAGTTTTCTCTGGTTTAGAGTTGGAATTAAACTCAAATTCCTTCTTTTCGATTATCAAAGGATAATTTTTTTTTTTTAAAAGATAAGTAGTGAATTTGAATAAGAGTAAAACTCTTAAAACCTAATTATTCCTGGGATGATATAGAAGGAAAATTTTAGAACCATTAACGGGAGAATAAAAAATGGTAGAACAAAAATTCTAAAAAAAGAAAAAAAAATATTTTCTTAAGTTTTCTTAAAAACTTCTAAGATTGTTCTTGAGCCAAATAAATTAATTCTTTGGGTTTGGGATTCAATTTTCATCATTTGTTTTCTTCAAAAATAATAGTTTTTAACTTGAATTTTGAGTGACAGGAAGCTTTGATCCAAGCTTTCTTAACTTCTGTTTTAAAGCAATCGACAAGGAAATCTTTTATTCTTCTTTTGTTGCAAACATCAACCTCTGAGGGTAAATTTTCGGGCTTGAGTCAATTCTTTCTCTTTTTTATTTTTGTCGTTCATTTGTTTTTCCAATTGTAAGTTGCTGTAAATTATAATTAGAGTATTCTGTTGTTAGTTTGTTATAATCAAATTGAATTTAGATTAATCTAATTAACTTATTGGTATGATGCATGTAATGTAATCTAAATCTATAGAATATTCGGTAAATAATTTTACTTTTCACTTGATTTTATTTTGTTCATTAATCCATTCTATTAATTTCCCATTTGTTATCAAATATTATTCTTCTAATAATCATAAGTATGTTTCTCAATTAATTATTTATTGCGTCTGCCTTGTTTAACTGCTTTATTGTTATCATATTATTTATTTTATTTGCTTCGTTGAATTGTTTGTCTTTATTATCCATTTGATTTAATTTGCTAACGTTGTCTTTATTCTTGTTTTTGTTGTTTGCCAAATTTGTTTATTTCACTTTGAGTAACGTTTCTGGCAAGCTGGAGAATTAAGAGATTAGGAGCCTTCGAAGTGTGCTTTGCATTTTAATTTATGTATTTCTATTATTTTATTTGTTTTGTATATTTTACGCAAAATAGTATTTAGACGCGCTTATTTTAGAAAAACTCAT
This sequence comes from Excoecaria cochinchinensis, assembly GCA_947683425.1. NCBI lineage: Eukaryota > Viridiplantae > Streptophyta > Magnoliopsida > Malpighiales > Euphorbiaceae > Excoecaria > Excoecaria cochinchinensis. The sequence goes on from CANTUQ010000105.1 coordinate 8,714,657, forward strand.
GTTTTTTACAATAATAAAAATTGAGATTTTTATTAATCAAATAGGACCAATGTCCTAATTTTAACCAATAAACCTTTACTTTCAAAAGAGAGTTAATTTTCATAAAACGGGATCCAATTATCCCTATCATTTTTATTGCCCAAAAATAACTCTTAGATCTTTAAGTTAACAAAGGAACTAATGTTCCTAAAATCTAATAAATATCCCGATTTTTGTATTATGTATTTTACTTTATTCTTTCTTGTGTATTTATTTATTTTGGGCCCTTGTAATTAATTTTGGGGCAATTTTATTCCTTTATTTATTTATGCTATTATTATTTTGGGGAATTGTTCTGTCCCATATTTTTAACTTGTAATTTATCTATTGCTTTCTTTATTGCTTTCTTTGCTGCTTTCCAAAGATGCTTGAAATACGCTTTAATTTTATTGCATGATCGTGTGAGAAAAGAAATTCAAAAGCAAGCTTAGGACAAAAAAAAAAGAACCCCGAGGACTTAAAACATCATGCAATAAGTTTGACCTAACCTATACAAAATTTCAAAATGTGTAAATTTTTGCATCATTCATAAATTTCACCCTTATGTTCACTAAACATTCACAAAAACAGACAACAAAAACTCAAAATTTTTTAAGAATAACTAGCCAAAAATAACAAATAAAATCAATAACACTTATATACTCTATCTCTTTTGCCATACTTATTATCAATATTTGACTCAATACGGGCATAATGAAGCACACAAGGATAAAATTAGAAAATAAAAGAAAAAAGTGAAATGAAGCTTCCTTATAATGTGGAGGAGGCAGTTGCTGAACCCTATCTTTTCTTGTTAAGGTCTTTTGGTTGAAGGCCAACGATTATCCTTAGCGCTTTCACATATTTTTCAATCTTGATCAATTGTAATATAATTTGTCCCATTAGCGATTAAAAATGTGATGCCATTTGATCAAGTTTTGTTGCTAAAGATGTTAAACTGGGGGTAGCATCACTAGATGAGGGGGTTATTTCTTTTAAATTGGCAGCAATAATAGCACCCTTTTGAAAGACTCTCTTATACCTCTTCTTGATTGGACCTAGTGTGTAAAAACTAAAAGTAAGGCCATTCTTGCAAAGAAAACCCATTTCATCCAATTTCCAAAGATCAAGTGGAAGTAAATCACATGCTTTATGCAAATCAATCAAGTGATTAGTGATAGCTAATTATGTAATAGTATATCCTAAGGTTAATGGTCTAGATCATGTAATGGCACTTTGAATTTTAGTTGCAATGAAGTGGCCTAGGTTTACCTTTTTTCTTTTCAATCATGCACTACAAAATGAATAGTTTAGTCTTAGACACAATAGCATGCGAGTCTTTCCTACATGTATAAAAATATGAAATGATGCGGTGCAAGAATGTGGGAGCATAATCATATATGAATCTCTAGACTTGGCATGGTGGTATGGCATAGGAGGATTGATAGCATAGACTACCTAAATAGCCTTGGCATTAAAAGTACTAGGCACATCCATGAAGCTTCTAAGTATTCATCAGTTTTTGTATCCTTTTCATCTATAAGCCCTAATTCGATATTGAAGTCAATGATAGTGTATGAAAATGCCGGCCCATTAATCTAAATTTAAAGGCATAAGGGGGTGTCAACAATGCGCTCATTAAGCTTGATATTAGAACATGTAGCATAAACTTCACGAACCAGCTTATAAAACACATGACACTTCATATCAAAGAAAGGTTTCCATCCAATTCAAGAAATATAATCATCCATATTTAAATTCAAGTCTTGCAATTTCAACATACCTGAATTGTCATGCCTTTTTTTGAATTTTAGGAACCTACTTAGTCTTGAATTTGTTAGAGGTAGATGATGTATTCCTTTTCTTATTCTAGTTCACTCACCAATAACTAGTGCACGAATAACCACTAGTGCTTTCTATGTACTAATAGCAATGGGCTCACCATATTCAAACCTAGTTAATTCAAAACCATTTGGAAAGGGTTCTAAAGCCTTGGGTTCTGCTTTCGTAGCATTAATGAGGGTTTCATCCTCTAGTCCACTCAAATCAAATTCATGGGTATGGGTATCAAACCCAATGGGGGTTGCAACAGAACTGGCTACTGGTGAATTAGGATGTGGAAGATCATTTGAGGATGGCAGTTAGCTTTCCCCTAAAGTGGAAAGGGAATCTCCATGAGCAAGCATTAAAGGGGTTGATGGAGAGTCATCTTATCTATAAGAGTAATGTGGTATTGTGAGCCTATTGCATGATGGCATGTGCCTGGAAGTCATTATTGGATTTGGTGTCAAGGTCGCTTGCGAGTGGGATTATAGTGACATTGGTGCAGGCAATGTAACTGTGGTGGTCATTTGTCACTAGAATGGTGTTTTATTTTAAATTTTCACAAAGTACAATATTCAACTTATCATCTTGTTGTAATTCAAGCCTCTTTTGCACTAAAGGTTCAATCACATCAATTCCCCACACACTAGAAACATATGTATGATACTTCATAGCATCATAGACATTAATTTTGGTAACTTCCTCATCAAATTCCATGGTTAGGAAACCATCATGCACATTTATTTTTGTCTTAACTATAGTTAAAAATGCTCTTCTTAACAAAATCGTAAAGGAACGTGGGGATTTATCATCCTCCGTATGCACCACGTAAAAATTAGGGGGCAATATTAACTTATCTACTTGCACTAAGACATCCTCTAGTACCTCTTTAGGGTATATGATAGACCTATCTACTAATTGCATTACTACTTAAGTTTTTTTAAGCGGGCCTACAGCAAAGACTTAAAAATAGACAATAGCATAACATTTATTCATGCACCTAAATCACATATAGGCTTTTTTCACACCAATATTGCCTATTCTACAAGAACAACACACATACCTTAGTATTTTCATGTAAGAGGTATTTTTTTAAAGTACAGTAGATACGTTCTCACACATACTTACCATTTAGTAACCTACCAACTTCTTTTTGCTGGTATACAACTCCTTCAAGAATTGACATAGTGAGATACTTATTTTATAACATCTAAATAATGGGATGTTTATCTCAACATTGCATAAAGTTTCCAAAATCTTTTCTTTTCATTTTATTTCTTTAATTTAGCCAACCTTTTTAGAAAATGAGGTCTTATTACAATAACTTTAGGTTGAACAAATTCCAAATCCTTTTTTAGCCCATCTTCTTTGTCAGAAATAGTGACTTTTCTCTAACTCTGCACTCGCTTTGTACCGCAACTTAACTTATAAGGAATGTCCTACAATTCTTTTCCACTTATCAGGGTTACAACATTGGCATTCTATTTGGGATTCACCTCTAATTAGGATGGCAACCGTCCTTATTTTTCCAGCTTACCAAGTGTTGTAACCTTTGAGTCATTTGGTTTTCCAAATTCTAAAGCCTCCCTCTCCAGTTGAAATTGAAGAGTATTAGCAGCAGCGAATTTCATCATATCTTTAAAAGATGCACCTAGTTTTTAGAATTCTGATGCACTTAGTTTAGTGAAATTTATTAAAAATTTTGAAATTTTGATTGCTTCCTACCATAATTAAAATTTTGGTGGTCTCTCCATCTTGGAGTATAAGTGTTTGAGTAGGGATCATATTTCTTTTGAAGTGGACCAAGAAATGCTCATATTGCATTTGCTTGCTCTATATTGTCCTTTTGAAGTGTAGGGCATATGTTAGTTAGGTGATTCGGTTGAGCACAAATCCCATAAAACTTAGCTAGTTGTACTTGACTTGCAATTATATTTTGAACTATAGTATGTAATTAATAAAGTTAAGATTGAATGGAAGGGGCAATTACCTCATTAACTCTCCTTGAAGGTTCTTAAGAACCTTCAAATTATTGAGTAGTTATTACCACTATAGATATAAGTTCATGGATTGCTTAAGGATTCTTATTCACAATGAGACATTTACTGGCAATATCAAACATCTTCCTTTCCATTAGTAGCAACCTTTCATAGAAAAAATAGATGAAAAATTGCTCAAATATCCCATGTTGTGGGCACAAGATGCACAACCTCTTAAATCTTTCCCAATACTCGTGTAAATTCTTAACATCCCTGTGCTTTATTTCGTAACTCTCTTTCTTGATTATAGCAGCTCTTAATGTAGGAAAGAATTTGTTAAGGAACTATTTGACCATATCATCGCACAAATTTATAGAACCGGGTGTCAAATAGAATAACCACTCCTTGATGGTTTTAACTAGTGAGAATGCATATAAAAATGCTTTCAACTTCACTTGTTGCTTTGTAACACCTTGTGATCTCATATTGTAGGAAACTACATCCTTCAAATGCTTAAGTTAGATTATACTCTTCCATAGAATAAATTGAGCACTTTCTAACACTTAATCACCCTAATTTACTACTATTTTTCAGACTAAAGAGATAATTACGAATTTAATCGATCTAAATAGCAACATATAATTGTTATAACTACACAACTGGCCCCCCTATTGCAACAATTATAAAAATCATAATCATAAAATTGTAGAAAAAAATATAAATACTGAAAGCAATATAGATACTGTAAAAATAATTAAATCTCACAGGTGAAAGAATTGAAATTTACTTATCCTTAAACTAGAATAAAGAAATTAGCCACACATGCTCATGGCAAAAAAAGTGAAAGCAGTTTAAAGATTAGAGAAAATAACGTTCATGGCTTCCTCAGGAGCTTTTCTTTTCTTAACCTAAAAGATAAAGTCCTAAGTATTTTAGGATAGCTAAAATAAAAGAGAAAATATCTAGGATAATTACAACATTTTTTTTCCTTCCTAAAATTTAATTTTCTTTTTAAAATCCTGACATTAATCATCTCCTAGAAAGGAGGAAACAAATTCACGATATGTCTAGAACTCAAATCAAACTATGACTCCATGCACATATAAGGATAGCTTAAGGAAAAAATATATATGTACACATTATCTCATTCTCCTTTAATTTTCAAACTCTTCCATTACTTTCCATGGATATTCATTCAAAGCTAAATTAACAAATATTATAAATTAACTTGAATGGAGATTTGAGAAGTAAGAAATTTAGAGTATGGATTGAATTAAATAATTGAAGGAAATAATCAAGTAAATCAAATTCTTTATCTTGTATTTAGGATTCGGTCCTTTGATTTCTTCTCCTCCTAATTTAGTAAAGCGAGACTCTACTTGCACTACAAGAAAATCGTTAATTAACCATGGATATTTAGCGACGGAAAATTTTTTGTCGCTAAATACTGATGAAAATTCAATTCCATCGCTAAATAGCGACGAAAAAGTATATCTGTCGCTAACAAGGTGGGAAAATATTCCTCCATTTTTAGCGACCGTTTAATTAAGTTGTCGCAAAATATGGAGCCAAAAACGCACGAGTTTATTTGCTACAGAAATTAGTGACCAAATTTTATTTTCGCAGCTAAAATTTAGCGACGGAAATTAATTTTCACAACTAAATAGCGACGAAAATTAACTTCCGTCGAAAAAAAATTAATTAAAATTTTTAGAAAATTTTAGCGATGGAATTTTATTTCTGTCGCTAAATTAATTTCCGTAACTAAATAGAGACGGAAATTAATTTTCGCTGCGAAAAAAATTAATTAAAATTTTTAGTAAATTTTAGCGACGAAATTTTATTTCCGTCCCTAAATTAAATTTCGGTCGCTAAATAGCAACGAAAATTAACTTCCGTCACTAAAAAAAATAATTAAAATTTTTAATAAATTTTAGCGATGGAATTTTATTTCCGTTGCTAATTTTTAACAACGAAAATTCACTTCCATCACTAATTTTTAACGACGGATTAAATTTCCGTCACTAAAAATTTTATATATAAAAAAATTTTGCAGCCCATTTTTCCCCCTCCCTCTTTCTTTCTTTCTTTCTTTCTTTCTTCCCCCCACCGCCCTTGCCCCCTCTCCCCCCAGCAGATCTAGCCCTCGTCCTCGCCCTCCGCCCCCCGCCGCCCTTCGCCCCATCTCCCCCCACCGCCCTCCGCCCCTCTCTCTCCCACGCAACCAGCCGCCCTCACCTCTCTTTGTCTCTCTTTCTCTCTCTTGGCCTTTGCACCAGATCTGCCCTTGCCCTCCCTACCCACGCCGTCGTCGCCTCCCACTGGTGGCCCAGGTGCTCCGCTGCTGTCCACCTAGCTGCCGATCTCCTCCGCCGCTGCTCCCCTGCCCCGCCGCTACTCCCTCACCCTACGGTTTCATATATCTTCCTTTTTTTCATTTATTATTATTATTATTATTATTATTATTATTATTATTATTATTATTATTATTATTATTATTATATAAGTAGTTGTGTATGTATGTTTTCATTTTTAATTATTTCTTGCATCTGCAGTTTGATGTTATCTGTGTAATTTTGTTGCACTAATCTGATTTCCATTGTGCCTATTCCTGTGTTTTCTTCTTTTCTAAAAATTTTGGCAGTAATCAATGTATTTGCTGCATTTTTTTGTTGATCTATTAAATAACATGAAATGCCAGCCTTTTACATTCCCTTTTGATGCTCCTCTTCTTGATATGGACATGGAGAATGTAGATTTAATATTGTGCAACTTAATTCAAAATGAGGTTATCAACACAGGATTTGATATTTTGTCTAAATATAATGGTGTTAGAGGAAATAAACTCATGGAAATTATCATATGCTCATTGAATTATGAATAGAAACTTTAGTCGTTCGAAAGGAATATAAACTTATGATGAGCTTGCATATACAAAGTTTTAGTCTTCTTGTTCTTTTGGCAAGGTTGTTATTTCTAATTCTTCATCAAATGCTAGCAAATTATTAATGGAATCAAATTTTTCTTTTTGTGGATAAAAATTAGAAATAGATATGTATTTATTATTTTTTTTAGAAAATTCATTTTATGCTTGTTTCCCTAGGTAATATTTTCCTTTTTCTTCTTAGGGTTATTGTAGATTATCTACTACAAGTTCAGCTTTACCTCAAGTTTTAAGTGCAACTTGTCAAAGTAGTGCACATTCCAAAAGTTTTCCATGTCCAGAATTAAATAAGGCCATTCTTTGATTGTTAGGCTTAGTGCATTTGGATCTTTCTAATTAGCTAACTTTAGAAGTTTTGCATCATATAATGGCATTACATGACATAGTAAATATCTTAGGTTTCTTTTGGTAGCTAGTTGGTCAAAGAAGTTGGAAAAGTTTGTTTCAAGTATTAATAATAATTACTGGGTCTACAAATTAATGACATATTTAGGACATCAAGTACTAGTCATTAGATAATTAGATCAGTGTTTATGGTTTTCATATGCCCTTTTGGATTATTTTGCATTATTAGCTTCTATTACATTATAGTTGCCATTTATGCAGTCTTTTTCAGATTATATGAAGATTGATATACTTGTAACTCATGTACTTTGGCTGGTCTTTTCTTCTTTTTTTGTTGCTGAGAGCAGGACAGTTGCACCATGGTCATCTGTCTCATGCTAATGGAAATTGAGATTGGGTTTTAACCATATTTTCAGCACTGTCACTTGTAAGTGATATTGATTAACAATAGACTTTCTAATTTTTTTTTGTACTCCTTTTTATGGTGATCCCTCTCAAAGCATTGACTCCACGTAGTAATTTTCTTATTTGGGCTTTGTTTATTTTCTCATAAAATAACCTGCTTTGAGAAAATGCTTTTCCCAGCATTTTCTTTTGTGTAAAACATTTTCTAGGAAAATGACTTTTATTTGTTGTTTGGTTAGAATACAAAAGGTCATTTGGAAATAATCATTTAATTTTTGCAGTGCATTATAAAAGATCAAATTTCTTTCAATAAAAAAGACTATTAAAATGGTTATTCTCATTGGAACTTTATATTTTTATTTTACAGTTGAATGTATGAGAAAAAAAAAACTCTTAGACTTTTTTGCTGACGGCTGGTGGTTGCTAATTCTAGTCACTAGTATCGGTCATTTGCTAAAAATCAGTGCTGGATGCTGGGTTAATAGGCTGTAGCCTGTAGTTTGAATACTAGCTATTATATACTATAATATTTTTCTTTTTTAAGTTGGTAATTTTTTGAAAAATGACATAGCTTTTGATCAGGAATGTATATTCTGTTGGCTAATGTTTCTGTGCACACCAAATGTTTTAATAAATGATTTTAAAAATAGATGCATGAATTGATTTGTGAAGGTTTGCATGTTAAATGCATGTGGGAATTTAAATTAGATAGCAAACTAGTGGAATATGAGAAATGGGAATTTTTTTTATTAGCTTTTTTAAATTAGTGACGGAATACTGACGAAACATTCCGTCGATAAAAATAAAAAAAAATTGAATTTTTTCAACGGAATAGAAATTTCCATCGAAAAATTACCGACGGAATATTAAATTTTGTCGGTAATTTGTCGATGGAATTTAACTTCCATTGGCAAAATTGCTGACGGTAATTCATATTCCGTCGAAAATTTTACCAACGAAAATTCATATTCCGTTGGAAAATTTACCGACGGAATAAATTTTTGTCGATAATTTTGCCTACGGACACAATGCCCATGGAATTCAATTCCTTCGGTAATTTAATTTTTTGATGGAAAATCCTAACTTTTTATCGGGAATTTCCGTCAGGAAACCCTTTTTTTCTTGTAGTGTTGGTATATGATATGAGTTGATGTGAATTGATGAACTAAAATAATTTTAGCAATTGAATTACAAGAAATATTATGATAAATAATGGGTTCATTAAATTCCTTCTTCTTAATTATTATAATTAGGTTTATAGGGAAGGGTGAATTAGAGTTAAGTATTCATCTAGCTTTAGTGATAGTTAATGATTCAATTATAATGGTTTATTTTTGAATTGATGGAATCCTTATTTTCTTGATGACATGGGATACAGGGCCATGGATGGACCAAAATAAGGATTTAGTTTGTCATATGGAAGTTGAAGAGGAGTTTAGTCTAAAATCATACATGAGTTCCAGGTAAGTTTATATGTGTCTTCAATGCTTTTATTTTAGTTTTGGTCTATTTTAGTGATATATGGACATACTTATAATGAATTGTATTGTGACTTGTTGGGTTGTTTATGGAATGAAATGAGAAATGGGGCAAGGAGTTGATATGAAAGAGTAGAGCTTAACTTAAAGAACTTTTGGTTCCAACATGCAATAAATGAAGAAAAGGAAGAGTAGAGTTAAAGAATGGAACTACATGTAAGGTTTGTGTACTTCTTAATATAAATGCTTATGATTTAAATGATTGTGTGAACGTGATTGTGTTTTGGCAATTAATGCTAAAATCTATGAATTTACTTGAAATTTATAGTAAACTTTATAAAGAAATGTTAAAGTTATTGAAAGACATAATTGTGTGTTTTTAACTTATGATGATGGTTTTTGTGTTACTGGAAACCATACTTATCTAATTTGATAGTATAACATATGGAGGATGATAAATTGTTAAAGTGTTCATACTATGTGTGGATGAAAGTGAACTGGCTTAAGGTTTACAAGATGTATGTGTACACCATGTATATAGCATTATATGCAATAATTAGAAATTGTTATGCTTTATGTATAAAAGCCATGCTATATACTATAAATGAAGGATATGTATACAATAACTTGTTAACTGCAATTATAGTGAATAGTAAAGCATTATGTGCCCATAAAAGCTTATCTCGAGTCTTAGTGGTGGATAGATAGGCATGCGCATAAAGGATAGAGCTATAGATGCTATAGTTGACACTATATCAGTGTCCCTTATTACATGTTGATACTTCGGTATCCCCTATTATATATGATATCTTGAGACATAATGTCTCCACCGTAAATGATTGTTACCCAATATTTGATTGATTCCCATAATGGTATCCTCTGTTTGATACTAAAAATGGTATCCTATGTTCCTGTTATCCATACCTAAAGATAGGGTATACAGGCAATTAGGCATTTCTATGTTTACATTATCAGAACAAGTTTACATGTTTACAAGCTTGCAAATATAAAGTATTCAATGAATTTACTTGTAGATCTTTGAATAATATGACATGGAATTATTAGAGAATTTTGTAAATCTATGTGTTCATGGTATCTTTAACTAATATTTGTCTTTTGTGCTTAAAGAAGCTATAGAATATATGTATGTATTATCATTAAATTGTGATTTGAATAAGTGTAATAAAAAGTTAGCAATTGGTGAAGTTTAATGAAGGAAATGAAAGACATGATTTAGTTCACGCCCGTGGATAGAAAGAACATGCTTTTGTTATTAATAGATTTACTAAGCTCATGCCCATAAGTCCAAGACTCACGCATGTGGATAAAATGAGACCTATTTTGTACTAATAAATTTACCAGCCTCATGCCTGTGAGTATAAGATTTATGCTTGTGGGTAAGTCGGGCATCTTTCGCTTTAGGTAGATTTATCAAGACTCACACCCATGGAAGAAAAAGTCTCATTTCTGCATCTAAAGTACATAGCCTTGAACACACGGCCATTAGTAATCACTAATCTTGCTATTTCAAGTTACTTTATTGGTATATGTAGACACCGGGTCCCGAGGCGGTCCAAGATCAGGATTACCCGATGATGAAATAGAAGACCGATTTTCGGCAAAAAATGTGAGAACCGATCGTTCCCTTGTCAAAGATGTGTTTTTATCGGAAAATAATTAAAAAAATATTTTTTTGTGGGAAATTAAAATTAAAATGGGGTAAAACAAATATATTAATTTTGTGTCAAAATGTAAAATAAAAAATAAAAAATAAAAAATAAAAAGTCGCGAAGGCCGCCTGCGGCAGCGCGGGGCTGCCCCAGCGCGCAGGGGCGCCTACGCGCAAGGCAGGCGCCCTGCGTGCAGGCCCCCTGCGCGCGAGGCGGGGGGCGCCGCTGCCCCCCCCCCCTGCGCGCGAGGCAGAGGCCTCGCGCGCAGCCCCCTGCGCGCGAGGCGGGGGGCGCCGCGCGCCCCCCCTGCGCGCGAGGCAGGGGGCCTCGCGCGCAGCCCCCTGCGCGTGAGGCAGGGGGCGCCGCGCGCCCCCCCTGCGCGCGAGGCAGCTGCCTGCCGCGCGCGGTGCGGGGGCACCACGCGCGCAGCAGGCTGCTGCCGCGCGCGCCCTTGCCCTCTCCGCGCGACCTGGTCTTCTCCTGTCCGTTTTTTTCACTGTTTTCAGTCTGATTTTCTTCAGTCTGATTTTTCTGGTGTTTTCACCATTTTGTGCTATTTTTGATTAACGAAAAATTAAAAGATCATTTTGTCTTTCTCTATTTTTAGCCAAAACTGAAAATTAAAGAGGATTTTCCCCTCATTTTAGAGGAGGACGGCAAATAAATGTTTAAAGACTTTTTTTTTTCTTTCAACTTCTTCTCTCCAGCAAAGGGTTTTCTTCAACCTTTTTCTTCAAAAAATATTCTTAACTTCTTTTTTTCTTTCTCAAATTTTAATCTTTAATTGCTCTTCAAAAATACATAATCCATTTTTCTTGAGTGATTTGGGCTTGGGAAAACTAATTTCTTTTTGCTCAAATCATCCACCAAAAATATTTTTACCAAAATATTTTCTTGATTTCATTTCAAAATATTAAATTCTACATTTTTTTAACATTTATCATTACGAATCCGACAAGGAAAATCGATCGGGACACCGTTTTCCCAATCTAAAAATTCTGAGGGTAAACATTCTTGGACTTGTTCTCTTTTATTTTTCTTGTACATTATTTATTGTTGTTAATATTATTTTTTGCTATTAATAACTTGTCTATTATTTATTTTTAGCATTTCACTGTGTCAATATCACTAATAATGCATTATTGGATTGTTTTAATTTGATTTTTATGTCCATTCACTGTTATTATTATTATTATTATGATTAGTATTATGTTGTTTGACCGATTGAATTTTGAGTTGCTCTTAGCTTTTTCATTCCCACTTTCTTTTTACACTTCATTTGCATTTCCATGACTTTTGGCCACATTTTGTCTTGTAGTATGAACAACCTCACGTTTTTAGCTTGCTATTTTGTTCTACTTTAGTTTTTAGCTTAATCATTTTTAATATTTGCATATTAATATATTTCCACAGTTTATTATTATTATTATTACTTCATTAATCTCTTAGTATTTGTTGCCATCCTATTATTATTATTATTATTATTATTATTATTATTATTATTATTATTATTATTATTATTATTATTATTATTATTTCTAGTTGATTATTCTGTTTTCACATCATTTGTCATTCATTATTATTATTATTTGCATTCTTACCATCCTATTACTATCATTATTACTATATGGTTTTATTATGATTATTATATCTATTGTTCATCTTATTTATTGTCGTAGTGTTATTTACTGTCTATAATTTAACCTATTTTGTTGTATTACCATCGTCATAATTTTTATTATTGTTATTATTTCGCCTTCACTTGATTAATTTTTAGAATATTTGCTAATATATTTTTAATGCTAATTTTTGTATGAGTTTTAATTTGAGTTTGGCTATGTGAGCGCCCCGTGACTCCCCGGATGGGTCGCAACGCGTAGGCGGGTACTCCGGTTCGGTGAGATCTTTCTTAACCCTTTCTTTATGTCGTGTTACTTGTATATATATATTTTTTATTCGTGTACGCGTGCGATAAAAAATCACAAAAATACTTTTATAATTAAATCAGGATTTTCACTAATAAAATTGGGACCAATGTCCCTTGTTTTAGCCCAACAATAAAAATATCACAATTAAAACGAAGAGTCAACTTTTCTACAAAAATGGGATCACTAATCCCGATTTTTTAATTCAAGCAACCAAAACGACTCTTCAAACCCTCTTTAAATTAAAACGAAGGAACCAATGTTCCTAATTTTCGAACAAGTGCGAAGGAACCAATGTTCCTTAAATAATGCCCCGATTTATGTATGGTCTTTTATCTTGATCTTGCGTGAGTGTTTAAAGTTATGTACATTATTTTCCTTTGGGCCCTTGTAATTAATTTTTGGGGCAACTTCATTTATCTTTTGGGGATTGTATTCCGTCCCACTTACATCTTTAACCTCCTTTTATTGGGGTTGTATTCTGCCCCTATTTCTATTGTAATTGCGTGCTTGCGTGTTTACCGCTTTCATTTATCGCTTTCCCTATCTATTGCTTTATCGCTTTTATTTACTTCCTTTACGTGCTTGAAAATGCGCTTTTACTTTTAATGCATCGCTCGTGTGAGATGGGAGATATAATTTTAAGAAGTTAAAAACTCATTTATAATTAACCAAAGCATAAATAAGAGGAAAGTTCCGGACACCATATCTTTGGTTTAGACCAATAGAGGTGAGAAACCTTTTCCCAATTTCTCGCAAATTGGGTGGCAACTCCAAATACCTCAAAGGTGCCTTTAGGCGTCAATAGGCTAGGTTATTCTCCCCAATGTTCTATTGAGAGGAGCATACCGATGATGTCTCATGGCGCCTATGATCAAAAGACGCGAACCTTCATACCTTGAATCCCAAAGGCGGATTCACTTTGAGGGCCCTTGCTGGGTTTGTCGGGTTCGGTGCGCGTCACAGTGGCGACTCCGCTGGGGACTTTGTGTTTGAGACTTCACTCCGAAAATGCTTTGGTTAAAATATAATTGGGTTTTTAAAACTTAAAATTTTATCTCTTATAAAATTTTCATTACATCTTAGAGCCTTAGAATTACGCTAGTTGGTCCCTTTCTACCTCGGTGCATTCCCGAATCACGACCCTACTTTCACTCATTGTAGGGAAGTGTTAAGGATAATCACCAGCCCAAGCCTTGTACCTTTTGGTATATCAAAATGACGACCCGATCGGTCGCTATACTCATGACGAGTTAGACCCGTCAGCAGGGATCATGCTTGGGTAGCCCTAAAGTAAAATTACCTTGACCAAAGCTCATGTACTGGCAAGTAGAAACTTCCCCTAGGTGGTATGTTCCTTAATACAATGCTTGTGATATGGGCCATCATGTATTAAACAAAATCAAGCAAATCAAGTGGTCTTTTATCAAAGGCTTTCATGCCCTGTTGGGCCTACTTTGGCTTAATTGAATTGCCCAAATACGTAATGGCCAAAACCCATACGAATGCGCATTAGATTAAGAGTGTTATGCTGTCGGTTTTTCACCGTGCACCATACGCGTCCAATGGGTTCCCTGTTAACCCTTGGATGAAGCCCACCTAGGAAAGAGACCGCACGACCTCGTGTGTGGGAGTGATAAGGTTGGAAGGATCTACTTGCTTGCATGTGGTTGTGAATACTGCACGGCATGCTCATACATCGCATGTCATTCATGCATGTCAATAAAATAAATACATGTACAAATAATAATATCTTATCTCATGCTGTGTGCGTATATATCTTTCTGTCTGCATGTTATTTTTTTCACATGTGCGTATCATCCTGTATATTTAATCTCATGCTGTGTGTGTGTATATCCTCTCGTCTGCATATTATTTTTCGCATGCACATACCATCCTGCATGTAATTTCTTCCATGCATCCCATCGTATCGTGGTAGTCCATTGATCCTGCACTCATCAAAGAATATTCGCATGACACGATCATGAATTGTATATGTCATCCATGCATCGTTCTAACAATCTTGATCTTTCAGCCATCCTAGATTCATCTGAGTGGACTGGAGGTTCTGACGATCGACTAGTGACAGCAAACTCGTCCTTTGAATTGCTAGAACTAGTGCCTGTTTGGGATTCTGAGTCACTCTCTACAAGTAGCGAATCATCCTTAATGGCAGAAGAGACCGAAAACATAACCACCCAAGACCTCGCCAGGAGGCTGGAAGATTTTGAACAGAGGATAGTGAACATGATGGGTGCCATGGCCGAAAGATTTTCACAGCCCCCTGCTCCACAAGCACCAGTTGCTCCACAACCGCCGGTAGCCCCTCCTCCGGGGCAAGCTAAACCACCTGCTGGTGGGGAGGCTCCCCTCGCTGGAGTTGTTGCCCATCAACCTGTATATGAGCCTAAAGCTACGGCTGTGCCAGTTGAACCCGGAAGAGCAAGGATCCCGAACCCTGATGAGGATTTCGCAATGGAAGAAGAGGTTGAGAAGATAGCAGCCCATCAAGCCGTGAGGGGTGGAGCACCCAGGGTAGAAGACGAGGCTATGAGGGGTATGAGACAGCAAATTAAGGCAATCACCCGCATGTTGACAGCTGGCAAGGGAGTGAGCCCTGAAGATGTGGATTTGGATGATGGAGAGCTGTTGCCCCAGAGGTTTAAGATGCCAGACCTGCCAAAATTTTATGGTACATCGGACCCTTCTGCACATGTTAAGCAATACACCCTGATCATGAAGGGTACAGGGTTGACTAAAAGGCAAAAAGTGGACTATTTTTGTCTCAGCTTAGCTGGCCCAGCAGTGGATTGGTACCATGGGCTGGATCGAGGAGCGAAAGAAGACTGGAATATGTTAACAGAAGAATTCCTTGGCCAGTATGATTGCAGTACCAAGATAGAGGTCACATTGAAAGATTTAGAAGTGCTGAAGCAGAAGTCAAGGGAATCATTCCATGAGTACTTGACCCGATGGAGGAATCGAGTGATGGAGATAAAGAGAAAGCCCGATACCTCAGATCAGATCAGGTTATTTATCCGAAATGCTAGTCCATATTTGAGGGATGGGTTAAAAATAAAGGGACTCAAAGATTGGGAGTCACTTAAGGACATAGCCATTGAAGTTGAGGCTGAGCATTTAGATAAAGTGGCTAGATCTGCAGATGTGGCTTCAGGCAAAAATAAGGGAAGCAGCAGCGATAACGGGGGCAATGATACGGTGGCAGAAGTTTCTACTATAGGGACGGCTCCCAAACATCTCACTATCTCGGGCAGACCATTATCTTGGCACTTCACCCGTCTCATCAAGGAAGGAAAGTTGCAACCCTTGGCAGCTGGGCCCGCCCCAAGTCAAGGGAAGCCGAAGCATAGGACGGACTGGTATTGCGCATATCATCAGTACACAGGGCACAGAACAGACTACTGTCATCCTTTAAGGGACCGAATTCAAGCCTTAATCGATGGCAAACGGGCTATTAATCCTGGACAGAGAGAAAGTCAAGAGAAGTCAGCCCATTGTGCCATGATTGGTTCAGGCTTACCGGAATGGTATGTACTGCAAGACTTGTATGGAAATGGGTATGCCACTACTACTGGCCCTGAGGCAGATGAAGGAGAGACTTTTGTGGCAATGATAGGCTGTTGGTCCAGCGGCGAAAGCGGGGAGGAAGAGGAAGGTGAAAAACAAGAGGGCTCTAACCAAGAATTGAGTATGGCCAGCCTTTCACGACAGATTAAGGAGACTCGTGCATTAATGGCCCAAGAGATGGATAGACAGCTTGAGGAGCTCGAAAGTAGGTTAACAGCTATGATTAAGGAGAGAATAGACGCCCTCGCGCTAGTCCTACAAGCCCGATTGATGGCGGCTACCTTTAACCGGGTTGAGTCGGCCCCTGTCGAGATAGCCCATACAGTGACAACCACGGCATCTCCTAGTGCCACCAAGCCTCGAGGCAAGGAACCGTTTGATTTACCAGTGGGACAAGGAGGTGGTAAGAGGCCTATTCTGGAACATGACAATATGCTTGAGGAGGATGGAGATCTGGTGAAGGCGCATGCTCTGAAAAATGCGAACCTAAATACCCGAGATGGCTGTAAGGGCAATGTTAAGAAAGCGGGAGAGCCATTAATGAGAAGGAATCAAAGATGTTACTCTGATTTGGGTAGACCCTTGTCGTGGGTTTTTGAGAAGCTAGTGAAAAGGGGGTTATTGCAGCCATTACCAGCGAAGCCCGCCAGCAATCAGGGGCAGCCCCACCACAGAGCAGATCAATATTGTGCATTCCACCAGCATACTGGACATTTGACAAACTACTGCCGAACTTTGAGAGACCGGGTTCAGGACCTCATCGATTCCAAGCAAATCACGGATCCCGAGAAAAGAGAGAAGAAAAAGAAGGCAGACTACAATGCAATCCTTCCACCAGAGATGTGACTGGGCATGACCCACTTCATCGGCATTTTCCTCCAAAGCCACAAGCAGAAGATCATGTTTTTAATGCTTACTGCTTTTCAATTCCAGAACTCTTTTAGGACAATTTGGTTATTGTGACATGTTGAACAATTTCTGTTTTTTTTATGTGATATTTCCTTGATTTCATTTCTCATGATCGCGATGCATCCATTCATTTTGACATTAACCCAATTAATACGACTCCATCTAGTCTCGGAACTTTGGGGAATCCAAACAAAATCTTGATAGCATCTGTTATGACTCCTGAAGTGAGATAAAAGCTTGAGAGATAATAAAAAAAAATAATAATAAAAAAAAAGCCTTTGCCCGGATCTGGTATGACATGCTGAAAATTGATAAGGAAGTTCTTGAGATCAGTACTACTTTCGCCTGCCAGCATGATGACGAACCGAATTTTGAAAGCCACTTCTTCGCATCCACGACATCCAAGTTACATATGGTGCCGCTGAATAAAATCAAACTTCAAGAGCTACACCAAGAGTTAGACAAATTAAACTCAAAACCGCCACGAGAAATATACAACCCATCAGAACCAAGCCATATGACTTTTTTCTCTCGACCCATTCGAAATGTGTACTCCAAAACCGATTATGACTGACCCTTAACCATCCAAAACCCTCATAACCAAATTTCTTACCAAAATTTAATGCCTGACCAAATTGAACAACAATGGTCCCAGTGGTTAAGATGAAAAGTGCACGTATGTGTAAACTTTAGGACTTGAGCAAAGCTTGTCAGAAAAAATTGGGGTAAAAAAAAAAAATTGGGTTGTAAAAAAAATTTGGGTTGTAAAAAAAAAAAAAATAAATTGAGTTGTAAAAAAAAATTGGGGTGTAAAAAAAAAAAAAAAGAAGAGAGAAGAAAAGAGAGAATTGATCAAGGGGCAAGGAAATGCTATTTGGGGGCAAGTTTTGTTCAAATCCCCGTTGATCTACACATGCCTGCACATCGCCATTCTTTTTAGCTACTGAAGAGGACTAAAAGGGCTAACCCCCGAGCCATCCATCCAATCCCAGCCGACGAAAACCATTTCGAAAGCTTGAACTACCAAGGCCAATAAAAGTACCCCAAATCATCCAAGCCCTAGCTCAGCCATTGAACAACCATTCCAGGGCTCAAACCGCCAAAGCTAATAAAAGCAAAGCATGGAACTTCGCAGTCAACCCCCAAATAAGGAACCCATCACCTCAACCAGTCTGCACGAGAGCTAAGACCAAAACTTTGGTACCAAGAGGAACCACTCTCAGAAGCAGCGGTCCCTCCGGCCAACGAAGATGAAAGCAAATTCAACCAATATTGACGAACTGAACGAGGGTCCATGGCAAAGGCTAAATAAAGAATAAAAAAAGAGAGAAAATATTCAATCAAGAAAACCCGCGAGGGCTGATTGATAACAGGAGTTTGATGCTCTCAAGATCTATCCCGAGATTAGGTGAAGACTCATATTCTTCAAGTTAATGCCAAATAGTGATCATGTGTTATGAAATCAGATTGAAATATATGCATTTATACAAAGATATATTGATGTAACCAGGGCAGTTCATCTTGCATACCCAAAGTCGTCTGGGTCCAGCAATAAAGCCAGCACACTGCTACTATCTACCCTCTACCATTCTCGCTACTCAGGCACTTCAGCTAACTCACCTTGCTACCCACTGTGAAGCCAACCTTACAGCACCTTCCTAAAAAAAAAAAAAGTCAAGCTCATACAACCAAAATCTGAAACATAAGCACATGCCAATCATACCCGAAAGATCTTTCGCAATAACTCCAACTTCTCTCACACAAAAAAAAAAGGCCGTTAGAGATGAAAACCGTGACTGGCGCTCTAAGCAAAAGTTAGGCCGAAGAGCAGGGTGAAAACCTGGCGACAGGCAGTCTGCCCTACAAAAAATAAAATAAATAAAAGCCGCTGGATTGGGTTGGGTCCATTCCAGGCAAAAAATAAGGCACAGGGTTATGTGAAAATCCGACAAGGACGCATCTCCCGCTAAGAAAAGCTAGTGTGAAAATCCACGAGGGACGCACTACCTTCAAATAATGACTACAGGTACCAGAGGAGAACCTCATAATCCCCCAGAGGCACGAAATTCAAAAGCAATTCCAGGGGGCACCGATCCTGCTGCAGATCATGACCAAACCAGCTGACGCCCCCGAATCCACTCGGATGAACTCTTATCCTGCATTATTGCATACATATGCATCTCACAGGCATGGCATTTGATGGTGCCTCAATGTGCATTCACACATGCATGAACTTTTTATATATCTTGCATAAGCAATCCTTCATACACATTTCGTGCACATAATCTCTGCGTACTCGCAACACATAGTTCTTTGCACATGTCTGGCGTGCATAGCACAAGCACTTATCACGTGCATATAATCTTCCCATTATCTCTAAGTCCTTATCTAACAAGCATCCTCAATCTCTTTAAAACGCTATCTTTAGGTCCTTCTTCGAAAGGCATCTTCAAAACTTTACCTTCAAGTCCTTATTCACAAGGCATTCTCAGTCTCTTCGGAGCATTATCTCTAAGTTCTTATCTAACAGGCATCCTCAATCTCTTTAAAACGCTATCTTTAGGTCCTTCCTCAGAAGGCATCTTCAAAACTTTACCTTCAAGTCCTTATTCACAAGGCATTCTCAGTCTCTTCGGAGCATTATCTATAAGTCCTTATCCAACAGGCGTCCTCAATATCTTCAAAATTTATCTTTAAGTCCTCCTTCACGGGGCATTCTCAGTCTCTTCGGAGCATTATCTCTAAGTCCTTATCCAACAGGCATCCTCAATATCTTCAAAATTTATCTTTAAGTCCTCCTTCACGGGGCATTCTCAGTCTCTTCGGAGCATTATCTCTAAGTCCTTATCCAACAGGCGTCCTCAATATCTTCAAAATATTACCTTCAAAGTCCTTGCTCAAAAGGCATTCTCAGTCTCCTCGGAGCATTATCTTTAAGTCCTCCTTCACGGGGCATTCTCAGTCTCTTCGGAGCATTATCTTTGAGTCCTCCTTCACGGGGCATTCTCAGTCTCTTCGGAGCATTATCCTTGAGTCCTCCTTCACGGTGCATTCTCAGTCTCTTCGGAGCATTATCTTTAAGTCCTCCTTCACGGGGCATTCTCAGTCTCTTCGGAGCATTATCTTTAAGTCCTCCTTCACGGGGCATTCTCAGTCTCTTCGGAGCATTATCCTTGAGTCCTCCTTCACGGGGCATTCTCAGTCTCTTCGGAGCTTTATCCGTAAGTCCTTCTTCACAAGGCACTCTTAGCATTGTCATTAAGTCCTTTTTCAAGGCATTCTCAGTCTTTTAAGAGCATTGTCCTTCGTAGCATTGAGCCTTTTCCGAAATATTATAAATCCTTTCAATCCATGAGTATATTTGCGTCAACAAGGCTAGACACCGTATAGGTTGGATGCCAAAATAATAGGGGTTAACACGTCGACAAACAGACGGCAATTACCCACAACAATTTCAGCCAGTTCGGGAAGACAGCCACCTCAGGTACGCGCCTCTTTCCTTTTTTTTTTCTGAATTTTGGTTCACTTAGGCACCTAGGTTCTAAGTTCCCCAAAATTGGGGGCAACTGTAGACACCGGGTCCCGAGGCGGTCCAAGATCAGGATTACCCGATGATGAAATAGAAGACCGATTTTCGGCAAGAAATGTGAGAACCGATCGTTCCCTTGTCAAAGATGTATTTTTTTCGGAAAATAATTAAAAATATATTTTTTTGTGGGAAATTAAAATTAAAATGGGGTAAAAAAAATATATTAATTTTGTGTCAAAATTTAAAAAAAAAAAAAAGTCGCGAAGGCCACCTGCGGCAGCGCGGGGCTGCCCCAGCGCGCAGGGGCGCCTGCGCAGCAGGCCGCCCAGTGCGCAGGCGCGCCTGCGCGCAAGGCAGGCGCCCCGCCCGCGAGGCGGGGGGCGACGCGCGCCCCCCCTGCGCGCGAGGCAGCTGCCTGCCGCGCGCCCTTGCCCTCTCCGCGCGACCTGGTCTTCGCCTGTCCGTTTTTTTCGCTGTTTTCAGTCTGATTTTCTTCAGTCTGATTTTTCCAGTGTTTTCACCATTTTGTGCTATTTTTGATTAACGAAAAATTAAAAGATCATTTTGTCTTTCTCTATTTTTAGCCAAAACTGAAAATTAAAGAGGATTTTCCCCTCATTTTAGAGGAGGACGGCAAAAAAATGTTTAAAGACTTTTTTTTTTCTTTCAACTTCTTCTCTCCAGCAAAGGGTTTTCTTCAACCTTTTTCTTCAAAAAATATTCTTAACTTCTTTTTTTCTTTCTCAAATTTTAATCTTTAATTGCTCTTCAAAAATACATAATCCATTTTTCTTGAGTGATTTGGGCTTGGGAAAACTAATTTCTTTTTGCTCAAATCATCCACCAAAAATATTTTTACCAAAATATTTTCTTGATTTCATTTCAAAATATTAAATTCTACATTTTTTTTAACATTTATCATTACGAATCCGACAAGGAAAATCGATCGGGACACCGTTTCCCCAATCTAAAAATTCTGAGGGTAAACATTCTTGGACTTGTTCTCTTTTATTTTTCTTGTACATTATTTATTGTTGTTAATATTATTTTTTGCTATTAATAACTTGTCTATTATTTATTTTTAGCATTTCACTGTGTCAATATCACTAATAATGCATTATTGGATTGTTTTAATTTGATTTTTATGTCCATTCACTGTTATTATTATTATTATTATGATTAGTATTATGTTGTTTGACCGATTGAATTTTGAGTTGCTCTTAGCTTTTTCATTCCCACTTTCTTTTTACACTTCATTTGCATTTCCATGACTTTTGGCCACATTTTGTCTTGTAGTATGAACAACCTCACGTTTTTAGCTTGCTATTTTGTTCTACTTTAGTTTTTAGCTTAATCATTTTTAATATTTGCATATTAATATATTTCCACAGTTTATTATTATTATTATTACTTCATTAATCTCTTAGTATTTGTTGCCATCCTATTATTATTATTATTATTATTATTATTATTATTATTATTATTATTATTATTATTATTATTATTATTATTATTATTATTTCTAGTTGATTATTCTGTTTTCACATCATTTGTCATTCATTATTATTATTATTTGCATTCTTACCATCCTATTACTATCATTATTACTATATGGTTTTATTATGATTATTATATCTATTGTTCATCTTATTTATTGTCGTAGTGTTATTTACTGTCTATAATTTAACCTATTTTGTTGTATTACCATCGTCATAATTTTTATTATTGTTATTATTTCGCCTTCACTTGATTAATTTTTAGAATATTTGCTAATATATTTTTAATGCTAATTTTTGTATGAGTTTTAATTTGAGTTTGGCTATGTGAGCGCCCCGTGACTCCCCGGATGGGTCGCAACGCGTAGGCGGGTACTCCGGTTCGGTGAGATCTTTCTTAACCCTTTCTTTATGTCGTGTTACTTGTATATATATATTTTTTATTCGTGCACGCGTGCGATAAAAAATCACAAAAATACTTTTATAATTAAATCAGGATTTTTACTAATAAAATTGGGACCAATGTCCCTTGTTATAGCCCAACAATAAAAATATCACAATTAAAACGAAGAGTCAACTTTTCTACAAAAATGGGATCACTCATCCCGGTTTTTTAATTCAAGCAACCAAAACGACTCTTCAAACCCTCTTTAAATTAAAACGAAGGAAACAATGTTCCTAATTTTCGAACAAGTGCGAAGGAACCAATGTTCCTTAAATAATGCCCCGATTTATGTATGGTCTTTTATCTTGATCTTGCGTGAGTGTTTAAAGTTATGTACATTATTTTCCTTTGGGCCCTTGTAATTAATTTTTAGGGCAACTTCATTTATCTTTTGGGGATTGTATTCCGTCCCACTTACATCTTTAACCTCCTTTTATTGGGGTTGTATTCTGCCCCTATTTCTATTGTAATTGCGTGCTTGCGTGTTTACCGCTTTCATTTATCACTTTCCCTATCTATTGCTTTATCGCTTTTATTTACTTCCTTTACGTGCTTGAAAATGCGCTTTTACTTTTAATGCATCGCTCGTGTGAGATGGGAGATATAATTTTAAGAAGTTAAAAACTCATTTATAATTAACCAAAGCATAAATAAGAGGGAAGTTCCGGACACCATATCTCTGGTTTAGACCAATAGAGGTGATAAACCTTTTCCCAATTTCTTACAAATTGGGTGGCGACTCCAAATACCTTAAAGGTGCCTTTAGGCGTCAATAGGCTAGGTTATTCTCCCCAATGTTCTATTGAGAGGAGCATACCGATGATGTCTCATGGCGCCCATGATCAAAAGACGCGAACCTTCATACCTCGAATCCCAAAGGCGGATTCACTTTGAGGGCCCTTGCTGGGTTTGTCGGGTTCGGCGCGCGTCACATTATATTTATTATGTGGTTTCTTATGTAGAGAATGCTTATAAATATTTTATGTGGTATGCACAAAAAATGCCTTAGAAAATAAAATGATTGTATTTTCTTTCCCCACCATCGCTATATAGTGTGAAGAATATAAATTTCTACCATTTATATTGAAATATTTTATTTACTTGTTTATTTATAATAAGAAGTACACCACTAAGCAAAAAGCTTAGTGTGGTTTTTTTCTTTCCTCCTGTAGGCTTGTAATTTGAATATTCATGCTAAAGAAAGATGCAACGGAAGATTCTGAGCACGCTGATTAAAAAAAGTTTTTAGCAATTGTGCTATTATTGTTAGATTATCTTGTAATGGATATTGTAAAAGGAATATAATTTATATTGGTATTGTCTAAAAGTTTTGAATACTATAGATGTATAGTTAAAAAAGTAATGTATAAGCATATAAGGATATTATATATTCATATATATTTAAAGAGGTTGAATATGTTTAGATATTGTCTAATGTAAGATTGGTTATTATTAATTCGATTTATTAATTATGATTATGTAATATGACTTATGAGGTGTTAAAAGAATTTGGACTAGACTTTGATTGGCTCTAGAGTTCTTTAAAGTAGCACCCCCTTTTCTTCTAGGCTATATGGGGGTGTGAAACCTAACGTGAGAAAATTAACATGGATACTTAAACTATTGCAGTGAAGTATCTCATCATATTAGTGGTGCATGTATCCTTGGACTAGAGATCACTAAGGTATCTCAAGTAGCAAAAGCTTTACTTTGGCTCCATTATTTTACTCCTTTCGAGTATACATAGTGTAATGGCCCAAAAATAGTAACTTTTGTGAATAGTAACTATGGGCCCCATGAATAGTAATAGTGGTTCCCATGAATAGTAATAGTGGGACCATGAATAGTGATATCATTAATGACATCAGATATGACATTATTGCGAATAGTAACTATGGGTCCCGTGAATAGTAACTGTGGGTCACTCCAGGGTGAATAGTATCCAAAAATATTTTATTGCACCATTAGAAAATGGAAGTTAAATGGAGGTTAATGGTATAATTTGGTGCAAATATGAGATCATATAGGCCTCTGGAAGTCAGAGTGAAGTTAACCTCTAGTTCGATTCAAATAGTAATCAAGTTTGACTGAATTTTTACTGAATTTTTAAAATAGTAAATGAAGTTTAAAACAAGTTTTATGGGAAATGAAATGGTTTAAAATAATTTTTAGGAATTTTTGATGGTAAAAGATTAGTAATTTACAGCAGAACCGGAGTATCGAATCGGACTAGTTTAAGTGAACCGCACCCCAAATGAATTCCAGTTGAGCTGAAATTTTGCAGGAAGACTGTTTTTCATACTCTAAGAATGATGGAATTAGTTTGGAGTAAAAATAAGTTGAGAAACTTATAGCTACCATTGAAAGGTGAAAAATAGCCTAAAAATCAAAAATTGACCCAAATTGGGTCGACCACTTCGATTGGACCTAGTTCGATTTAATTTTCCTCATATATAAGCATCTCTTAACCTGGAAATCTTCATTTCCAACCGCCTCCCAGCCAAACTCATATTTCTTCATTTTTATTCAATTTTCTTCCATTTTCTCTCCATCTCTCCACAAATTTAAGCCTCCCTAACATAATTCAGCTCCTCTAAAATCTATTGGTGGTCTTATAAGTCCATTTGAAGGATTAAAAGTGGGTGAAACCAAGACTTGAATGTTTAGGTGTAAAATTGAGGTAAGCGATTTAGGTATTTTTAAATTGGTTTAAAGGTTCCTATAGGTACTTTAAGGTATGTAGATCATGTTTATGTAGTTATATTACATAAAAGAAGCAAGATTTTTGATATATCTTGATTTTAAGTTTCGGATTCTATTAGGTGTTCAAGGTAAGAAAGGTTCCACCAAAGCTAAAGGTAAGGAAAAGGAGTATTAAGGAGTGTTAAGCAAGGATCTATGGTTTATGAATGCAAATTCCATCTATTTTCATGGCAAAAGTATGGATTTAGGTTATGTTTGTGAAAAAAGTATGTGATTTATGCATGTTTAATTGAATTTAACCATATAATCATGCTTAGGAAGGCTAAAAATGATGATTTGGATGATAAAAATAAAAAAAATTATAACATGTGTGATGATGATATTATGTGGTCGAATGGTATAGGCATGTGTTTCCATGGTATGTGATAATGTTTATGTCATTTTAATGATTTGTACATGATGTTTGACATGAGATCTAAGTAATTGGATGTGTAAGAGAAAGAAAAATAATCATAATGGATGTTGATCACATAGGCCGAATGGTATATGTATGTGAAAGACATGATTTTGATGTGTTTTGATGTGAATTAATGGTATGGCTATGTTAATCAACATGTAATTATGCTAAATGGATGAAAAAATAGATAAAAAGAACTTATGGTGAATTATTGACATGTTGGCTGAATGGTATACATGTGTGTAGCCATATATATCATGATGATATGATGAGTTAATGACATGACATGGCATAAGAATAAAACAATAATGGAATAATCTGAAGAAATTCCATAAAAAGTATGATTGGTAATTTAAAAATATGAAAAATGGAATAATGATGCCCTATAGTAATCTGGTAGTCAAGTCTAATTCAAGATATATTGGCTAGCCATAAGGACATAAGACCGCGGGTGTGAGCATGACGTCTCACTTATTTGTAGGCTAATGACGGTCCTACATCATTGTATTGAAATGTTTTTAAGTCAAATAAAATGTTTTGGAATGTATTTAAAGACAGGGGTGGTCCCACAGGATTCCTCTGGTATATTTGTGAGCATTTGGGGTTCATGTCTCATTTATCCAGATCATAGATGTCTGCCAGTTTTATACAGGGGCAATATGGTAAAAATGAGCTTAAAATGGTTAAATTTTGATTAAAATAATATTTGTATGAAGAAGGGACATAATTAGAATTAATGAAAAAGTTTGAGGGCATAATGGTAATTTTAACCATAAATATGTTAATAAGGGTTAAAATATAATTAATTGGCTAAATATGAAAATTGGCCACTTTCTAAGGACTAAAATGTAATTTGGCATGAGATTAATAATCGAAGGGCATAACTGTAAATTGCATG
Source organism: Excoecaria cochinchinensis (assembly GCA_947683425.1). Taxonomy (NCBI): domain Eukaryota; kingdom Viridiplantae; phylum Streptophyta; class Magnoliopsida; order Malpighiales; family Euphorbiaceae; genus Excoecaria; species Excoecaria cochinchinensis. The sequence goes on from CANTUQ010000105.1 coordinate 8,741,270, forward strand.
TTAAATAATGGTTAATTAGTTAAACAAAATGAATTAATGGTATTTTCGTAATTTTCGCAAAGTTTGAGAATTAAAATGTAATTTGGCATAAAATTAGTAGTTTAGAGACTAAACGGTAATTCGTATGCCAAATAATGGTTAAAAGAGTAATTACAATGCATTGATGGCATTTCTATAATTTTGGTGAAGTTTGAGAACCTAATTGAAATTTTGCCATAATTAGGGACAAAATGGTAATTAGGGCTCTTGTTGTGTACTAAGTGAGAAAATAATTTTAATTATGTGATTTAATGGTGATTAAGTATGATATTGCATGCATAATTGATAAATAAGATAAATGAAATTTAATTATGATTATTTTATTATATTTTTAATATTATTTATGCATGATAAGTTAGTTTAGTGGAAATACCTGGAATTGCAATCACCACTGAGCATATTTAATACTCAGCACGTAGTTTTATTTGACTGCGTGTAGGTACTTCTTAGGACGTGGAGCTCTGCATACCTCATATATTTTGGGAGCCGATTGAAGAAATTGTCTTAGAATATTTTAAGTACGTTAAAACATTATGGCATGTATATGAACTTATATTTAGTTTTGAGTACTGGTCTGTAATAGACTGTTATAGACTGGCACTGATTTAGTGATGTGCGTAGCAATTATATTGTGTGTCTAGAATGTCTGTGATGGCATGTGTGACGCGCGCGGACCCGACCAGTTCCCAGAAACCCACTTTTAGGGCCTGAGAGGGTTTGCGTCTTTTGATCTTGAGCAATCATGAGATATTTTGGATACCTCCTTCCAATAGAATACTGGAAATATCATCTAATCCCATGAAACCTTTAGGCACCTTTGAGGTATTTTGGAGTCGCCACCCAATTTACAAGAAATTGGAAAAGTTTGTCTAACCTCGGGGGTCTAAACTAGAAAAAGATTCGGAACTTTACTTTTATTAATGTCTTTTTAATTATAAATGGATTTTTAATTTTAAACATTTCACATCTCTTCTCACGCGATTATGCATTAAAAAATAAAGTGCAAACCAAGCAGAAAAAAAAAAGCAGTAAAGAAAACAATAAAATAATAAAGCAAACTAAAGAAAGATAAAAATTGGGACAAAATACAATCCCCCAAAATAAAAAAGGTATTAAAATTTTGTGACACGAAATACAATCCCCTAATAAAATTAAACGAAGCATAAATAAATAAATAAAAACTCAAAATAAATACATAAACATTCATAAATTGGGTTATTATTTAAGATAGGAACATTGGTTCCTTCATATTTACTTAAAAAATCGAAGGGTTGTTTTTATGCATTATTAAGAAAATCGGAATGAATGATCACATTTTGAGAAAGTTAACTTTTCTTCTAAAAAGTGAGTTTTTATGGGTTGAAATTAGGACATTGGTCCCATTTTATTAGAAAAAGACTCAATTTATTAATAAAATATTTTTAAGCGATTTTTAATTAACGTGCATAAAAATAAATAAATTTATTACAAATTACCTAATAAAAACTAATAAAAGCAAAATAATGAAAAATACTAAAATATGACAAATCCCACTAAAATTGTGTCTTCAAATCTCCATGGGCTCCCATTTGCCATTGAAAATGCTCACACATAAAAATAAGTATTGAAATAAAAAACACAAATAAAATTGATATTAGTAATAAAAATGAATTTAAACATATAACATATGAAAATGAATTAAAATAAATATGATAACATGCATTATGAGTGACAAACTAATTAAATGACATGATAACATAAAAAAACTTAACATATTAACAATTCAATATGCATGAAAGCATAAATAATAATAATAACAACAACAACAACAACAACAACAACAAGAGTAATAATAATAATAATAATAATAATAATAATAATAATAATAATAATAATAATAATAATAATAATAATAATAATAATAATATGAACAATCAAGCAAGTAAAAATAAAAAGAAATAAAATAAACAAAACATGTTAAATAATAATAATAATAATAATAATAATAATAATAATAATAATATGAACAATCAAACAAGAATACAAGAATAAGAAATAAAAATATGTTAAGGGAAAAAATTGAATCAATGACTGCATTGCATAAAATAAAAAAAATAATAGATCTAAAATAATCTACATGTTTGCTAATTAATTATAAACAAATAATAATAATAATAAAATATAAAATTAAACCCAAAATGCTTACCGTCAAAATTTGATTTGATGAATGAAAGTAAATGATCAATTTTCTTGTCTTGATTTGCAAAAATATAAGATTAGAAAAATAAAATATGGAAGAAAATTTTTATTCCAAGAACAAAAAATTATTTTCTTTGTCTCTAGAAGAAAATTGTTAAAAAAGAATAAGAAAATTCCTAAGAACAAAAATTGTTCTTTTTGTCTCAAGAATTAACTTTGAAAAACAAAGGGGAATATTTGGATAATTTTTCTTGAAGAAGAAGATGAAGAACACAAATTCCCCCTAATTGTCTCTCTAAAAAAATCATTTATACCTCCCAAAAATCAGATTTTTGTTAAAAAAATTAAAACAATTTAATTCCAATTAACACAAAAAAACTGAAGAATTTGGAAGGTTAGAAAACAAAAGGTTTTAAAAATTAAATTCTACAAAAAAAAATAAAAAAAATAAACATAAATTTGGGTCAAAAACGCCCATATGGGGCTGCAGGGGGCATCGGGCGAGCGATGCCCGTCTGCCGGAGCGACGGGCGACGCCTAGCTCATCGCTCGCCCGCGACGCCCCCTACGCCAAATTTCGGCCGATTTGTTTTTTAAAAAAAATTGCTAAAGCACTATAATTTCAAAACTCACTTTTTCTATCTTAAAATAATTTTTTAAAATATTTTTAAAACACATTTTATTTACTTTTAATAAATCAATTTTGACAAGGAAACCATCACTTCCAACTTTCATTTTGTCTATAAACAGGCACACTTAATTTCATCATTTGGTACTCCTGATCTGAACTGTCTCGGGACCTGGTGTTTATAATGGGTGCTGCCGACACGCGGCCCGAATTTTGGCCAATTTTTTTTTAAAAATTTTGTTAAAACACTATAATTTCAAAACTCACTTTTTTTTATTTTAAATAATTTTTTAAAATATTTTTAAAACACATTTTATTTACTTTTAATAAATCAATTTTGATAAGGAAACCATCACTTCCAACTTTCATTTTTCCCTATAAACAGACACACTTAATTTCATTATTGGCTAATCCTGATCTGGATTGTTTCGGAACCCGGTGTCTACATTATGTTTAATAACCTATAGAAGTTAGGTTAATGTTCAAAATTTGCATGATACTATAGGTAGATACTATTCATACGGTACTGTTCATACGGTACTATTTACATTAACAACATGACATGACATAAATGGCTAATAAGTTAAAATGAGTTTATAGATTTATCTAATGTTGTCAATAGAATTAGATAAAAGTAATGATATAATCGGTTGAAAAAAAAATGAATCTAGTAAGTGCATGATAGTGTATGTCAGTTCGGTACTGTGGCATCCGGTATCCATATCACATATGGGTATAGGGTGTTACACATAGCTTAAAGGTTAGGTGTATAGAATGAACTACTTGGAGGTAGTTGAGTGATTAATAGAGGATTCACCACCCCATATTATAGTGAAGAGTTTATTTCACATTTCTTGTAGTAGACCAAAATCTACCCTAGTGAAACTAAGGTCTGTCTAGGGTTGTCGGTAATCGAACGTGTTTGATTTAGTGACTGTTCTGTCGTAAAAGGACATAAATGTCATTAAACAAAAAGATTCGGCAAGATGCGGCAATATGGTAATTCACTTTAAAAAATGCGATTAGTATGCATTGAATAATTAAGTAAGTGGGCCAATGTATAGAAAGGAATTAAATTCATGTCTGTAACACCCTTACTATCCTCACTTATGATTCATGCGATAAATATAAAGCATTCCTCATTAGCACTACTACCGTGAGACAATGAAAATTCGAGTAAATTCTTTTTTTCAAAATTCCTAGTCGATCCTTAATTCTCTCATCTCGTGAACCTATTTGTTCTTGATACAAAAATGAAATGAAAATGACCCCTCGCCCGAACTCTTTCTATTTGCGGAACACATTAAAATTTAATATAAGTATAAGTTCCCAAAATACAAATAAAGAAAACAAAAAATTAGAGGGAGGGGTCAAACTTTTTTTTAATTTGTAAATCGAATTAATTGTAAAATAAAGTCTAATGGGATATAAAAAAATAAAAATTCTTAGAATTCGAAATGAATCTATTACTTAGAATCTATTAGATAGAAATAGAACATTAGATAGAAATAGAAAATGTTATAGTTATAAAGAATATATAATCTAATAATTAGAATTTATTAAAATCTAATAATATTTATTAAAATCTAATAATAATAATAATAATAATAATAATAATAATAATAATAATAATAATAATAATAATAATAATAATAATAAAATTAATAAAATAATAGAAAATAGATATTTTTTTAATAGTAATGGAAAATTTTTTTCTATTAAAAAAAACAAAGTTATCTAGTGATGAAAATGATTTTTGTTCACAGGCAAGAGGTTAGAAGTGATAATTTCCTTGTCGAAACCTTCTTTTTAAATAAAAAATTATTTTTTGCTTCGATTTTTGGGTGTTTTTGGTGGCCTGCCATCGTGCAGCCTGTGCAGTGCGCGCGAAGCACGGAGCCTGCTGGCAGCGTGCGCAAAGCGCAGCCCCTGTACGCAAGCTAGCGAGGTGCCTCGCCTGTCGCAGCGCGTGGCCCACGAGGCTGCACCTCGCGCATGCGAGGTGCACCCGCTCTTCGCTCCTGCGAGGCATTGCCTCCAGCACACGAAGTGTGGCCTCTCAGCGCGAGGTCGCACCTCATGCGTCTCCTACCTCTCCAGGACTTCATTTTTTTTTCTGGATTTCTCTAGTTTTGAGTTAGAATTAAACTCAAACTCTTTTTTCTTTTTTCAAAAGGATAAAACTTGATTTTTAAAGGATAATTAGGAACTTTGAGTAAGATTAAAACTCCAAAAACCTAGTTTTTAGAGAAAATATCATAGAAAAAGAAAAAGTTAGAACCCAAGAAAAAATAAGATTTTTGAAAGTTAAGGTTTCTTCCAAAAATTTTAATTGTTCTTGAGCTAAAGAAATTAATTTTATGTGTTTAAAATGCAATTCTCATCACCTATTTTCTAAAAATAAGAGTTTTTAGCTTCAATTTTTGGTGCCAGAGAGCTTTGATCTAAGCTTTCTTAATTATTTTTTCAAGCAATCGACAGGAAATCAATATTTTCTTCTTTTGCAGACAGAATCAAACCTCTAAGAGTAACTTCATGGGTTAGAGCCAATCCTCTCTCTTTCCTTTCTTGGTGTTGTTCCTTGTTTTTCCATTGTAATTACTGTAAACTACTATTAATTTATTTGTTGTTATTTGTTTTAATTAACATGAACTTAGATTAATGTAGTTAATTTAGTGATATGATGCATGGACCGTAAGTTAAATCAGTAGAATATCTAGCATTAATTTGTTTTTCATTTGATTATACTGTTGGGGGGGTCATTAATGCACCTTATTAATTTCCAATGTTTATTTATCAAATGTTATTCTTCTGTGGTAATCATTAATATTTTTCCCAATTAGAATTATTTATTATATTTGCTTTATTTAATTGTTTATTTTTATCATATCATATTTCGTTCATTTGATCTAATTTGCTTGTTTTTGTTGTCTACCAAACTTATTTATTTTACTTTGAGTAATATTTCTCGGCAAGCTGAAGAATCAAGAAATTAGGAGCCTTCAAAGTTCAGTTTACATTTCTAATTTCTTTATTTCCCTTATTTTATTGTTTTGTATGTTTTATGCAAAAATAGTATTTGGATGCATTATTTTAGCGAAACTCTTGTTGTTTACAATAATTAAAATATTAATTTTTGTTAATAAAATAAAACCAATGTCTTGATTTTAGACAATAAACTTTCATTTTCAAAAGGGAGTTAATTCTCATAACATGGGATCCAATTATCCTATATTTTTATCACCCAAAAATAACTCTCAGATTTTTTAGTTAACACAAGGAACCAATGTTCCTAAAATCTAATAAATGTCTCAACTTATGTATTATGTATTTTATTTTATCCTTTTTTGTGTATTTATTTATTTTGGGCCCTTGTAATTAATTTTGGGGCAATTTTATTCATTTATTCATTTATGCTTTTTATTTTGTGGGATTGTTCTGTTTTATATTTTTTTCACTTGTAATTTATTTATTTATCGCTTTCTTTATTGTTTTTCTTTATTACTTTCCAAAAATACTTGAAATGCGCTTTAATTTTATTGCATGATCGCGTGAGATGAGAGATAGAATTTCAATTGCTAAAAAACTCATTTATAACTTAACTTAAGGTATTAATAAGAGTAAAGTTCTGAACACTTTCTTTGGTTTAAGACCCCCGAGGTTAGATGACCTTTTCCAATTTCTTATATATTGGGTGGCGACTCCAAAATACCTCAAATGTGCCTAAAGGTTTCATGAGATTAGATGAACTTCCCAATGTTCTATTGGGTAAGGAATTCCAAAATGTCTTGTGTTACCCAACATCAAAAAGACGCCAACCATCCCGGGCCCTAAAAGTGGGCATCCGAGGACCTAGCCTCCGGCCGAGTTCGGGCCACGCACGTCACTTATAAATTTTATTAGCATTCCCTAACAGTTCACTAGGTCAATGGATACGGTTTGCTTAAGAAAAATTTTGGCAGTATAACAACTATATTTGCACTGCCCTTCCTGTACATGCAAACAAAACACGGCCCATCGTGGGCACAATCACAACCATAATAATCCCGACCACCAATTCATCATAATACAGTATCCATACTTAATTACATATCATCACAAATCTCTATTCATATACATGCCAAAACATAACCGAACAATATCCATTAATACAAATACAATCTTAAAAAATATACACTGAAAGATATATAATAACAATTCACTCCTCGCAACTACCTCATATACCTGCATGCAGTCAATAAAACTACGTGCTGAGCATTAATAATGCTCATTGGTAATCACCAATACAAATTTTTCTATAAAGTAAACAATCACACACGCATGCATAACCATTATTTTAATCCTATTGATGTTACTCACTAAAATTTTATTTTTAATTCTCAATAAACAAATTTTAATTTATTTCTCCATCATATTGCCCCTAGTATTACTCAAGTAGAAGTCTGTGAACCAGATAAATGGGGTGTGGATACCGTGGTCCACGATAGTGTAGAGTGACCCCGAGGGGCCACTCAACAGTATCACAGAACAGACAAGCATTTACTAATATGACAGTCCATCATTGGCCTACCCAGTGGAGTCGTCATGCTCCACAACAGTACAGTACAATATCCCTATAGCTAGCCACTATATCCTGAACTAGACCCAATACCAAACATCACTAAGGGAAGAAACTCATGTTAACATAATTATTCAGTCGGTCTATTCCAATTCTTCACATGTAAACAATTAAATATTCAGATTATTTTTACATGCACTTTCATTCAGACTATACTTATTAAGTCAATTTTAATCTTTTGTACAAAATGACATAACACATTAAAATACATATCATAATTCATCCGGTTCAAGGTACTCTCAAGACTACCATTTCCATTTTTATTTGTTTATCATTTAATTTGTTAATTTATGTTATCATATTTTATAAGTGCTAATTTTTCGCAAGTATACGGTGTACCGAAAATAGTACAAAAGGTTGTCGATCCCACGAGGAATGTAATTTTTACTCACTATTACTACTTGATTTTAATCTTGTTTACAATAATTCAATAACTTGTTGGTTAAATCTAAACTACTCTAATAAATAAACTAATTAAACCTATTTTATGTTAATAGACGAAGATAATGTATAATGAAGAACTTAAAATAATGAATTTGATCCATCATTCCAATTAACAATAATCATCTTTTCATGCAAGCCAAGTTGGAATATTATTCTAATTTACTCTCTCGACATAAATTAAAATGCCTAAAACATGCAATTAAAATTCTAACTCACAATTTTCATTAATGAATTAGAGGTTATTAATTACAAATTCTAAGAACAAACACCAACCTATAACAACTATCTCAATATACTGATCTCTCTAATATATTTTGATAATAAAATTCTATTAGATTTCAGTTAAAGCAGTCTCTCGAATCTTACTTTAACTTATAAAAATAATGCAATTATACTAATAGAAATTCTGCATTCAAAGACTTATAGAATAGATGAAGTAGAGAATAATAATAACATTCAAATTCATTGAAATAAGATTCATAGAATTGACAGAGAAGAAATAAAAGATAAGAGTAATGAGGAAGATGACTTGTGCACTTTCCTTAAGCCCTTGGAATAAATTTTCCTTCTCCTTAATCTTCTTCTTCAAAACATAAAAACTAACTAAGAAAATTCACTAAAGAAAAGAAAACTGTTTAACCAAAATACAGAAAATTACTTCATAATATTCTCCCCTAAATTTATAGATAACGTTAATATTTATAAAATACTAAGAGTTATGTCCTTTGGAGGTGCCCTTGCAAATGGTTGTAATGCTTGATGAAAAAGGTGCCTTTTCAAGTGACTTTTGGCTGAAAACTGCTCCAACGGTCGCCTCTGTCGCGCTCGCGACAGAACACGGAACTCCTTTCTTTCCTCTTCTTTCCTCTTTTGCTTTTCTTCTTCTCTCTGACCATTCATGACTCGTGATGGCCTTTCATGAGTCGTGACTTTGCGTGTGAGTCGTGACTTTGGGTCACGTCTCGCCTCTTTATCCTCTTTCTCTTTTCTTTCCTCGCTTTGATTTTCCCAGCCTCTCTGTATCGTCACGAGTCGTGATGGAGGTTCACAACTTGTGACCCTACTTCCTTAGCTCCTTCTTTTCTTTTCTCCGCTGGCGCTTTCTTCTTTGTCATTCACAACTCGTGATCTCCTTTCACGAGTCGTGACCGTCAGTCCATTTTCACAGCTCTTCCTCTTTCATTCAATTCTTTAATATTCACACTCTTTTTTTCCCTTTTCTCCTAAATCAACCTACGGAACATATAAACACATAAACTAACACAAATAACATAAATAATATAAATAATTACATATTTAACTTTATAATTTACACAAAATATAAGCTAAATAATACATCAATTAGACACCTATCAAATTCTCCCACACTTAAACCTTGCTTGTCCTTAAGCAAGAGAAAAGAAATAAGAAAAATTGAATATCCAGTAAACCTTATTATAAAACATTGTTCAATAAGCATATGTGTTAGAATTGAAAAGATCAGATACCTCAAACACTCAAAAATATCAGTGAGTCACATTTAAAAGTATGTATTTAAAATTTTAACAAGTTATTTAACTTTACTAATTCCAATATAAAAAGTATTAAGTCTCAAAAAAAACTAAACATGAATTAAAGAAAAAATTTTGATCATAAAGTTGAAAATTCTAAAGTAACTAACTGCATGTAGGACAGTTTTGAGCTCACTTACCTTTAATCCAATCTCATGGAATTTTTAGACTTTTCTTTTCCTTTTCTTTTGATTTTTCTTTTTTTCTTTTGATTTTTTAAGTTTTGAATCATGGGTATATTTGCTTTCATTTTATCCCATGAACAGTAAGAGAAAGTAGTATGGGTGCGTTTCAATTTTAGATGTATATCTTGCTTTCTTTTCTTTTTATGAATTGAGTGGGTGCATTTTATGCTCCATCCCACTTATTTATTTCTTATTATTTTTTTCTAAGTCCTCATCCATTATTGAAAGAAATAAGGTAAGTATTATGGCTATAGTTTCCATTAAGCAACTAAAAACTTAAATTTTTTAACTAAATGAGCAAATTCTAACTTTACAAACATGGTTAGCAAAAAGAATAAATAATATATAATATTGAAAGAAGTAAAAGAAAATAACTTGAAAGACTTAAAACACATACTAAAAATTTTGAAAAACTGATAAAAATGAGCATAAAAGCTAAATGTTCTAACAACCTATATAACATACCAATTGAACAATGCCTTATAATAAGGCTTACTATCAAGCATAATTGAGAAACAAAGATACACAAACAAGCATGCAATTAACATATTAAACATATATATACAAAAACAAACAAACAAACACAAACAAAGATAAATATTATAACAAATAAACACATACTAAAAATTCATAAAAAAACACTCACTCCCCCACACTTAGAACACACATTGTCCTCAATGTGAAGAAAGGAAACAAAATAAATAGATAAAAGAAATAAATAAAACAAAGAGAAGAAAAACTCCCTGCTCATGGGGAAGGTGGAGGTGATAGAACCTCAAATTCAGATTGAGCAATAAAATGATCCATCCTATACTCCAATAGCCTTTGGCGTCTCGCTATCTATGAGAGCTGAACTTGCATATGAGATTAATTTTGTAGAAGCTGCTCAAACATTTCTATCACATTGTGGCTAAAAGAACTAACATCAGGTGCTGCAACCACCTCATGCATAGATGCATCTCCACTTGGCTCTTCATCACTCTCTACTTCTTGTTGGGCAGAGGGACCAGCAATATCCCTCCAACAAGACCTCGAACATAGTGGTATTTCCTGAAAATTAGCACTAACAACCTCTCCACGTACAAAAAGATGTTTAGTAAAATACATACAAGGGCGATCTCTACGATAAGCTTGAAGATCAATGTCAAAATTTCTAACAATAGAAGTAATAATATGCCCATGTGTGATAGGAGATTCATGTCTACTAACACAATTCAACAACTGATTTACAACCCAATAGGACCAACACACATCCTTTCTTTTATTTACACACCACATCAAAAATAGTTCATGTAAAGAAACTCGATTAAATTCAGACCTATTGAAAATCAAAGAAGCAAAAATTTTATGCAAAATCCAATATTTCAAATCTATAATAAACATAGATTTAGCATCTCTAGCTCGATACGGTATTTGTAACCCAGTTAAAAAGGACCAAAATACATTAGGTTTAAAAGATTTAGGTGGGTCAAACAAACCAGATTGTGAAAACCCAAATATGCGATTCATCATAAAATAAGTAAGAGTGTGTGCTTTTCCATCCAAACGAAAGTCAATCCAGTATTCATTATCCTCATTCTTTTTCAAAGTTGTATAAAATTCAAGCATTAAATCAAGATAAATATTTTCATGCATATTTACAAATCTACATTCACAGTATTTAACATGCCCACCTGCTCTAACAAATCTGATGGAAAATACTTACATTGTGAAAATGGTCTGTCATGAAGTGCAAAAAATCGGCTACCTTCATCAACGAAAAATATGGAAAATCCAGCACCAAAGGTAGCAGAGATATCACCCTCTTCAGCCTCCTGCCTTGCTTGTTCAATTCTTGAAATGGATAGGTTTTTGGTTCTTACCATATTTGTGTTGGTTAAAAAGAGACTGAAAAAGATAGAGAAGTAAATCCGAATACAATGGAAGAAATTAACAAATCCAAATGCACGAAAGAAAAATCGAATAGATAGAAGAAAGAGGAATGTAAACAGAGAATAAACTGCAAATGAAGTGTGGTTTTGTTATGCAGGAAAATTCCAAAAATTAAGTGTGTTAGGAGAAAGAAGAAATGAAAAAGAAAATGAATCAAAGAAAAATGAAAAGAAATGTATGAACCCGAATATGGCAGAGAAGCAAACTTACGACAAAAAGATAAATGGTATGTTGGTGATACCGTAATTGAAAAGCATTAAAATCTCGTAAACCCTAAGAACATGGAAGATAATAAATAGAAACAGAATGTTGGAATGAAGAACGAGAACAACGAAGGAAAAACAGACCATAAAAGCGTGAAGATTCTTTATGGAGGAAGAAGAAATAAAGAAGATGAAAGGTCTATTGAGTGTGTTAGACTCGTGAGAAGAGGTAAACTCGTGAGAAGAGGTAAAAATGAAAAGTTAAAGGAAATCAAGAGGGAACTTTAGAATTTGAAAAGTCACTAAGTTAGGGTTTGAAATGAAAATTTCCATCTTTAAAATTCTGATATTTTTGATTTTAGAGGTTAATGTAAATCAATGTAGTTGAAATTAAAGCATATTAATCTAATTAGAAATAAAATTAATTCAATTTAAAATAAAAATCACAAGAAAATGAAAAAAAATAAAATAATAAAAAACTTAACTGGGCTTAGACATGCTCACGAGTCGTGAGAATACTTCACGAATCGTGAAGCTACCTCCATACCAAGCTGAATGACGTACAACTCGTGATGTTACTTCATGAGTCACACAGTCTTGATTCTTTCCTTTGCTGTTGCGATCGCGAGGCATGCCGCGATCGCGACAGAACCTCAATCGCAATTTGTCGTGCTCACGGTTCTTATCGAGCTCGCGACAGAATATCATGTCTGCAAAATTTTTTAATTTTTTTTTTATTATTAACAATCAATAAAACAATGCCTAATCTTACTATTGTAACCTGTAAAATAAAAAACCACTATGTTAATAACATATAAATTCAAAATACAAAAAGTAATTAATAAATTTACATAATCTAATCTAAAACAACATAAAAAACTATGTAGAAAGAAAATATAGTTAAGTAACCTAAATAAGAGACTAGACATATTATGGCTTTATGTACTCCCTAGGATTCTCCTCAGTATTACTTGGAAGGCATCCTAGATTTCTAGAAGGTAAGGAACTAGCAAGTTGGCCTAATTGAATCTCAAGATTATGAATAGAGGCAGCATGATTTTTAGTGATTTGATCAATTTTTGCTTCAAGTTTCTTTTGACTCTCATCTTGAGAATTCATCTTAAAATTAATTTCCTCAATAAACTTATCAATCTTCCCTTCAAAAGCACCAAACCTATCTTGTGGTTGTTGGTATCCTACTCCCCTATTTTGGTTATTATTATAATTATTACCCCATGACAAATTTGGATGGTTTCTCCAACTAGGATTATAAGTATTAGAGTAAGGATTCCCACGTCCTTGGCCTTGGATAAAATTAACTTGTTCTTCCTTACTAACCATTTCTAAATTGCAATTTCCACTAATATGCCCTTGTTGACCACAAACATTGCATGCATTTGATGAATTACCTCCCATACTTAGGCTATTAACCTTATGAGTCAATGCTTCAATTTGGGCTTGTAATGCAACCATAGTGTCTAGAGAATGTACCCCCTCTAGCATTAGAATTATTAGACTCCCTTACTCTTTCAGTAGGCCACATGCAATTGTTCATTGACATTTCCTCCAATAACTCAAAAGCTGCTTCAGTAGTTTTTCTCATTAAAGAGCCTCCAGTCGCAGCATCTATTGTACCTCTTGTAGTTGGGTTAACTCCATTATAAAAGGTTTGCATCAAAAGCTCCCTTGGAAGGTTATGGTGTGGACACATTCTTTGCAATTCTTTGAACCTTTCCCAAGCCTCATACAAAGATTCATTGTCATTTTGAACAAATGTAGTGATATCCTTTATGATTTTGGCTGTTTTAGCCAAGGGAAAATATTTAGATAAAAATGCTTGGGCCAATTGGTCCCAAGTAGTAATTGATCCCCTTGCTAGCGAATTCAACCAAGCTTTGGCCTTATCTTTCAAAGTGAAAGGGAAAAGCCTAAGGTTGATTGCATCAGCCGACACACCATTAATCTTAAAGGTATCACATATTTCAAGAAAATTTCACAAATGAGCATTAGGATCCTCATTTGCGAAACCATAAAATTGAATGCTATTTTGAATCATTTGTAATAAAGAAGGTTTAATCTCAAATTGTTTTGCATTTACCGTTGGTCTTACCACTCCTTGTTGAGCACCACTCAATGTAGGTGTGGCAAAGTCCATAAGTCTTGGTGGATTTCTGTCAGCCATGATAATTGGTCTCTTATTCGTGTTCTTTTTTCTATTGGATTTCAGGTTACTTGACAAAAATCTTTCAATTTCAGGATTCAATGGTTCAAGTTCTTCTTGTGAACTTCTTGTACTAGGCATGAACTTTCAAATCCTGTAAAACCAAAAACAAATCACAAAGTCAAACTAAACAAACAAACAAACTAAAGCAAAAGAAAATATTGTAATCCAAAATCATAAATCAAAATTCATAATGGCAAAAATCAAAATTCCCCGGCAACGGCGCCAAAAACTTGTTAGCATATTTTATAGGTGCTAATTTTTCGCAAGTATAAGGTGTACCGAAAATAATACAAAAGGTTGTCGATCCCACGAGGAATATAGTTTTTACTCACTATTACTACTTGATTTTAATTTTGTTTATAATGATTCAATAACTTGTTGGTTAAATCTAAACTACTCTAATAAATAAACTAATTAAACCTTTTTTATGTTAATAGAAGAAGATAATGTATAATGAAGAACTTAAAATAATGAATTTGATCCATCATTCCAATTAACAATAATCATCTTTTTATGCAAGCCAAGTTGGAATATTGTTCTAATTTACTCTCTCGACATAAATTAAAATGCCTAAAACATGCAATTAAAATTCTAACTCACAATTTTCATTAATAAATTAGAGGTTATTAATTACATATTCTAAGAATAAACACCAACCTATAACAACTATCTCAATATACTGATCTCTCTAATATATTTTGATAATGAAATTCTATTAGATTTCAGTTAAAGCAGTCTCTCGAATCTTACTTTAACTTATAAAGAAAATGCAATTATACTAATAGAAATTCTGCATTCAAAGACTTATAGAATAGATGAAGTAGAGAATAATAATAATAATAACATTCAAATTCATTGAAATAAGATTCATAGAATTAACAGAGAAGAAATAAAAGATAAGAGTAATGAGGAAGATGACTTGTGCACTTTCCTCAAGCCCTTGGAATAAATTTTCTTTCTCCTTAATCTTATTCTTCAAAACATAAAAACTAACTAAGAAAATTCACTAAAGAAAAGAAAACTGTTTAACCAAAATACAGAAAATTACTTCATAATATTCTCCCCTAAATTTACAGATAACGTTAATATTTATAAAATACTAAGAGTTATGTCCTTTGGAGGTGCCCCTTGCAAATGGTTGTAATGCTTGATGAAAAAGGTGCCTTTTCAAGTGACTTTTGGCTGAAAACTGCTCCAACGGTCGCCTCTGTCGCGCTCGTGGCAGAACACGGAACTCCTTTATTTCCTCTTCTTTCCTCTCTTGCTTTTCTTCTTCTCTCTGACCATTCACGACCCGTGATGGCCTTTCACGAGTCGTGACTTTGCGTGTGAGTCGTGACTTTGGCTCACGTCTCGCCTCTTTCTCCTCTCTCTTTTCTTTCCTAGCTTTGCTTTTCCCGGCCTCTCTGCGTCGTCACGAGTTGTGATGGAGTTTCATGGCTCGTGACACTACTTCCTCAGCTCCTTCTTTTCTTTTCTCCACTGGCGCTTTCTTCTTTGTCATTCACAACTCGTGATCTCCTTTCACGAGTCGTGATCGTCAGTCCATTTTCACAGCTCTTCCTCTTTCATTCAATTCTTTAATATTCACACTATGTTCTTCCCTTTTCTCCTAAATCAACCTACGGAACATATAAACACATAAACTAACACAAATAACATAAATAATATAAATAATTACATATTTAACTTTATAATTTACACAAAATATAAGCTAAATAATACATCAATTAGACACCTATCAATTTACATCTCAGTTTACCTATAATTATCACTAATTAACATTACCCATCAAATAATTTCAATGAATTCCATCTTAAACCATTCTGCCTCTTCATGATTTTTCTTTGTAGATTTATTTATTCCAAATCATATCTCTTAACAATCATCTCTAATATTCAAAAGCATCTTTATCTAATTAATTTCAATTTAACATGCATAATACCTACAATTTACCTTACACATAATCAAAAAATCATGTCAATTTCAATGGAAATTAATGAATTTAATAATTCACAAACCTTAAACCACTCTTTAGGCCTCCACAATTTCCTTCTCCTTGCCCTTTTTCTCTGTGCTACTCTCTCCTCCTTTTTTCTCTACATTAACCGAATTCCATCAACCAAAAGTCCATCAATTTCTTGCTCAAATCATCAAATTAACAACATAATTATCTTATATGCATAAAAAACAACCTATTTGAATCATTAGAATTAATTAAATTTCATCAATTAACTTACCTCCAATTCACACCCCCTTACTTGAATCCTTAAATTCCTTCACTAATTCTTCCCCAAACAGAAATTAACACTCACCAATTGGCTGGAAAGGGGCTAATTTCAAGTGGAGGGCTTAGAATTGAGGGATTTATGAAAAAAATTAAAAGGAAAAATGGAGAGGAAATGGAGGAAACAAGCCATGGTTGAGAAGAAAGAAGGAGAAGGCAGAAACGTGATATTTTCCAGCAATTAGCATAATAAATTAGCTATTTATAGCAGTAGGTAGAAGTTATGTGAACCCCACCCAAGCATTTATTACTTATTTATGGCACTCTAATTCAATTTTCTCAATTCTTGGACTTCAAATTCACTCAAATTTTCTTCCAAATTTTTTTTCATATTTTTATTAGCTTGTACATAAAATTTCAGCTCAATCGGAGACCGTTTTTCAGTCCGGTAAATATTTATATGTCCGATAGCTGAATTTTCACTGTGCTCAAAATATTAATTTATTTACACCAATGGATTCTACTCATTATTACAAGCATGCCCATATTTTCAAAATATTTTTCTGAGGTCTGTAGTTTAAGATATGGTCCGGTCAATATACAGGTCAAAAATCGGACTGAAGGAGCAAACAAACGCCTGTCTAAGGTGACAGACGGCTTGGTCGTGCCTCACCGATGGCTTAGCCATCCCTCCACTGATGGGCTGGCCATCTGTCACTCAACAGACGGCTATCTGTGGAAGTCAGACGCCCAAACGCTCCCTTTTCGCTGTTTTGGCCATTCCGAGCTCGTTTGAACTCTGATTGACCTCAAATTTTGCCTACAGACTCGTCATAACTAGTAATTTCTAATGATAATATAAAATATTTTCTATCCCCAAATGAAATTTTCACTCCGGGCCCACAGATTGACCTCAGAAAATAATATTTACGACTAACCTGATTTTTGGGCTGTTACAAATCTCCCCTACAAAAAAGAAATTTTGTCCTCGAAATATACCTGAACTGAACAACTGTGGATACTGTTGCCTCATAGCTACTTCATGCTCCCAAGTTGCTTCCTCTACATTGTGGTGGTTCCACGGTACTTTCACTAAAGGGATCTGTTTGCTTTTCAGTAGCCTGATCTCCTTGGCTAGGATCTATACTAGCCACTCATCATAAGTCAAATCTATAACACCCTTATACCCGTAAATGATACGAACACCGGATGTCACGACATTATACTGACAAGCACTACAATGCACTCGATCGTTTTGTAGAAATATTATTTTTTTTACTAACACAAACATACACACACTAAAACAGAGCAATACCATATACCTTGTATCTCTTTTTCCGCAGTCGTATACATGCCATACCAAACATCGATCCTTGCTGCCAATATTTTCGTCCAGTCGATACTACATCTTCGGCCACATTAAAATCTGCCATAACCTGCGCGCAGTGACACTCTATGCGCTGAGCATTAAAAAAGCCCAGTGGTGGATACATATCCTAAATTTTCCACAATAATAAGACATACATGCACACGCACATAATCTTCTTTTGCTTTATTTAAATTATAAGAGCAATAATTTCTGAGACTTTGGAATGATTATTATACACTGTTATCAATATCACTAGCTCTTTCACTTGCACTGTCACTTTCACTATAACTTTCACTATTGCTTACACTATTACTTTTACTATATTTAATTATTACGTTATTAGCTTTAACCACTCATCATTTCATCTCTTGTTAATATTCTTATGACTTAACACTGTTCAATTCGATTATCAATTATTTATTTATTATTAGTAATTATTTAATGCTATAATACTACGATTCATTTATCACTTATCAATCGATTTTTATTTCTATCCCTTGACCTTATCTTATGTTTACCTTTGCAACTACTTATCAATTAGTCATTGTTTTAGTATTTGAAACAATAATTTACTTTTATAACTTACTTTATGTGTTTAACTTTCCCTTTTAACTTTCTTGCCTTTCCACTACATCAACTCTTTCGTTAAGTTATTTATCGCTACTCATGCATGAATTATTTTATTCACTGAATAAATACATTACAATTCAGTTATTAGGTTACTTGAATGCTAATTATTTGATCAAAATTTCCTTATTTATTTCTTAATCAATATTGTACCTATTATTACTGACATTATTTTCACTTCTCTTATTCACTTTAGAGACCCTATGTTAATTTATTCCAAACACAGTTAAATATTTATCTTAACTATTATTTAAACCCATTTGTTTATATCATCATTATACTTAGAATTTCTTTATTAACACATTCCTTCCAATTTAATTCTATTCACATATACAATTAACATTACATCGGATCTATAAATTTCTTCCTATATTATCACTTAGTGAAACACATCATCATCCTCATTAATTCTTTATATCCTTTATTTTCTTACCTTGCACTATAACTTAATTTACTATGGCCCCTTAATTATCTCTTCAAAATTTATTCTCGATTTATTCTTCGAACATTTCGCTTCATTAATACCATTATTATGCTCATTGTCGAATTCATTAATTTCTATTATATATGTATTGCTATTATCATCACTATTTACATTATTAGTCTATTTATTTCTGTGACACCCCTTATTCACTTATTAATAGCTTCATTAATACCATTATTATGCTCATTGTCGAATTCATTAATTTCTATTATATATGTATTGCTATTATCATCACTATTTACATTATTAGTCTATTTATTTCTGTGACACCCCTTATTGACTTATTAATATTTTCTTCACTTCACTATTAGTAAATTTCTCATTATTCACATTTAAATCCCAACTTTATCTTATAATAATCAATTACAATTAAATTATCACTTTATTGCCTATTCACAACATTCCCATTTTACGTCTTTATCCTTTATTGCCACTTATTTTTAATTATATCATTATTCAAACATCATCAAAAATACACATACATTCACATTCACTATATATGTACAAATCAATTATAATTATTAATCATTTAATATTGATTCATGCAATGATTATTCTATGCTTCATAGATCATTTATTCATCAACTATCAATTATATATTTGTTATCCATTTCATCTACTAATTTACACTTTAATCCACTAACTAACCTCAACTTTATAATTCTTCAATTTGGTTCCTACACTTTATATTAATACACATTCTCATTCTTAATTGTTTTATTCTACAAAAATGCCACTACTTAATTATATTACTATATTTATTTCATTATCTTGTCAGACGTTTCATCGATTAATTCTTACCATAATACTTCAATCCAAATCACACTTTAGACTTCGCTGAAATTCCAATTTTACTATTTCAATTTGCTATAATCACACTTTTGCCACTATTTGCTCTTAATACTACTTTTAGATTATTATTATTTCTCATTAAATCATTAATCATATTTACTCATTTAGATTCATCAATTTAATCACATAATTACTTATCTAAATCATATTATTCACTAATTACATTTTAATCCCTTAATTAAACTTATTATTTCTTTAATTACACTTAAATCCTTATTCTTTTTCCATGGTTTCCAATTATACCCTTATCTTTTCCATTAATGACATTTATGTCCCCACAATTACATTAATTCCATCCATGTTCTTTCTTTTAGCTTATTTACATCTATGTCCACTCTTTTACATTAATTACCATTATACCCTTCATTATTCACTATTTACCCTTTTAACCCTACATCTCTTCCATTTCACACTTTTACCCTCATTTAATTATTTTAATTACAATTATACCCCTTTCACTTCATTTTTTCACTCTTAAACTTATAATTTAGTCAAATTACATTTTAGTCCCAATTTTATCACATTTTCATTGTTTTACTATTTTAACACCATATTTTATCAAAATTACTATTTTACCCTTCCACTTAAACATTTAAGTTATTATTATCCTTTTTTTTAGCAACTTTTTGTAAAATTTTCGTTTTTCCCCTAAACTTTCTATTTACTTCATTTTAATCTAGTTTTCACTCATTTTTGCCATTTTCACTATTTTAATCATTTTATTCACATATTTACCAATATGCCCCTAATATGAACCCAGTAGAAAATTTACTGACCGAATATGGGGGACGTTGATTCCACAGATCCGCTATACTATGAAATGATCCCGATGGGACCATTTCTCACTGCACTGCATTGAACACTGTAATCACTGGATACACTGTAAACACTGAACACTGCACTGAGATAGACCATCATTGGTCTATCAATAGCGAGTCGCAATGACTCGTACCGCGGTATGAAATCCCTATGACTATCCAATTATATCTTGGACTAGATTTCACTACCAGACAACTACTAAGAGCAATATTTCATCATCATTCATACAATATCATACTTTATCACTATGCACATTTCAACATACATATTATATTCATTTATAATTTTGCATACACATTCGTTTTTCAATACTTAATCACTTTATGCCATCACATTCCATTAGTTGTCAAAAATACTTACTTACATCTCTTAGATTACAATTCGGCCAACAAGTCACTTTTCCACATTATGCACTTTAATTTCAATTAATCACTCATTCATACTCTTTATATATTAATCATACTATAAATATCATTTATGTATCATAATTCATCACATATCTTAAATAAACCCTTGACATACCATTCGGCCACTACACTATCTTTCTCTTTAGTTCACTTTAATTCCACTTAATCATTCAATCATTTAATTTACATATTGTATTAGTCATAAACATCATTTATTTGCCATGTTACACAACATACCTCATTATTTTATTTAATATTCCATTCGGCCACAACATTAGATTTTCTTTATGTGTTCTTTAATTTCTTTCAATCACTCTATCATGCCTTAAATATGTTATACATATAATAACCATCAATTATAAGCCATAAACTTTATTTAATCTTTAGAAAATCCATCGGCCTACATTAGGTTTTTCATACCTCTCAGTTTTAATTTCATCTAAGCATACTTTTACACTATTTTAGGCCCACTAATCACATATATTAAGTTAGATTCAATTATTCATGCATTTTTCACATACGCACAATACAAGCATAACCTAAATTCATGCCTCTACCATGGAAAAGAAAGGATATTGTATCCACTAACCTTATTTCCATGCTCTCCACCACTTAAGCTTGCTTTCCATGCCTTATCTCCTTAAAACTCCATCTTCTCCATAAAAATCCTAAGGTGGCCGAATTTAAACATCAATATTTTCTCAAATCCTTACTTCCTTTTTGCAATATAATTACATAATCATCATCTACATACCCAAAAATACCTATTTGAACCATTAGATAAAATTATAGAACCCTAAATCTCTTACCTCAAAATTAGGGCATAACCTTGAACACTTGGTTTTTCCCACTTTCTTCACTCCAAATGAGCTTTTGAAACCATCATCAATGAAAAGAGGGGCTGTAATTTACTTAGGAAGGTTGGATTTAGGGAGAACTTTGGAGAAAGAAAAAGAAAATTCAAGAGAAAGAGAGAGGGTGAAATCCGACCAAGAAGAGGAGTGGAGAGGCTGCTGAATTTGTGAAGATTTCTCTAGAGAAATATGATATTTTTATCTTATATAAGGGTCTTAATGGGTAGGGCCAAGCCCAATAAAAGTAGCCCAAACAATTCAAGCCCATTTTCCATTTTTAAGCCCATTTTCCATCCAAAAATTATTTTCCTTACTTCCCAAGTTCCATTTCTCCCAAAATAAATTCCATAATTCTCAACATATATAATTTAGTCTCTACGTAAAATTTCAGCTCAATCAAAAACCGTTTCCTAGTCCGCTAATTTCTTACCAGTCCGATAACTCAATTTTCTGTCTTACCGTAAAATTTATTTTTCTTTACCAATTGATTCCCCATAATATTTCAAGTACAACCATGCTTCTAAATAATTTTTCTAAGATCCATAACTCCATTTAGAATCGAGTCAAACTTTGGTCAAACCTAATCAACTGGTCCAGTCCGATCGGTTCGATTCGATGGTTGAACCGGTTCGGTTCACTTTTCACCCTTAACATCATTTTAACTCTTTTATATCCATTAGACCTTAATTCCATCTCAATTAGGTTCACTATTTGGTCCGGTTCAGTTCACTAATTTATCAGTGTCTCCATAAAATTTCTTTTTCACCACCAAACTATTTTACACACTATTCTGAGTCCATCTATACCTTTTGATAATTTTCCAGAGGTCGTTTACTATATTTAGAGCCTCGGTCAAACTTGATTACTATTTGAATCGAACCGGAGGCTTCCTTCAAACTGATTTTTAGAGGTCGTTTTAGTTCCGTTTTCAGTTCCGATTTCACCACTAAACTCCTTACGATGCACAAATCATTTTTGCGAAATCATAATTTTTCGGGCGCCGGACGGCCGGATTCTCTATATAGCCATTCCAGTGTCACCCGTCCCGGAATCACTATATTTTTAGCACACTTATCAATAAGTTTTGACACTGGCAAACTCACTGCCTACACTGTTCGACACTGCGATCGTCGTGGTATCACTGAAGTTATGCACTGTCACTTCTAAGCCGGTATTTGGGCCACTACAATTCTCCCTCACTAATAAAAATTTCGTCCTCGAAATTTCCTTTATGCATCACAAGCACGCATCATTACCACTAAACTGGGAGGACATCCAGTACAGGAAGTCCATTTATTTCCCATCAGTCATTCTACTTTACATTCTATACAACTGCATTATTCTTATGTCTCCCTCGATACTTTCACTCACTCCATCATCAATAGTATCGATTCATGGCATGTATACATATCACTTCATCCTTATTGCACTAACTCCGATCTTAGGATCGCCTAAATATTTGCTCTGATACAAAAATAAATGTAACACCCTAATACCCGTAAATGATACGGATACCAGATGTCACGACACTGCACTGACAAGCACTACAATTCACTCAATCGTTCTGTAGAAATTTTTTTTTTACTAACACAAACATACACACACTAAAACAGAACAATACCATATACCTTGTATCTCTTTTTCCGCAGTCGTATACATGCCATGCCAAACATCGATCCTTGCTGCCAATATTTTCGTCCAATCGGTACTACATTTCCGGCCACATTAAAATCCACCATAACCTGCGCGCAGTGACACTCTAGTGCTGAGCATTAAAAATTCCCAGTAGTGGATACATATCCTAAATTTTTCAAAATAATAAGACATACATGCACACACACATAATCTTCTTTTGCTTTATTTAAATTATAAGAGCATTAATTTCTGAGACTTTGGAATGATTATTATACACTGTTATCAATATCAATAGCACTTTTACTTGCACTATCGCTTTCACTATCACTTTCACTATTGCTTACACTATTACTTTTACTATATTTAATTATTATGTTATTAGCTTTAACCATTTATCATTTCATCTCTTGTTAATATTCTTATGACTTAACACTGTTCAATTCGGTTATCAATTATTTATTTATTATTAGTAATTATTTAATGCTATAATACTACAATTCATTTATCACTTATCAATCGATTTTTATTTCTATCCCTTGACCTTATCTGATGTTTACCTTTGTAACTACTTATCAATTAGTCATTGTTTTAGTATTTGACACATTAATTTACTTTTATAACTTACTTTATGTGTTTAACTTTCCCTTTTTACTTTCTTGCCTTTCCACTGCATCAACTCTTTCGTTAAGTTATTTATCATTACTCGTGTATGAATTATTTTATTCACTGAATAAATACATTACAATTCAGTTATTAGGTTACTTTAATGCTAATTATTCAATCACAATTTGCTTATTTATTTCTTAATCAATATTGTACCTATTATTACTGACATTATTTTCACTTCTATTATTCACTTTAGAGACCCTATGTTAATTTATTCCAAGCACAGTTAAATATTTATCTTAACTATTATTTAAACCCATTTGTTTATATCATCATTATACTTACAATTTCTTTATTAACACATACCTTCCAATTTAATTCTATTCACTTATACAATTAACATTACATCGGATCTATAAATTTCTTCCTATATTATCACTTAGTGAAAACACATCATCAATCTCATTAATTCTTTATATCCTTTATTTTCTTATCTTGCACTATAACTTAATTTACTATGGCCCCTTAATTATCTTTTCAAAATTTATTCCCGATTTATTTTTCGAACATTTCGCTTCATTAATACCATTATTATGCTCATTGTCAAATTCATTAATTTCTATTATACATGTATTGTTATTATCATCACTGTTTACATTATTAGTCTATTTATTTCCGTGACACCCCTTATTGACTTATTAATATTTTCTTCACTTCACTATTAGTAAATTTCTCATTATTCACATTTAAATCCCAACTTTATCTTATAATAATCAATTACAATTAAATTCTCACTTAATTGCTTATTCACAACATTGCCATTTTATCTCTTTATCCTTTATTGACACTTATTTTTCATTACATCATTATTCAAACATCATCAAAAATACAAATACATTCACATTCACTATATATGCACAAATCAATTATAATTATTAATCATTTAATATTTATTCATGCAATGATTATTCTATGCTTCATAGATCATTTATTCATCAACTATCAATTATATATTTGTTATCCATTTCATCTACTAATTTACACTTTAATCCACTAACTAACCTCAACTTTATAATTCTTCAATTTGGTTCCTACACTTTATATTAATACACATTCTCATTCTTAATTGTTTTATTCTACAAAAATGCCACTACTTAATTATATTACTATATTTATTTCATTATCTTGTCAGACATTTCATCGATTAATTCTTACCATAATACTTCAATCCAAATCACACTTTAGACTTCGCTGAAATTCCAATTTTACTATTTCAATTTGCTATAATCACACTTTTGCCACTATTTGCTCTTAATACTACTTTTAGATTATTATTATTTCTCATTAAACATTAATCATATTTACTCATTTAGATTCATCAATTTAATCACATAATTACTTATCTAAATCATATTATTCACTAATTACATTTTAATCCCTTAATTAAACTTATTATTTCTTTAATTACACTTAAATCCTTATTCTTTTTCCATGGTTTCCAATTATACCCTTATCTTTTCCATTAATGACATTTATGTCCCCACAATTACATTAATTCCATCCATGTTCTTTCTTTTAGCTTATTTACATTAATTACCATTATACCCTTCATTATTCACTATTTACCCTTTTAACCCTACATCTCTTCCATTTCACACTTTTACCCTCATTTAATTATTTTAATTACAATTATACCCCTTTCACTTCACTTTTTCACTCTTAAACTTATAATTTAGCCAAATTACATTTTAGTCCCAATTTTATCACATTTTCACTGTTTTACTATTGTAACACCATATTTTATTAAAATTACTATTTTATCCTTCCACTTAAATATTTAACTTATTATTACCCTTTTTTTTATCAACTTTTTGTAAAATTTCCGTTTTGCCCCTAAACTTTCTATTTACTTCATTTTAATCCTATTTTCACCATCTTCTCCATAAAAATCTTAAGGTGGCCGAATTTAAACATCAATATTTTCTCAAATCCTTACTTTCTTTTTGCAATATAATTACATAATCATCATCTACATACCCAAAAATACCTATTTGAACCATTAGATGAAATTATAGAACCCTAAATCTCTTACCACAAAATTAGGGCATAACCTTGAACACTTGGTTTATTCCACTTTCTTCACTCCAAATAAGCTTTTGAAATCATCATCAATGAAAAGAGGGGCTGTGATTTACTTAGGAAGGTTGGATTTAGGGAGAACATTGAAGAAAGAAGAAGAAAATTCAAGAGAAAAGAGAGGGTGAAATTCGGCCAAGAAGAGGAGTGGAGAGGCTGCTGGATTTGTGAAGATTTCTCTAGAGAAATCTGACATTTTCAGCTTATATAAGGGTCTTAATGGGCCGGGCCAAACCCAATAAAAGTGGCCCAAACAATTCAAGCCCATTTTCCATTTTTAAGCCCATTTTCCATCCAAAAATTATTTTCCTCACTTCCCAAGCTCAATTTCTCCCAAAATAAATTCCATAATTCTTAAAATATATATTTGAGTCTCTACGTAAAATTTTAGCTCAATCGAAGACCGTTTCATAGTCCACTAATTTCTTACCAGTCCGATAACTCAATTTTCTATCTTACCGTAAAATTTATTTTTCTTTACCAATTGTTTCCCCATAATATTTCAAGCATAATCAATCTTCTAAATAATTTTTCTGAGATCCAAAACTCTATTTAGAATCCAGTCAAACTTTGGTCAAACCTAGTCAACTGGTCTAGCCTGATCGGTTCGATTCAATGGTTGAACCGGTTCGGTTCACTTTTCACCCTTAACATCATTTTCAGTCTTATATATCCATTAGACCTTAATTCGATCTCAATTAGGTTCACTATTTGGTCTGGTTCAATTAAATCGGTCTGATTCACTAATTTATCAGTGTATCCATAAATTTTTTTTTCACCACCAAACTATTTTACACACTATTCTGAGTCCATCTATACCTTCTGATAATTTTCCAGAGGTCGTTTACTATATTTAGAGCCTCGGTCAAATTTCAGTCAAACTTGATTACTATTTGAATTGAACCGGAGGCTTTCTTCAAACTGACTTTCGGAGGTTGTTTTAGCTCTGTTTTCAGTTCCAATTTCACCACCAGACTCCTTAAAATCCACAGATAATTTTTGCGAAATCGAAATTTTTCGGGCGCCGGATGACCGGGCTCGCTGTATAGCCATCTCGGTGTCACCCGTCCCGGAATCACTATATTTTTAGCACACTTATCAATAAGTTTTGACACTGGCAAACTCACTCCCTACACTGTTCGACACTGCGATCATTGTGGTATCACTGAAATTATGCACTTCACTTCTAAACCGGTATTTGGGCCACTACAAAATCCGTCCGGATCTGAATCTCTGTTAGCTTAATCATATGGCTAGGATCTGATTTGTACCTTTACAGCATTGATACATGAAAGACATCATGGATCGTTTCCAATTCTTGTGGCAGCTTCAGTCGATAAGCTACGGGACCCACTCGTTGTAAGATCTCATATGGGCCTACGAATCTGGTACTTAACTTCCCCTTTTTGCCAAATCTTAATACTTTCCTCCATGGAGATACCTTAAGAAACACTTGGTCCCCAACTTGAAACTCTATGTCTCTCCTCTTAAGGTTTACATATGATATCTATCGATCTGTAACGTCTTTCAATCTATTCTTTATTACTTGTACCTTTTCTTTAGTCTCTCGAATCATATCAGACCCCATAAGCTTATTCTAACTCAACTCAGTCCAACACAAAGGTGTACGGCACCTTCTTCCATACAAAGCTTCATATGAAGCCATCTTAATACTGGAATGATAGCGATTATTATATGTAAATTCTGCTCAGGGCAAGTACCTTTCCCAACTACCTTCAAACTCAAGGACGCAGCATCTTAACATGTCCTCAAGTATCTGTATCACCCGTTTTGACTGCACATCTATTTGAGGGTGGAAAGCAATGCTAAAATGAAGTCTTGTACCCAAAGTCTCTTGCAAACTCTTCAAGAATTTAGAGCTAAACCTCGGATCCCTGTCTGAGATAATAGAAGAAGGAATACTATGCAATCTCACTATCTCACCAATATAGATCTCTTCCAATCTACTCAGTGGAAAATCCATCCGAACTGGCAATAAGTGAGAAGACTTGGTAAGCTTGTCAATAATCACCCTATCCCACTTCCACTCTAGAATAGAAATGGGTTGAAGCAAACCAAATGGGGCCTGATGTTCAGTTTTCACCTACTGGCAGATCAGACATTTACTCATAAATTCTGACACCTCGCACTTCATCCCAGGCCACCAGTAAGAAATTTTCAAATCTTGATACATCTTAGTACTGTCTGGATGCATGGCATAGATGCTGTGATGAGCTTCTTTCAATATCTTTTCCATCAATTCAACTTGATCCGGAACGCATAATCTCTGTTTATAATAAAGACCACTATCTGCACTCAAAGAATACCCATCATCACTTCCATTCTTCACCAGACTGATCACAGAAGATAGCCGGTCATCATGCTTCTGAGCCTCCTTCACTTGCTGGGGGAAGTCTGGTCTAACTTGCATTTTAGCTAGAATTGCTTCATCAGGTGCCATACTCAACTTAAAATTCAACGCTCTCAGAACTAAATACATCAATATTAGTTATTTGTATGCAACACTCATTTAAGGAAATTGTATGATTGAAATAATTAAATACCTATCATAAATTTCCTACTTAGAGCATCGGCCATTACATTCGCCTTCCTCGGATGATAGTCAATGAAGTAGACATAATCCTTTATAAGTTCGAGCCAACACCTCTGTCTCAAATTGAGCTCCTTCTGAGTCCGCAGATACTTCACACTTTTATAATCTGTACAAATATAGCATCTTTCACCATATAAGTAATGCCTCCAGATTTTGAAAGCAAACACAATGGCTGCGAGGTCAAGATCATGTGTGTGGTAGTTCTTCTCATGAGTCTTGAGCTGTCGGGAGGCATATGCAATCACTGTGCCTTCCTACATCAGCACGCACCCAAACCAATCCTGGAGGCATCACTATAGATCATAAAATCTTTACCAGTCTATAGCTGAGTCAGCACTAGTGCCTCGGTTAACATACTCTTCAATCTCTCAAAGCTCTTCTAGCACTTAACATTCCACTCAAATTTCATCTGCTTCTGCAACAATCGAGTAAATGGAGCTGCAATCGTGGAAAAACCCTTTACAAACCTCTGATAATATCCTACTAGGCCTAAAAAACTCCTAACTTCTGTGAAATTCTTGGGCACTTGCCAATGCAAAATCGCTTCGATCTTAGAAGGATCCACTTTGATACCCTCTACTGATATGACAGGTCCCAGAAAGGACACCTCATTCAACCAAAAGTCACACTTGTTGAACTTAGCATACAACTACTTCTCTCTCAAAGTTTGCAAAACTATCCTCAAATGCCTATCATGATCCTCAAGTGTCTCGGAATACACCAAAATATCATCAATGACGACCATTACAAACTGATCCAAGAAAGGATGAAAGACCTGGTTCATCAAATCCATGAACGCCATAGGTGCATTAGTCAACCCAAAAGGCATGACCAAAAATTCATAATGGTTGTACCTAGTGTGGAAAGTGGTATTGGGTACATCTGTCTCTCTAACTCCCGACTGGTGGTAACCCGACTTTAAATTAATCTTCGAAAAGACACCTGCTCCTTTAAGCTGATCAAATAAGTCTTCAATCCGAGGTAATAGGTACTTATTCTTATCGTCACCTTATTCAATTGTCTGTAATCGATACACAATCTAAGTGACCCATCCTTCTTGACAAATAGAACAGGCGCTCCCCATAGAGAAACACTAGGTCTGATAAAGCCCTTATCAAGTAACTCTTGAAGCTAAATCTTCAATTCTTTCATCTCTGTAGGTGCCATCGGATATGGAGCAATAGACATGGGTGCAGTACCTAGAGCTACGTCGATGGTGAACTCAATTTCTCGCTCAGGAGGCAAACCTGGCAGTTCTTCTAGAAAAACATCAGAAAAATCACATACTGTAGGTATGCCCTCTAATCTAGAATTCTTCTTCATAGACTCCATAGCATAGCACAAGTAGGCAATGCATCCCTTCCTCAGAAGCCTCTTTGCTACAGTGGCTAATATGATATCAGAAAGGAAATCCATTCTTTCCCCTACAATAGTGATTTTCTGATCATCAGACACTCCGAGAGCCACTCTTTTTCGTCTGTAATCTACTGTCGCTTGATGGGCAGATACCAATCCATCCCCAGAATGACATCAAATTCGCGAAAAGGAAGATTAAAAAGGTTGGCTGAAAATACATGACCCTGAGCACTAATAGGGCAATTCCTATACACCCTATTCACTACTACACTCTGGCCCAAAGGGTTACTCATTACAATATCTTGATCTAAACCAGAATCTCTCAACCCTTTCCCATAAGCAATATCGGAATTAATATATGAATGAGTAGAGCACGGACCTATAAGAGCATAAACTAAAGCAGACAGCAATGAAAATTTAACTACAATCACATCGGGCACATCCTCATCCTCTCTGGCCCTGACAGTTAAGGTGTGGCCTATCGTGCATCCCTGACCTTGAGTTGGCTGAGCAGGAGGTCTGGAAGTAGCTAGACTAGAGACTAATCCCCTACCTCTGCCTCTAGTAGCCACTGGTCCTGACCTCTAAGTCGATAATGTAACCGCATAACTCTAAACCTCAGGACAATCGGATGTTCACTGGACCCACACCTAAAACAGGCTCCAGTTAGATACCTACATTATCCTGGGTGATTTCTACCACAATGATCACATGCCTAAGTAGCGCCTCTTCCCCTGCCTCTAGGTGTACTACCTATAGAAATAACAGGCATAGTACTACTAGCTAGATTTCTTTGTGTACGCTCCGGTTCTGGAACTGCACGAATCTGCAATGAAGGAGCTCCCTTTACTTCTTACTCTATCCCCCGGCACTACTACTCTGACCAGATCTCCTCCTATGCTGAAATCTGGTCTATCTCTCTACTTCATTAGCGTAAACCATCTCTATCTTTAAAGCTGCCTCAATCAGGGAACGGAGGTTCGGATGCCTCTGAGTACCCACAATTAGTCTGATATTATTATGCAGGCCTCTCTCAAACTTCTGGTATATTCTCTCCTCAGTCATCTGTCCCTCATCAAGGTAAGCACTCAGGCGCTCAAAATCGTGCTCATACTCTGCCACTTTCTTATTACCCTGCCTGAGTCTCCAGAATGCATCTTGCATCGAAGCTCGATACTCAGACTCCAAGTATTTCTTCTCAAATTGAACTAGAAAGAAACCCTAAATCAACTGATCAGCTAGATTATGCTTCCTAATTGCATCCCACCACAAAAAGGCTGCACCCTATAGAAGAGCTGCAATCCCAAATAACATCTCATCGGGAGGGCTCTGAATAACCTCAAAGGCTCTCTTAACCTTATACAGCCACTCCTCAACCTGGACTAGGGTCATCGGGTCATGCTCATAAAAGTCCTCAATCCCCAGTTTCTTCAATTGCTCTAAAATCGGCTTTCTCTTCAGTGGAGCTGGAGGCTGTGGTGGCTGAGCCTGCTAAGTCTGTAGCCACTGCTGTATATAATCCTCCATCATGTTAAGAAAATCTGGCTGAGGTGGCTGAGGTAGAGCCAATGGTGGCTGAGGTAGAGCCAATGGTGGAGTAGCTTGCACAGATGGCGACCCCACTCGCTCGATACTGATGGAAGTTGCACTCCTAACCTCACCACTACGACGTCCCTCTTTAGAGGCCATCACTCATTATAAAACAAAAAGAAGCAGCATACATCAAGTTCATAACAATTTCCATTCACTAACTGGCATGTATATGAATTAACCTATTTCCTACAATCCTATAAAGTCTCAGAACCTCCTGAACCCGCTCTGATACCAATAAAATGTAACACCCTTAGTATCCTCACTTACGATTCATGTAATAAAGATGAAACATTCCTCATTAGCACTACTACCGCGAGACTACGAAAATTCGGGTAATTTTTTTTTTTTCAAAATTCCTATTCAGTTATCTCACTTATATAAATTTTATTATCATTCCTTAACATTTCACTAGGTCGATGGATACAGTTTGCTTAAGAAAAATTTTGGCAATATAATAGTTATATTTGCACTGCCCTTCCTGCACATGCAAACAAAACACAGCCCATCCTGGGTGTAACACCCTATACCCGTAGATAGTACGGCTATCGAATGTCACAGCACTGCACTGACATGCACTACATAAGTACTTAACAATTAGGTAATTTTTTTAAAAAAATAAAACAATCACAATCGTACATATACTATAACGTAATAGTTACACTAACACACAAATTAATATACTTATATCATGCTTGTTCGCCTTTGCCTACTGCGACCGTATACATGCCATGCCAATCCTTTTTATCCTTGTTGTTGAAACTTCCTTCGATCATCGTTAAATCTTCGGCCATATCAAAATCTACTATAACCTGCGCGCAATAACACTCTACATGCTAAGCATTAAAAATGCCCAGTGATGGATACATATCCTAAATTTTCCATTACTATAACTACATGCATGTACATATAAATGTATTTCCTTAATCCCACTATTTGAGTATCAATTCTTTACTTTGGTCATTTATTTTTATTATATCTTTTGTTTCCTTTTCTGTAACTATTCTTTAACATTTTTCAATTCTATTATCAGTGTTTTTATTATGTGTACTATTAATCCTGACAATTCTAACACTACGTTCGGTCTTTTAATTAACAATCAATTACATTAACAATCCTTATTATCACTTTGTCTATTTTTAAAATCTATACTTGGGCATATCACTAGTCATCTAATCACATATTAGAAAAGTTATTAATGTAACTCTTGGCAGTACCAATTTAACATTTTTACTTCCTTTATGTCCTTAACGATTCCTTTACTTTTCCTTTAATTACACTAACTCTTTTGCATTTTACATTTGCACTAATATTTTTCACTTGTTCAAACCTTATACAGTTTACTTAATTTCAATTAACCGTACTTCGAAATATATTCCTGAATTATTAACGTTAGAATACAAATTACTGACTTATCTAGACACTTATTATTCCTATCATTACTCTTTTAGTTTTCTCGATCAAAACTATTACTACCATTAATGACATTATTATTAATCTTATTATTCACACTAAAAATTCCATACACATTTACAATGATATCAATTTTAAATTATGGACTTGACAATTACACTACTATATTTTACTATTATCTTTACATTTATTATTCCCCACTATAATTATTTAAATACTTTTGTTATATTTTATTTGGCAGACTATACAATTAGTTTCATTAGCCCTTTTAAATTCCACTCAATATCCATACACTAGTTTAAATTCACTAAAGTCATTCACATTCTTCATATTTACTAACTTACCCTTTCATGTCACTTTATTATCATTATCATTATTATTCTTATTAGTTAGATTTATTGATTTCTATTTTCATTTTTTAACTTATAATAATATATCCAAATTAATGTTCTAATAATTTCATTTAATAGTCCATCGACTTATTAATGTACGATTATATCCTTATATTGGCACTATTAGGATCAATTACCCTTAAATCCCTCAGTTTTCACTTATTCACAATAATGCCACTACTTTACATTTTTGCCCTTCATTATTTCTCAATTACAATTATGTCACTATATAAACTTAATTAAATTACACACATACTCAGTTTTATATATATATATATATATATATATATATATATATATATATATATATATATATATATATATATATATATATATATATATATATATATATATATATATATATATATATATATATATATATATATATATATATATTAAATCAATTAAAACCATTATTTACTTAATAATTATTTATAACATAATATTACATTTTCATTGATTATTTATTCCTTAATTATCAATTATACATTTAATATTTATGTTAATGATTAATTCCACTTTAATCACTTAATTAGCCTTACTATTGTAAATTTACAATTAGGTCCCTAAACTTTTATCAAATTACGATTTTACCATTAATTGTCTTGTATTTACAAAAATGCCACTAAATAATATTATTCTTACATTTATTCATCACTTGGCCTACAAATTACCATTTAGTCCTTACACTATCATCTTTAAACCAATTTACACTTTAATCCTTATATTCTCCTTAAATTTTGATTTTTGCCATTCAATTTCACTATAATTACAACTATGCCACTAGTTATTCTTAATTTCACTTTTAATTTATTATTAACATACAAATTTACATTTTAGTCCTTCCGATAATATTTTCATGTCAATTTTCATTTTAGTCCCTAGCACGTAATCGAATTACATTATTAATCATTTAATTGCACTTTTTTTCTTTAGTACATTTAATATCTCAATTATGTACTAAATTACCGTCCTACCCCTACACTTTTCATTTCTTTTAACTTAATTCTCAAACCACTCATTTAAATCATTTATCCATTTAGATACTTATATTAGTCAATAATTACACTTAAGTCCTTTAATTTGTTTTTTTCATTTGTAAAATTACATTTAGGTCCTCAACTTTTATAAAAATTACGATTATGTCCCCAATTTTACCTTATTTACTAAAATACCCTTATTTACACTTATCGTTCATTTAAGTCATTATTTTACTTACAAAGTTACATTTTGGCCACTAAATTTTCACTTTTATCCCAAATTGTATTTTAGTCCCTAATCTTTAAATTCTTTACACTATTATATCTTGAACTAGATTTTACTACCAGAGTATTACTAAGGGCAAATAATATCAGATTTTCACTTATATCACTTAATATATCAACATATACTATTCGGTCATCAAATACACTTCACTTTAAAATTTACATATCACCTATAATTCACTTCCATTTCATATATTTATCATTTATATCTTCAATTATGCCGTTGAGTTCATTTAATCATATAATAATCATTTAATCAAAATATACTAAATTACCATAACCTATTCCATTCGGCCAAGGTGTGTCCATACCATTTCACTTAGCTTTCTTTCTTCTAATCACTCAGTTAACTAAATTACATGTTATATATCACTAATACACTTGTTACATGTTTTAAACATCAAAGTATTTCAAGTATTTCTTAAGAATACCATTCAGCCAAACCTAGAGTTTCTACATCTATTTGTTTTCTTTCCATTTTAATCATCCAAAATCCCATTTTTAACCTTCCTAAACATTTCTATCAAATTTATTTCAATTAAACATGCATAAATCACATACATATAATATGAACATAACC
This sequence comes from Excoecaria cochinchinensis, assembly GCA_947683425.1. Lineage (NCBI taxonomy): Eukaryota > Viridiplantae > Streptophyta > Magnoliopsida > Malpighiales > Euphorbiaceae > Excoecaria > Excoecaria cochinchinensis. The sequence continues at coordinate 8,776,497 of CANTUQ010000105.1, forward strand.
TAAAATCATACTTTTTAAATGAAAAAAGAAAGATATTGTATCAACTAGCTTATTTTCTTGTTCTCCACATCTTAAGCATGCTTTCCACGCCTTAGCTCCTTGAAATGCCATCATCTCCTTTATCTTCCTTAAGTGGCCGAATGCAATCATCAAAGAAATCACCATAAATTTGCTTCCTTTATGCAATATAATTACATAAACATACTTTACACATCCTAAAGTACTTATTTGAACCTTTAAACCAATTTAAAAACATCAACTTTACATACCTCAATTTAATACATAAGCTTTTCCACTTATTTTTTCCACTTCTTCCACTTCAAATGAGCTCTAATCACTACTATCAAATTCTAGAGAGACTAAAATTTGCTTAGGAGGCTTGGATTCTAGGAAAGATGGAGAGAAAATGGAAGAAAACTCGAGGAAAAAGTGAAGAATTCAATTCAACCAAGAAGGTGGAGGAGGAGAGCGGTGGAGGCATGATTTCTCTAGAGAAATCTGGCTTTGCGTGGCCTTATATAGGCTAAAATTGATCTGAACCGGTCCAATCAAAGTGGTCAAGCCGGTTTGAACCAAATTTTGGTTTTTCAGCCAAATTCCACTATTCCGTGGTAAATATAAGTTACTCAATTTATTTTTACTCTAAAATAATTCCATCATTCTTATAATATGAAAAAAAAAAACCTTTCTGCAAAATTTTAACTCAATCGGAATCCGTTTGGGACCCGGTTCACTTAAATCGGTCCGATTTAACACTGTTTGGTTCTGTCGTAATTCACTAAACTATTACTGTCAAAAATTCCTAAAAATTATTTTAAATTTTTATAGAACCCACATTACATCATTTAGAGCTTATTTACTACTTTTAAAAATTCGGTCGAAGTTTGGTCAACCATAGTTACCATTGAACAGGACCAGAGCAAACTTCAGCTTGACTTTCGGAGACCCTAATGATCTCATTTTCACTCCAAATCTTATCACTAGACTCCTAACAGTCCATAGATCAATCTTACCAGATAAAAATTTTCCAACAATTGCTATTATTTTTAGCTATATAGCTTCCCAAGAGGTCACCCATCCAAGGATTTCTCTACCTTTAGCACGATCAACCTTTTAACTCCTCTGCAATTCAAGGTACTAGAAATATTGTTTTCGCACCAAAACTACACTACAGATTCTACAGAATTCACTGATTATTATTACCCAGGTTTCAGGCCATTACACTGAATCACAACCATAACAATCCCGACCGCCAATTCATGATAATACATTGTCCATACTTAATTATATATCATCCCAAATCTCTATTCATATACATGCCAAAACATAATAGAATGATATCCATTAGTACAAATACAGTCTTCAAACATATACACTAAAAGATACATAATAACAATACACTTCTTCTGCTTCCAAAATATCGAGGTATGCTCACTCCTCGCAACTACCCCCTGTACCATCACGCAGTCAATAAAGCTACATGCTGAGCATTAATAATACTTAGTGGTGATTACCAATACAAAGTTTTCCATAAAGTAAACAATCACACACGCATGCATAATCATTATTTTAATACTATTGATGTTACTTACTAACATTTTATTTTTAATTCTCAATAAACAAATTTCAATTTATTTCTTCATCATATTGCCCCTAGTATTACTCTGGTAGAAGTCTGTGATCCCGATAAACGGAGTGTGAATCCCATGGTCCACGATAATGTAGAGTGACCTCGAGGGACCACTCAGTAGTATCACAAAACAGACAAGCAGTTTTCAGTATGGTAGTCCATCATTGGCCTACCTAGTGGAGTCGCCATGCTCCACAACGGTACAGTACAATATCCCTATGGCTAGCCACTATATCCTGAACAAAACCCAATACCAGACATTACTAAGGGCAGAAACTCATGTTAACATAATTATTCGGTCGGTCTATTCCAATTTTTCACAGATAATCAATTAAATATTCATAATATTTTTACATTTACTTTTATTCAGACTATACTTATTAAGTCAATTTCAATCTTTTGCACAAAATAACAGAACACATTAAAATACATATCATAATTCATCCGGTTTAAGGTATTCTCAATACTACCATTTCCATTTTTATCCGTTTATCGTTTAATTTGTTAATTTACATCTCAGTTTATCTATAATTATCACTAATTAACATTACCCATCAAATAATTTCAATGAATTCCATCTTAAACCATTCGGCCTCTTCATGATTTTTCTATGCAGATTGATTTATTCCAAATCATATCTCCTAAAAATCATCTCTAATATTCAAAAGCATCTTTATCTAATTAATTTCAATTTAACATGCATAATACGCACAATTTACCTTACATATAATTAAAAATTCATGTCAATTTCAATGGAAATCAATGAATTTAGTAATTTACAAACCTTAAACCACTCTCTAGGCCTCCACAATTTTTTCTCCTTGCCCTTTTTCTTTGAGCTACTCTCTCCTCCTCTTTTCTCTACATTGGCTGAATTCCATCAACAAAAATTCCATCAATTTCTTGCTCAAATCATCAAATTAACAACATAATTATCTTATTTTTGAATCATTAGAATTAATTAAATTTCATCAATTAACTTACCTCCAATTCACACCCCCTTACTTGAATCCTTAAATTCCTTCACGAATTCTTCCCCAAACAGAAATTAACACTCACCAATTGGCTGGAAGGGGGGCTAATTTCAAGTGGAAGGCTTATAATTGAGGGATTTATGAATAAAATTAAAAGGAAAAATGGAGAGAAAAGGGAGGAAACAAGCCACGGTTGAGAAGAAAGAAGGTGAAGGTAGAAACGTGAGATTTTCCAGCAATTACCATAATAAATTAGGTATTTATAGCATTAGGTAGAAGTTACGTGAACCTCATCCAAGCATTGATTATATATTTATGGCACTCTAATTCATGTCTCTCACTTTTTGACTTCAAATTCACTCAAATTTACTTCCAAAATTTTCAACATATTTTTATTAGCTTGTACACAAAATTTTGGCTCAATCGGAGACCGTTTCCCGATCCGATAAATATTTACCTGTTCGGTAGCTGAATTTTCAGTGTGCTCAAAATATTAATTTCTTTATACCAATGGCTTCTACTCATTATAATGAGCATGTCCATATTTTTAGAATATTTTTCTGAGGTCTGTAACTCAAGATATGGTTCGGTCAATATACAGGTCAAAAATCGAACTGAAGGAGCCAACAGGCGCCCATCTGAGGTGGCAGATGGCCTAGCCTTGCCTTACCAAAGGCCTTCCCATCCCTCTGCCAATGGGATGGCCGTTTGTCACTCCACAAATGGCCATCTGTGGAGGTTAGGCGCCCAAATGCTTCCTTTTCATTGTTTAGGCCATTTCGGCCCTGTTTGAACTTCGATTGACCTCAAATTTATGCCTACGAACTTGTCATAACCAGTAATTTCTGATGATCATATAAAATATTTTCTATCCCCAGATAAAATTTTCACTCGGGCCCACAGATTGACCTCAAAAAATGTTATTTATGACTAACTTGATTTTCGGGCAGTTACAATATCATTGTGTGAATTAGAGAGAGATGAAGCATTAAATTAAAAATTTGACAAAAAAATCTAAAAAGGACCTAATCAAGGCTTAACACTTAACAGTACAAGTGAATGGTATATAAGGGAGGGGAGGTTGCTTTGAGAAGGAGAATTCCTGAAATTTCCATCTTCTCTTCTTCTTTTCCTTCTTCTTCTCTTCTTCTTTCACGTGATGGTGATGAGGGAAGAAGTAACCATGGATTGATGATAATGTATAAGTTTGGGTGTCTTAGTTGAGGAATCTTCAAGGAAAGCCAAAGGGAAGGAGAAGGAGCCAAAGAAAATCTTGAAGAAGTGATTTTGCCCCCAAAGAGGTTTGGGAACTCTTTATCTCTCTCCTATGTGTATTGTGTGAAAATATGATTTATGTTTCAAATGATGTAAACTTGATGTTAAGAGCTAAATTGAATTGATTGGCAGTGAATTTCATGAAAGTTATGCATGTTGATTGAATTGGTGAAATTATGCTTTAGATGTTATAAAATTTGTTTAACTTCTTTTGGGTATAATACCATGAGTAGGCCTCCAAATGGTATAATTCCAAATGGATCATGTTCTTAGGACATGAATCTTCCTTTGTTAAGAAGGAAATTTGAGATAAAAATGCCATTTTCTAAGTGTACAGGACTAAAACCTAGAAGCTCTGAAATCTATCTTCATAGAGCTATATTTTTAAGCAAAATTCCCAGTTATGCGACGGTCAGAACTTTCTGCCCGCCGTGTAAAAGGGTTTTATTTGGGAGAAATTGCTTAAATATCAACTTACTCGACGGGGAAGGAATCCTGTCCGCCGTGTAAAATCATTCTACATGGGAATTATATGAATTCCATCAACTTACACGACAGACATGGAAGTTTGCCCACCATGTAAGAGACCCGCCTGCCGTGTGGAACTTCCTGCCCGCCATGTAAAAGTATTCTGCTTGGAAAGAATTCATTTCAAAATGGCTTGCACGGTGGGCAAGAAAGTCTACCCATCGTGTAACACCTCATTTTCAGTTTTAATGTGTGATTTTGATTCTGTTTTGAACCCAACTTTCATCCGACTTATCTGAAGCATGTTTGGCACATTTTTATGACATATTTATAATATGTACATGTATAATGCATGATGATAAGTATATATATATGTATATAAGAAATCCCTCTTGTAATTTAATATAAACCACTTAAAACTAATTCGTTCAGTAGCCTTCCTAGATGTCTAGGGTGTGGATAGACAGTTTGTCTCATCTTTTTTATGGGAATACCCGTCCTAATTTTACATTTTTGGGAATCTTGATTGATTTCCCACTAGGAATGTCTATTTGATTTACTGCCTCCAAGAAGTCCTGTTTCTCTAATTATCCACTTACTAGTAGGCAGCCAATCATAAGTTAAATTGTAAATCTGACTTTTAATGCATATCAGTCTGCATTCTAGAATTGAAAATATTAACTTTGTATTTATATTTGTGTAATAAGTATGGTTTAAATTAAATAAATATTGATCTGTACTTTGAATTGAATATGAGAATTATGTATTTAATCACGTATTATATGTATTCTTGAAGGATATGCCCTTGTGCTTAAATTGAATTGCTTATTAATGTGTTTAAGATTTTATAAATTGTTCAGTTACATGTATACACCATATGCGTGTGAACATTGACGACTGCTGTGAGTGGTCATCCATATCATTTTTGTTCCCTACTAAGCTTTATGCTTAGCATGGTGTTTCATCCATGTAGGTATAATCTCTACTTCGGTGCTAAGGGTTATTGCAGGAGTTCGGGCCCTCACAAGGTTAGGAAGAGTCTTTGGTGTAGAATGATAGGAGCTTAATTGAGTTATAATATAGTATATATTTTCTATGTATTTATGTAATTAATTGTGTAATTGTGTATATTTGGTTTCATATGTCTTAGTTTATGTTTATTTGTATTAGGTTGCATGTTTTTGTGTTTACTGGTGTTTTTAGTATTTTTAGGTGAAAAATGAAGAGAAGAAGCAGAGACAGAAGAGGATCACGAGAACAGAGCACAGTCACGACTAGTGATGCTATGTCGCGAGTCGTGACTGGCAAGGGAGAAGGCAGAAGGAAGGAGGAAAAGAAATAGAGGGCTGCGGAACGAAGGTCACGAGTCGTGATGATAGCTCACGACTCGTGACGACACAGAGAGGCAGGAAAGAAAAATGAAGAGAAGAGAAGAGAAAGAAGAGGAGAAGGCGAGACGTGAGCAGCGGTCACGACACACACGCGAAGTCACGCCACGTGATGGTAAGTTGCGAGTCGTGACGAGCAAGAGAGAAAGAAAGAAGAAAGAAAGAAGAAAATGGGCAAGCGCGTTCTGTCGCGATCACGACAACGTTGCGATCGCGACAGAGACGACCGTTGGGGCAGTTTTGAGCCAAAAGACACATGAAAAGTTGTTCTCTTTCACCAAACTTTGCAACCATTCTCAAGGGACACAATTCTTAGATTAATATCATATTTTAATTTTAAAGAGAGGAATTTTTAGTTAAGTAATTTTTCTGTATTTTGTAAGACAGATTTTTCTTAGTTAAATTTTTATTTAGTTTCATGTTTTGAAGAAGAAGATCAAGGAGAAGGAAAATTTATTTTCAAGAGATTGAGAAAAGGGTTGAAAGGCTTCTATCTTGTTCTCTTATTTTTAATTCTTCTCCAATATTTCTATGAATATCATTTTAATGAATTTGCATGTTTTTATTCTTTCTATTTTCATCTACTTTCATAGTCTTTCATTGCAGATTTTCTATTAGTATCTTTGCTTGATTTTTATAAGTTAAAGTAATTCGAGAGTTTGCTTTATCTGAAATCTAATAGAATTTCATTATTAAGATATATTTAAGAGATTGATATATTGAGATAATTGCTATAGGTTAGTGTCTATTCTTAAAATATGTAATTAGAAACCTCTAATTCATTAATGAAAATTGTGAGTTAGAATTTTAATTGTATGTTTTAGGCATTTTAATTCATATCGAGAGAGTGAGTTAAAAATTTATTCTAACTTGGCTTGCATGAAAGATGAATAAATGTAAATCAAAATGATGGATCAAATTCATTATGTTTAGTTCTTCATTCATATACTATTTATCTTCTTCTAATAAACATAAATTAGGTTCAAATTAAGTAGTTCTAATTCAACCATCAAATTTATGATCATTGTAAACAAGATTAAAATCAATTAGTAATAGTGTGTAAACACGTTCCTCGTGGGATCGATATCTTAAGTACTATTGCGGTACACCGTATACTTGCGGTATAATAAGCATATATAGAAAATGCTCAACATAGAAGTTCTCCGAGATGGGAATTCTATGATAGAGATTTGTATTACCTAGATTGTGTAAATTTTCGTAATAGTTCTGTTGTAATAGAAATATGTTTAATATTGTAAGGTTGATATTTTGGCATATGAACCGGAATGTAAAAAACAATGTTTAGAGCTATTTAATGCAATATATAAATATGTATAATTGCATTAATTTTTGTATTTTTATTAGTTTAATTATTCAGATGTTGTTAATAGGATTCTATGTCAAGTTGTGACATTCTTTTACGGGAAACCTATATCACATGACGAGTTTATAGGTTACTTGTGGGGGGTGTTACAATTCTTATACATCTTTATTTATGAAACTTTGGCCAAAGTAGAATGCAATATAAATGAGATTCACAAGGGCATTTTTGGAATAAGATAAAAGTATAAGAACCAATATATTCCTGAATGAATTGACATAAATCCATATTTAATTCATGAATGGGATAAAGAATAGTGATATGACAAATTGCATGGTAACTGCATATAGAAGGGCAAAGTCATAGCCATTGACTTTCTATCACATGGGTAGTCAAGATACTTGTATATAAGCCTCTCTCGACTTGTGCACATGTTCATACATGTGATGAGATCACTAAAATGGTTTAAAGAGTTTAAATCATACAATCCCAATCAAACTAGGATTTGCATAAATTCTAAACACTTCCAGGATGTATTGAATATCCAGTGGATCAGATATAAATAGAAATGAGGTTAGAGGTGAAATGAAGTTGTATATTATACATGGGATGTTACAATATCATTAATGGACTAAGAAGGAATGAAAATGGGCTTGGAATATGAAAAGGCATGCATAGAGAGCTCCTTAATCCGCAGAAAGCATGGTTTTGGGCTAGAAAGAGTTCCCTTGATCCTGGAAAACCTTATTTGAGTCTTTTAAGAGTCAAGCAAACCCAAATACATTGGTTAAAGTCTATTACAAATAAACATGGGCTTAGAGCCCACGTAAAGTATGCATTATGGTCCTCTTAATGGACCGTGCGCCGAAAGCATCAAATGGGCCCTTTTGATTTGACTTGAGCCCATTTGACGGAATAGACTTTATAGCTTGTTACAGCCACTTAGATTAGATCTAAGGCTGATAAAAAAGAAGTATATAAACCTTTCAAGTCAAAATTAGGTCAAGCAATTGATTGTCCACGAAACCCTAAGGAGAAAAGTTCTCGTACATCCTCCTTATCCTAGTCGAATCCTTTACTAGCTCTTTAAGAATTTCAACAGCTTTATCTCCTTCCTTAAGGTTCTTTGATTTATTTTTGGTGTTGATACACTTTGGTGGCATCCAAATTTAGATACTAGTGTACGAAGATTATCAATCAACTGATCAAATTAAAAATGGTAAAAGATTATGATCTTCTAGCTAGTTTTTAGTCAATTCTCTTTGCATGATCATCCCCTTTTGTTATGTTTATTTTTTGTTATTGCGCCATGTATGTGATGCATGAATCCTAATATAAAATAATTCTATTCTTAATTAGCAATGAAGAAAAAAAAATTCAAAGCAAACATTTTATTGATGCCTTGCCTTTGCTTCAATTTTATTCTTTAATTTGGAGTTCAAATATCCAACAAAATTAAGCCAATAAACCTCGCAGCAAACTATTCATTAATTAATACTTGCAGAAAAAAAGCAGATTTTAATTAATGACTTCAAAGCAGTACAAATTTTAATAAATAGACACCTAATTATGAAAAGGAATGGGTCTTCTCTCTGTCCGGTTATTAATTTGGATCACGGGCTCGTTGCTGAACAATTGAATCTTCTCGTGACACACACACACATACTGAATGTATATATAAAAGTTATTTTTTATTTTTTCATCACGTGCAATTATTTTTCCTTTTTTTTTTTATAATGTTTCAATAATAAGTAGAGAAAATGACTTTTTAAGTAAAGAAAGAAAGACTATAAATTTAAATTCCAGGTCTTACAATACATTGTAATTAGTATATATTGTCTATTAAAATAAAAATAATATTTGTAACCAAATAAAAAGAAATATGACGAAATCACTTTCTATTTCAATTTAATTCAACCAATTTCTTTTTCCAAAAAAAAAAAAAAAGCAAAAAGAAATTTCAATCCGATTTCTATCCCATTTTAATTAAATTTTGCCAATCAATTTCAATCTATTGCAAACAAATATTTGAAATATTCTTAATCAATTCAATTTCAATCTAATTTGACCAATTCATTTCAAATTGATTTGCCAAAGGAAGATGATTTGTGCAAATGTATTAAAAATGTAAAACTACTGTTGTTGAATTAGAAAGCAAATATATTCTGGATTTTGATTTATGTGACCTTACAAATATTTTTTCATAATAAAAAGGATAAAAAAAATCTATATACATTTATAGTAAGGCCAAGACTTTTCGAGAGGTTTAAGGAGTCTCTCACATTTAAAAAATTATTCACTTGAATTTTTAATTTACTTTTTCATAAATCTAGCATTTTATTTTTATTTTAATATGAAAATGTTTTTTACATTATAATTGTTTATTGTTATAAATATAAGTAAAATCAAAACAGAAATAGAGAGTAATAAAAAATATATATAATTATTGTCTCCACTTTAATAGCTCACAATTAGCATATTTATAAGCGTAAAAAACTAGTAATAGAATTTGATTAGAAATATAATACTAGTAGACTTAAAATCTAATTAGAATTTAAGGTAGCCATCCAAATAAGAATATCCCATAATAATACATCAATAGCAATAATATATAATCAAGAAATATGTTGTGTTCAGTAACTTTACAACCATTGGGGTATTCAATGGAAAATAATTTATAAACATGCAATTACTTTATCAAAAATTATATTTTCAATCAAATAGTATTCGATTTTCAGGTCGATATAAAATTTAATTTTCAATATTTGTTAAAATATTTCAAACTCTTAAAGAGTTTCAATAACAGTGAAAATCATAAATAAATCATGATAATAAGCAACATTATAATACTTCAAAATCATACACATAAAATTTAATACATATTTGTATTAAAAAAAATTTCAAAAATATCTGTATATGCTTCAAGCATGATAAATTCTTCAGAAATTTTTATGTAATAATTTCATTATCAAATAGGCAAATAATATCAATTATTTACATACTAATATATTAACAGATTGATAAATACTTTAAAATTATTGCATCCATATATATTATAAGAAAATATACATTTTCATAAAAAATGTCAATTAATTGCAATAAATGCCATAAAATAAGTCATGACTTCATTGTACATTGCATGAATGTGCACCCAATTGGCATTATATTTTTAAATATTTGAATTATAGGTCCAAACATGCATATTATAGAATTGAATATAATTAGCATTTGTATTTTTCAATAGATTTAATTTTAAGATTCTCACTATGTTGAAAATATCAACATCAATATTTTTATGCAGAAATATTGTCAACAACTTTAACTTTTTCGGTTCCTTTCAATGACATAATATATTGAGATATCTTATTTAATTTCAAGTACTTAAACCACTTATGGGGTTTTGGAATTAGTTATGTTATATATCTCTTCAAAATTATCTGCCTCTATGATATGACCATATTAATTTATTTGCTTCTAGTTATTCAAAGATTTTATTTTTATTTGGAACCGAATAATTTACCCTATAAGGCAAATTGTCCTACTGGGACATTATTTTGAATTGGAGTATTTGCAGCCAATACACATGAGATTCAATAAATCTTTACACATTAACAAATACATTAGCATCATAATTTGAACTTCAGGTTCATGATATGAGGATCTAACTTACACATAATATATTTATTGTTCTATTTTTCAGCTGCTTACTTTTCTTGATATTAGAAAAACTATTTAATCAAGCAATAGAGGAGTTTAATGATATTTATTGGCATAATGCATGTAAGTATTGCTTCAAGCAATAATATCCCTATATAAAAATAGGAGTACTATTGTTCTCTTAAAAATATCTAGCAATTAATTAGAGGCATAAATATTTTGCTAGACCTTTGAGAGGGCTTATAACAATCATTTACGCACGACATACGATCACCAGCACTATCATGAAAAATGTCCTGATTGCATAATTTGAAAGTTGTGCACTTAATTTGAATAATCTCACAAACTATAGATTGTGAGTTGATAATAAACACACATGTTACCATTTTATCGATGCATCTCTCAAAAATCATAAAACATTTGAGTAGTTAACATGGTGGATAGTAGGCCCACATATATTATCTTTATTCATTCCAGAATGAAGGGAATTCGGTCCCTTTATTAGCTAGCGATACTTTAATAATATTTCTTGAGAACAAGCAACTTATGAGAATTTGTTAAATTGAATTAAAGAAACTTCTAGTTCTCTAATATATATGAATTCTCAATAATTTATGTATTATAAGTGATCCGAGATGGTCAAGCGGTCATGCTAAGTAAACATCAAGTTTCTTAATATTAATATTAATCAGTCAGTAAACTTCGACTTTACTAATATCTATATTTATCAATAAACTTCAATTTTACTGATATTAGTATCAATTAATTAGTAAACTTCAGGTTACTAATATTTATATAACAGTTAGTAAATTTCAGGTTACTGATATTTTTATTTGTTAGTAAAATCAAATAATTTTCAAGAATATTTTTTCGATACAAATATTGTCATAAACATATTTCAATATTCTAATCTAAATCTTAAAGTGATATCTATTTCAGCGAATATATTTTAGAAATCAATAAATTTCTTTGAGAAATATTGAAAAATAATATATTTCATAACAAATTGTATGAGAATAATGGCATTACAGCTCTTTAGGAGCCTTCAAATAATCATATTACTCATAACAAAAAAATTATACAATTCACTATACCATAGCTCAATCTATAATCAATTTCATTGATTCATGAAAATTTAAATTTAAAATTTACAGATTAAATTTACTTACCATCTAATTCTTGAAAATTAAAACATTGATTCATTTGAGCCGGGTTGTAGTAAACCACCGGCTTTCAATTATCAAAATTTATGGTAGAGATTTGATTGTGCTAATAACATGTTTTAAATATAAGTAAAATCAAAGCAGAAATAGAGAGGAATGAGAAATATATATTCTCTGATAATTATTGTATCCACTTTTTAGCTCACAATTAGCATATTTATAGGTATAAAAAACTAGTAATATAATTTAATTAGGAATATAATACTAGTAAACTTAGAGTCTAGAACTTAAGATAGTCATCCAAATAGAATATTCAACAATAATATTCCACAATAATTCTCATATAATTATTATATATTGATAACTGTCCGTGATATAAAATGGAATAATTTCAGGCCATGGATGGATCACAATTCTATTTAATTCTTTTTTTTTTACTAATCCTCACTATGATAGTTTTGTTTAACACTGTTTCCTCTTGGTTTGCACATGCGTTATTATTATATTGACTACATTGCATTAGTTGATATAAAAATCATGTTATATTGTGTAACAACAATGGCTCCAAATAGTTGAATTTGTGATTCAATTAATTGTGGATGGCTTGCCTTTTGCAGTTTACATAAGAGATGAAGAATGAAAAGATGATTGTTTCATTTAGATGAGATTTCTCTTCATGAAATTATGTGTTTTAAGTGTAAATTCTATGCTATAGCTATTAGAGGATAATTTATGGTTTTGATATGATATTATTACAATCCAAAACTTTTATTACCCATTCAACCTTCCTTGATTTACTAATTTAGATGGTGTAGTTTATTGAATTTGACTTGGGGAAACACATAGTTAACACAGTATACAAAAGAAATGGATAGAAAAACATCTTTTGTTGCATATGTTTGAGCAATGTTTAAGTTAATTTGGCTCAAGAGTTTAATTAGCTTTTTTAAAAGCTTTTTTTTCTAATTAAAGGTTTTTTAGATTTGATTTTTTTTTTAATTTTTGGTTATCGTTAACTTTGTTGTAGTTCATGCAATTCTCAAATTTTTTATTTAGTTTCTTTTACGATATATAGATGTATATGTGTATATATATGTCTGTTGTGTGTGTATGTTTGTAGGGATGGGCGTATAATTTTTAGAAATTGAGAATTTTTTCAGTTCGAATACCTCTCCTGATAAACATTTAAAAGCTTGTTTTATCATAGGTGTTTTTGCCCCTTTAGATCATGCCGGGTACTTGGAGCTTCCTTCTTTAATTGGAAGAAAAAAGAAAAATGTTGCTAGAGTAGTTTGCAACCACTTGGAGGAGTATATCTCTAATGTTATAGGTTTCTATCCAACTATTATATCTCATATGCTTGCTGAAACTTTCTCTCTTAGAGAGGGCCTTTCTTGGCTTAAATCTCAAAATTATGATCTTGTGAAAGTGGAGATGAATTGTTAAGATCTTTTTAAAGCTCTTATTTCGGGGTCTTTAAAAATTGGCATATCTTATAAAAAAAATTTAGAAAAATGGGGCTACAGTTAAAATATTTGGATTTTTAGGGTGTCAAAAACCAGCACATGCATGTGCCAATTTGTGTCAAAGTGGAGTCCACTTTGTGTAGGTGATGGAGTGCCAAAAACCGGCACAAGAGGGTGCCGATTTTGTCAAAAATCTGACAGAAATTTGCACTTTCTTATGCCGACATCTGGTTATCACCTCTATAGCTCTGCAATCTCACAAGTGTTACTGTGGGCACCGTTGCACCACAGTAACCAAAACTATCTCTTATGTTTTTTTTTTATTTTTAAGTTCCTATCTCTTGCGTCTCCTTCCTTCCTTTCTTTCATTCATCACTCTCTCATTCCTTGCTTTCTTTTCTTGCTTTCTTTCTTTCTACCCATTTTCAAAATTTATTGTTTTAATTTATATAAAATCTAACTCTAATTAAACGTAATATTATTGTGATATAGTATTTAATTTTGTTAAACAAAATTTGTATTATGATTAATCTTATCTTCATGTTTAATTTGTATGTGGTAATAATTTTGAAGATTATCTAATTTCAACAATAAAAGTAAGACATTACTATTTTTTTATGAAAAATAGCTTGAGTTTAACTTGATTAGCAGTAGCATAAATACAACCAAATTTGGACAATAAAAAAATAATTCGTAGGCAAATAACAAAATTTGTAAATAGTGATTAATCTGAAGAATTGATTTTAACAGATAAATTGCTTGAGTCCAAATTGATGATTTTTTTAAGACTAAACATCACAATTAAATTAAAAAAACTGGTTAAATGACGTATAAAAACATATAAGTAAATATGGTTCATTAGCTTATGTTATCCAAGAAATATAGGCATACACTGTATAGGTATAAAAATTGTTTTTGGATACAAAAATTATATATATACCTATAATTAATCTATAAGTTATGGAGACTTGAAATTTTTTAATAAATTTGATTGCCATAAATATTTTTCAATGCTTAATTTTTAGTTAAATGCAAGTTTTGACATAGATTCTTATCATTTAGGAGCTGCACAAATCAACTTGAGTCCTATTAATGGGAAGTTATTAACAATGTAAGGGAAATATTGATCTGATGCGATATGAAATAATTCAGTAATAATATATATATATATATATATATATATATATATATATATATATATATATATATATATATATATATATATATATATATATATTGTAGATCAATAATGAATTTTTTTTATTTATTTAGTTTGATCTATTTAAATTAAACTAAAAGGTTAAAAGAGAAGTGTTGAGAACAACGAAGAGTAGCATTGATGAGTACTACAGACAAATTAACCCAAGAATTGTACCTTGTATAAGATCATCCGGGTTGATAGGAATTATACGAATTTAAGTGATAAATATCGACTAGAATTTAATTACATCACTCATTGAAAGGTGCAGACCGAAAATGCACACGTTTCATCTCACATATGGTCAAACGACAATAACACTTCAAGATGTAGGGATTTTGACAAGGTTACCAATTGAGGGTTAACCTGTAACCAGAAAAATAAATTTTGATTGGATGACAATCTGTAATAATTTACTTGGAGAAGTTTCTCCTGCCACAAATGTGCGTGGTGGTAAAATTAAAATGACGTGGTTAGATAATGTATTTGGTGATATTCTCGATAATGCAACACTTGAGTTATTACGATAACATGCTCATGCATGGATACTGAGATGTTTTGATGGACTGTTATTTTCTTTGCAGTCATCGAGCATGGTGCTCCTGATGTTCCTACCTCTTTTAGAGGATTTGTAAACCATTGGCCAATATAGTTAGGGGTCAGTTTGTCTAGCCTGGCTTTATAGATAATTATGCAGGGCAACGCATCCTGATGCTAAGGGAGTTGCTGGATGTCTACAACTCTTACAAACGTGGGCGTGGGAGAAATTTCGCTAGTTTAGGCTAGAACATTTTGCAAGCATATGCTTTAAACAGAATAATGTCTTACAGATTCAGGTATCATTAAAAAATGAATATGAATTAATTTTTATATGTAATCTTATTTTTAAAAATGCGATCTAATATTTGAGCATCATGTTTACTTAGGTGGATAGATCCACTGGATAGGAATATCATAGACAGGAGGGATATATGGACATATAGAGAAATATTAGATATGCAGGCACTTGAAGAGGTACTTAGTGAAATTCAATTCATATATATACAAATAATTTTAATATAAATTTAAATTATAAATTATTTATAATAAATAAATTTAAAATTTTCTTTTATTTTGCAATACAGTTTGAGTGGGAGCCTTAGAACAACATAATCCAATTGCTCCCCAATTATTGTAGAAGTCGATAACAAAGTTGAATAGCTATTGTTCCGCTAATTTGTTTCTACATCATTGAGTGGCACCATCCTGATAGAGTCATGCGAAAATTTGGTTTTGATCGGCCAATTCTAGCTCAACCCTTTATACAAGATAATCTGTATACGATAGATCTGCGAGGCCAAATCTGTTAGAATTGTGTCATTGAATTTACAGTGTTCATAAATGAATAGAACATCTGTCATACACATGTTGTGATAGGCCAACGTCCAAGGCAACAATTGCATAATCGATCTGAATACATGCAATGGTATATGCAATGAACTAAACGATGGATAACCCCCAATTGGTGCATCCCATGGAGCAACAATAAGTATTTCACACAAGTTTATTTTGCATAATTATATAAAAAAAAAGATTAATGCTTCAAAATGTGTGTATTGTTTGGGAAATAATACTAAATTTAATTATTTTTTAGGCTGATGGCGTTGAAAGATTGTACCATGAACCAGGCGAATCTTTGAACAATAGCAAGATAATGGAAAACATCCTAACTGCAGTAGGTTATGAGGATCGAACTTCAACTGAGTATCAACGACAACTGTGTCCCAATCCTATTAATGTTGCGCCTATGGAACAACAATTTGTAGACTTTCATACTCGATGACATAGGACTAGAATGATTGAGAAGCAAGCAAATGTGGATCAAATATATTATAATCCAAATGTCATGCAAATTCCACCATCCAAGTTATGGCCTTTTCATGAAACAAAAGTACCTCATGATCAATTCGAGACTCAATTTGGTGATCACAATTTTTTAACTTTTGAATTCGGGGGGACGAGTTATACACTTGTTAAAATCGGTGGGTCAAGCAACTCAAATCCAGGGATACCAATGTTAGATCCGAATGAACAAACACCTACTTCATACACAGTTCCTGTATTTAATACTAAATGTACATCAACACAGGTGTGGTGCGTGCCAAACCCCCTATTAGTATTTAGCTTGTTCTCGAGAATCCTCTTTTAGGACTCAAGGCCAAATGAAGGTTCGTTTAACTTGTGAAGGTTGGTCGTTTCACAATGGATAGGGATTTAACTCAATTCACCAAGCCTCGGGTTCGAGGTACCCTTATTCCATTGTTGGCGATCAACCTACAAGGGCATCTGTTGGGCACCACAAGGTAGCAATAAAACATTAGGAAAACAATTCTAACCTTATGAGGCCAAAACTAGAGATAGGCTCAGAATCTCACTTTTATTTATACCTTTGGTTAATGTTATATAAATAAATTTCGAGATTAATTATTTTATCTCCTTTCTTAAGCCATGTATTATGCTCGAAAAGTAAAGGCACACTCAAGCATGTTGGAAAGCTGTAAAGCATTTTATAATAAAAGTGGCAAAGCATGGCATAAAAAAGCAGTAAAATTATGATATGAAATTAATGATAAATTCATACATAACTCAGGGCATTGATTGAATATCATTTTAGGTGGGAACTTTGGTTCCCACATGCAATTATTATAAAAAAGTGATTTTATTATGTGTATTTTGAGAAAACTAAGATGAATGATCCCATTAACTATAAAATAATCTATGTTAATTTTTATATATAATTGAATAAAATAAACAAATAGATAAAATGCATGATGCTGTTTGGAATTCATGTAGCATGCATTAATATGTGTATGCTAAAACGATTAAATAAATTGAAGACAAAATAAATTAACGAAATTAATAAATTAACAAATATTATAATAATAATAATAACAATAATAATAATAATAATAATAATAATAATAATAATAATAATAATAATAATAGTGAATTTAGCTAATAAACGAACAATTAAACGAATTAAACTAAAACATAAGGAAATCAACATATGCATGTACAAAGGAACAAAAGTTGGCCAAAATCATGCAAAACCATGCAAAAACAAACAAAAGAAGTAACCAAATGCAGAGGAGGGAAAGACGACCAACGCACGTTCCAGCTCTGGAACGACGTGAAGAGTGAGGAAGGCCGAACCATTTTCCAATCCTCAAGCCCCAAAATCATGGTTTTAATGCATGTTTTGTGTCTAAAATTATCAAAAACTCATATTTATGCAAATTAAACTTAAATTAGAAGTAAAACAAAGAAAATCACAAAAACTTGGTTTTAGGGAGCAAAACAGAGCCTTAAGGAAGATGATGAACAATGATTTTAGTTTTGTTAATTTTAGAGATTATAATTCATGAAAACTATCACAAACATCAATTAACCAAAGATAAGATGAGATAAATGATTATTACACAATATTATGCACAAAAACTCAAAATAAAATAAATGAACAGATTATACTAAAAAATAGATGGATCTACAAGTTGAAACATGATTTTTACACTATCTTAGAGGTTTAAACTTTTTATATTACTTTCAGTTTTGTGAGCTCAAGATTAAAAGAATCTTGCACATAAGTCTCTTTCGGTTCTTGGTTTCTTTCTTTTGTTCTTTTGGCTCTCTTGCTATTTGTTCTTTTTCTTTCTCTCTCAACTGGTTTTTCTTTTCTTTTTGGTCTCCAGAGCCTCTTCCCTTTCACTACAAGAAAACTGAGTTTTAACGACCAAAATTTAGCGAAGGGATCAAATTTCGATCATAAAAAGATACAAATAACGAGTGAAATTTAATCCGGTCGTTAAAACTCAAATTTTATTATTATTTAACAAAGGGTTAAATTTCGGTCGTTAAAAACCATAAATCCGGTCGTTATTGGCTTAACACAAAATGGCGCCACTTCAAACCATTTACCTCCAAACATAACCTAAAATCACAAATTATATTTTCCCATCTGCTAATTTCTTCATCTCTCCCTCGCGTCGCCCCCTCCATCGGGTGTCCCCCCCTCGCGAAGCACCAGGCACCAGATCCGGTGTTGCCCCCTACTCTCGTCGCCGGTCGCCCCTACCCTACCATCAAAGATCCGGTCTCGCCACTGTCATTGCCTCACACGCCATCTCACTCGGTCGCTGTCAATTTGCTGCCGTCACCTGTCACAGCTCGCCTCTCGCCGCCGTCGCCGATCACCCTTGTCTTTTGCTCGCCGGTGACTCCTCCCTCTCTCGCACTGGTCAGTGTTCTCCATCTTTCTATCTTAATGTTTGTCAGGTAAAGTGGTAACGAAACCGTTGTTATTGAGAAACAGAGCATCAAATTCTTGTGAAAATAACTGAGGAGGCACTGACTCAGTAAAAAAATCGAACCCAGTGTCCAAGAATTTTAAGCTTTTCATTCCAAGAATAGATGTAGGAAAAGGACCAGAAAAAAGGTTGTCGCTTATGTTAAGCTCGTATAAACAAAGAAGGTGGGGATTTTAGGTGATAAAGAACCAGAAAAGAAGTTAGAATTTGCGTTATAAAGTGCAATATCAGGGAGCTGATCAAGGAAACCATCAAGCGTAGAGGTAGAAAGTTGAAATCCATTGAAATCTATGGAAGCAAAAGCTATTGCAGACTTGTTATCTGGTGGGTAATTGCAGAAAAAGTAGCTACATATATATATATTTGAGCCAATCCAACAAGTTTTAGTGATGCCAAGAGGATTTGATGGTGATGATGGACTTGAAATTTTGGATAATTGGATACGCCAAAAAGAGTGTTTGATCGACAAACTGCAAAATTTTTGTTTTGAGAGATAGAGATGGAATTGTTGGTAGAGAAACTTATAATTTTGGACAGTCCAGTAAAATAGGTAATTTATAATTTCTTGGATTTTGATTGTTGCAGCTTTTGCTTAGTATTTCTCTGCTGTTGCCAATTGCTATGTTATTGAAAATGAGAGAAATGAAGAGTGAGTAAACAGTAGATTTGCATAGGTAAATGATTTTATGGCAGTATTTTATAATTGCATTATTATTAGTTTGATATATTCAATTTCCTGTTTTCCATATGGTTTTAAATGAAACCTTGCACAATTGCATTATTATTGGTCTGGTTTGCTGGTGTGATGATAAAAATTTGAAGAAGATTTTTAAAGATATGGACAATATTGATTTTCTATACTTCAGGAATCATGTTATATTTGAATTCCCTGGGATCAAACTTTTGTGCCCAGATTCACTATCTCCCTATCTATTGGCAAGCTTTTCACATGCAGAAAATAGTTTTTTGTGCCTGGTTGTGATGCTGTGTGTTCCATATGATCTATGTTCAATCTTCACTTCCTTTTAACATAAGCATAAGAAGAGCATATGTGTGTGTATATATGAATACATATATATTTTTGCATTCTTCAAGCATAAGGCTATCCTTTGTTAAAATGGAGCTGCTGTGTTAAATCAGCCCTGAGTTTTAAGCCTCATGATTTTCTTTCAGGCAGTGGAAAATTCAACATCAGCAACTTTCTTACGTGATGTTGGTACTGAATTAATTCAAAAGTACTTGGGAGATGGCCCTAAATTAGTGAGAGAGCTTTTCAGAGTTGTTGATGATGCAATTGGTACAAAGAGGTGAGTGATTCAACAATAACGGCTTATAAAATTCTACTGAATGAAAACTCATTAATTAGGGGTTTATTTTTTCTAAACTTTTCCAATTGAAAATAAAAAACTCAGGGGCTTAAGAAAGAAGTAAAAAAAATGGAAAATAGCAGCTCGGAGCAGACAGTGCAAGATGGGAAGCTCCATCGACAACTCAATGGACTCATCGTTGCTCATCTTCGCGACAATAATCTCAGCCAGGCAATCCTTTCTACTCACTTATCTTCAATACATGCCCAAGTTCTCATTTTTTTTTTGTTTCAGATTTTTGGCTTCTCCTTCATTCAATGTCATTGGAGCAGTTGGTTATATGGAATCTTTGTGTTTTATTTTTTCAATATTATTCTGAATTTTAACCAAAGTTGCTTGCTTTTTCTTCCCCAAGGATCTGGTTTCAGTGCATTTGATTAATTAAAGGGAAGATTAGGGTCAATATTTGTCCAATTCCATATACAATCACTATAAAATTTGTGGTTGATTGGGTATGTAATGAAATTTGTCTTCTTGTGGGCTGCAAGTGCTGTTGCATCAGCCACAATGACACCATTGAATGTTGAGGCCCCTCCTAATAAGCTTCTTGAGCTTGTTACTAAGGTTCTCCTTTACTTTTATTTTTTCCTTTTCTCATTGTTTCTAATTGTGATTTAGCGTTATTTATTTAGCTGTTAGATAAAAAAAATGCTAACAATACAAAAAGGTTTCTGGGTACTACGATGACAACAGGGTCTTGCAGCAGAAAATGATGAGATTTCAAGAGGGGTTACTTTCGGTGCCATATATGATTTGGGCACATTGATCCCTACAGCATACGGTTCAATGCCAGCTCCTCACACTGCTTCAATTGATTTCAAGTAATTTACATTTTAGCTATTTGACATGTATTTTTATAAATATGCAGAGTCAACTTGGGGAGTTAAGATATCAACTTGATCAATAGCATTTTGTAAGGAATGTTCTATAGAGTGCACAGAAGACAGTTACTTAAGATGCTACATAGCTGAATCAGCTCATGGGTTCTGCAATTCACCTTGTAAATTTCATCAGATATTCTGCTTTAGCAGATTGAATGCTTCCATTCAGTGTGTTTGCTTGTGTTCCATTTTCCACAAATAGTGCAGTATTTTATTGATAAATGAAGTGTTAATGGGATGCTATTTTATTTTGTGGTACTTAGTTTGCTCCTACCTGTAGCACCTCTTTTCCTTTGGTATCACACCCGGCACAGTGCACATGCACATGGTATTTGCCACAGTTCTTATTATTATTATTATTATTATTGAGAAGATTATTATTATTATTATTATTATTTTTGAGAAGATTATTATTATTATTATTATTATTATTATTATTATTATTATTATTATTATTATTATTATTATTATTATTATTATTGCATCTTTTAACATATTTATTATCACTTGTCAACTTTATGGTCACTATGACACCTAGGAGGTCATTATTTGCCCATACTTTTTATTACTTATATTTTTATCTGATATTTTTGTTTGTGCTTGTGAATATTAATTTTAGTTTTTGTTATACGTTTTGCAGGTCTACAAAATTTTGGACAGCGAAGTTAGGAGGTTTATTTTTCATATTTTTCTCAAAAATCTTTTGAATAGAAATTAGTATAAAGAGGAGTTATTTTCTTGAACTTACATGTCATTGATAATTTTTATTTTGTTTGGAGTTGTGACAAATAGAATGCTATTTAATTTGTAAATTTGACTATACTTTGTAATTTTTCTTTTTTAATATATGAAAAGAGTTTATTGTATTTTTGTATAAAATATATGTGAATGATATGTACCTACATGTAATATTATAAAATAGTTTATATTTTAAAATACCTTTCTGGTATTCATGTCTGGTGTATTATGATAAATTAGAGGGTATAGTATATTGGTGATTGTTAGCTGTGAACACTTTTAGCGAAAGAAAAATCCAATCGCTAAAATAAATCTTTAACGACCGAAATTCTTTTCGTTGAAAGTGCACATAATCAGCGAAAGAAAAATCCGGTCGCTAAAAGGAATATTTAACGACTGGAATTCCCTTCGTTGAAAGTACACACAATCAGCGAAGGAAAAATTCGGTCGCTAAAAGGTATTTTCAAGGACCGAAATTCCCTTCGTTGAAAGTAAATACAATTAACGAAGGGAAAATCCGGTCGTTAAAAATCAGTATTCAATGACCGAAAATATTCCGGTCGTGAAAGGCATTAACGAGCGGTTTCAAAATCCGGTTGTCTATACCTTTAACGAAGGGGCTTTTACCGACCGAATTTTTCGGTCGTTATAGGTTTTTAACGACGAATTTTAACTTTTAACGACCGGATTTTTCTTCGTTAAAGGGTATTTTTCTTGTAGTGTTTCCAAGTGAGTCCCCTTTTTATCCCCAAAATCATTATGAGCATTACATGCCACAGATAAGAGTTTTAAAATTTAAAAAAGCAAGAAAAATATCAAAACCAATTTTATTCCCTTCTTTTTAGTATAGAAAAAATCGGGAAATGAGGAAATAAAACCCAGTCACTCCCGTAACTTATTGAGCTACTGGAGTGGCTGAAAACAAGTAAGAAAACTAGCCAAAATTCCCTTCTCAGGGGTGAGTCACAGTCTTGACCGTGATTCTGTAACATCCCTTACCTATACGTAAGGGAGCTCACCGCTATGGAGGAGTGAGTGCCCACATAGATAAGGTTGTCACCAATAGAACAAAGCATACATACATGACATAAAATAGAAAACATAAAATTTAATAAATAACCATGCATTCAAAGGAAAGCACAATAGAGCCAAAACAAAACTTAATAAATCTCATACATTGATATGCCAAAATATTTACATTACAAAACAGTTTTACAATATCCATTTACATAAATACAAATTTGGGAGCTACATAATACAAAAATAGTTACAAACCCAAAAGCTTTACATCAGAATAAACAAAACTACAAAAAGTAAGCCTTTAAAAAAGCCCTTCTATTGTGTTGGCCAACGCTGCTGCGGATCGAATATGTCCCAAAAACTTCCATCTCTTCCACACCTGTATGAATGATACACCCGTACTAAGCGATAACGCTTAGTGGGGAAAACAAATGATGAACGACCACTCACAGTGTCCGTTAAGGCAATGTACATACATACGGCACACACATATCTATAGAAGCATAACAGGCTTACAACATAACTTCATAACATATAGCCATTCATATAGCATCATAATCACAATTCACATTATTTCATATTGAGATTAAATTCAAAGATATGCCTGCAATGTCAGAGTAGCGGATAACGAGTGAACACATTAGTACCCGTGGGTACAAACAAAAGCAACTTTCATCATTTTATTCAAAAATATTTTCACACTGGGGGATCTTAAACAAGATCCAAATCATAAGGATCGCGAGGACCTAAACGGTGACCTGATCATGGTCCAAAACACATTAGTGCTGCAGCTAATAGAACTTCATAGGCATGCCATCTATCCACTTACTTGACTCTTGCAGGCTAAACATTAATAATAGTCTCAAACTCATCACATAAGAAAATTAACATATCTTAGGAAAATCACTACAATTTAACATCATTTGATACGCGATATTCCAATAATTATAAATTAATAGCAATGCTTAGTTCAAAAGAGACAAATAAAACATAATTCAAGAGTCCCAATTTTCAAAACAGAAATTATTTACACGGTGGTATGGTAAACCCTTACTGCCGTGTAAGACATTCCACACGGAGGTCAAGAAAATCTGACTGCCGTGTGGCCTGTCGAGCCAAAAATCCTTAGAAAACAGAATGCATTTACATTGTGGTATGGAAATTCTGACAGCCGTGTAAAAATGCACAACAATAATTAATGCAAATAGAATGCCTTTATACTGCAGTAAAGAAACTCCTAACCACCGTGTAACATATCACACGGTGGTTAGGAAAATCCTAACCGCCGTGTGACCCCACAAACAAGCAAAAACACATGCACAGAATGCGATCACACGGTAGTATGGAATTTCTTATCACCGTGTAGATCAACAAAAACCCAGAATTTACGTTATTCATAGCTAGCTACTTCCTAATTCCTATCCTCAAATCAAACCACTATTACCACACACAACTCATGCCACCAAAACTCAACTCAATAACTCAACCCACAATATAAGCATCTCAAACATATCAATTCATTAACCTAGTCATTATCATACAAAAATCACAAATTGAAACAAGCACAAATTACTAAACCATAACCCCTATGCTCCACAAAGATCAATTAGCTTCACTACCACTTATTTTCTCCTTCCCCTTGGGATCTCTAGCAGGTATTTCTGATCAACCATACCAAAACACACAAATGGCTCAAAACTCTAAACACAGCCAAAAAGGGGAAAACGGGGAGAAGAAAAGAAAAACGATAAGAGAGCAAAACACTTACTTAAGTACTTAAGTAGCTCTTAAATTGCCAAAAACCAACCAAAGAACAACTTGAGAGGATGATCTAGGGCAAAGAAGAAGGAGAAGAAGAAGAAAAGAACAGAGCTGAAACGTGAGAGGAGGGCAGAAATCTGCTCCCTCACGTTTCTCTCTCTTGGCTTTTAAAGCCAAGACTTTCTTCTCTTTCTCTCTCTTCCACTTGTCACTAAATAAATGGTGGATTTTGGGCAATTTACTCTCATAGTCCTTCTATTCTTCTCAACAATATAAAATAAGCCACATACTTAAAACTATCATGCAATAATACCCTCTAAACTTTCTAAAATACACACATGCAAATACAATAAAACACCACAACCACATAAAGATCACACATACATACACAAGCTCAAAACTACTAGGATAAAAATCGGGGTGTTACAGACTCGGACTGAGTTAGGATCAAAACCATGACTTAGGAAGGTTGTGCCACTGCTTGATTGCGGCTCAACCCAATTTTTTCTTTTTTGGTCCAGGGAGGATTTTTAAATTTCAAAAATTTTGAAATAATTTGTATAAAATCTTTTAAAAACCCCTAAACCAAAGAGAGCCATAGTGCTTTTGTTCTCTTATCTATTTTTGAGCAAACATTATCCTTATTGAGTAACCCTGACCAAAGTCGCCTCAACACCCAGTGTCTACAGTTGTCCCCAACTTCAGGTAAGCTAGTACACTAGTGTCTAGGTAAGCCAAAGTTCAAAATAAAGGGTTAGAGACACATACCTGAGGTGGTTGTCTCCTTATTGGTGTGAATTGCAGATGGAGTGATCCGTGCCAGTTTGTCGGCATGAATCACTTCTTTAGGTGATGATCTCCTCATTAATGGTGATTGCTAATGGGGTGACCCGTGCCAACTTATTGGCATGAATTGTATCCTGCAATCTTCATTCATCGAGGTGTCGATCTCTTTGTTGATGGTGGTTGAATTGGTGGTGAAGCGATCCGTGCTAGCTTATTGGTGTGAACTGCTTCCCTAAGTGATTATCCCCTCATTGGTGATAGATTTCATCTTGACCTAATGCTCAATAAGAGACTTTTGAGATTTTGAAAATTTATGCTCAATGAGAGACTTTTGAAATTTTACAAAATTTATGCTTAATGAGGTACTTTTGAAATTTTGAAAATTTTATGCTCGCTGAGAGGCTTTGAGTTTTTTTATGCTTACTCGTAAGTGGATGAATTTTAAAATTTACTTGCCTGTAGCCAGATGGATTTTAAAATTTGCTTGCCTGTAGGTGGATCGATTTAAAATTTTCTTGCCCATAGGCGGATGGATTTTAAATTTTTCTTGCCTATAAGCCAATGGATTTTAAAATTTTCTATGTCTCTTAAGAGGATTTAGGTTCTGAGTTTTTTTTTTTTTTTAAGATTTTACCCTTTTAAACCATTGGTGTGTTTTAAGTTCAAGTATTTCATTTGTTGGGATATTTTAACTGTAACACCCTTATCGTTTATGGACATTACATACATTACGTTGCTTTAACAATTAACATGATTGTCTAGTTACTGTCTAATCGATACTTATGGCAAATGTAGTACAAAAAAAATTTCTTCCTTTCCTTTCAACTTATTCTTTCATCTATCCCTGTAAACTGTTAGGTTACTAACAAATTACATTCAAACCAGTTCCATCATTGCATTTTATCATATCAAGTCATTTAATCATACTCTATAAAATTCAATATATTCATAATATACAATACATAATCCATTCTCAAATGATACATATACATGCCACTACCACTATCCATTGGATCAAAATTTGGCAGCATAACGATTATAACATTAACTACCCAAAACCTGCAATTTAAGAACAACAACACAGCCTAATTCAAGGGCATAACATTTATAACTCAATATTCATTCAAAATCCTTACTCATTCCAATCCAATTCATGTAAACCAATCTAACAATAACATTCCTTGTTACATTTAACTATTCCAATAGCACAATGTATTTACATACACTCTAATAACAATAAACATAATGTTCTTATCTTCACTCTACCAATCCGGTTTGATCTCAAAGCTGGTAGTATGTCTCTTCCACCGATGCTTTACTCGATACCTACACACAGTCAAATAACTACATGCTGAGCATTAAATATACTTAGTGGTAATTACGAATCTAACAGTTTCCAATTCTAATTTATGCACATACACATGCACAGTTTACAATATACTTAACTAACTGCTTAACTTCATTTTAATCACTCACTCAAAGTCATTTTACACTCTAATTCTTTCTTTGACCTTATTATTGAAATTTTTACAATTCGATCTCTAACTTATTCAAAGCTTACCAAATAGTCTTCCATTCTACTAATTCACCATTTTACTATTCAATTCCATTCTATCACAAACATTTCACTTGTTTACTTAATGGCATACAATTTACTATTTAGTCCTCGAACTTTCATTTTAATCCTCGAACTTTCATTTTAATCCTTATTGGCTTATCACATTATATATTTAATCGCATGTTCTTATATTTTACCATTTTCACAATAATGGTATTCTTTTATCACTTCTCTATATTTTTGACATGCCAATTATAGTTTGGTCCTCCATTTAACACTTTCATATTCACTTTGCATATTGTTTCATGTTAAGCCTCTACATTGCAATTAATCATTCTTTTTGTTACTTTTATTCATTGAATCTATTATCACTTCACTTTTTCTTTTATTCTATTAATTACCCTCACCATGGTAAAATTTCACTTTAGTTCGTGATCTTTCAATTAGTTATAAAATTGCCACTAGTTTACCTTTTCCCACTCAAAATCCATCATTTACTTTTTATTATTCATCTAAACCATTATTTGACTTACAAATTACATATTAGTCCTTAAATTGTCATTCTCATGACAAATTATATTTTAGTCCCTAGGCTTTGCATTCTTTACAAAATTGTCATTTTAAATTTCACTTTTCTCTTATATATCACTTATTAATGTACCTTTACACATAATTACTCTTTTGCCTCTAAACTTTTATCAAATTACAATATTGCCTTTCATTTAATGTTTAATTTCTATTTTGTCATTAATTAACTATATTTTCACGTTTATTCACTTTTTAGCTCACAATTTGTCAATTAGTCTCACAACTAATTATGTTCACGATAAACTATGTTTTAGTCCCTAAACTTTCATTTTCTTTTAAGTTATTTTTCATTTAAATTTCCATCTTCACTATACTTTTCACAATTCAAGTCATTTTTATCATTATTACCCATTTAACATATTAATTGGGTCAATCACCATTTTGATCCTAAACTTTTTATTTCTTTCATTTAAGTCCTTTTTCATATACATTTTTATTTTCATTTTTCTTTTCACGTTTTCATGTTACTTTTACAATTATGCCCCTAGTACAATCCCAGCAAAAAATTTGCAAATTGGATATACGGGGACATGGACCACACAAGTCCACTACATTGCACTGGGAAATGATCCCGAGGGACCACTCTAACACTATCACTGAACACTAAACGTAAGACATATCTATGCACTATGGGGGACCATCGCGAATCTGCCATAGTAAAATAAGTCGTTATGACTAGCACCGCGGTATGGTGTCCCTATAGCTAGCCAAACATATCCTGAACTAGATTAGACCGCCAGACACTACTAAGGGCAATACTTTTTCATATAACTTTCAAATCCACTTTTCTTACTTGTAACACTTTCATTACATTTACATTTCATTTTCATTCTAGTCAATTCATTGTTGTTTCAATACCCTAATCGATCACTATTCGAATCAATTAGGCACAATTCTCATCATATACTTAGTATAAGTAAGTATACTCAATTCTCGTAAGTGACCAAAATTTCATTTCAAAGCCACTCTCAGTCTTTTCTTATCACTCCAATTTCAATTCACTAGTTAGTCATTAATTTTAACATTTATACACATTTCATGAACTATTTCATTATAGTTCATCATTTTTTTCACTTTAAGCATATTATACATTATATTCAAAGTTATTCATATATATTCCATAAATTCCAAATAAATTTATGGATACTTGTTTCATGTTTAAATTCATTTTTGGCCATTGACTTTCGATTATGCACAAATTACACCTTAGTACACACTAAAGTACCATTCGGCCAAGGTAGACATTTCAACTTACAATTTCTTTTAATTTCATTTCAGCATTCAAATTGTCATTTTAAAGGTTCTTAATCACTTCCCTAAGCTTATACTCACTTAAGCTTACATTTAACATAAATTTTACTTAAGTCAATCATTCTATTTTAATGTATTTCTTTTCATTTAACTTTCTTTTTCACTTCTAAGTCATTCCTTTATCAAATTTCTATCTCATATAACATGTATACAACTTAATACACCTAATTCCATTTCTTAAGCCATTATCATTTTCTCTAACATTTTATTTATCATCCAATTATCACTCATTCCACTAGATTAAGCCTCAATTCACGTGTATCCCCTTTAAATACACTTAATCACAAGGTATACTATCAATATACCTAAGTACACTATTATGTCAAATTATGACCAAACCTTGCACTTAGTTTTCTTTCACTTTAATCAGTCTAATTAACATATTTACCCTCCTTAAACTTATCTATCACCTCAATTTCACTTATTCATGCATTTTACACACATTTACTATATAAACATAATGTAAAACCCAATTTTTCAAATGAGCATTCTTGGATTTTGTAATCACAAACCTAATATCCATGCTCTAGCTTTCATAAGCTCCTTAATCCTTATCCTTATCCTTTGAAAAGCCATTTCAATTTGATTTCCTCTCTATGGCCGAATAGACAAAGAAATACAACACCCATCAATTTCCTTCTTTTATCACATATAACCTTATAAACACACTTAATACACCTTAATCTACTCACAGAAACCATTAGATCAAATTAAAACACTTAAATTTCCTTTCCTCCATTTGAAGACATAACCTAAAATCCTTATTTTATCTTACTTTTAATCCATTAAATGGATACTACAGGTTGTTATAGTCTTATAGAGGGGTTAAATTAACTTTAGAATGCTTGAATTTAGAGAGAATTAGAGCAAGAATTGAAAACATTGAGAGAAAGGAGAGGGAAAGAGAATTTGGCCAACAAGAGGAAGAGAGGAGCTGAAGAGATAAGCACTACTCACCAAGAAATCTGCCATTTAATTGCTTTTATAGTGGGCCAAAATTGGTTCAACCTTGGTCCAACGAATGGTCCAACCTATCAAACCTAATAAGCCATTCTAAGCCCATTTAATAATTTTCTATGGTTTTTTCATTTTGCAATTCCAATTTATCCCAAATTTGATTTCATAATTAATATCATGTGAAAACTAGGTTGTAGAAAAAATTTCACGTTAATCAGAGTCCATTTTTGGTCCGGCTCAATTAAATCGGTCAAATCAGCAAATTTTTGATATCCTCAAAAAAATTTCTTTTTATTACCAAAAATTCTTACATATTATTTAGAGTCTATCTGAAAATTTTCATTAATTTTGGAAATCATTTTCTATTTTTAAAGCCTCGATCAAACCTCCGGTCAACACAAATACTATTTAAACCGAAATCATAACTTTTTCCTTACTTTCCAAGATTAATTCCTTATAAAACTAACTCCATAATTCTCAACATATATTCAATAGACTCCAAGAATATTTTTGAGTCAATCGGACACCATTTCTCAGTCCGATAATTATTTATCTGTCCAATACTCCAATTTTTCAATGTCATCAAAATTTAATTTTTCATTACCATGTGATTCTATTTATCAATATGAGTATTTTTATATTTTCAGATCATTTTTTTGAGGTCCGTAGCTCAAGATATGGTCTAGTCAATTTCGGATCAAAATTGGGTCAAATCGGACTGAAAATACCTTCAGACACCCATTTGAAGCCACAGACGGCCTAGCCATCCCTCATGACCAATGTCATGGCCATCTGTCACCCCGCAGAAGCCTATATGTCAAGGACAGACGTCCTAAATCCTCCTTTTCCACTATTTTGCACTTTTCGGATCCCATTTGACCTTCGTTTGATCCCAAATTTCATATTCGTGCTCCCGTTAACATGCTATATCAAATGGTCTAATAAAATATATTTTGACTTTGAGAAGTACTATTCACCTCGGCATCACTATTCACTATCAAAAAATATACTATTCACGACTGATCTGGCCGTTATATTAACTCTTTAATTTTTCCTTCGACGAGCTTCTTAAGAGAACTTATGGCCGCTTTTGTTGAACAAATTTGGATTTTTCATTTTGATGACCCATTGAAAAGGCTTAGAAATTTTACAGATTTATGCTCACTGAGGGACTTGAGAATTTTGAAGATTTATACTCACTAAGAGGTTTTGATGCTTACAAAGATACTTCAACACTCACAAAGAGGCTTCGACACTCACAGAGAGGCTTCGATGCTCACAGAGAAGCTTTGACGCTCAAGATAGGCTTTGATTGTCGGCAAGGGTTTTGTTTTTTACTTGTTTAAGTTTGCCGTTTGTATTTTTGCTTTTGGGATTCTTTTTTTAACATTTGGTATGTTTTTAGATTTGCAAATTTTTTGGATTTTCATATTATGAATGTGTGTCAATTTTGTGATTTTTTACAGCTTAAGTGTCCTTTGAATTTGTATATTTTAAATATTTTATATGTTAAATTTTTAGATTTTGAGTGCATTTTGAATGTATTTTAAATTTGTACAATTTGAGTGTATGTTAGTTTTTCAAAGTGTTTTGCGGCCTTGAAATTTTTGTTTTATTTTGTTTTTGTTTTTGAAATTTTGAGTTTTTGAAATTTTTATTATTATTTACATAAAAAAATGTTACCTGTTTGCACCTAGCATGGTGTATACGGATAGACTCATTCTTTTAGAGCATCCTCTCTTCTACAAGGATTCATATGATTTCTACTTTATGGGGATTTTATCTTGATCTGATTGTCCAGTGTAGGTGAACACCAATGTTACGTTGAAATCATTCCTTGGCCCACTTTTGTGCATGAGGTTTATTCAGAATTTTTCTGCAAGTTTATGTGTACAACAATATATATAAGAGGTTATATAAGTGTAAGAAATTATGTGGGTGAAATGTGCACACATAAAGGGTTATGTACGTGACATGGTGCAAATGATTGCGTGCGTGGAATGTAAGCATAAGAATTATATGTAGAAGAATATATGCATAGGACATGGGTGTAAAACATATGCAAGGGAATTATGTGTGGGTGGCACATTACACCAAATCACGTACAAAGAATTATCTGTGAATTATTTGTGGCATCGTGTATAAATAGTATGTGCAAAGATTTATCACGCCAAAAGAATTATCGGTGTGTGACACATGCAAAGAGTGTGCATACGAGATATGTGCATAATATGTGTGAAGAGTGTGCATGCGAGATATGTGAGGAAACACGCGAAGAATGTGCATGTGAGATATGTGTAAAGAATTCATATGGGATATGTGCAAAATATGTGCAAAGAATGTGCGTGTGAGATATGTGCAAAAAAGGTGCACGAGAAAGACATGCAAAAAGTGTGCATATAGAAACAAAGTTTGCAAAGCTATATGTGCGAAAGTATCTATAGTATGGTGAAAGATGCTTACTAAAGAATTTTTATACAAGGATGTATGTTGACAATTATGTGTGCGCAAAACTATTTGTAAAATATTTACTACACCCATGTGTGAAAACATTTGCAGAAAGTATATGCAAAGAATTTCATGTGGTGTGTGTGCAAGGAATCATACATATGGGATGCACATAAAAAGCTATATATGTAAAAAATATGTGTACATGGTATTTGTAGGAAAGGTAAATACATGAGTGTTTGCAAAGAACATTTGCAAAAGAAAACTGTATGTGCAAAAATATTCGCAAGAATTCTATGTATAAAAAGTTTGGGAAAATTATACATGTAAGAATGTTTGTAAAAAATATTGTGTCAAAAGAATTCATGCAAAAATAGGGTAGACCATGTCCTAGGTGATCATGAGATCTAGTTACGAGTGCGACTTGGTCACTGTCCCATTCATTTCCCCTTCATAACTCCATTTTCAAGTGGATCGCAGGCAAGCTCTCTTCTGGTGCTTTCTCCTCTTAGTTTTTTCTACTTTGCCTTCTTTCTGGGCCCTCTTATTGCTTTCAGGGGAAATAGTTCATCCCTGTCATGCTCTGGCTAAAGATAATCTAGTCCTCCACAGATTACTCATATTATCTGATGTCCCCAAGAACCTAGAAGAATGTCGTCTGGGCTTGGGAATTTTAACCCATCATTTCTTCAGGGAAGTCCGACTTGTGTACTTTTTTTAACAGCCACAGGGTGGTAGGGTCCATATCTTCATTTTATTTGTCGAGAGTTATGCTCCCTAGTCATTGAAAATGCACCTTTTGCACCCAAGACTCTACTTTGCATCTTGAATTGCGTATTGTATGCCTGAAGAGTTTATCCGGACATTTTCTTTACTAATAACCCCTTATCGGTCTAGGTATCAGTAGTCATTTATTAAAGGTAAGGCGTCCCTTATGGATTTTCACACTAGCTTTTCTTAGAGGAAAATGCGTCCCATTAGGGATTTTCACATAATTTGTGCCTAGCTTTTACCTGGAATGGACCCAACCCATTCCAATGGCTTTTTATTTATTTTATTTTTATAGGACAGACTGCATGTTTCTAGGATTTCACTTTACCCCTTGGCCTAATTTTTGTTTAAAGAGCCAATTACAGTTTTCATCTCTAACGGCTTTTTTCTTTCTTTTCTTTTTCCAATAACACTTCAAAAGTTTTTCTACTTCATCCGATTTAAGTGGTACAACCTCATTTCTACCAACCCGTGCTAGATTCCATTTGCAACATTCATCAAGAATAATCTTCTGGATACTTAGAGGCGGTTCTACACCCTAATGCACTTCTGGTAATCGGAACATCTTGGTGGAAATATCATAATGAGGACAACAATAGAAGGAGTATTTATCCCATGAAGTTTTGTCATTGCTGCCTTGAAATGTAACTTACTCCAGCATGTGTCCTTATATATGCCATGGGTTTCTCTTGCCTATTTAATCGTATATTCATGCACAGCTTATGCATACGTTCTTATTTATATGCACCATATAGCAGCAGCAGTAATCATAACTAGACATGTAAGGCAAAAACATAGGTTCCATTCAATCTCAAGGAGTAAAACCTTGTGTGCATCTGACTCCTATTATCAATCATCCCTCTCGAGTTTTTTCGATTGCATAGTTTCTCTCATTCCCTAATTTTTGCCTAGGGTGCCCTTTTTCGATTTTTACCCTAGCGGGGCTCCATATTTTCTTCCTTTTTTTTTCCTTTGCCTTAGTCTATCGGCATCACTTGATTCTTTGGAGTTTGTTTCCAACGTTTCACAACAAGCACAGACCCACTGAAGTTCAGTTTCATTTGGTTGCGCCGTGCTTGTTCTAAACATTGGAAGAAAAAACTTTGCTTGCTGTTTGTTGCTTTATTTATATTGGCCATTACTTCAACAAATTGAAGCAGCGTGCCTTCACAATGCCCTTATCGATCCTCGGTGTGTCATCCCAGCTCCAGCCAAAGACTTTTGCTTTTCTTTCTTTTTTTTTTCTTTTTTATATTTCATTTTTTTCATTTTTTTTTTAATTTTCTCAAATTTAACTCACTTCAAGAGTCATGACGAATGCAATCAAGGCATTTTTTCCTTAAGATTGAATATAGCAATGCTTATTATGGGTTATGATTATGGCCATGCATGATGCAATAAAATAAGACTTTGTATACATAAGGAAAGCCCATATTATTAACATAATTAGAGAAACATATACCTTACAAATATTAGGGACATATGTAACATCATCAAAAAGTGACTTCATTCCTGCTTCCTTCTATTGTAGGTACACATTGTTGATAGTCTTCTAACACCTCAGGTTTCCCTTTCTCTAGACGGTGCTCCCAAGATTGGTGATGACATTTATATCCCGCAAGTTTCTAACTGCTTCTTTTTGGAACTGAGCAAGTCATGGCTAAATATTTGCATTCCATATGAATCTGAGGACACATACCATTCTGGTAAACCTAAGTCAGTCACAAAACTAGTAGCAGCATGGCATTGTGGTAGCTTTATCTCTTTCCTTTCTTCCCAGGGTCTGAAACTTGCATGGGATCGATCAAGTCTTGAATACAGTCCCTTAAATCTCGACTATAATCAGTCTCATGTCCTGTATGATTATGGTAAACACAGAACCAATTGACCCTATGTTCCAGCTTCCCTAGGTTCTTAGCTGGCATCGGTGGCAAAGGTTGTAATTTCCCTTCATTTATGAAATGGGCAAGATACCGAGATAATGGCTTATCCAGTTCTGAATAATATCGTTAGGTTGTCCCTACACCTAAGACTCTCATAGTTCTACCACCATTGGACCTATCATTATCGATAAGATCCTATATCTAATCCCTTAATATTCGGCAATCGTCCGTCAAGTGGCCAGTATACTAGTGAAAAGCACAAAATTGATATGACCTATGATAACCTAGCAAGCCTTGATTTCTAGCTGGTTTATGCTGTAAAGGTTGTAGTTTCCCTTCTTTAACCAATCGTTCAAGAACCTAACACAGAGGCTTCCTCAGATTGGAAGAATGCCTTTGGGCTATATCAGCAGCTGATGTCTCCCCTATCTTGTGGAACCAGCTATGATCTTCTTCCTAAGATTATTAACCCTTTTACCCAAATTTCAAGAGTTGAGAGTAGCTTTGGTGGCTACGAGCTTGGCTTTCCTTGACATAATTTATTTTTTGAGATCACCTAACCTCTTTTTAGACTTGAAAAATTAGAAACACTTGTTGACTCAATTGGCAAAACAAGTAGCACCTTGTCTCTGGGTTTAGAAGCAGATAAAGGTACTGTGACCTCTGCTATAGAAGCCTCCCCGACCGTGGCCAGTTCAACCTGGTCAATAGCAGGTACTACAAGTGCACTCCAAGAGGAAACCTTTCACTAATCATGTTCGTTATTCTTATTTCAAAATCCTCAAATCTCTTATCTAGGTTATGGGAGTTAGAAGTACTAGCAGGCTATGTTGGATTAGACATCTTTCCCCTTTCTATTAGCTCTAGCAGCTGTTCTAAAATTTTATCTATGGTGTCCCCTAGACTTGAACCCAAACCTGGCTTTAAACCCTACTCTAACATACTAGATTCTGATAAAATGGTTGTCGGGATCCTAAAGCCACCTAGGTAAAAGGTCTACGATGGCTAAAAAATTAAGGAGTTAGAATGATGCATGTAAAAAAGTTTATGCCCAAAATGAAATGCACGTGTAAAGAATTACAAGCACAGAAGGGAATGCACACATAAAAAAGTATGTAGACAAAATAATATATGCACCTTCTATTGTACAATGAAACTTATACACACAGAATGTACATGTTTTATTATTTATTGCATGGTAATAATTATACACAAAAATGAAATATACATGTTTTATTTATTATTTTTTTCAAAATTAATTAATTTTTTTATGCATGAAAAATGTGTGGGTAGCATGAACAAACACATGCAAAAGAAAAGAAATTCCTCCCACCTTATCACTCCCACAAAGGAAGTTATGCAGTCTTTTTCCTGGGCGAGCTTAGTCCATAGCTTTACGGGGAACCTAATGGACGCATATGTTGCTTGATGGAAATTCGATAGCATAACCTCTCTTCATTGAAAGCACATACAGATGGACCTTTGGCCATTGCATATTTAAATAATCCAAGTAAGTTGAAATGTTCTCACAGGGGCATTGTAACACCCCCTACCCATACGTAGGCGATCCCATCCGAATCGGAGTGAGATGCCGTATGAGTCAGGGTGTCACCACACAGATACAATGCAAAGCATACACAAATAGAGGGTAATTAAAAACTTAACTTGCGGGCAAAAGCTGGTCATGCATTAACTCACCCACACGCAGGCACTAAACGGAAGTATATACACATGCACACACACATACACTCTTTCAACCAGCGGAAGCATAAGCCAAGTAATAAAACTGAGGAATAACTTAATACATAAGCATTTTAATGTTATATCATCTAAAATATTACATCAAAATATTTGCATAATAATTACATATACAAAAGGCTATATAAATACATAATCCAAAATACATAAGCTGAATAAAATACAAAACTCCTAACTCCTATGTGGTCGACCTTGCAGATGCTCAACTCGAACAGAACCAAACTTGCCACCTGCACGAGAAAATAACACGTGCTAAGCGATAAACGCTAAGTGGGGAGAACACACAAGCAATATGGACGACCATTCACAATGGTCGTCAAGGCATGATACATGAAAATGGCATACGCGGACATTCATATCACATAAATAATCACGCTTGCATAATCAAGGCATTCATTCGGACACTCATCCATATCCATATACTCGTGTCGAAAGCAAACTAAGGCAGATAGAATACCATACACAATACAAGTATTATCATGCAGAACTACATACAATCTCACACGCATATACTTACGGAGGTATCAGATATCAGTACCTTACCGTGCATAGTCACATGAGATTTTCACATGCGATTATCATACCTAAATACCCATACATTAACTAAAAACCCATTCACATGCTATAAGATTACCATGCAATAACGCACTCAACTATTATGCCAAGAACACTAGCTATCTAAGCCTACTTTTGTCATGTCAGTACACACACACTGGCCGAAACCCAAGGGAAGACGTCAAAACACCACACTTCCACTGCGCAACTCTATCACATAAAATATCATGCCATGAAACGTAGACACATGACAACATGCCGAAGATACTACAATAGTTGAAACCAAAGGAACATGTAGCAAAATATTACATTCAGGGCATACACTAGTTCAAGATCAAATTCTTCTACACTTTAACTTGCCTTATCATCATCCATTACGGCACATACACTTACCGAAGCCGATCCACATGCATTGCACCCCAAATAATACATATGTAATCATTCAATAGTCCAGATCGCCTTATTATGCATACTAGTTCACATGCTACCATAATAGTTAACAGCACAGAATCACATTCATATACATACTAATTAACTATATCAATCCGTAATTTAAGCTCATATTCATATACATGTTATTTCATATGCTTATAACCTAACTAGTCGAATTCACATTCCCATAAGCATAATATAATAAAATATATTCATGGCATTTGAAAGATCATGGTCACAGTCATGCACGTTTTAATTCCAGTACTTATATCCGTAATTAATGGTATACAAATACATTCACAATATGATATACATATATATATACAGATATATATGTCCAATTCACATGTTTGAGTCACACTCAACCCATTCAGAGATTCATAGTCACATTCGGATACATAACTGATTCACATGTCTAAAATCATGCTCATTCGGATATCACATTTTCTTATTCATATCAGACAAAACAAACAGAATACCTACTGACTCAAAAAAGTGGATAACGAGTGTACGTATGGCGGTACCTTACGGGTATAAATTGACGCATGGCGGTACCTTACGGGTACAAATCGAAAAGCAACATCATTTTTCACATTCAAAAACATTTTTTAAGGGGACCTTAAACAAGATCCATACACATTAAAGGTTCACGAGGAACCAAACAGGGACCTCATCAGGGTCCAAACTTCCAAAGGGCTGCAGCTAAAGAACTCTATTAGGCATGCCTAACTATCCACTAGACTGACTCTCGCAGGTCATGCATCATTCCAATCATGTGTTGAATCACATAATATATATATCATCATACATAATCCAAGGTATAGGAGACGTATACATATATTCATAATGTCAGTCATACCTCATCCAATTCATATTATAAAGCATGCAATATAATTCATGGCAACATACTATAATATTACTCAGTATTATAAAGCATATTAAAGTCAATTATAACCACACCATAATGCCAACAATTAATAATGCAAGGTCTTAATCATACAATGATACAATTTATACTTAAGCATAGCATATTATTCTGAGAGAAGGATTAGAAATAAATTTATACATAACACCTTTCACATTTTTGATACATCATGCTCCTAATAATAATAACCATAAAACATGGCATTCAACTCACTTGTATTCAAAAGGCTACATGCGATACAAATCACAATAATTAATATAGATAAACCAAATCATACAGTTTAAACCCAACAATAATCTAATAGAGTTTCCATTACTAAGCATATCATAGTCAAATATTAGCATACTATCAATTCAATAATCACCCTCTTCAGAATACAAATACTAAAAATGATTTAGGCAAAAACATGTCCCATAAAATAGTGAGAAACCATGCAGAGTGAAAGAAAAGGATCAATTTCGAAAACCAGATAAAAAACCAGACAGGCAGAACAAGGGGGTTACAGAGCAGAATGGGGCACGACTCGTGCTCACGTGTACTAGTTGTGTCCGAAGAGCACTTCTCATGCTTGTGCTGCTGCCACAGCTGAGGGAAGAGGAAGAAAATAGAGGAAGAAAGGAGAATCAGCACGTCTCGTGCTTACGAGCACGACTCGTGCACTCGAGCACAACTCGTGCACCCGAGCACGACTCGTGCACCCGAGCACGACTCGTGTTCGTTGAGCACGTTTCGTGCTCTCCAGCAGAGGGAGGAGGAAGAACCAAGATAGCAGCACGACTCGTGCTCAAGAGCACGAGTAGTGTTCCCAAGCACGCTTCGTGCTTCTCCTCCGAGTGAAAGCAGAGTGCTATGAGGGGATGAGCATGACTCGTGCTCTTGAGCACGACTCGTGCTCTTCCTCTCACTTGGGCATATCGCGATGAACACGATCAACAGTAAAAACGCAGAAACTTCATCTTTTTCCAGAAATCCATTTTAAAACCTTTCAAAATCCATTCAATCATGCACAAACTCTTACCTTATCACTCAAATGCATAACACAACATACTCATGATCAAAATACACTCAAAATTCCAGAAATTAAACAATACAAACACAAATACCATCCAAATGAGAATTAGGGTAGAGACATTCAATTAACTCCCAAACCTAGAAATTGAAGATCCAAAATCACTCTTCAAGCTTCAATCTTCAATCCTTTACTTATCCTTAAGCTTCTTCTTGCAACCCAAAGCTTGCACAAACCAAAACCCAGAAATTACTCTTTCAAAACCCTAACTCAAATAAAACCAGTTGAAGAAGAAGAAGAAGAAGAAGAAGAAGAAGAAGAACAGTAACCCAAAATTGCAGGAAACCCTAGCACCCAAGACCCATATGCATACCTCTTCAAGTAATCCTCAAGCTCTACCAAGACACCAACTCACACACAGCCAAGGAAGGGAGAACAAGAAATGGGAAGGGAAAGAAAGAAGAGCAAGGCAGAGGAGAAGAGAGAGCAGAACGTAAAACGTGATCTGCTCCTCCCTCTCTCATTCTTTTTCTTCTTTTCCCACTAATTGCCCACCTAACAAGACACATGGCAGCCTCCTATAGGACCCATAACTCCTTCTTACTTCACTCACTCACACAAATATTTCCTCACTTGAACTTTAATCACTTCTTCAATTAGGTCCTTAATTACTCAAATTCTATATGCATAAATTACCAAAATACCCATCAATTATTCGACTTAGCTTGCACATTCTGACTAGCCCCTATTTGGGGTGTGACAGGCATGAAAGCCTTTGATGAGTAGATATCTAAACTTATTTGGATTTACTCAATCTATAAAGGCCCACATCACAAGTAATATTTTATGGCACATGCCCCCTAGTGGAAGTGTCTATGCCATTACATGAGTTTCAGTCTGATGATACAGCTTTAAGACTACCCAAACGTGATCCCTGCCAACAAGTCTAACTCATCACGAGTATAACGACCGGTCGGGTCATCATTTGATATACCAAATGGTATGAGGCTTGGGCTAGTGATTATCCCTAATTATTTCCCTACATTTTGTGAATGTAGGGTTGTGTTTTTGGGAACTCACTGGGGTTAAAAGAGGGACGCCTAACTTAATTCTAAGGCCTCAGCATGAATACAATGCAATCTTTCGAAGGAAGATAAAATTTCTTAGTCTTAAACCTATTTGTATTAAACTAACCAAAGGTACTTTCAGAGAAAAATCTCATGGATCCCTAATGGAGTCGCCACTATAATGCACGTCGAACCCCATATTAGTATTCAACTTGTTTTCAAGAGTCTGCTTTTAGGACTTGAGATCGAATAAAGGTTTATTTAACTCATGAAGGTTGGTTATTTCAAAATGGATAGGGATTCAGCCCAATTCGCCAAGCCTCGGGCCTCTAAAGGCATGAGAAAGCGTTTCGAGGTAGCCCTATTCCATTATTGGTGATCAATCTACGAGAGCATTTGTTAGGCACCACAAGGTAGGTATCATGGAGTTGCCACCCAATAAAATATTAGGAAATAAATTCTAACCATATGAGGCCAAAACCAGAGATAGGCTTGGGATCTCACTCTTATTTATACTATTAGTTAATGTTATATAAATGAAATTCGAGATTAATTATTTTTTCTCCATTCTCACACGATTTATCATGCTAGGAAAGTAAGGGCACACTTAGGCATGTTGGAAAGCTGTAAAGCATTTTATAATGAAATCAGTAAAGCATGGCATAGAAAAGCAGTAAAATTATGATATGAAATTAAAGGTATAATCATACATAACTCAGGGTATTGATTGAATATCATTTTAGGTGAGAAGGTTGGTTCCCGAATGCAATTGTTATAAAAAAATGATTTTATTATGTGTATTTTGAGAAAATTGGGATGAATGATCCCATTAACAATGAGAAAATCCATGCTAATTTATATCCAAAAATCCTTTACAATGTAAAGAAAAGTTATAATTTATTTGTAATTTCGTATTACAAAGAACAGGACATTGGTCCTGGCTTTATTGGAAAAATGCCAATTAACTAATAGAAATAGTTTTGGTGTGATTTTTATATTAAGCGTGCGAAAAACCTTTATTATTACAGACCATACAAGAAATAAAAGAAAATAAAAGAATAATAGTACAGGCCCAAATGAATGAATAATAAATAAAATAAATCCTATATTATTCTCCTTATCCTTGCTTCGCCTAACTCAGGGACAAATCACGTGTCCCTCGTGGTTGCTGTCACAACAAGAAATAATATTGATTAATGATGAATTGAATTAAATAGAATAATAACAAGTAATCGAATCCAATAAATCAAGTAAATAATTAATTTGATATAATTGAAATAAAATAAACAAATAGATAGAATGCATGATGCAGTCCGGAATTCATGTAACATGTATTAACACGTGTCTGCTAAAGCGGTTAAATAAATTGAAGATAAAATAAATTAACAAAATTAATAAATTAACAAATATAAGAATAATAATAATAATAATAATAATAATAATAATAATAATAATAAATAGTAATAATAATAATATAATATATAGTAGTGAATTTAGCTAATAAATAAACAATTAAATGAATTAAGCTAAAACATAAGGAAATAAACAGATGCATGTACAAAGGAACAAAATTTGGCCAAAATCATGCAAAAACAAACAAAAGAAGCAACCAAATGCAAAGGAGGGAAAGAGGACCAATGCACGTTCTGGCTCTGGAATGACGTGATAAGTGAGGAAAGCCGAACCATTTTCCAATCCTCAAGCCTCGAAATCATGGTTTTAATGAATATTTTGTGTCTAAAATTATCAAAAACTCATATTTATGCAAATTCAACTTGATTTAGAAGTGAAACAAAGAAAATCACAAAAACTTGGTTTTAGAGAGAGAAACAGAGCCTTGAGGAAGATAATGAACATTGATTTTAGTTTTGTTAATTTTAGCTATTTTAATTCATGAAAACTATCACAAACATCAATTAACCAAATATAAGATGAGATAAATGATTAATACACAACATTATGCACAAAAACTCAAATCAAATAAATTAACATATTATACTAAAAAACAAGTGTTTCTTCAAGTTGAAACACGATTTTTACACTATCTTAAAGGTTCAAGCTTTTTATATTACTTTTAGTTTTGTGAGCTCAAGATCAAGAGAATCTTGCACATAAGTCTCTCTCGATTCTTTTATTTTGATCTTTTGACTCTCTTGCTCTCTGTTATTTTTCTTTCTATCTCTACTGGTTTTTCTTTTCTTTTTAGTCTCAAGAGCCTTTTCCCTTTTCAAGTGAGTTCCCTTTTTATCCCCAAAATCATCATGAGCACTAAATGCCCAAGATAAGAGTTTTAAAATTTTAAAAAAGCAAGAAAAATAACAAAAGCATTTTTATCCCCTGCTTTTTAGTGTAGAAAAAACTGGAAAATTGATAAATAAATCCCAGTCACTCCCGTAACTTAGTGAGCTACGGGAGTGCCGTGACTCAGACCGAGTCACTGTCAAACCGTGACTTAGGAAG
Organism: Excoecaria cochinchinensis; assembly: GCA_947683425.1. Lineage (NCBI taxonomy): Eukaryota > Viridiplantae > Streptophyta > Magnoliopsida > Malpighiales > Euphorbiaceae > Excoecaria > Excoecaria cochinchinensis. The sequence goes on from CANTUQ010000105.1 coordinate 8,819,655, forward strand.
GGTGTGCCACGACTTGATTGTGGCTCAACCCAAAAATTTATTATATTTTTTTTTGGTCTAGGAGGGATTTTTAAATTCCAAAAATTTTGAAATAATTTGTATGAAATCTTTTGAAAATCCCTAAACCAAAGAGAGCCATAGTGCTTTTGTTCTCTTGTCTAGTTTTGAGCAAACATTATCTTCATTAGGTAACCTTAACAAAAGCCACCTCAGGACCCACTGTCTACAATAATGTGGAAATGAAAATGACTTGTTCCACCAATTTTTAAGAACACTAGAAGAATTAAACCCTCAACCAAGTTATAAAGGACAATTATTTACTGATTTCTCTAATGATATTATCAGTGGTGGTATAGGATTGAGTGCCGCATAATAAGGTGATGCACCATATGGTGAACAACAACCATGGTATCATGCTCGATATAAAAGGCCCACTAGATGTGGTATGGGATCACATTTTATTAGTTAAATATGATATGGACCATGATAAATGTGTATTGTGTTATTTTATTTATTTTTTGCAATTTAATCATACATGAAATTTATAAAGTAATTAATGAATAAAATAAAATTTATCATAAAATGTAATAATATTATTTAAGCATTAATCACCAAATGCCAATAATCAGTCAAAAATAAATAGGAAAAACACTAACATATACATATTTATATAATCTCTAATTTATATGACAAATCTAAAATGGCTAGTAATATTAAATGGACACAAGTATTTCAAACTACATATTTCCTGGGTATTCAGGGTAATTTGATAGTCCGGCCAAGTTTGGGCACGTCTTTTTATTATGCCCCTCATTTCTGCATAGTGTACGTTGATGTATGTCCACATGTCAACACGTATTATATGTCGCTATAGCTTGTGAACATGATATTTTAGTACCTTGGAAATGCCCACATTCACATTGACGGCAATCCAACTTAACAGCTTGCATTTTATTACCTTTCTCTTGTTTTTTTTTTTAATTTTTAGTCCTTATTGTGAAAATTCTTGCATGCCAATCAAAACTCTTAACTTTGTGCCCACAAGCATTCTAAGCATGCTTTGCCTTCTCATTCAAACAATTTTGAGTGTATGTATTACCAGCTGCTATCTGAGCTCTATACATGCACCTTCTATCATCAAAAAATTTTACAAGCAGGGCAAATACATACTATACAACACAACAAACTAGCATCATCCTAACACCCTTTAAAGCACTATTTACACTCTCAGCAATGTTGGTTGTAGCATGCCTATACCTATAAGCATTATCATTAGATAAAGTCCACTTGTCCAAAGAGTTTTGCATGGCCCAATTGTAAGAGTCGATATCAAGTTCCTTTATCTTATCCATTCATTTCGTAAACTTTCGCGGTTGTAAATTATTACCTATCAATAAGGTTCATGAATATTAATAAAGTTTAAAACGTTCAACATATCGATAAGTATAAAAATAATATAATATGATGATTGAAAACATACCAGCCTTATATAACATGTCCTTAATTTCTGAATTTCTATGATCAGTGTTGTAGTTGATTACAAAGTGACAAAAATAATATGTATGGTAAGGTAAAGGCTCATTCCAACACAACTATCATCACAAAATAATCCCATAATACCTGCATACCAGTAAAAAATAACAATTATACCTGACTACTTACTGACATACCGCCTAATGCATGTTATAAAATAACCCCAACTAGACTTATTCTCACTTTCAACAATAGCAAATGCTACTGAGTATAAGAAATTATTACCATCAACAGTACTTGCAATCAATAAAGTTTGATGGAACTTTCCCGTCATAAACTATAATACCCCGTTTCCCACCCTAGTAATTTTGAGCAATATTATGTGTATTTTTGCTTGTGTTAATTTAATTTTGGAGTCAATTGCATGATATTATAGGTTAGTAGGGTGTATTAGCATGTTTTTTGTGTGAGTATGCGTTTTACTTGGGTGTCTTGAGGAAGAGAAGATCTAGTATGTGAATTATCAAGACACGCCACAAGATGGTGACAAGTGGGAGAAAGGGGATTTGATTAGAAGTTGACTTAGTCTTAAGAGGATTTGAGAGAAAGAGAAAGAACAAGAGCAGTTGCCCCATTTGCTTCCCTCTCCCATTTTCTTCCCTGACTTCAAATTCTTCTTCTTATTCTCTTTCTTGCTTCTCCTTTTCCTCTTTTGCTGTTAGTTATGGTGGGTATTAACAATTCAAGTGCTAGTAAATATCTTTTTCTTCTTCTTTTTCTTCTTCTGTGTTTTACATTAGTTGAGTGGGTGTGATTGTTTAAGTTAAATCTTTTGTGTGTCTTGGGTTTTGTTGGTTTAGAAGTTCCTCCTAGAGATCCCAAGGGCAAAGAAGTGGTTGGAGGGAGTTGAGCCTCTTGACTTGAGGAGCTAAGGAGATCAAGGTTTGGGAATGTTTGCATTTGTGCATTTTTCTTTGATTTGTGATATTGTGATTGTTTGTTGAAATTGAGGGTGTAAATGTAATTGAGCATGTACTTAAGGGTATTATGAGTAGTATTATTGAAGTGCTTTGTTGATTTGTGGTATGGTGAAGTTTGGGTATGATTTTAGGCATGTTGAAGACTAAATTTTTGGGTTTTGTATGATTCACACGGCGGTATGGGATGGCATACCACCGTGTGATCATAGTCTGTGCTTGGGTGTCTTGTCCGTGATTTTACACGGCGGTAAGGGCTTAGCATGCCGCTGTGTAAAGTCATCCTGCTTGATGAAGTTTTGTGTTGTGCATTTTACACGGGGGTAAGGCTTGGCCATATCGCCGTGTAAATGCATTCTGCCTTCTTGAGAGTTTTGAGCTCGGCATGCCAAACAGTGGTATGTTTTTTCCTTACCACCATGTTAAATGTCTTACACGGCGGTAAGGTTTGGTCATACTGCCGTGTAAAAGCTTTCTGTCCTGAAATTTTGAGTTTTTTATTTCTATTTTAACTGTCCCTTTTGATCTTATTTTTGTTTATAATATTTACATAGTGATATCTTGTTTAGTAAATGATATTGAATTGTATTTTGCTTCATCAAAATATATTGATTTTATGCTTCAATTATGAATTGTGTTATGCATAGCCTGCAAGGGTCAATTAGTGGATAATTAGGCATGCCTAAAGAGTTCTGTTAGCTGTAGCTCCAATGTGTTCTAGACCCTGATCAGGTCCCCGTTTGGATCCTCGCCATCCTCAATGTCTTCGGATCTTGTTTAAGATCTTCAATGTGAAAATATTTTCGGATGAAAATAAAAAAATTGCTTTTGACCATACCCACGGGTACTAATGTGTTCACTTGCTATCCGCTACTATGAATTTGCAAGCGTCTATGTGATCCTTGACTGTTAATGAATTGATGGTGTTACCAACTAATATGTTTATATAGTGTGAAATTCCTATGAATGAAATTTTATAATGTGAATGGTTATTCTTTTGGTATGGTATGATTGCTTGTGGCATATGCATGTGTTTTGCTTTGACGACCATTTTGAATGTCCGTCCAAATTTGTGTTTTTCCCCACTAAGCGTTATCACTTAGCACGGGTGTTTCATCTGTGCAGGTGTGAAAGTAGTGGAGTTTTTAGGAGTGTCTCCGCAGGCCAGGCCAACACAGTAGGAGTGCTGATTTAGGAAGCTTAGCTTTTGTTTATTGTAATCTTTTGGTTTCATTTTGTATCTACCTTATTGTAGTCCTTCAGCTATGTATTTTTTTAGAAGCTTGAAATTATTGTAAAAGCACTTTTGTACTGGCATATTTTTGTAATGAACTCTTGGTTATAGCAATAAAAGAATATTGAGATTTAAATTTTAATTTCTTCTGCTATCTTTATTTATGTTTATATCTATGTTTGATTGTGGATTGTTTGGTGGCACCCTTATCCATACGGGAGTTCACTCCTTCTACAGATGAGCTCCCTCACGTATGGGTATGGGGTGTTACATAAACATTCCATTGATAATCAAAACTGGCTTGCAGTGAGTGTGACGCGGGCCGAACCCCGTGGGCGCCCCTTGACCGCCCGCTTGAGGGCGATCGGGCAAGTGAGGTTCGTTGACAACTTGCGACGAACTGCAAGTGCGTCAATTTTGGGTGTTGAGCATTTTCTATAGATGCTAATTATACCGCAAGTATACGGTGTACCGCAATAGTACTTAAGATGTCGATCCCACGAGGAACGTTTTTACACACTATTACTAATTGATTTTAATCTTGTTTACAATGATTAATTAATGGTAGAGTTGATTTTAATCTAATCTAACATGTAAACTAATTAAACCTAGTTAATGATAGTCAAAAGAAGATAAAATAAATCATAAAGAATTAAAAACAATGAACTTGATTCCATCATTTAGATTAACATCTTTCATCTTTTTATGCAAGCCAAGTTAGAATAAACTTTTAACTCACTCTCTCGACATGAATTAAAATGCCTAAAACATATAATTAAAATTCTAACTCACAATTTTCATTAATGAATTAGAGGTTTCTAATTACATATTTTAAGAATAAACACTAACCTATAGCAATTATCTCAATATACCGATTTCTCAAAATATACCTTGATAATAAAACTCTATTAAATGTCAGATAAAGCAAACTCTCGAATTACTTTAACTTGTAAAGATCATGCAAAAGATACTAATAGAGAATCTACAATGAAAGACTATGAAAGTAGATAGAAATAGAAAGAATTATAATATGCAAGTTCATTAAAATGATATTCATAAAAATATTGGAGAAGAATTAAAAATAAGAGAATAAGATAGAAGCCTTTCAACCCTTTTCTCAATCTCTTGAAAATATATTTTCTCCTGCTTGATCTTCTTCTTCAAAACATAAAACTAAATAGAAATTTAACTAAGAAAAATCTGTCTTGCAAAATACAGAAAAATTACTTAACTAAAAAATTCATCATCCCAAAATTACAGTTAAACTACCTATTTATAGATAATAATTTAAAGATTGTGTCCCTTGAAGATGTCCCTTTGGAATGGTTGCAAAATTTGGTGAAATAAGATGACTTTTCATGTGACTTTTGGCCCAAAACTGTCCAACGGTCGTCTCTGTCGCGATCGGAACGTTGTCGCGATCGCGATAGAACGTGCTTGCCCATTTTCTTCTTTCTTTCTCTCGGTCTTCTCTTCCTTCTCTGGCCAGTCACTGGACGTTACCTCCCATCACGGCGTGTCTTCGTGTGTGTGTGGCGTGACTGGCGCTCACGTCTCGCTTCCTTCTCTCCTTTCTCTTCTCTTCTCTTCTCTTCTCTTCCTTTCTCTTTCTTAGCCTCTCTCACGCGTCACGAGTCGGCACCTACACTCACGTCACGTGACGCTTCTCTCTCAGCTTCCTTTCTTCTTTTCTTTCTCTTTTTCTTCTCTCTTCTTTCTTCTTCTCCAGTCACGTCCCGTTACCTAAGGTCACGTCGCGTGACTCCTTGTATGAGACGTGACCTGCTCCTTTCTCGTGACTTGCTCGTTCTATTTACTCTTCTCTTCATTTCTTCACTTAAAAACACAGATAATCAACATAAAAACTCAACTGATACAAATAAACATAATCTAACACATCACATTAAATTTTACAAACAATTACATGATTAATTACATAAACTCACACAAAATAAATACTAAATTATACATCAATTTAGCTCCTATCAAATTCCCCCACACTTAACCCTTGCTTGTCCTCAAGCAAGAGAAAAGACATGAACAAATTCAACAGCCAGTAACATAATTACAAAGCAATGTTCATTCAGTATATACACTAAAGTTGCAAAGATCAACTATCCCAAAAACTCACACATATGAGTAAATCAAAATTCAAAATATGCAATAAAAATTCAACAAGTTTTCTAATTATACTTCTTCCAACATAAAGAATATAAAGTCTCCAAAACTAAATATGAACCAAAGAGAGAAAATTGATCATAAAAGTTAAAAATCTAAGATTGCTAGTCACCTTTTAGGACAATTGAAGCTCACTTACCCTTAATCAAATCTCATGGCATTTTTAGACTCTTTTTCTTTATATATATATATATATATATATATATATATATATATATATATATATATATATATATATATATATATATATATATATATATATATATATATATATATATATATATATATTTTTAACATGGGTATAACTTTTTATTGAATCCCATGTATAGCAAGAGAAGATAATATGGGTGCGTTTTACGCTCCATCCCATATTTTTAAAATTTTGAATGTACATCTTGCTATTTATTTTGAAATTAGTGGGTGTATTTTATGCTCCATCCCACTTATTCTTATTTTGCTTTTATTTTTAGTCCTCATCCATTATTGAAAAGAAATAAGGGCAAGTATTATGGCTATAGTTTCCATAGACAACTAGAAACTTAAAAGTTTAAACAAAATGAGCAAATTCTAACTTTAAAAACATGGTAGGTAAAGAGACTAAATAATCTATAATGTTGAAATAAGTAAAACAAAATAACTTGAAAAACTTAAAACACATCCCAAAAATTTTTGAAAAACTGATAAAAATGAGCATAAAAGATAATGAAATTAACAACCTATATCATATACCAAATAAACAATGCTTTATAATAAAGTTTACTAAAAAGCCTAATTGAAATATAAAAACACACAAACAAAAACAATCATGCAATTTACATACATAATACCTACACAAACTCACAAACACAGTCACAAATATCACAACACACAACACAGTCACTCCCCCACACTTAAAACCAACATTGTCCTCAATGTGAAGGAATGATACACAAAAACAAGTAAAAGAAACAAATAAAAAGAATAAAAAGAAAACTCCCCTATCATGGTAAAGGTGGAGGTGATGGAACCACAAAACCCGATTGTATCAAGAAATTATCAAACTTGTACTCCAGTCTCCTTTGTCGTCGCTCAATGGAAGATAGTTGCTCTTGCATATTAGATAACATTGATGGGATGTTATGGCTAGAGGAGCCAATATCAGGAGCAGCACCCATAGCAGCATCAATATCGGGCATCACTTCCTCCTCACTTGCCTCCTCCTCACCTTCTTCGTCTTGTGCCTCTACTTGTGGCTCAGAAATTCTAGCAATATCCCTCCAACATGATCGAGCACGTGCCGGAATTTACTGAAAATTATTACCAACAACCTCTCCACGAACTAACATATTCTTATTAAAATAATGGCAAGGAAAAACTCTATAGTAGGCATCACGATCCACATTTAAATTGTTTGCAATACTAGAAATAACATGTCCATGTGTTAAAGGTGAATCATGCTTATGTACACATTGCAACAATTGACTTACTATCCAAAAAGGCCAACATACGTCCTTGCGTTTATGTACACACCACATCAAAAACAACTCATTATATGAAACTCTGTTAAATTCAGACCTATTAAAAATTAGAGAAGCTAAAACTCTATGCAAAATCCAATATCTCAAATCTTTAATGAACATAGATTTAGCATCCCTAGCCCTATAACGAGTTTGCAAATCAGTTAAAAATGTCCAAAATTCATGTGGCTTAAACGATTTAGGTGGCTCAGTTAAACCAGCTTGAGAAAATCTAAACATCCTATTCATCATAAAATAAGTTAAAGTATAAGGTTTTCCAGCCATCCTAAAATCTAACCAATTCTCATTATTATCATTCTTTTTCAATGTGGTATAGAATTCTAAAATTAAATCAGGATGCACATCTTCATGCATAGATGCAAATTTAAATAACCCACAAAATCTTAACATTTCATTCACTACATCTAGCATGCCAATTTGATTAAGTAAAGAGTCAGGAAAATACTTACATTGCATCAAATGCCTATCACGAAGAGTTAAATACCTACTGCCTTCGTCTACAGAAAAAATGGGAAATAACGCACCATAATGAGCAGCAATATTCACCTCTTCAACTTCCTGCTCTTCTTGCTCAATTCGAGAAACAGAAGGATTCTTTGTTCTCACCATATTTGATTGTTTTGGGTAAACAGAGAATGAAAATTATAGGGAAGTAAATCTGAAGACAAATGAAGAAATTAACAAAACCAAATACACTAAAGAAAAACAGAAAAGATACGAGAAAAAGGAATAGTAACAAAGAAGAAACTACAATAAAAATGTGGTTTAGTTATGTAAATGCCGAAATGTAGTGTGTTAAGGGAAAGAAGAAAAGAAAAATGAAAATAAACTGACAAACCTGGAAATAGAATGCAAATCCCGTAATCCCTAAGTAAGTCGTTTGAAGAAAAGAGAATAAAAGAAATAAAAGTGGAATGCTGTAGTGAAGAACTAGAAAAACGAAAGGAAAATAGAGGATGGAAGTTTGAAAGTCTCTGTGGAAGAAGAAGAAAATTGCTAATGAGTAGTTTGTATCTCGTGACCAGCGTGAGGGAAAGAAAATGAACAATTGAAATGAAATAGAAAGGGAATAAAATGAAGGGTCACGACGTTAGGGTTTTGAAATTAAATTCCCGCTTTTAATTTTCTTTTTTCTGTGTTTTAATGCTTAAATGGTAAAATTAAGTTAAGGTATTTGAAATTAAATGATATAAATCAGAAAACAAAACATAAGAAAACCAAATAATAAACAAATAATAAGTAAAATAAGAAAATAAAAGAAAAGAAAATAAAAAAAAAATTAAAACATACCTGATGTAGCACCTCACGCGTCACGAGTCGTGAGGCAACGTCACGACTCGTGATGCGTCTTACTTACCTGGCGAAGTCATCTCCTCAGCCCGTCACATCGCGTGAAGATGCATCACGAGACGCACGCCCTGCAATACTTCTATCACGATTTCGCGATGCTTGCCGCGATCACTTCACGTTACGTCGCGTCACGTCGCGTGAAGTTTCATCACGACGTTAGCCCTGCCAAAATCTCTTGCTGTTGCGATCGCGATACTTGCCGCGATCGCGATACTTGCCGCGATCGCAGCAGAATCAAACGTCTACAAAAACCTTTTTTATTTTTTTCTATTTTTTATTCATTTATTTATTTAATAAATTTTTTTATTATATATTTATTAAACAATTTTAATCTTACTAAATTAGCTATCATTTAAAAACAAATGTGCTATTATCATGAAAATCAATAATACCATAAATAAAACTTATATAAACAAATTTAAAATAAATTACAAAATCCAAATAAAAACAATATAACTAAGTAACCTAAACATAAGTATTAGACATATCATGGCTTAATGTGCTCCCTAGGATTCTCCTCAGTATTACTTGGAAGGCATCCTATATTTCTAGAAGGTAAAGAATTTGCAAGTTGGCCTATTTGAACCTCAAGATTATGAATAGTAGCAGCATGATTTTTAGCAATTTGGTCAAATTTTTCTTCAAGTTTCTTTTGACTTGCATCTTGAGAATGCATCCTACAATTAATTTCTTCAATAAACTTATCAATTTTAACCTCAAAGGCCCCAAACCTATCTTGTGGTTGTTGGTATCCTACACCTCTATTTTGGTTGTTAATATTATTATTCCCCCATGAAAGGTTAGGATGGTTTCTCCAACCAGCATTATAAGTGTTAGAATAAAGATTACCACGACCTTGACCTTGAAGAAATTTAACTTGTTCTTCCTTATTAACCATGCCTAAATTGCAATTATCACTCTTATGTCCTTGTTGACCACACACATTGCATGCATTTAATGAATTACCACCCATATTTAGACTATTAACTCTATGATTTAATGCTTCAATTTGGGCTTGTAATGCAACCATAGAATCTACTGAATGTACCCCCCTAGCATTAGAATTATTATACTCCCTTACTCTTTCAGGAGGCCACATACAGTTATTCATTGCCATCTCTTCCAATAGCTCATATGCTGCATCAATTGTTTTTCTCATTAAAGATCCACCAGCTGCAGCATCAATAGTCCCCCTTGTAGTAGGATTTACACCATTATAAAATGTTTGCATCAACAACTCTCTTGGCAAGTTATGGTGTGGACACATCCTTTGCAATTTCTTGAATCTTTTCCAAGCCTCATATAATGATTCATTTTCATTTTGAACAAATGTAGTAATATCCTTTATGATTTTTGCAGTTTTGGCCAATGGAAAATATTTTGATAAAAATGTTTGCGCCAATTGGTCCCAAGTAGTTATAGATCCTCTTGTTAGGGAATTCAACCAAGCTTTTGCTTTATCCTTCAAAGTGAATGGAAAAAGCCTAAGCTTGATTGCATCAGCCGAAACCCCATTTATCTTAAAGGTATCACAAATCTCAAGAAAGTTTGCCAAATGAGCATTTGGATCCTCATTTGCCAAACCATAAAATTGAATACTATTTTGAATCATTTGTAATAATGAAGGCTTAATTTCAAATTGATTGGCATTTACTGTTGGTCTTACCACTCCTTGTTGAGCACCACTCAAAGCAGGTGTGGCAAAGTCCATCAATCTTGGTGGATTTTCGTCAGCCATGGTAATTGGTCTCTTATCCTTGTTCTTTTTCTTATTGGACTTCCGGTTACTTGACAAAAATCTTTCAATTTTAGGATTTAAAGGCTCAAGTTCTTCTAAAGAACTCCTTGTACTAGGCATGAACTTTCAAAATCCTGTAAAAACAAAACACAAAATTAATTTAAAAATACAAACAAATTAAAACAAAATAAAATATTGTAATCCAAAATCATAAATCAATTTTTATAATGGCAAACAACCGTTCCCCGGCAACGGCGCCAAAAACTTGTTGAGCATTTTCTATAGATGCTAATTATACCGCAAGTATACGGTGTACCGCAATAGTACTTAAGATGTCGATCCCACGAGGAACGTTTTTACACACTATTACTAATTGATTTTAATCTTGTTTACAATGATTAATTAATGGTAGAGTTGATTTTAATCTAATCTAACATGTAAACTAATTAAACCTAGTTAATGATAGTCAAAAGAAGATAAAATAAATCATGAAGAATTAAAAACAATGAACTTGATTCCATCATTTAGATTAACATCTTTCATCTTTTTATGCAAGCCAAGTTAGAATACACTTTTAACTCACTCTCTCGACATGAATTAAAATGCCTAAAACATATAATTAAAATTCTAACTCACAATTTTCATTAATGAATTAGAGGTTTCTAATTACATATTTTAAGAATAAACACTAACCTATAGCAATTATCTCAATATACCGATTTCTCAAAATATACCTTGATAATAAAACTCTATTAAATGTCAGATAAAGCAAACTCTCGAATTCCTTTAACTTGTAAAGATCATGCAAAAGATACTAATAGAGAATCTACAATGAAAGACTATGAAAGTAGATAGAAATAGAAAGAATTATAATATGCAAGTTCATTAAAATGATATTCATAAAAATATTGGAGAAGAATTAAAAATAAGAGAATAAGATAGAAGCCTTTCAACCCTTTTCTCAATCTCTTGAAAATATATTTTCTCCTGCTTGATCTTCTTCTTCAAAACATAAAACTAAATAGAAATTTAACTAAGAAAAATCTGTCTTGCAAAATACAGAAAAATTACTTAACTAAAAAATTCATCATCCCAAAATTACAGTTAAACTACCTATTTATAGATAATAATTTAAAGATTGTGTCCCTTGAAGATGTCCCTTTGGAATGGTTGCAAAATTTGGTGAAATAAGATGACTTTTCATGTGACTTTTGGCCCAAAACTGTCCAACGGTCGTCTCTGTCGCGATCGGAACGTTGTCGCGATCGCGATAGAACGTGCTTGCCCATTTTCTTCTTTCTTTCTCTCGGTCTTCTCTTCCTTCTCTGGCCAGTCACTGGACGTTACCTCCCATCACGGCGTGTCTTCGTGTGTGTGTGGCGTGACTGGCGCTCACGTCTCGCTTCCTTCTCTCCTTTCTCTTCTCTTCTCTTCTCTTCTCTTCCTTTCTCTTTCTTAGCCTCTCTCACGCGTCACGAGTCGGCACCTACACTCACGTCACGTGACGCTTCTCTCTCAGCTTCCTTTCTTCTTTTCTTTCTCTTTTTCTTCTCTCTTCTTTCTTCTTCTCCAGTCACGTCCCGTTACCTAAGGTCACGTCGCGTGACTCCTTGTATGAGACGTGACCTGCTCCTTTCTCGTGACTTGCTCGTTCTATTTACTCTTCTCTTCATTTCTTCACTTAAAAACACAGATAATCAACATAAAAACTCAACTGATACAAATAAACATAATCTAACACATCACATTAAATTTTACAAACAATTACATGATTAATTACATAAACTCACACAAAATAAATACTAAATTATACATCAATTTAGCTCCTATCAAATTCCCCCACACTTAACCCTTGCTTGTCCTCAAGCAAGAGAAAAGACATGAACAAATTCAACAGCCAGTAACATAATTACAAAGCAATGTTCATTCAGTATATACACTAAAGTTGCAAAGATCAACTATCCCAAAAACTCACACATATGAGTAAATCAAAATTCAAAATATGCAATAAAAATTCAACAAGTTTTCTAATTATACTTCTTCCAACATAAAGAATATAAAGTCTCCAAAACTAAATATGAACCAAAGAGAGAAAATTGATCATAAAAGTTAAAAATCTAAGATTGCTAGTCACCTTTTAGGACAATTGAAGCTCACTTACCCTTAATCAAATCTCATGGCATTTTTAGACTCTTTTTCTTTATATATATATATATATATATATATATATATATATATATATATATATATATATATATATATATATATATATATATATATATATATATATATATATATATATATATATATATTTTTAACATGGGTATAACTTTTTATTGAATCCCATGTATAGCAAGAGAAGATAATATGGGTGCGTTTTACGCTCCATCCCATATTTTTAAAATTTTGAATGTACATCTTGCTATTTATTTTGAAATTAGTGGGTGTATTTTATGCTCCATCCCACTTATTCTTATTTTGCTTTTATTTTTAGTCCTCATCCATTATTGAAAAGAAATAAGGGCAAGTATTATGGCTATAGTTTCCATAGACAACTAGAAACTTAAAAGTTTAAACAAAATGAGCAAATTCTAACTTTAAAAACATGGTAGGTAAAGAGACTAAATAATCTATAATGTTGAAATAAGTAAAACAAAATAACTTGAAAAACTTAAAACACATCCCAAAAATTTTTGAAAAACTGATAAAAATGAGCATAAAAGATAATGAAATTAACAACCTATATCATATACCAAATAAACAATGCTTTATAATAAAGTTTACTAAAAAGCCTAATTGAAATATAAAAACACACAAACAAAAACAATCATGCAATTTACATACATAATACCTACACAAACTCACAAACACAGTCACAAATATCACAACACACAACACAGTCACTCCCCCACACTTAAAACCAACATTGTCCTCAATGTGAAGGAATGATACACAAAAACAAGTAAAAGAAACAAATAAAAAGAATAAAAAGAAAACTCCCCTATCATGGTAAAGGTGGAGGTGATGGAACCACAAAACCCGATTGTATCAAGAAATTATCAAACTTGTACTCCAGTCTCCTTTGTCGTCGCTCAATGGAAGATAGTTGCTCTTGCATATTAGATAACATTGATGGGATGTTATGGCTAGAGGAGCCAATATCAGGAGCAGCACCCATAGCAGCATCAATATCGGGCATCACTTCCTCCTCACTTGCCTCCTCCTCACCTTCTTCGTCTTGTGCCTCTACTTGTGGCTCAGAAATTCTAGCAATATCCCTCCAACATGATCGAGCACGTGCCGGAATTTACTGAAAATTATTACCAACAACCTCTCCACGAACTAACATATTCTTATTAAAATAATGGCAAGGAAAAACTCTATAGTAGGCATCACGATCCACATTTAAATTGTTTGCAATACTAGAAATAACATGTCCATGTGTTAAAGGTGAATCATGCTTATGTACACATTGCAACAATTGACTTACTATCCAAAAAGGCCAACATACGTCCTTGCGTTTATGTACACACCACATCAAAAACAACTCATTATATGAAACTCTGTTAAATTCAGACCTATTAAAAATTAGAGAAGCTAAAACTCTATGCAAAATCCAATATCTCAAATCTTTAATGAACATAGATTTAGCATCCCTAGCCCTATAACGAGTTTGCAAATCAGTTAAAAATGTCCAAAATTCATGTGGCTTAAACGATTTAGGTGGCTCAGTTAAACCAGCTTGAGAAAATCTAAACATCCTATTCATCATAAAATAAGTTAAAGTATAAGGTTTTCCAGCCATCCTAAAATCTAACCAATTCTCATTATTATCATTCTTTTTCAATGTGGTATAGAATTCTAAAATTAAATCAGGATGCACATCTTCATGCATAGATGCAAATTTAAATAACCCACAAAATCTTAACATTTCATTCACTACATCTAGCATGCCAATTTGATTAAGTAAAGAGTCAGGAAAATACTTACATTGCATCAAATGCCTATCACGAAGAGTTAAATACCTACTGCCTTCGTCTACAGAAAAAATGGGAAATAACGCACCATAATGAGCAGCAATATTCACCTCTTCAACTTCCTGCTCTTCTTGCTCAATTCGAGAAACAGAAGGATTCTTTGTTCTCACCATATTTGATTGTTTTGGGTAAACAGAGAATGAAAATTATAGGGAAGTAAATCTGAAGACAAATGAAGAAATTAACAAAACCAAATACACTAAAGAAAAACAGAAAAGATACGAGAAAAAGGAATAGTAACAAAGAAGAAACTACAATAAAAATGTGGTTTAGTTATGTAAATGCCGAAATGTAGTGTGTTAAGGGAAAGAAGAAAAGAAAAATGAAAATAAACTGACAAACCTGGAAATAGAATGCAAATCCCGTAATCCCTAAGTAAGTCGTTTGAAGAAAAGAGAATAAAAGAAATAAAAGTGGAATGCTGTAGTGAAGAACTAGAAAAACGAAAGGAAAATAGAGGATGGAAGTTTGAAAGTCTCTGTGGAAGAAGAAGAAAATTGCTAATGAGTAGTTTGTATCTCGTGACCAGCGTGAGGGAAAGAAAATGAACAATTGAAATGAAATAGAAAGGGAATAAAATGAAGGGTCACGACGTTAGGGTTTTGAAATTAAATTCCCGCTTTTAATTTTCTTTTTTCTGTGTTTTAATGCTTAAATGGTAAAATTAAGTTAAGGTATTTGAAATTAAATGATATAAATCAGAAAACAAAACATAAGAAAACCAAATAATAAACAAATAATAAGTAAAATAAGAAAATAAAAGAAAAGAAAATAAAAAAAAAATTAAAACATACCTGATGTAGCACCTCACGCGTCACGAGTCGTGAGGCAACGTCACGACTCGTGATGCGTCTTACTTACCTGGCGAAGTCATCTCCTCAGCCCGTCACATCGCGTGAAGATGCATCACGAGACGCACGCCCTGCAATACTTCTATCACGATTTCGCGATGCTTGCCGCGATCACTTCACGTTACGTCGCGTCACGTCGCGTGAAGTTTCATCACGACGTTAGCCCTGCCAAAATCTCTTGCTGTTGCGATCGCGATACTTGCCGCGATCGCAGCAGAATCAAACGTCTACAAAAACCTTTTTTATTTTTTTCTATTTTTTATTCATTTATTTATTTAATAAATTTTTTTATTATATATTTATTAAACAATTTTAATCTTACTAAATTAGCTATCATTTAAAAACAAATGTGCTATTATCATGAAAATCAATAATACCATAAATAAAACTTATATAAACAAATTTAAAATAAATTACAAAATCCAAATAAAAACAATATAACTAAGTAACCTAAACATAAGTATTAGACATATCATGGCTTAATGTGCTCCCTAGGATTCTCCTCAGTATTACTTGGAAGGCATCCTATATTTCTAGAAGGTAAAGAATTTGCAAGTTGGCCTATTTGAACCTCAAGATTATGAATAGTAGCAGCATGATTTTTAGCAATTTGGTCAAATTTTTCTTCAAGTTTCTTTTGACTTGCATCTTGAGAATGCATCCTACAATTAATTTCTTCAATAAACTTATCAATTTTAACCTCAAAGGCCCCAAACCTATCTTGTGGTTGTTGGTATCCTACACCTCTATTTTGGTTGTTAATATTATTATTCCCCCATGAAAGGTTAGGATGGTTTCTCCAACCAGCATTATAAGTGTTAGAATAAAGATTACCACGACCTTGACCTTGAAGAAATTTAACTTGTTCTTCCTTATTAACCATGCCTAAATTGCAATTATCACTCTTATGTCCTTGTTGACCACACACATTGCATGCATTTAATGAATTACCACCCATATTTAGACTATTAACTCTATGATTTAATGCTTCAATTTGGGCTTGTAATGCAACCATAGAATCTACTGAATGTACCCCCCTAGCATTAGAATTATTATACTCCCTTACTCTTTCAGGAGGCCACATACAGTTATTCATTGCCATCTCTTCCAATAGCTCATATGCTGCATCAATTGTTTTTCTCATTAAAGATCCACCAGCTGCAGCATCAATAGTCCCCCTTGTAGTAGGATTTACACCATTATAAAATGTTTGCATCAACAACTCTCTTGGCAAGTTATGGTGTGGACACATCCTTTGCAATTTCTTGAATCTTTTCCAAGCCTCATATAATGATTCATTTTCATTTTGAACAAATGTAGTAATATCCTTTATGATTTTTGCAGTTTTGGCCAATGGAAAATATTTTGATAAAAATGTTTGCGCCAATTGGTCCCAAGTAGTTATAGATCCTCTTGTTAGGGAATTCAACCAAGCTTTTGCTTTATCCTTCAAAGTGAATGGAAAAAGCCTAAGCTTGATTGCATCAGCCGAAACCCCATTTATCTTAAAGGTATCACAAATCTCAAGAAAGTTTGCCAAATGAGCATTTGGATCCTCATTTGCCAAACCATAAAATTGAATACTATTTTGAATCATTTGTAATAATGAAGGCTTAATTTCAAATTGATTGGCATTTACTGTTGGTCTTACCACTCCTTGTTGAGCACCACTCAAAGCAGGTGTGGCAAAGTCCATCAATCTTGGTGGATTTTCGTCAGCCATGGTAATTGGTCTCTTATCCTTGTTCTTTTTCTTATTGGACTTCCGGTTACTTGACAAAAATCTTTCAATTTTAGGATTTAAAGGCTCAAGTTCTTCTAAAGAACTCCTTGTACTAGGCATGAACTTTCAAAATCCTGTAAAAACAAAACACAAAATTAATTTAAAAATACAAACAAATTAAAACAAAATAAAATATTGTAATCCAAAATCATAAATCAATTTTTATAATGGCAAACAACCGTTCCCCGGCAACGGCGCCAAAAACTTGTTGAGCATTTTCTATAGATGCTAATTATACCGCAAGTATACGGTGTACCGCAATAGTACTTAAGATGTCGATCCCACGAGGAACGTTTTTACACACTATTACTAATTGATTTTAATCTTGTTTACAATGATTAATTAATGGTAGAGTTGATTTTAATCTAATCTAACATGTAAACTAATTAAACCTAGTTAATGATAGTCAAAAGAAGATAAAATAAATCATGAAGAATTAAAAACAATGAACTTGATTCCATCATTTAGATTAACATCTTTCATCTTTTTATGCAAGCCAAGTTAGAATACACTTTTAACTCACTCTCTCGACATGAATTAAAATGCCTAAAACATATAATTAAAATTCTAACTCACAATTTTCATTAATGAATTAGAGGTTTCTAATTACATATTTTAAGAATAAACACTAACCTATAGCAATTATCTCAATATACCGATTTCTCAAAATATACCTTGATAATAAAACTCTATTAAATGTCAGATAAAGCAAACTCTCGAATTCCTTTAACTTGTAAAGATCATGCAAAAGATACTAATAGAGAATCTACAATGAAAGACTATGAAAGTAGATAGAAATAGAAAGAATTATAATATGCAAGTTCATTAAAATGATATTCATAAAAATATTGGAGAAGAATTAAAAATAAGAGAATAAGATAGAAGCCTTTCAACCCTTTTCTCAATCTCTTGAAAATATATTTTCTCCTGCTTGATCTTCTTCTTCAAAACATAAAACTAAATAGAAATTTAACTAAGAAAAATCTGTCTTGCAAAATACAGAAAAATTACTTAACTAAAAAATTCATCATCCCAAAATTACAGTTAAACTACCTATTTATAGATAATAATTTAAAGATTGTGTCCCTTGAAGATGTCCCTTTGGAATGGTTGCAAAATTTGGTGAAATAAGATGACTTTTCATGTGACTTTTGGCCCAAAACTGTCCAACGGTCGTCTCTGTCGCGATCGGAACGTTGTCGCGATCGCGATAGAACGTGCTTGCCCATTTTCTTCTTTCTTTCTCTCGGTCTTCTCTTCCTTCTCTGGCCAGTCACGGGACGTTACCTCCCATCACGGCGTGTCTTCGTGTGTGTGTGGCGTGACTGGCGCTCACGTCTCGCTTCCTTCTCTCCTTTCTCTTCTCTTCTCTTCTCTTCTCTTCCTTTCTCTTTCTTGGCCTCTCTCACGCGTCACGAGTCGGCACCTACACTCACGTCACGTGACGCTTCTCTCTCAGCTTCCTTTCTTCTTTTCTTTCTCTTTTTCTTCTCTCTTCTTTCTTCTTCTCCAGTCACGTCCTGTTACCTAAGGTCACGTCGCGTGACTCCTTGTATGAGACGTGACCTGCTCGTTTCTCGTGACTTGCTCGTTCTATTTACTCTTCTCTTCATTTCTTCACCTAAAAACACAGATAATCAACATAAAAACTCAACTGATACAAATAAACATAATCTAACACATCACATTAAATTTTACAAACAATTACATGATTAATTACATAAACTCACACAAAATAAATACTAAATTATACATCAATTTAGCTCCTATCATTGGGCAACAAAGAGGTTTCATGGAGTCGCCACCCAATAAAATATTGGGAAAGTTTCTCTCGCCTCGGAGAGGTTAAGACAGCGCATGTATCCATTTGGGGCCAACCAAAAGGGGTCTTGGAGGATGAACCTCTCTCCCTTGGAGTCTAGGATTTATTGAGTCATTTGGCGGGACGCAAGAGGGGTCTTGGAGGTCTTATTCCAATGAGTGATCGGAAAGACCTCTCGCCTCGTTGACCCCAAATACCAGAGATGGGTTCGAGACTTCTCATCTATTTCTACCTTGATTAATTTTACAATTAAATTTTGAATTTAATTCGCTTTCTCTCCACACAATGCAATTTAATTAAAAGGCGCAATCATTTATGGTGAAAGCAATAGATAAATAAACAAAATAAATAAAGACATCTAAAATAAAATACAATAATACTAGGAGTGGAATACAACTCCCATTTTAGAAGTGCAAACCATACATAAAACCGGGGAATTAATTATGAGGACATTGGTCCTTAACTTTGATTATTATGAAAATAATTTTTGGTGATGAATTCATTGGATAAGAAAAATAGGACATTGGTCCTTGGTTTTGTAAAAAAAAAAATTCAAATTAATTACTATAAAACATTTGTTTATTTTTATTCGCGCGAGATAAAATAATCTATACATAATGAAAACTAAGAATAAACAAATAAATAAACTAAAGAATGAAGTTACAGAATTAAACCAAAAGGGGTTCTCCCGGGGTGCGAATGGCGACCATTGTCTCAAGTTCAACTCGCCAAAAAATAAGAAAATAGCATTTCACAAAAATAATAAAATATATTAGTATCGAAAAAATTCAAAATTAACCAAAAATCAAGATAAAGTTATAAGAATAATAAATAGTAAAATCAAGTAGGGTTAAGAAAAATATGAAAATAACTAAAATAAACTAAACAGAACGCGTGTCCAGAATATTTACCCTCAGATTTTACCTTTTTGGATGAAAATTTGGTTGGATTTGGTCCCACGCGTTTCACAAGAAGAAAACAAAACCAAAGAAAGAGATTTATTGAACCTTTTGGAGTGAAAATCGGATTCTTCTTTATAAGGGTAAAATGAGAATTTTTCCAACCTCAAAAAAGTGTGAAATTTCCCTTTTTATAGAAAAACATGATCTACGGGCGTCGGAGGCTAACCGACGGGCATCGGTTAATTCCCATTTCCACCAGGAAACAGGATTTAACCGACGGGCGCCTGACCTACCGACAGGCACATGCCAACGGACACGTGTTCGTTAGTTCGGACACGTGGCCATCGGTAAACTCACAGACGGCCCGTCCCTCGTGGCGAGTGAGACGGGCTGCTGCTATGACCGACGGATGCCCCGCGACCGACGGTTTGACCGTCTGTGGAAGAAAACTCAAAATTTAAGTATAAATTCTCCCGATTTTCTGCTTCTTTCTACCGCAAATAAAAACCTTTAATTCTCGTGAACTCAAAGGACCGAAATCTTCGAATTTTATCCATCTATTCGGAACCAGGCATTAATCTGTTCATTGGGTAATCTTTGATCTGGACCGCCTCGGGACACGGTGGTTACAGTGAGGTAGTCCATTTATACATGGCTTGAATACCTAGAAGAGCCTTTTGAATTGCTTGAAATGATATTTTATACTATCTTCAATAATAAAGTCATAGACAGTTCCAGTATTGTATGTCTCTATAGTTTTTAGGTATTCAGATAACTTTCCCATATGATGCGTCGTAATTATTGAATATCTCCTCTAATGCCTTAGTCTTTGTATACTAGGTCTTGCAGTAGGTTACTTATAATTGAAACGATTCCTGATATTAGCAATTATAATGCTAACTCTGCGATCAGGAGCAATACTAACCATTTCCAATATGCAATCACAAATTATTTGCGAATCTAATTGTCTATGGTGTTAGGATACCATCGATGAATTATAGTTATGAGGTTCCTTATATACATTGATGATCCAATAATGTGAGGTCCTTTTCTTCATAGCTCGTAGTCTCCATGAACAGCCTATATTGGTACACATGCAGTAAACCGCCTAGTACGATGGCTTCGACGCAACAAATTTATACGAAACATTATTCTGAATTAAAAATTTCTTCACACATGCCTTGACTTCATCCTTCGATGTGAAAGTCAATCCTTTGCATAACTCAGAAACACCATCCCATCTTAGCATTGACAAATCATTAGATATGTTAATCTCAGTTTCAGCAAAATTAACAAATGTATGGTGCACAATGCAAAGTGAAATTGTGAAATTTTAGACTGACCACCGAGTTGATCTCTAACCTCATTCATGTGCAGATTCTGAAGGCTTTCTGTCACATGGATTGAACTACATGGAATAAAGTGATCATCTCTTCCAATAAAAATTTTTGGGTCAGCATCATTCAAGTCTATTTCTTTATCATCATCATCTCGGTCACAATTTGGAGAAATATACCCATTATTCGCAACATTATCTTTATCTCTATATGTACCATCACCTGCAACATCTCCACCTTTAAAAGAAGAACACGAAGAAAAATTCATTTGATTTGGACCCCTAAACTCTCTAATAGGACTTGTATCTATTGTTTCCATTTCATCAACATTTTCACATTATGTTAGAGCCTCAAACTATGTACCAAAATAGGACTCAGTGACTCTTGGATAATATAAATTATCACCAAATACATTTCTTTCATCTGCAGTTGGTATAGACTCTCTTTCTCCAGTATTAGTCATCTGATTAATACTATTCAATGCATTTTCTCCATCTCCAATTATAATTTTTTCGGTTATGAAAATTAGCTCCGCAATCGTGTATCTAGGAAATGTATCGAAATTTCCATAAATTTGATTAATATCATCGTCATCGATTACATCCATAGTCTCCTAGCAAATTGACCCCCTGGTTGTTTACTGGACACTTATATATCACCATTCTAACTCTTACAACCGCATGTAAATCCAATTTAATTGATATTTTATGAACAAGTTCCACAAATGTTGGTTTACTCCTAATTTTCAATCTCTTTGATCTCGCTGACGAGCTGGAAGTATCATACTGAAAACCAACTATGCCTAACCCTGATTGTTCTTCGGTGTGAATTATAAAAGTAACTGGCATCGACATTTTTTTCATACATTGTATGTACATATATCATAATTTATGCATCAATTTACTATTGTTGTCATAAACATAACATCCTAAAAAAACAATTAAAAGAATATACAAATTCCTCAAAAATTTGGTACACCCACTTCAAAATTAAAATTTAAACTTATACTATTAAATTCTCTTTTTATGAAACAATTTTTTTCAACAGCGTAACATTATATATATATTTTTATAAATACAAATATCTTACACTAATTATTTCATAAATCATTTAAATATTAATTTTAATATACTTATAAACTCATGCAAATCAAATTCTAAATTATCAATTCAAAAACAAATCATGGTAACACAATTTTTTAACTTAATTAACACATGGAAAGATTTAATAATTAATTTTTATGTTTTTAGTAAACAATTAAAAGAATATATAAATTCCTCAAAAATTTGGTACACCCACTTCAAAATTAAAATTTAAACTTATACTATTTATTAAATTTTCTTTTTATGCAACAACTTTTTTCTACAGTGTAACATTATATATATTTTTTTATAAATACAAATATCTGACACTAATTATTTCATAAATCATTTAAATATTAATTTTAATATACTTATAAACTCATGCAAATCAAATTCTAAATTATCAATTCAGAAACAAATCATGCTAACACAATTTTTTAACTTAATTAACACATGGAAAGATTTAATAATTAATTTTTCTTTTTTTGAGTAAATAATCTTTTCATACTAATTAAATGGGCTTTGTATAATATAAAAAAAATTAAGCAATAAATTAGATCCACCATCATGAAAATTAATCATCTAGACATATAAACTAAAGTTATTTTTCTAAAATTAAAAAAAAAAAACATAATTTACCTTTACCGTTGTTGTAATTAGATATACTTCAAAATTATCACCACCCACAAATAAAATATAAAAATAATGTTAATGATAATATAATTTTTTTTACAAAACAAATTTATACTATACAATACCCAAATCAAATTACCTTTTTTTTTATAAGATTGCTAGATGGTGTAACTGTTAAATGAGATTATAAAGTAAATTGAAAATGAAAGAAAGACTTTGTAAATGAGAGAAAGAGTTTGAAAGTGAGAATGAGAGAATGAAAGAATGAGATTGAAAATAATAAAAAAAAATTCAGAACTCTGCAAAATACTATCAGAAACCGGCACAAGAGAGTGCCGGTTTCTGGCATGTCAGCCAGGCAATCAAGTGGGCCCCACTCTGACTCAAACCGGTATATGAATGTACCAGTTTTCGACACCCCAAAAATCTAAATATTTTAACTGTTGTCCCATTTTTTTAATTTTTTTTAAAAAATATCCTAATTTTTAAAAAACTCTCTTATTTCGAATAACTCTCCATTTTCAGCGTTGAGTGTGTTGGTTTCATATTGTATTTTTCCGAAAAATCGTTTTGAAATTGTGTCTTTTTTTTTTTATAGATAGAGATGCCAATAAGACAACTCATTTCTTAGCAAGGGTGTACTTATTACACTTAAACCTTTTTACTTGGTTTGTTATTCTTCCTCCAAATATTAATGCTATTGTTTTGACTAATGCTTCTTTGGATTGTATCAATGAAAAGATTGAATGTATTTAGAGGCCTAATGGCTCGGGTTATATCATCCTTCTATTTGTTTGTGTTTCTTGTTTATAAAGTTTGAGTTTCATATATATATATATATATTTATATATATATATATATATATATATATATACACACACACACACATAACCCATATAACATGGCTATAGAATTAGCTGTCATCTCAATATAGATATTTTATTTTTTTCTGCTTATATGATATTTTTCATTTATAAACCAAATATGTTTCATGCTATCATGCTTTTTTTTTTTTTTAATTTCAACTTTCAAAATCAAATTCTTAATTAAAAGGGTATAGAGTTGCTGATTATTTGTTTTCTTATTGTCATAAGTCTTTCTTTTTCAGTGTTTTATTTTCTCTATACAACATTTAATCTCTAATTTTGTTTATTGTTCATTATTTTCTTAATCTTCTTATTTTTAATTTTTCAACTGTTTGATTTTTTTTTAAAAGTTAATTCTTATTTATACTATATGAAATTGGTATGGTGATATTGGCGTCAAGGCATTGACGGTGGAGACATATAAAAAGGTATAAAATAAGAATAAATAATTAAATAGAATAGAAAATCATGCAAATTCTGTGAACAAAAAAAATAATTAGAACTCAAAATGAAATTAATATTATTATTGAGTAGTAAATTTACCATATTTATGCTTGATTTTCATACATTTTTAGTTGGTGATTTTACTTTAAATAGGACTCTTTTACTTAGTTTTATGTTTGAAGGTGATTTTGGCGAAAATGAAGATTTTGAGTTGATTATTGTTACTTTGAATTTTGCTGGAAATTAGAGAGAAAACAGGGAATTTTTGCTGATGATTTACAAGTCTGACACCTAAGCCTTGGGCAAGGCTGAAGCCCAATTCGAGGGTTGATTTCATCCATGGTCACTCAACTTATCACTTATCGCGCAAAAGTAACCGACTTTTTTTTTCTTACTTAAATGTCACTGAACTTTTAACATTATTGCACAAAAGTCATGTTGACCGGAATCCGGCGATGACTCTTGCCAGATTGATAAGTTCAACGAATGCTACATTTAAATTAATTTCACTCACGGTCACTAGACTTATCATTTATCTCGCAAAAGTAATTAGCTTTTTTTTTTCAACTTAAATATTACTGAACTTTTAACATTTTTGAAAAAAAGTCATCAATCCGGCAAGGATCGTCGCCGGATTCCGGTCAAGATGACTTTTGTGCAATAATGTTAAAAGTTCAGTGACATTTAAGTAAGAAAAAAAAAGTCGGTTACTTTTGCGCGATAAGTGATAAGTTGAGTGACCATGAGTGAAATTGACCCCCCAATTCGACCATGCAAATCTAGATTTTAATTGCAGATTTCTATTCTGTTTTCTTCTAGCTGCCAACTGTATTCCAAAGAATTTTAGAAGATATTTTAACTACTAATTAAGAGATTTGATGACATATTATTTTCCTTTTGAAATTTAGATATTTACTTTTACTAGTTTCTTAGTTTATCTAGATTTCTTCGCTAGTAACTTCTTTATTTTAGGAGTTATCTCTTTCGGAAGAGGACAGACTTAATTCTAGGTCTAAGTACAGAATTTTAATATTATGTTTAAGTTTTGTTCATGGCTATAAGTGGCTAAATTTTTCTATTCTGGTTCAAAGTTCATTCAAGAGCAAATTTTTTTTACTTACCATGAGATTGTTTTATAATTAATTTATCTCTTTAATTCTCTATAATATCTATATTATTAACTGTAACTTAGAGAAATTTCTTTAAAAAAAAACTGTAACTTAGAGAAATCTCATTTTTATTATTATTTATTATATGTTTAATAAGATGTCATTATTCATTTAATTAGATAACAAATAACCAATTGAATGTACTGAATCCATAATTATTTAATAAATTCAATAACAAGTAATAATTAGTATAATATCACTAAAAAGAGTTATTATATTAAGTGAATATATGATTTGATTTGAATCAGTTCTGCTTATAGATTGATGAGCTAATGTCAGGTCTTTTTGAAACGTAATATTTTTAGCAAATTTAATTTTTTTCGCTTGTAAAAAGTTATTAACTAATTGGGAGTTGGTGATAATCTTACGTGATTAACTTAATACTAAGATAAGATTGGTTGAAAGTGCACAACAAGAAAATCCAAAATTAGCAACGGTATTTTAAAGATGGAGTGGATACTGCAGCTATTTAACGACGGAATTTATTTTTCGTTGCTAAAAATGGCGCCAATAATTTTCTCCACAATTAACGACCGAAATTTGCAACAGATTTTATAAAATCCGTCGCTATTTTTAGCGACGGAATAAATATTTCGTCGCTAAAAAAATGAGAAAAATATTTAATTTAATTTAACGACGGAATTAAATTTTCGTCGCTGTAATTGGAGACGGAAATTTAATGCCGTCGCTAACTGTAGTGACGGAATTAAATTTCCATCGCAAAAAAAAATTAATTTTATTTTAAAATTAATTTAGTGACTGAATATTATTCCGTCGATAAAAATAGCGACGGGATTTTTTATTCCGTTGCTATATTTAGCGATGGAATAATATTTCATCGCTAAAATCAATATAAAAATCAAAAATTTCTCTCTTCTCTCCCCTCTCTCTTCTCCTCCCTCCTCTCTCTGCCTCGCCAGCGTCCTCGTGGCTGTGCCGCCGTTGCCCCCCTCCCCCCCGGCACCGATTTCCCCTTCCCCCCTCCCCTTTCCTTCCTTTTCTCACCCGATCCCCTCCCCCGTTTTCCTTTCCCCCTGCCCCCGATCTCCCTCGCCGGCGAGTTTCGGTCAGTTGCCACGTGGATCTCCGCCTCTCCTTGCCGTTCTAATGCCTGTGGTGCCTCCTAGCTGTGCCAGCGGTGTCCTCCTGCGGTGGAGTTCTGCGTGAGGTAAGTGTTTTGCTTTTTTTTTTTTAATTATAAATTTAATTATTATTATTAGGGGTGAGTATGGACCGTTTAGCCGGTCAATGAGCCAAAAAAAAACCAGTTCATTAATATCGGTTTTTTCAAAATACTAACAATTAACCAGTCCATTACTATTGGTTAAGCAGTCCATCGGTTTTGAATTTTCGGACCAGTTACCCAACATTTTTCGGTTAACCACTATAATTATAAAATGTATTCATAAATAAAATTAAAATGTTCAAAGTACTTAAAAATTAAAACTTTTTCACTATAATATAACATTATTGTTGTTAAAATAAAAATATTTTGTAGATATAAGCAAATTTGTTTTTAAAAATTAATATTTAATAAGTAAATAAATTAACCGGTTCATAATCACTTTTAATTAGATAAATTGTTATACTTACTAATAGCCAATTAAAAAAACTTAAAAACTTTAAAATAATTAGTATAATGAAAAAAAAGTACATGATCACATTTAATTAGGATAAATTGTTATACTTTTAGAATGTATTCTGATTTTCATTATTGAAAATTTGATAAATCAAGAAATAATACAAAATAATAAATATGGACATATTAAATAATTAATAAATTAACTAAAAATTTGGTTTCGATTCGGTTAACCGGTCACATGAGTTAAAAACCATTAACCAGTCCATTAATATCGATTTTTTCAAAATACTAACCATTAACTAGTTCATTACAATCGATTAACCAGTCCATCGGTTCGGTTTCGGATTTTTTTTCGGTTAACCGAGTTCATCGGTTTTTTTGCTCATCCCTAATTATTATTATTATTTAATGGGTATGTTAATTAGTATTATTATTAGTATTATTAAATAAACATCTTAATTATTATTATTATTATTATTATTAAATAGTTGTGTTAATTATTATTATTATTATTATCAATATTATTATTATTATTATTATTATTATTATTATTATTATTATTATTATTATTATTATTATTATTATTATGTTAAAATGAATTATTTATTATTATTGTTATTATTATTATCATATAGTTATGATAAAATTTAGTTATTAATAATAATAATAATAATATTATTATTGTTATTTTTGTTATTATTATTATTATTATTATTAAATAATTATGTTAAAATTAATTTATTATTCTTATTATTATTAAATAATTATTATTATTAAATAGTTATGTTAAAATTAATTGTTTATTATTATTGTTATTATTATTATTATTATCAAATAGTTATGTTAACATTTAGTTATTATTATTATTATTATTATTATTATTATTATTATTATTAGTAGTAGTAGTAGTAGTAGTAAATAGTTATGTTAATTATTATTATTATTATTATTATTATTATTATTATTATTATTATTATTATTATTATTATTATTATTATTATTAAATAGTTATGTTAAAATTTTTTGTTTGTTATTATTGTTATTATTATTATCAAATACATATGTTAACATTTAGTTATTATTATTGTTATTATTAAATAAGTTTTGTTTTAATTTTAATTTAGCAAATTAAATTGCATTACTAAATTTAAAATGGTCACCATTTGTCTCAAATAATTTCGTATTAGATTTTATTCAATAAATTAGTATTAGATTGAATGTAAATTACTAAATTAGTTTGTACCCGTTTATGTATTATGTTAGGACTTTATGAGAGTGTAGCATTGTATCTTGCATGTTGTTTTTTTAATTTATAAGCAGATATAGTTAATTCTAACTACGTAGTCACTTTGTCAGGTTTTTCTCTGCAATAATTATGAGTAACGTTGATAGATCTTGGATGTATAGAAGAAAAACACTCGATGGTTATATTAATCCTGAATTTGTGGAAAGAGTTCAGTTGTTTATAGAATATGCAAGTTCACAACCTGCATACATGGACGAGCAAAAAATAAGATGTCCATGTAAAAAATGCAAACATATTAGTTACCTTCCTATTGATGAAGTGTATTTTCATTTGCTAAGAAAAGGGTTTGTTCCAAATTATTTTGAGTGGACATGACATAGGGAACCATTAATTTGTAGCACCTCGATGGGTTATGTGGGTAACGTGTCAGTAAATGTGGGTGAAGTTGAAGGAGGGGGTGAATTTATGTCATATGATGTAGCTAATAATCCGTACGTCCAAATGGTTTATGATGCAGCTGGCCCTAATTTTAGGAAAAATATATCTCATGCTGAAAAACCCAACGTAAATGCGAAAAATTTCTATAATTTAATAAATTTGGCTGATCAAGAATTATGACCAGGCTGTGATAACATGACTCAATTATCTTCAGTCGCTCGAATATTAAACATCAAATCTGAAGGTCATATTTCTGATCGAAATTTTGATAAAATTCTTGCTTGGTACAATGAGTCATTGCCTCCTAAACATAAAATGGTTGATAATTTATACAATATGAAGAAACTGATTAGAGGTCTAGCTTTGCCTGTTGAGAAAATTGATTGTTGCAGTTGGAATGTATGTTGTTTTGGAGGGAGGATGTGGATTTACAAGATTGCAAATTTTGTGGTCAACTTAGGTACAAATCAAGAAATTGTACTAAGAAGCAGAAATTGGTACCTTGAAAATGTATGTATTATTTTCTGCTAACCCCGAGACTTCAAAGATTATATGCATCTGAAGTTACTGCACCTCACATGAGATGGCATGATGAATATGAAAACACAGATGGAATAATGAGCCATCCATCGGATGATGTTGCATGGAAACATTTTAATAACATCCATCCTAATTTTGCTGCTGAACCTCAAAATGTTCGACTATGTTTGAGCACTGACGGGTTTTAACCTTTTGGTCAGTCAGACCAACAATAGTCATCATGGCCTGTCATAATTACTTCTTATAATTTTCCTCCATGGATGTGTATGAATGAGGCATATATGTTCTTGACAGTGATTATTCCAGGGCCTAAAAATCCAAAGCATAAAATTGATGTATATTTACAGCCCTTGATATCTAAATTGCAACAGCTTTGGGATATCGGTGTTGAAACATATGATACATCTCTTAAACAGAATTTTTTGCTAAAAGATGCATTAATGTGGACGGTCAGTGACTTTCCTGCCTATGCTATGTTGTCTGGTTGGAGCACGACTGGGAAATTAGCTTGTTCTTACTGTGGCGATGATTCAGATGCATTTTATCTTCAACATGGGTGCAAAACTTCTTGGTTTGACAACCACAGGAAATTCCTTCCACCTGACCACCCATTCAGATGCAATAAGAACAAGTTTATTAATAATAGAGTAGTACAAGCTAGTCCTCCTATTATCAGAAGTAGTGAGGAAATTTTGCAAGACATTGATGAATTGGGTTTGCTTAAAGTAACAGAACTTGATGCTGAAGAAGTTAATGGAAGAATCAACAAAAACTTTGGTTGGAGAAAAAGAAGCATTTTTTAGGATTTGCCGTATTAGAAGTCTAATTTGTTACGGCATAATCTAGATGTGATGCACATAGAAAAAAATATTTTTGATAATGCGTTCAACACAATTATGAATATAAAAGGGAAGACAAAGGACAATGCAAAATCATAGGCAGATTTGAAGTTGTTATGTAGAAGGACTAAGTTAGATAAAGATTACGTAACCGAAAAATATCCCAAAGCATGCTACACTTTGGACAAAAAAACAAAAGGAAGTCTTGTGTGAGCGGTTAAAAGGACTAAAGTTTTTGGATGGTTATGTATCGAACTTGGCAAGGTGCGTCGACATGAGAAAGTACAAATTATTCGGTATGAAAAGTCATGATTGTCACGTTTTCATGCAAAGGCTACTCCCAATAGCATTTCGAGAGTTAATGCCGACTAAAGTGTTGGAAGCTATAATAGAGCTAAGTTTATTTTTCAAGACTTTAACTTCATGTGAGATAAATACGGCAGACATGGTAAGATTGGAAATAGAAATTCTAGTAATCCTGTGCAAACTAAAATCAATTTTTCCTCCAAACTTCTTTGACTGTATGGAGCATCTGCCCATGCATTTAGCACATGAGGCGAAACTTGCTGGTCCTTTTCAATATCGTTGGATGTATCCATTTGAGCGGTAAGTATCTATAATAAGCAATTGCAATTTTATTATAATTTGTTATGGTAATTAATGTCAATCAAAAATGCCATGTAGGTATTTATTTCACTTGAAAAAAAATGTAAAAAATAAAGGCAGAGTTGAAGGTTCAATATGTAATGCGTATTTGGTCGAGGAAGCAAGCACATTTTGTTCGCATTATTTTGAACCGCATGTACACACAAGACAGCAGAAAATAACCCGTAATGATGATGGGGGGGAAACAAGTAATCAGGATAAAAACTTATCCATATTTACGTATCCTGGGCATTTACATGGCCGTTCAATAAAGGGAATGCTAACAGAGGAAGAATTAACAGCTACCAGAGGAAGAATTGCGAAAAAGTTCAACCTTTTGTGCGGTAAGTTTAATATATACATAAAATTGCTAATTTGATTTACTATGTGAAGGGTGTAATAAAACGCTGTATATGGTTATTATAGATTATTTGAGGAATGGTACGGGAGCTAATGCCTGAAAAAATCAAAATGAGGTGAACAAGGAAGTCGAAAAGCACTTTCATTATTGGTTCAAGACATATGTAAGTTGTGACTTCCAATATACAAATTTATTTATACAATTATGAAATATTCATTTAAATGATGTTAGAATATTTGAATATGCAGGCATCAACAAATTCAATTGAGAACAAGTTCATAATGGATCTTGCGAAAGGACCTTTGCGATATGTTAAATCGTATCCGGTATATTTCGTGAATGGATACAAATTTCATACACAAAGTCATGGTCATAATAAGGCAACGGTAAACAGTGGGGTTTGCATTCAAGGAGAGTTGATGGATTATTATGGGCAAATTATTGACATATTTGAATTGGAGTACCCCGCATTACCAATAAAACGTTGTGTATTATTTAAGTGCAAATGGTTTGATCCAACTATTAATGTTGGAACAAAAATGCATACTAGATACAATTTAGTTGATGTCAACAGCGTAGAAGATTCAGTAACTTTGAACCTTTTGTATTGGCAATGCAAGTGATCCAGGTGTATTATCTCTCTTATCCAAGCTTAAAACGAGACAAATCAGAATGGTAAGCAGCTTGCAAAGTAAAACTAAGAGGCATTTTTGAAAGGAAAGCCGCCGGATAAAGTGAACGCTCTGAAAATAACGATGCATTTCAAAAGGAACAACCGGATGTTCATAAAATAAATGAAACTCTAAATTATGACGATAATGAAACGTTGAACTATGCAGACAATGAATATGTTGACATTTCCTGTGAGGATGATGAGGAAACTTTGGTTGGTGAGGGATCCGATGACGAGCCTGAAATTGATTCTTGTTCATCGAAAAATGAGGATCATTGTGATTATGATTTACAGCTCAGTGATGATAGCAAATAATTTGTTTACCTAATTTTATATCATGTGAGAACAATTAATATTGCACTAACTTATTTTTTTTATTTGATATGTTTATTATACAGTAGATAATTTTCTATTATTTGACAATATGCAATTTTTTCATAATGTAAGGTTCAAAAAATGTTTAAGCGAAAGAAGAGTAATATGATTCCTCCACAGCTTAGGGTGCATGATGGAGGTGACAATATTGGTGAGGGATCAACCCCATCGCCTGGGTTCAATGCTAGCACTCAGGCTGACGCATCACTAACCATCCCTACTGCTACCCCATCTATCACTCCTTCTGCTGAATCTACTCCTATGGCCAATACTCAAGCTGTGCCATCTCAGGTATCAGGAATAAAAGCAGCAGAACAGCCTATGCCTGGCTCAGTTGGAGTTGATAGAAGAATCTATATCACCATTACAGCTGGGGAGTAAGTGGTTAATATATCTCTTTGTATTGACTTTAATGATAGTTGTTACCTTTACTGATTTTATTAAGATTGTTGTCTATTAGTTTGAATCCTTCAGGAAAGTGCTCACGCTCAATGACAACCACGTTCAAGAACAGAATAGATTACGATGGTTATGTCTAG
The DNA here is from genome assembly GCA_947683425.1 of Excoecaria cochinchinensis. Lineage (NCBI taxonomy): Eukaryota > Viridiplantae > Streptophyta > Magnoliopsida > Malpighiales > Euphorbiaceae > Excoecaria > Excoecaria cochinchinensis. Next base: position 8,852,286 of record CANTUQ010000105.1, read on the forward strand.
AAGAATATGTCACAAGAAAGAAAAAAAAAATTATTTTGAAGAATTCAAGGTAATAAATTTTGATAACATTTATTATATAACAAATTATAGTTTACACTTACTTACATTATGTGTTTTGTTCATTCTCATAAGAAACAATTTTACTGGGACTCGGAGTTTGACGACATCATATATCCTGCATGGGAGAGTCGTGCTCGAGCACATTACAGAGACTTAGTGTGCGGGTTACACACTAATGGTGTACGACCTCATTCCATAATCGAAGATATATTGGCACACTGGAAACAATATTGGACGACACCCGAGGCGCTTTCCATTTCAGAGAAGAATTCTAATAATAGACGGGGAGGATCTGAGGGAGTCAGTTCATACTTGCATACTGGAGGATCAATGTCCCATCGGGAACATGCAAATAGACTTGTAAGTATTACAAAATATTCCTGTTATTACTGTAATTAATGTTATTACTGTTTAAAATTTATCTCATTACCATAGAGGTGGATGGGAATGATAAAATTGTGTGAGGAGTTTGCATTATTGTTGGATGTTAGATGCAAGTATAATAATAAATTTGAAGTGCTTTTCTGTTATTGTGTACAAGAGGTATGGTTAAAATTTAGGGAAAACTCTGCCAAAATTTTAGTAAAAACTTGTACGAATAGTCAATAAATTATAGTTCAACTATAATTCTTTATTTATTTGCAGGAAGTCTCGATGGGTAGACCGCCTATGCTAGGTGAGGTCTTTTTACACACCCACCATCAGCTTAGTTAGGATTTTGTAACAGACATATATAACTATTATGACCTCGTTAAATAATTATTAATTTCATGATTAGTACAATTATTATATTACATTATTTTCGGATATTAAAATTTAGATATTATCTTTATTTTTCCATTATTCAGAAATTAATATTATAGGTTAAATTTATAGGATGTAAGAAATAATTTAAAAAAATTAATTTAAAATTTTTTCAATAAATACCGACAAAAATTGAATTTTCGTCGGCAAAATTACAGATGGAAATTAAAATTCCGTAAGTAATTTTGCTGACAGAAATTAAAATTTGATCGGTAACTTTGCCAACGAAAATTCAATTTCTGTTGGGAATTTTTTCGACGGAAATTCAATTTCCGTTGGCATAAATACCATACGAAAATTAAAATTCCTTTAGTAATTTTACCGACGCAATTTTAATTTCCATCGGGATTTTTGCCTACGATTAATATGCCGACGGAATAAATTTTCGTCGGCAATGTGGTTTCCCAATGAAAATTCCTTATTTTTCGTCGGGAATTTCCACCGGGAAAATCTTTTTTCCTTGTAGTGGTGCGTGTGTAGACAATGGATCCCGAGACAGCGCAGATCAAGGTTACCTAATTATAAAATTAAGAGTCTGTTCATAGGCAAAAATATTTTTGAAAGTGATAATTTACTTGTCAAAATTTCTTTTTAAAAATAAATAAAAATATATATATAAATTAAAAATTGAAAGTAAGAGAAGATAGGAAGTGATAGTTTTTTTTGTGAAAATTGTTTTTTTTTAGAAAAAAAAAAGAGTTTTCGGAGGCTTGCGGTCGCCAGCACGCGGGGGCAAACGTCCTTCACCTGCCCAGCCAGCGACCTCTGAGCACTATTTTCAGCCGAAATTAATTTTTTTGTTGGTTTTTTGAATTTAATTCAATCGTTACATCCATTTTATTTTTGGTTCAAACTTAAAAAAAATTGGAATTTAATTGGATTGGGGGGACTAAAAAAAGGGAGGTTTTTTTAACAAAAAAAGAAAAAGAAGAAAAAAAGGATTAAATTTTTTTTTGTGATTTTTGGAGGAAAAAAAGACACTATTTTCTTCTCAATTTTTCTTCTTCAAATTTTTGGATTGTGGACAAGGAAAGAATTCACGATCTACCTTTGACATATTGATAATTCTAAGGGTAAATTTCTGGATTTAATTGCATTGTTTTATTATTATTATTTTATTTTTCCACCATTTTGCACATCTTGAATATTGTTTTATGTGATAAATTTATTTGATTTGCTGTTTGTTACTTATGATTTGAGTTATTTTAGTTGTTTTTCATATTAATATGACATAAAGTCATGTAAAAGCAAATAAATTTGCAAGTTTTGTATTGATCTTTGAAGAGAATATAGGATTTTTTGCTCCACCATTATTCCTGCCCACGAGGGGCAAGAAGAAGGTGAGGGGCGGCCAGCCTACCCCTCGTGGCCAGGCCACCCCTTACTCCTTTCTTTGTTATTCTTTGTTTTCTTTTCCCTTTTTAATTTATTTTATTCCGTTTTTCTCGTTTTTCAATCCATATTTTGCGTGGAATTTTTTTTGCGTGATTTCAATTTCATTTTGTCATGTTTATTTAATATGTCATTATTTTATGTGATAATATTTATTTTTATTATTTTATTTTATTTAATTAATTTTTTAGATTATTTTGCTCACATTGGTTTTTATTTTGTTTTTATTGTCTTGTATTCTTATTTTTTATGTGAGCATTTTCAATAGCAAATGGGGATCTATGGAGATTCGAATGCACCCTTTTGGTCGGATTTGTCATTTTTTATTATTTTTTATTATTTTTCATTATTGTGCTTTCATTTATTTTATTATGTAATTTGTAATAAATTTAGTTTATTTTATGCATGTTACAAAAAAATCACAAAAAAATTATTTTTAATAAAGTGGGACCAATATCCTAATTTTTAACTAATAAAATCTCACTTTTAAAAAGAAGAGTTAATTTTTCTCAAAATGAGATCACTCATCCTGATTTTCCTAATAATACCTAAAAATAACTCTTCAATTTTCTAAATGAAAATGAAGGAACTAATATTCCTATTTTAAATAAATGTCCCGATTTATGAATATTATTTAGTTAGTTAATTTTTTTATTTTGGGGGATTGTATTTTGTCCCAATTTCATCTTTTATTTTATTTTGTAATTTACTTATTATTTTATCATATTTTTTGATGCTTGATATGTGCGTTAATTTTAATGCATAACATGTGAGATGAGCGATGGAAATTTAATATCAAAAACTCATTTATAATTAATCAAAGCATTAATAAGAGTAAAGTTTCGAATCTCTCTCTGGTTTAGACTCCGAGGTTAGACGAACATTCCTAATTTCTTGTAAATTGGGTAGCGACTCCAAAATACCTCAAATCTCATGGGATTAGAAGAACTTCTCCAATATTCTATTAGTTAAGGATTCCAAAATATCTCATGTTACCCAAGATCAAAAGACATGAACTCTCTCGGGCCCTAAAAGCGGTTCTCCAGGACATGATCGAGTTTAGCTCGCGTCACAGTGGCGACTCCGCTGGGAAAATCAAAACTTTGCTCTGAAATTGTCTTGGTTAATAATATAATTGGGTTTTTATAAAATAAAATTCTAGCTCTTTTGGAAAAATTGCATTGCATACATGCTAGAGCGTTATAACTATGCTAGATGGTCTATTATTTTACCTTGGTGCGTTCCCGAAGTACGACCCTACGTTTACTCAATGTGAAAAAGTGTTAAGGATAATCACCAGCCCAAGTCTAATACCTTTCGGTATATCAAATAGAGACCCGATTTGTCATTATGCTCATCATGAGCTAGACTCGTCGGTAGGGACTATGCTTGGGTAGCCCTAAAGTATCATCACCTTTGACCAAAGCTCATGTAATAGCAATAGACACTTCTCCTAGGTGAAATATACCGTAATACCGTGCTTGCTATGCGGGCCATTATGTAGTGGACAAAATCAACTAAATTGAATGGACATTCATTAAAAGCTTTCATGCCCCGGTGGGCCCATCTTAATTTAATTGAAGTGTTTAAATACATGATGGCCAAAACCCATACATATGTGCATTAGACAAGAGGTGTTATGCTGCTAGTTTTTTTTCCCTGTGCATCTTTACTCATCCATTGGGTTCCCCATTAACCCTTGGATAAAACCCACCTAGGAAAGAGACCGCACTACTTTGTGTGTGGGAGAGATAAGGTTGGAAGGATCTACTTGCTTGCATGTGTTTGTCTATGCTACATCAACACGGCCATGCATTGCATTTCAATCATACATCATCTTAACAAGGTGCATTATGTAACCATCATAGATTTGACCAGGTGGTTTAGAGGTCCCGACGGTCAGATAAGAAGGATCCCACTCTTCAAACTATCAAAACCAGTGTTAGATCGGGGGTCAGATTCACTTTCAGACAGTAGCAAAATATTTTCTTCAGAATCATCAGTAGAAATAAGTATGGCTAACACATTAGGAGAATCTGATGCAACCCGTGCAATGATTGTGGAAGAAGTGGGAAGGAGGATGGATGAGTTTGAGGCCCGAATGATGACGATGATGGGTAACCTTACTGGTACTCTAGCGCCACCTACTTGGTAATAACCTGCTACTCATACTGACAGGCAAGGTGAACAAAATCGAATTGTAGAAGGTCCCTCTACTGTAGTAGACCCACCTATAGTTGAGCCTAGAGTGGCAGTACATGTAGAGCATAAAAAGGCTCTTAAATATAAGAATAACCTGTGGGAAGAAGAACTAAAGGAGCCTGAGGGAAGGGGAAGGTTGCCGAGCCAGAGGAGGCAATGTGGAGAAAAATGGAGGAGAGGTTTGAACCTATAACTCGCTTACTGGCAATGGGAAGAGGCATGAGTCCTAAGGACAAAGAGCTAGATGGCGAAGATCTAGTTCTCCAGAATTTTAAGATGCCTGACATGCCAAAGTTTGATGGCACCTCGGACGTGACAGCACATGTGAAATAATACTCGTTAATGATGAAGGGTATAACTTTGACTAGAAAGCAAAAGATAGAATATTTTTGCCTAAACTTAATGGGGCCTGCAGTCGATTGGTACCATGGGCTGAATAGGAGGTCCAAAGAGGATTGGGACCTGCTAACGGAGGAATTACTTAAGCAATATGATTACAGTATGAGGATGGAGGTCACCCTGAAAGACTTAGAGCTGCTTCAATAGAGGTTGGGAGAATCATTCCATGAGTACCTTACCAAATGGAGAAATCAGGTCATGGAAATGAAAAGAAAACTTGATATCCCTAATCAAATAAAGCTGTTCATTAGGAATGCTAGCCCATACTTGAGAGAGGCACTAAAGATGAAGGGGCTAAAGGACTGGGAGTCCCTGAAAGATATAGCCATAGAAGCTGAAGGAGAATACCTAGCAAGGAAGGCCAACAATGACAATTATACTCGAAGAAATTATAGTAATCAGGGGGCAGAAAAGTCAGCAGGGCTGTAACACCCCCACCGTCGCCCACGTTGGAAGGGCACCGGCGGGCGCGCTACCCGACGCTCACTCACACACATGCACACATACACTAAGCGGAAGCACACATTCATACAATGACGACATACGGAATTACAGCGTAAATTAAAACTTTAAAGAAACAATAGTTGAACATACACTGACTCACATACATACATACAATCATTTAGCGAAAGCATAAGGCAAAAGATAAAATGACGGAATAACTGAAAGCCTAATTGTAATAATATCCTTACATAGTAAAATACAAAAGCAAAAAGCTACAAAATTACAGAATCCGAAATACAGGAGCTGGAAATAAAATAACAAAATACTTCTAATTTCTATGTGGCCGACCTTGCAGATGCTCGACTCGAACCGAACCAAAATCTGCCACCTACACGGGAAAAGAACCCGTGCTAAGCGATAACACTTAGTGGGGAGGAACAAAGACAACCAACACTAAATAAACAAACATATATCATCATGCAGAAATACATATAAACTCATATGCAAACACTTACCGGTTCCACTGAAGTCTCAGATATCAGAAGGCAGATCAAACTAAGGCACAAATAATATAAACACGCAGAGGTCATACCAGAATACCCATATACCAACCAAAAGCTGATTCATGCACAATGCAACTATCATGCAGAGATGCATGAACACATTAACTGAAACCCAAATTATGAAGTTGATGCACTATACTACCATACAATGATGCACGCAGATTTCATACAACGTCAATAGGGGGTCCAAACATACAACTACCATGCCATACTACACACACCCTAGCCGAGAACCGACAGACAAGGTCACAGCACAACCCTTCTGTTGCGCCGCTCTAATATAAACAATATCATGTCGAACACACTCCAAAAGCAGAGACCAAAATAATAACATAACATCACATCATCATGTGAAAATATGAATAAATCTTACATACACTTACTGAGATCCATTAAGTATCAATGCATAATCTCAACTATCTAAACATGCATAAGACCGTCACCCATCGATGCTCATTCACTAGCTGAAACCACTTACAAAGATAATACACCATACCCTCACATTACTACATCAATACACGTAGCAGCATACAGAGAAACATAGACACCTAACAACATGCTGAAATTAATACAACAATAGAGACCGGTATAACATATACACAGCAATACTCCATAACACTGCACAATACATATGTTATCACACCATGCAATGTAAACGCATGTCAATATACCGAAATCACTATGCTGGCAAAAACCAAGGAAACATATATCATGGCTTTACCTTCATAGCATTCAAGAGGTCAAGTTCACAATCTTAAACATATTAATTCAGATACCCCTAGCCATAGCTGATCCGATTCACCTGCTTATATACAATGAAACCATGCTTAAGTCGCATATGTATATACATAACATTTGAATCACATTCATAGCATTCTAAAGCTTATAACACATCATATAACAAATGCGGATAATCGGGTCAGATATAAACTCATGCTTGCATAATAAAGACATACATTTCGAAGCTCATATTCACGTTCATATACATATAAACTGATTCCTTAAATTATTATCATGCTCATTCGGATATCACATTCTTATAGTTATTTCGAATCAAAACAAAACAACAAAGCACCTGCTGACTCACAATAGTGGATAACGAGTGTACGGGCAGTACCTTACTGGTATAAATCGGCCAAAGGGTACATTACGGGTACGAATCGAAAACCATTTCACTTTATCACATTTAAAACATTTTACTGAGGGGGATCTTAAACAAGATCCAAACACATTAAAAAGGATCGCGAAGATCCGAACACATTAAAAAGGGTTCGCGAGGAATCAAACGGGGACCTGATTAGGGTCCAAACGTCCAAAGGTGCTGTAGTTAAAGAGACTCTATTAGGCATGCCTAACTATCCACTAAACTGACTCTCGCATGTCATGCATAACACTCATCACACTTAAGCATAACACATTATTCATAGCAAGGATCACAAGTCTTAGGTTTGCATAATAAATCAAACTCATTTCATGATACTTACCAAATTGCTCATATATCATTCATGGGTTCATAAACGTATAGTTCATCATATTAATCATGCATAAATGGGAATAAATAAGCATACACCGTGCACTAAGAAGAAACATGCATCATACCATTCGTGTTGCCAAGCATACAATATAATTCAGTCAACACACTATATGAATAATCACCGCTATCAAGCATACCAGAGTTAAATATAAAAATGCTATCATACCAAAGATCATCAATACAAAACCCTGATCATACAATGGTACTACTCATGTTAACTATAACATATTACTCTTAGGCAAGAATCATGAGTAAATATATATATACATAACACCTTTCACATTTTAATATAACATGCTCATAACAATAGTAACCATGAACATGGCATTCAACTCACTTGTATGCAATATGCAACACATGATACGAATCACAATAATTAACATAGATAAATCAAATCATACTTCCATGTGTAACACATAATTATACTCACATTCACAACAAGAAATCATAAGTAAGACATGCATAATCCAACATCATTCAACAACCTATAACATACAATATCATATACATTACCTATTATTTGGCTAAGTTAAAATACCCATAATATCATTTGCACATTAAGAACACGTAAATGAGGTCTAAAGAACTCAAAACAGAAGAAACCGAATTGAAAAAGACCCAAATACGTTTGATAAAAACAGGAGGGATTGAGGCATCGAGGGACACGAGTTGTGCTTGAGGAGCACGACTCGTGCTAGGTCCCTCAGGCATGAGCACGGGTCTTGCTCTTCGAGCACTACTCGTGCTCATGCTCACTGCCAGAGCACGTCTCATGTTAGAGAACACGACTCATGCTCTGGCTCTCACACTGCTCCCTCAGATGGCATAGAAGGAGAAGAGAGGAAGGAACACTAACCAGAGGAGCACGACTCGGACGGCCATGCACGACTCAGACAATGCACAGATAGCAAAACACAGCAAGCAAAATAAGGAAGAGAAAAGAGAAGGAAAAGCAAGGAAGAGCATGACTCACACACCGAAGCACGACTCAGACAGGCACACAGACAGCAAAACAAAAAAGGCAAAACACAGAAAAGAAGAGAGGAAGAAAACAGAGGGAGAAGAAAGAATATCAGCACGTCCCGTGCTCTTAAGCACGACTCGTGCTCTTTGAGTACATCTCGTGCTCTTGAGCACGTCTCGTACTCATCTCCTCACAAAACCCACACTCTCCTATGAACAAGATGAACATCAAAATAATCAAGTAACGTAAAACCCAGAACGTCAAGAACAGAGGCTATCAGACTCACGCAATTCCCATTCCAAATCAATATACATACAGCTCAAACCTAAATCATTCATTACTAACACAATACCCATAACAAATCTTGCATAAACTCATATCAAACACTCAATTTCTGGAAATCAAACACAAATAACCATTCATAATCCAAGGAGAAAGTAGGGCAGAGATAAAAACCCAAAACTAAAAATGAAGAACACAGAGCTCCCAAACCTGAAAATAAAGATCCAAAATCACACTTTAAGCTTCAATCTTCGATGCTTTCCTTGTCCTTAAGCTCCCTCTTACCACCCAAAGCTTGCACAAACCAAAAACCCATAAAATTCTTAATCCAAACCCTAACTCAAAAAAACCAGAAGAAGAAGAAGGAGAAGAAGCAAATCCAAAACGCACGAACCCTAAACCCCAACTTACCTCTTCAATCTTGTTCCAAATCTCTCTCAAAATCACCCAAGCATGAGCCCAAACACCAGCCACAAGAAAGAAAAAGAAGGAGCGCACAAAATAGAGAAGAAATGAGAAAGAAGAACCAAAGAAGAGAGGAGAACGGGGAGCAGACTTGTTCCTGCATTCTCTCTCCTCTATTTCTTTTTTCTTTCTTTTCATTTAATGCACACCTACTAAGCCACATGGCAGTCTCCTATAGGTCCAATATTTCCTTCTTTGACTTACCAATCCTTGACACCATACTCCCACCTCACTAGATAATTGCCTTACAACCTTGTTACCATAAAACACACACATTAAATAATTCTTGCAGTAACATCTTTAATTAATTTTGCAATTAAGTCCTTATCATCCAAATTCCTCATGCATAAATTACTGAAATACCCTTAAGTTCTCGACTTAGCATGCGCATTCCTACTAGGATCATTTCGGGTTGTTACAAGGGCCCCAACAATGAAAATCAAACTAGAAACACGTTAGATATAGCGATTACCGAAGCATACCAAAGGCATTTTTCTAACCTAGGCAGATCATTATCTTGGGTACTTAAAAGGTTGATGAAGGAAGGTAAGCTACAGCTAATGTCTGCTAAGCCAACCAGAAGTCAGGGATGTCCCAATCATCAAACGGATCAATATTGTGCCTACCATCAGCATACAGGGCATGGCATTGACGAATGTCAAACTCTGAGGAACCAAATTCAAGACCTTATTGATAGCAAACAGATTGTTAATCTAGAGCATCAAAAGAAGAAAGCGTGAGTTGTAAGGGGAATTTAGGATGCTAATAAAGGGCTCCAAAAGGTGGCTACAACACTACAAGAAGTAGAAGGGGAAACCTTCTAGTAGATGTGCTTTTTATGTTTGAACTTTTCAATATTGATGTATGCAGTACTGTTTTTGTTAATTATATTAATGACTTTTTGTTTATGTTTCTCATTATTTCATTATGCATGATCACAACAACAAGTCATTTACATTTCATATTAACTTAACAAATGCTGCCTTATTTAATCTCGAGATCCTGTTAGTATCTGATATCACTCTTGAAGTGATAAAAACTTGAGAGACAAAAACATAAAAAAGAAAGGAAAAAATGCCTTTACCTGGACCTTGAATGACATGCTAAACCTGCTTCAATTTGCCAACCTAACAATAATCGGATTTCAAAAGCCATTCCCTTGCTTCCTCGACATTTAGGACACATAAAATAAAGCCATTCCCTTGCCTCAGAAGCTAAACTATCAAATTCAAGATAGACAAAGGTTTGGGCCTTCATAAAACAAAACAAAAGAAAAGAAAAGAAAAGAAAAGAGGAAAAGAGAAAAAAAGAAAAAAAAACCCACAGTTTTGACCTAAGCCATCTGAGGCCAACCTACAACGCAATCTCAACTATTAAGAGCTACCACAGAAATTGAGTGGCCAAAATTGAAAAAAGCAAAATGCAAGCCTTCACAGTCAAGTTCCAAAATGAGAGCTCATTGACCTAGCTAGTTTACACAGAGGTCAAGATTAAGCCTTTTGTGCTGAAAAGCCACTGTCAGAAGAGGTAACAATCCTAGCTAAAATAATGATGAAGGATTCAAGAAATCCAGCAATGTCGATAGACTAAAGAAGACTCCATAGAAAAGGTAAAAAAAAGAAAAAAAATAAATGCCCCGTGGGTCGAAAACCTAAAAAAAATGCAATTTTACTAAAATTGGGCACCCCATCAAGGTGAAAACCAAAAAAAGGCATCTTAGGCAAAAATTAGGGGCAAAGAGAAAATGTTCAATCATGAAAATTCGAGAGGGTTGATTGATAACAGGAGTTTGATGCTTTCAGGATCCGTCTCGAGATTAGATAGAGTTTTGCATTTTTAAGATTAATGCCAAATGATGATCGTGTGTGATGAAATCGGACTAGAACATACACATTTACGTAATAATATATTAATATAAGCAGAGCACTTTATCTCGCATACTCAAAATGGTTTAAGTTCCAGCATAAAAATTAGCGCATTGTTTCTTCTTCACATATGCACAATTTATTATGTATGGCCTCCATTGCTATAATCATCCTGACGCTTCAACTGACTCGCCCCATCATCGGTTTCAAGCTAGGTGCCAGTGCATTCATGAAGAAAATCGAGATCCATACTGCCACTATTCAAAAAGGCAAAAGGATTTTAGCCTCTCCAGCCACAATAAAAGGCTGTTAGAGATTAAAAAAAAATCGTAACTGGCTCTCTAAGCAAAAGTTAGGCCAAAGGGCAGGGTGAAAACCTGAAAACAAGCAATCTGCCCTATGAAAAATAAAATGAATAAAGCCGCTAGAGTGGGTTGGGTTCATTCTATGCAAAAGTTAGGAAAAAGGCTATGTGAAAATCCCCAAAGGGATGCATTTCTCGCAAAAAAAAAAGCTAGTGTGAAAATCGACAAGGGACGAACTACCTTTAATGAATGACCACCAGTACATGGAGCAATAAGGCAGTCCGAATAATCTCCCTTCAGGCAGATAATGCATGATTCAGGATACGAGTCAAAGTCTTGGTGGGCAAAACACTATAAAAGTTTTAGCAAAATGCTCGTCGACCGGAGGGAAAAGATTCACATGAGTCAATTCTCTTTGAAAAGATTATGGGTCAGAGTTCTTAAGCCAAGATGATACTCTTCTAGATCCTTGTTACATGTATTTCTAAACGCTAATCCGCAAGCATACGGTTTACCAATTATAATACATAAGATATTGTTCCCACGAGGAATGTAGATTAATATTATTCACTATTACTACTTGATTTTAATCTTGTTTACAATGTTCAATAATTTGTTAATGAAAGTGGAATTATTATATTAAATATTATCTAACCTTATTAATAACGATCAAAGAAGACAAATGGATTAATGATGATAAAGTAATAACTAATAGAACTTGAAGTGATTATTCTTAATTATTAGTGTATTCTTGTCATGCAAGTCATGTTGAATAACATTCCAATTCATTCTCTCAACATAATTAGAGTGCCTAAAATATGCATTTATAATTCCAACTCTTAACTCTCATTAATGAATTAGATGATTATACATGCAAATTTCAGGATTAATAAGCAACCTATAACAACCATCTAACATTATGATCTCTCAAATAATGTTTTGATGATGAACTTCTATTAGATTTAAGTAGGAGTTTATCTCTCGACTAAATTCTTACCTATAATGATCATACATCAAATACTAATAGAAAATTCTACAAACAAGAATACCAAATTGATATGAATAACATAACATAACAATAATGATTCAAGTTCATAAATACATCATTCAATATTTACAAAGAAGAAGTAAAAGATGAGAAATAAAAGAAGGAGATCTCGCAACCCTTTTTCCTTTCACAATGTATGATCTTCTCCCTTGCAATAATCTTCTCTTTAAAACATAAAAAACTAACTAAAGACATTAACTATAAAAATTATTCTTCCTCAAAACTTACAGAAAAATAATAAGTTAAAATTCCGTATATCCCAAATTACAACTGAAATTAATATAAATACTATGCCAAAATCCATGTCCCTTGAGATGCCTCTTCAAAAGGTTGCAAAACTTGGTGGGAAGACTTGGCTTTTTAAATGGCCTTTCAAAGAAAACTACCCCAATGGCTCTCTCTGTCGCGCTCGCGATACCTGTCGTACTCGCAATAGAGCACATCACTTTTCTCCTTTCAGTTGCATGATCTTCTTCTTCCTCCGCGTCTCGTCGCGCTATCGACAGCGCGCGGCTTCCTTCCTTTGCTCTTCTTCTCTTTTCTTCCTTACTCTTAGGCGCCTTCTGTCGCGCTCGCAACATATATCGTGCTCACAATAGAGACCTCTTTTCTTGCTCATTTCTGCTCCTTTTCCAATGTTTTCTCCTTTTTCTCCTCTACACACAAAACATAAAACAAAACATAAAACATACCTAATTCTAACACAAATAAACCTAATTTTAATCACAAAATATTGGCTAAATATGAGCTATTTAGGCTCATATCAAGCCCCCACACTTACACTTTTGCTTGTCCTCAAGCAAAACAGAACATGCATACAAACAACACACATAACACAAAACAACATTCACACACTTTTTGGAGCTTGCATCTATATTTGACAAACATTTGAAAACAACATGCAATAACTTTCATTTCTTAAAACATTAGCCTAAATATGCAAATTTTCAAACAATATCATTGTTCATTAAACTTGAACAACTATGCACATTTGGAAAATCATGAAGTTGCAAAACACAAGAATATTTGAACTCAAGAAATTGAATATCTTAACATATGTATAGATTATTTGGTACAAAACATTGCCTAAGATAATTCTCACTCAAACACTACATTCTTCAATCACTCAATGTGTTTATGGGTTAGTGTTTTACTCATTCCTTAAATATGCCATTGCATACCATAAGCTTGTAATTAGTAAAAATCTCCACTACTAGTATAAGGTAGTACATGAAATCAAAGGGTCTTATTCAAGGTTGTAGCTTGGCTTAGGTTAATGTAGGACAATTTGGTTAAGTAGCTCATTTATGTGTAAAGAAAAAGTATCACCATATCATAAGAGACTTAACATCTAAGCATAGCATGATCCATAACATTTAACTTACTATTCTAATTCCCTTCTTAATGGCCATTTTTTCTAGTGGTTTCTTTTTCCACACTTTTGCTTTTCTTTTTCCTTTTTTATTACAATTTTTTTTTAATATTATGGGTGCATTTTATACTCCATCCCACTTTGTTCTTTCTTTCTCTTTTTGTTTTTAGAAACTAGCCTTTTTCTAATATTAGACTTTAAGAAGAAGGGAATTCTACTAACAATTCAACTAACATCATGCTTACACTAATTCTCTCCATAAAAAGGGTAACAAAAAGAAATAGTTTATTGTTTAGTAAAGGATTTAGGCTAATTAAGTGCTTCACAACAAAAATAGGTTAAACGCTCAAAATTTACTACCTAAAGTCAAAAAGGGTAAGTTATTTAATCAAGAAAAAATGGTTTAATCTAGGTGCCCTTATCATGTTTCATGCACATCTCATACTAAATGTAGTCTCAAAATTTACCAAAAATAAGTTCTAGAGGATATGGCATATCAAGGCTCTCATACAAAGAAAAATTTCAATGTAAAGGCTTCAAAAGCTGAATTGGCTATAGATCAAACTACCCTAAGCAATAAATTGCCAAAATAATCCTTTTTACATGTGAAAAGATACCCAACTTAAAAAGAACCTACACTAAAGTACTTTGCTAAGTTATGACCCTCACTAAATTGTCAAAGTAAAATAAAAATGAAATTCCTCAAGAATTTGCCTAACTAGACTAAATTAAAAAATTCAAGCTATAGCATGTATATATTTCCAAATAGGCATCAAATATACAAACTCCAAAATTAAACAAACTCACAAACAATCCACGCATATAAACCTGCAACACAAATATACTAACAATATATATACATGCAAAACCAATACCTAAAACTAGCATCTCATGCATATCCATAAGCTACACTAAACACATAAACAAGTCACACGAACATAACATGCATTCCTCCACATTTAAAGGACATAATGTCCTCATTGTGTAAGAAAATCAAACACAAACGAACACTAAACAGAAAAACAATCAAAACACAACACACAAAATAAACATAAAAAGTAAAAAGTAAAAAGAGAAGGAGAAAACTAATCTCAATTCCCACTTGGGGAATCCAGTCGAGACGGTGTAAACTCCACGTTCTTTTTTTGAAAAAAGGATAGCAGCCTGCGCCCTAAACTCTTTTGGCTCTTATGCACTTCGCGCATTGTGGTCTCCATCAGGTCCATTCTTGCTGCCATGCTTTGGTTGGCAACCTCCACCCCATCCAAACGTGTTAACACTTGCTACCACCCAACAGCTGCACTACCATCACCATGAGCAGCAGATGCGAACTCCTCCTTCTCATCATCATTCGAAGAATCCTCATTGCCAGCAGCGGTAGAGGTGGAAGGACCCTTGCCCTTATTCAAACTAGTGCTTTTTACCTGTGAATCACGTGAAACAAACTTTGGAGGCCAACCACCTCTTGTCAAAACATTAGCATTTCCCAAGTACTGAGCATCTAATAGTAAAATACTGTCATCTGCACCCATTTGAAAATTATGCAAATCTCCCAAACAACATAATACAATGCTAATCACCATGTGACTCATCCCTACAGTTTCACTTTTAGCAATTGAAGCATGATAGAGACCATCAAAAATAAAATCAATAGAGCATGGTGTCTTTCTAGATTGTATAAGGTCTAAAACAAATAAATCCTTAGTTTGAATTTTGTTACTTTCCACTCGCCCAAATAAAGCATGACATATATATTTATAAAATAACAACACATCATCTTTAATTTGGCGATTTGTGAAATTTTTATTGTTAAATACATCCAAACCAGTTAATTTCTTCCAAACCGAAGTAGAATTAAAAGTGTGAAAATAAAAGCGTTTGCCATTCAAGGGAAAACCAAACCACTTATGCATTACATCAAATCCAAATACATATTCTTTTCCTTGGTACCTAAATTTAAAACTAATTTTTCTCTTGTCTACATATTCAAGGGTTACAAAAAATTCAACAGCCCACTCCTTTCTAATACACAAATTTAGATGCACAAATTTACCCCAATGCATATACTTCAAGTATTTTTCAAATTGCTCAGTTATGCCTAAGTCATTTAACAAAGGAAAATGCAAATGCCACATACCTACATATGTCTTCTTAGCAAAATACACAAATTTCTCACCTTATTCCTCTGTATAAATGGGAAAAGGGCAATCGTAATCGGAGAGACATTGAGTCAGGGGTTTGGGCACTAGACTCTCCAGTTGCCTGCTGCCCTTTTCCTTTGTTGGCCAACTATTTAGTACGAACCATCTTGAAGATTTCAGCCATACCGATAGTAATCCAAAACAAACTCAAAAAGAAAGAACAGAAACCAAAACAAAACCCAAAAAAATGGAAGAGAAATCAAAAAGAACTCAAGGAAAAAGAACTTTGAGAGAAAACCAAAAGAGAAGGACGGAAAACAGGGTGAAAATGGCAAATTAGGGCTCAAAAACTATTTATAGGACATTTTGAAATCAGTTCCAACGATTAAAATTCCAAAAATTTTTGAAATCCCACCTATTGTCACGAGCTCGCGATAATGTGCGCTCGCGACAGAAACGAAATTAGGTCCCTGTCGCGCTCGCGATAATAACAATCATAAATCAAAAGCCCTCTTCTGTCGCGCTCGCGACAACTATCACAATCACGACAGAAGCCAAAGCCTTGCCTTCCAGCGCGCTTGCGACAGCCACAAACTTCCTTCCTCTGTCGCGGGGAAAAACTCAACAAAAATTTTATTATTAAGAAGACACTTAATATTTGAACTATACTACTAAACTTACTAACTAATTGTACCTGTAAAACAAAAATGCACTGTGTTAATAAAATGAAAATCCAAAATACTAAAATGAAATCTAAGTAACAACACATAAAAATAAGTTAAAAAGACAACCAAATAAAAAAAAAAAAACAAGATAAAAAAATCGTTGACAAAACCTTCATCGCAAATGTAGAGAGATACATGAGACCTCTCTACCTTGAAAATTACTTTCTAAATACACTTTACATCGTTGACCATTAGCTTTAAACACTTTTCCTTTTTCATTTTTAAGCTCTAAATAGCCATGGTCAAATACTTATGTTACCTCAAAAGGTCCACTCCACTTAGACCTCAATTTTTCAGGAAATAATTTTAACCTAGAATTGAATAGAAGAACTTTATCCCCAACCTTAAAGCTCTTATACCTAATATGAGCATCATAACATTTCTTTGATCTTTCTTTATATATTCTTGCATTTTCATAGGAGATAAGGTGTAATTCATCAAGTTCATTTTATTGTAAACATCGTTTCACACTAGCCTACTTAATGTCATAATTCAAAGTCCTAATGGTCGAATAAGCTCTATGTTCCAACTCAACAGGCAAATGGCATGCTTTCCCATACACTAACCTATATGGTGACATCCCAATAGGTGTTTTGAATGCAGTGCAATATGCGCCAAGTGCATCATCAAGTTTATATGGCCAATCTTTCCTAGAGTTAGAAACTATTTTTTCTAGTATCAACTTAAGCTCTCTATTGGAAACCTCTACTTGACCACTAGTTTATGGATGGTAAGGAGTAGCTACTCTATGATGCACACCATACTTATGGAATAGTGAAGCAAAAGATCAATTAATGAAATGCGTACCTCCATCACTTATGATAGCTCTTGGCACTCCAAATCTTGAAAAGGGTTTCTTTAAAAACTTTATCACCACCTTTGAATCATTGGTTAGTGTTGCTTTGGCTTCACCCATTTTGAGACATAGTCCACCCCAACCAATATATAGTTTTGCCCAAAAGATGAAGGAAAAGGACCCATGAAGTCTATCCCCCACACATCAAATATCTCTACTTCTAAAATGCTATTCAAAGGTATCTCATCTCTCTTCCCAATATTACCAACCCTTTGACACCTATCACATTGAGCTACAAAATTCTTAGCATTATGAAATAGGGTAGGCTAATAGAAACCACACTCAAGCACACGAGAGGCAGTTTTTGTACTACCATTATGACTCGAATACAAAGATGAATCGCAATGTGTCAAAATGCTCACATACTCATCCTCACTTACACACCTATGAATTATTCCATCCCCACCTATCTTAAATAAATAAGGCTCCTCCCAAAGGTAATTTTTTACATCACTAAAAAACTTTTTCCTTTATTGCCAAGTCAATCCATGTGGTACAACACCTGCGGCATGAAAGTTAGCAAAATCTGCAAACCATGGTACATTTACTTGCTCAATTGACATTAAAGATTCATCCGAAAAAGATTTATTAATGTCATTGATATCCCCTATAGGTCCTTCATCATTTTCTAACCTTGACAAGTGATCAGCCACTAAATTTTCAAAACCCCTCTTATCTCTAATTTCAATGTCAAATTCTTGTAACAAAAGAACCCAACAAATTAAATGAGGTTTAGCATCTTTTTTAGCAAACAAGTACCTAAGTGTTGCATGATCCGTGTAAATTATAACCTTAGATCCCAAAAGATATGATCTAAATTTATCACATGCATAGACAACAGCCAACATTTCTTTTTCCGTTGTTGTGTAATTCAATTGAGGTGCCGATAATGTATGACTAGCATAATAAATGACATGCAAGTTCTTACCTTGACGTTGACCTAATACACATCTAACAGCTACGTCACTAGCATCACACATTATTTCAAAAGGGAGATCCCAATTAGGTGAACTTATTATGGGTGCACTTACAAGAGCTTTCTTTAATGTTTCAAAAGCTTTCATACATGCATCAGAGAATTCAAAAGGCACATCTTTAACTAATAAGTTAGTTAAAGGCTTAGCAATCAAAGAAAAATCTTTTATAAATTTTCTATAAAATCCCGCATGACCTAAAAAGGATCTTACACCCTTAACTGTAGTAGGTGGATGTAATTTCTCAATTAATTCAGTTTTAGCTCTATCCACCTCTATACCTTTACTTGAAATCTTATGGCCTAAAACTATCCCTTCTTCAACCATGAAATGACACTTTTTCCAATTAAGTACTAAGTTAATCTCCTCACATCTAGCCAACACTCTATCCAAATTTCTTAAACACAACTCAAACGAATCACCATAAACAGAAAAATCATCCATGAAAACTTCTATGATCTCTTCTATCATATCCTCAAAGATAGAAGTCATACACCTTTGAAAAGTTGCTGGTGCATTACATAGCCCAAAGGGCATCATTCTATAGGCAAAAGTCCCATATGGACAAGTAAAGGTGGTCTTTTCTTGATCACTAGGGTATATGAATATTTAGAAATACCCCGAAAAATCATCTAAGAAATAATAATGAGAATGGCTAGCTATCCTCTCTAACATTTGATTAATGAATGGCAAAGGAAAGTGATCTTTCCTAGTAGCTGAATTTAACTTTCTATAGTCAATACAAACCCTCCAACCTGTGGTGGTTCTAGTAGGAATCAAATCTCCATTCTCATTTCTAATTACAGTCATTCCCCCTTTCTTAGGCACACAATGAATAGGACTCACCCATGCATTATCCGAAATCTGATAGATAATCCCAGCATCTAACAACTTAATAGCTTCTTTTTTAATTACTTCCTTCATATTGGGATTAAGCCTCCTTTGTCTATCAGCCTTAGGTTGACACTCATCTTTCATGTTAATTCTATGCATGACAATGTTTGGACTAATTCCCTTCAAATCAGAAATTTGCCAACCTATACTGTTAATCCTTTTTCTAACAACCTCTAACAACAAATCTTCTTGCTTAGTAGTTTGTTTGTTAGAAACAATGATAGGTAAAGTATTATTCGAACCAAGAAATGCATACCTTAAATGGCTTGGTAGTTCTTTCAACTCAATATTAGGTGGACTTACAATAGATGGTGGCAAAGGTTCCTCATTTCGATACAACAATTCTGGTCATGATCTATCTTGCTCCACCCCCTTATGAGCTGCCTCATCAAGATTTACATCCTCTTGACCTGCATCTTCCTAAACTTCTAACACACATGCATCAATAACATCAACTTTCTTGCATACATTCTCATCCATGGGGTATTTAAATGCTTTATCCATGTGATATTCTACACTATCCTCCCCCACTCTTAAAACCAATGTTCCTTCATAGACATCAACTAAAGCCCTTCAAGTTCTCATGAATGGTCTACCCAAAATCAAAGGACATTTAATATCATAAGCAAAGTCTAAAACAACAAAGTCAGCAGGAAAAATGAATTTATCCACTTTAACAAGCACATCCTCTATGACGCCATATGGTCTCTTAATAGATTGGTCAGCCAATTGCAAGACGATTGATGTAGACTTAACATCATTCAAACCTAACTGTTTAAAAATTGATAATGGCATAAGATTAATACTTGCCCCTAAATCGCACAAAAACTTAGGAAATTCAACATCCCCCAAAGTACAAGGAATAGTAAAACTCCCATTATCTTTAAGCTTAGTAGGCAAATTACTAGTGATCATGAACTACATGCTTCAATCAACTCAACAATAGATAGGTCTTTCCAACTTATTTTCTTAGAAATTAAGTCTTTAAGAAACTTTGCATAGTTAGGAATTTGAGTTATAGCCTCAATAAAATTCAAATTAATGTGTAAATGCTTTAATTTATCAAGAAAAGTTTGAAATTGTTTATCTTGATTTTGCTGCTTAAGACGTTGCGAAAATGGCGAACGAGGTTGGAAAATTTTTGAAGGATTTGCCTTGGTAGCCCCTTCTATCGCACTCATGATAGGTGTCGCACTTGCGACAGCAGGTGGACTCTCCTTTGGCGTGCTTGCGATGTTGGTCAATCTTTCCTCTGTCGCGCTTGCGACAGAAGACTCATCTCCCTTCTAAAAAAATTTTTTCTGCAAGTCTTCATCCTTGTTAATAGAAATAAATTTATTAGTATAGGATTTACCTGACCTCAATTTAATTTCCTTAAGATGTTCCCTTGTATTTTCCTTCGTATTACTTAAATTTCCTCATAATCATGAAGGGAATGCCTTAGCAATTTGCCCTAATTAAACCTCCAAGTTATGGGTAGATGAGGCATGATTTTTAGTGATTTGATCAAACTTTATCTTTAGCCTCTTTTAGTTCTCTTCTTATGAACTAAATTTCAAATTAATGCCCTCTAAGAACCTATCCATCTTAACCTCTAAAGCTCCAAACCTATCTTAAGGTTGTTGAAACCCTACACCTCTATTCTGATTGCTACTATTTCCCCATGAAAAATTTGGATGGCTTCTCCAGCCAGGGTTATAGGTAGTTGAATATGGATTCCCACACCCTTGTCCTTGGATAAAGCTCACTTGTTCCTCCGTACTAGCCATTTCCAAATTACACACTTTACTAGTATGACCAAATGGTGCATGCATTTGGTGGACTTCCTCCCATACCGAGGCTATTAATCTTATGAGTCAAAGCCTCAACTTGTGCTTGTAATGCTACCACCGAATCAATTGAATGTAACCCTCTAGCATTAGAAGAATTTGATTCCCTTATTCTTTTAGTTGGCCACATGCAATTGTTCATGGACATTTCCTCAAGCAACTCAAATGCAGCTTCCGTTGTTTTCCTTATAAGAGAACCACCGGCTGCAGCATCTATTGTTCCTCTAATTGTGGGATTCACTCCATTATAAAATGTTTGCATAAGCAACTCCCTTGGAAGGTTGTGATGTGGACAACTTCTCTGCAATTCTTTAAATCTTTCCCATGCTTCATACAAAGATTCATTGTCATTTTGCACAAAAGTAGTGATATCTTTAATAATCTTTGTAGTTTTGGCTAAAGGAAAATATTTAGATAAAAATGCTTGAGCCAATTAGTCCCAAGTTGTAATAGATCCTCTAGCATGTGAATTCAACCAAGCTTTTGCCTTATCCTTCAATGTGAAAGAAAAAAACCTAAGCTTGATTGCATCCGCAAAAACTCCATTAATTTTGAAGGTATCACAAATTTCTAAGAAATTTGCCAAATGAGCATTTGGATCCTCATTTGCCAAAAACATAAAATTGAATACTATTTTGAATCATTTGTAAATGAGATGGCTTAATTTTAAATTGATTGGCATTTACTGTAGGCCTTACCACTCCTTGTTGAGCCCCGCTCAATGTTGATGTAGCAAAATCCATCAATCTTGGTGGATTCTCTTCTTCAGCCATGATTGGTCTCCTAGTCTTATTCTTCTTCTTATTGGATTTACGATTACTTAAAAGAAATCTTTCTATCTCTGGATTCAATGGTTCAAGTTCTTTTTGAGAACTCTTTGTACTAGGCATATACTTGAACTATCCAATCCTGTAAAAGCAAAACAAAACAGTCAAACAAAACTAATTAAGTATTTTAATCCAAAATTATAATTCAAGACTTATAATGGCAATAAATTCAATCATATAGTTCCCTGGCAATAGCACCAAAAACTTGTTACGTGTATTTCTAAACGCTAATCTGCAAGCATACGGTTTACCGATTATAGTACCTAAGATATCGTTCCTAGGAGGAATGTAGATTAATATTAATCACTATTACTACTTGATTTTAATCTTATTTATAATGTTCAATAATTTGTTAATAAAAGTGGAATTATTATATTAAATATTATCTAACCTTGTTAATAATGATCAAAGAAGACAAATGGATTAATGATGATAAAGTAATAACTAATGGAACTTGAAGTGATTATTCTTAATTATTAGTATATTCTTGTAATGCAAGTCAAGTTGAATAACATTCCAATTCATTCTCTCGAGATAAATTAGAGTTCCTAAAATATGCATTTATAATTCCAACTCTTAACTCTTATTAATGAATTAGATGGTTATACATGCAAATTTCAGGATTAATAAGCAACCTATAACAATCATCTAACATTTTGATCTCTCAAATAATACTTTGATGATGAACTTCTATTAGATTTAAGTAGGAGTTTATCTCTCGACTAAATTCTTACATATAATGATCATGCATCAAATACTAATAGAAAATTCTACAAACAAGAATACCAAATTGATATGAATAACAAAACATAACAATAATGATTCAAGTTCATAAATACATCATTCAATATTTTACAAAGAAGAAGTAAAAGATGAGAAATAGAAGAAGAATATCTCTCAACCCTTTTTCCTTTCACAATGTATGATCTTCTCCCTTGCAATAATCTTCTCTTCAAAACATAAAAAAGCTAACTAAAGACTTTAACTATAGAATTGTTCTTCCTCAAAACTTACAGAAAAATAATTAGTTAAAATTCCATATATCCCAAATTACAACTGAAATTAATATAAATACTATGCAAAAATCCATGTCCCTTGAGATGCCTCTTTAAAAGGTTGCAAAACTTGGTGGGAAGACTTGACTTTTCAAATGGTGTTTCAAAGATAACTACCCCAACAGCTCTCTCTATCACGTTCGCGATGCCCGTCGCGCTCGTGACAGAGCACGGCACTTCACTATTGGGTTTCATCACAATAATTCAAATTAACGCAGCGGAATAAATCGAAACCCAAAACAGGATCCATGTATTTTCGATTGATTCAAAATGAAGAGATTAAGATTTACAGACCTTTTTCAAATGCAGGAAATCAAGATTAACTCCTTATCTCGGACTACAGTTGCTGCCTCAATCATGAACACCCTCTATCGGTATCCACATGCACAAACCGACGAACAAAATTCGTAGGGGTGCTAGCTCCCTTACGTTGCGACTGGATTTTATGTTCTTTATTTCTCAAAGAAAAATATGGTGGCTAGGTTTTTCTCTCTTAAGAAAATCAACCACTCTCTATCCTTTTCTCTCTAGGAAAAACGTGATTAGGGTTAATCACTTATTAACCTATATCCAATTATATATCTGTATATATTTTAAACCATAAAGAGATAAAAAGGATATTATCTCTTATTCAAAATTAAGAGATATTTCTATATATATATATTTATTTATTTCTTATTCGAAATAATATAAAATATTATATTAATACATATTATTATCTCATATTCAAAATACGAGATTTATTTATATGTGTATATATATATATATATATATGATTTTAAAATTAAATATAAATACCTATATTTATATTATTCCGAAATAACCTAATAAAATCCATTTTGTTCATTTTTGGTCTTGGTGTGTGACCCAATAGGTTTATATTAAGTTGGCAGTGGGCCTAATCTCATAAGAAGCCCACAAGTCATAATTGGTCTCTAGCAAGACATTATGACTACCCAAATAATATAAATACCATTAGTCCGATTTTAACCTGACAATAGAACATGCCATTATCCTTTTGTCACACGATATCTTGTTTAAACATAAGTAATGGTACATGTCAACCTTATATTGTTCAAACATATAATTTCTCGATCACTAAGTAGACTAATAAATTCAAATGATATTGATTACACTATTAATTCATTCGAGCACGGCCATGTATTTTACAGTCCTACTTATCGAGGGGCCCAATAGATATCTCTCTCATAGGAGAGGGATAAATTCCATCTTGATTATTCACTTTCCTCTGCATAATTCTCATTATGTCCGATCATAAACTTTATAATTATCTGATTAAAGATAACGTTTAATTATGTCAAAACATAATGTTCCTTATGTAGGAAACCATGATAACCTCAGGTCAAAGGATTCAATAACATATCTATTATAAGATCACTTATGACACTATCTCATGTAGTGATCTTACAGTGGGTCTATCCAGTACTTTGTTATCTAACAAATACCTATATATTTGATTTATATCATCATATATAATCATGCCATGATTATCAATGCAAATCTATACTAGCCTTAATTTATCTTTATGCCCTTTAGTGATAAATGACTAGGGACGACATGAATAACATTGTTATTCATAAACATTACAATAATGTAATATGCTAATAATATTAATGTGAAGAAAACCATTATATATAAATGAAAATGTAATAATTACATCCATGTCCAAATGTTTGGCCTAGGGCATAACCACTAACATTCACTCCTTTTAGCTGCGTGATCTTTTTCTTCCTCCGCGTCTCATCGCGCTCGTGACTCCTTCGCGCTCGCAATAGCGTGCGGCTTCCTTCCTTTGCTCTTCTTCTCTTTTCTTCCTTGCTTTTAGGCGTCTTCTGTCACGCTTGCAACAGAGACCTCTTTTTTGATCATTTCTGTTCTTTTTCCAATGTTTTCTCCTTTTTCTCCTCTACACACAAAACATAAAACATACCTAATTCTAACACAAATAAACCTAATTTTAATCACAAACTATTGGCTAAATATGAGCTATTTAGGCTCATATCAATCCTCGGGGGCATCAAACAATGTGAGCATCTAAATGGACCCTTACCCACCTAGGACATAGTCTATCCATGTTTGCATGCATCTCATGTCATACAATTCTTTTGCACGTATCTTCACATAACTTTTTCCACATACACACACAATCTCTTGTATAGGTTCTTGTGCACATAACTTTTTAGGAAATGTCCAAATAAACCTCAAGAGCAAAAGTGGGCTAAAGGATAACATTAGCTCAACATCAGCGTTCATCCATGCTGAACAATCAGATCAAGATAAAGCCCCCACAGAAAAGGAATCACCTGGACCACACTAAAGAGATGACTCGATGCAATCCAAGAGGATGACGCTTGCATTTTGTAAGTCTGAGATAACTCTGCGCAATCCAAGAGGATGGCGTCTACATTTCGTAAGTCTGACATGACTCGGTGCAATCCAAGAGGACGATGTCTGCATTTCATAAGTCTGAGATGACTCGGTGCAATCCAAGAAGATGATGTCTCCATTTTGTAAGTCTGGTATGACTCAGTGTAATCTAAGAGGATGACATTTATATTTTGTAAGTCTAAGATGACTCGGTGTAATCCAAGAGGATGACATATGCATTTTGTAAGTTTGAGATGACTCAGTACAATCCAAGAGGATAATGTCTGCATTTCATAAGTCTGAGATGACTCGATGCAATCCAAGAGGATGACGTCTATATTTCGTAAGTCTGAGATGACTCGATGTAATCCAAGAGGATGACGTTTGCATTTCATAAGTCTGAAATGACTCAGTGTAATCCAAGAGGATGATGTCTGCATTTCGTACATCTAAGATGACTCAGTATAATCCAAGAAGATGACGTCTGTATTTCGCAACTCTGAGATGACTCGGTGCAATCCAAGAGGATGATGTCTCCATTTTATAAGTCTGATATGACTCAGTGGAATCCAAGAGGATGACGTCTACATTTTGTAAGTTTGAGATGACTCGGTGCAATCCAAGAGGATGACGTCTGCATTTTGTAAGTCTGAAATTACTCGGTGCAATCCAAGAGGATAACAATCACTATATAGTCGGAATAACAGCTTAGTGAAATTCAAGAATGACCGCACTTCATAGTCTTGTCAACAACTCGATGAATACAGGTCACAATACTGTTCTCCAGGGAGTAACCATCTCTTCATAGGGCATCTATCCAACATCAAGCCAATGGGAATGTAACACACCAACAAGACGACGTCAATTTGCCACCAAGAGCGTAGCTTAACATGTCAACAAACTGGCATTAGTCAAACCCTCCACAACTTTATCAACACAGCAGAAAGGTAGCAGCCTTAGGCATATGCTCCCTTCCTTTCTCTGAATTTTGGCCCACTTAGGCCCATGCACTAGCTTTCCCAAAATTAGGGGCAACTGTAGACACCGAGTCCCGAGGTAGCCAAGATCAAGGTTACCCAATAATGAAATTAAGTGCCTGTTCACAGGCAAAAAAAAGTTAGAAGTGATAATTTTTGTCACGAAATTGCTTTTTAAAAATAAATAAAAATATATATATATATTAAAAATAAAAAATAAAAAAGAAGATTGGAAGTGATATTTTTTTGTGAAAATTATTTTTAAAAAAAAAGAGTTTTTGGAGGCTTGCGGTCACCAGCGCGTGGGGGCAAGCGCCCCTCAGGCGCCAGGCTTGCTGGTGCTAGGCACAGCTCGCGCGAGCGCTAGCCATCCCTCACCTGCCAGTGACCCCTGGGCATCATTTTTGGTTGAAATTAATTTTTTGTTGGTTTTTTGAATTTAATTCAAACATTGCATCCATTTTTTTGGTTCTAAACTTAAAAAATGGGAATTTAATTGGATTGAGGGGACTAAAAAAAATGGTGGTTTTTTTTAACAAAAAAAGAAAAAGAAGAAAAAAATGAGTAAAAATTTTTCTGTGATTTTTGGAGGAAAAAAGACAAGCTATTTTCTTCTTCAAATTTTTGGATTGTTGATAAGGAAAGAATTCATGATCTACTCTTGACATATTGATAATTCTAAGGGTAAATTTCTATTAATTGCATTCTTTTATTATTTTTCTTTACTTTTCCACCATTTTTTCACATCTTGAATATTGTTTTATGTGATCAATTTATTTGATTTGTTGTTTGTTGCTCATGATTTGAGTTAATTTAGTTGTTTTTTCATATTTTTGAGTTGTTATGGATTTTGAAGTGTGTTTGCTAATTGTGTGGTTTTGGGTTGTCTTTGAACACCCAAAATAGGGCAAAATTTCATGTGTTTTGGGTTCCACACAGCGGTATGATTTTCCTGTTCGCCGTGTGAGCATGCCAAAAGCATTAGGTTTTGGTTGTCCGTGGCTTCACACGGCGGTAAGGGAAACCCTCACCACCGTGTAAAGTGCTTTTGGACTTTGAAATTATTAGTTCATCCGTTTACACAGCGGTGAGACATTGTTTGACCACCATATAATGATTCTGGATTTATAAATTGTTGCACTATCGGTTCACACAGCGGTATGGATTTTCCTGACCGCCGTGTAAAGTGGTTATGCCTTGTTGGTTTATGTGTAGTGTCGTTCACACGGCAGTTTGATTTTTCTTACCACCGTGTGGATTTCACACAGTGGTATGACTCGTCCTGACTACTGTGTGAAAGTGTTCTATATGCATGATAAAGAGTTATCTGGGCATAAATTATTTGAATATGTTATATATATGTATATTTTGAACAATGTAATTTGAAATTGATATATATGTATATTCACTTTAATTTTATAAGATTTTTGCCAAGCTTGTATTGAACCCTGATTTGAACTTGTTCAGCCTGAATGGTCAAGGTAGTGGATAGATAAGCATGCTTATAAAGGGCTAGTGATTGCAGCTACTAGTGTTGACCCCGTTTGGGTCTATTGTTGGCCTCATTTGGGTCTAGTGTTTGATACCTTCAGGTATCTAAAAGTTTTAAAAATTTTGAGACTTCGGTCTCTAGTGTTTGAAACTTCTAGTCAGTATCTAGTGCACCCGTACCCACCATCGATGTAATTCAGGCTATTATTATGTTATGTTGTATGCGAATAAAAGAGTACTGATCGCGAGATTTATATGATAATACATGTATGTGATTAGGAGTTATGCAGTGATAATTTATCATTTGTCGGATATGATAATTGCTAAAGTCCAGTGTTATGCATGAATGTTTGTACATGTAATGATTTATGCATGTGATATTAACGTTTTATTCTTTTCTCTCTTATGATTAAATTCATGAATGCTATCAATTTGTGTATAGTACTACTTATGTTTTATGACTTCGATAGAAGTCTTTTGCACCTGTTTATCCCCACTAAGTGTTATCACTTAGCACGGGTGTTTTTTCCATGTAGGTATGCAGGTATGGTTTGGAGTTGGACATCTGCAGGGCTTGGCCACTAGGAGTTAGAGTTGGAGTTCTTTTTGTATTTTTTCTATAGTATTTTTGTATAGTCCCGTATATGTATTTATATAGAATATATTTTTGTATAAGTTAATTGTAAATTGTTTAAGAATTCTCTTGTAATATGTGAGTTATAATTTTATATGATATTAATGTTTCTTATTTATTTTTGTTTATTTTTAATTCTGCAATTGTATGTTTGGGTATGTCCTTGTGTGTGCTGTTATGGCACCCCGATATCCTCTTAACGGGTATTGGGGTGTGAGAGTTTTATTGGTATTAGAGTATAGTTTTAGGTTGTTCGGGACTATAGGAGGATAGAGTATAGAGCACATGCATGTGAGTCTATCTAGTGTTATGGCCTAATACAAATGTTGTCTTGTGTATATTTAGATGGTGTAACACCCCTTACCTATACATAGGGGAGCTCACCCGTATGGAGGAGTGAGTACCCGCATAGATAAGAGTCATCACCAAACAAAATGATACATGCATACATAACCCAATACATAAACGAAATTGAATAACCTTCAAATTTGATAATAGAATCGGAGACATAAAATTCAATAAAAACATACATTCAGAAGAAAGCACAATTAAGCCCAAACGAAACTTATCAAATCTTATTCATAGATATACCAAAAAATATTTACATTACATAACTATTTTACAATATCAATTTACATAATACAAACTTGAATGATACATAATACAAAAAACGGTTACAAACAAAAAGCTATACATCAGGATTAACAAGATACAAAAATAAGCCTATAATAAAAGCCCTCCTATTGTGTTGGCCTCGGCTACTGCAGATCGAACGTCCCAAAAACTTCCACCGATTCCACACCTGCACGGATGAAACACCCGTGCTAAGTGATAACGCTTAATAGGAAAAATAAAAGATGAACGACCACTCACAGTGGCCGCAAAGGCAATGCACATACATATGGTACACACATATATATATAAGTATAACAGGCTTACAACAACTTCAAAGAATTTAAACATTCATAATAATCATTCACATAATTTCAAATCAAAATCAAATTCATCGATATGCCTGCAACCTCATAGTAGCGGATAACGAGTGATCACATTAGTACCCATGGGTACAACCAAAAGCAACTTCTATCATTTTTATTCAAAAATATTTTTCACATTGGGGGGATCTTAAACAAGATCCAACTTATAAGAATCGCGAGGGCCCAAACAGTAACCTGATCAGGGTCCAGAACACATTGGTGCTGCAACTAACAAAACTCTATAGGCATGCCTATCTATCCACTTCCTTGACTCTTGCAGGCTAGGCATTTATAATAGTCTCATACATAACACATAAGAAAATCAACATATCTCATGAAAAACACTATAATTTAACATCATGTTATACACGATATTCCAATAATGGTAAATTAATAGCAATGCTAAGTTCAAAAGAGACAAATAAAATAGGATTTAAAAGTCCAAATTTTTAAAACAAAAAGCGTTACAAAGTGATATGGTAAACCCTTACGGCCTGTAAGACATTCCACACGGTGGTCAAGGAAACCTGACCACCGTGTTGCCTGCCGAGAAAGAAATCCTTAGAAAATTGAATGCATTTACACAGCGATATGTAAATCCTGATAGCCGTGTAAAAATGCACAAAAGCAATTTATGAAAACAGAAAGCATTTACACTGCAGTAAGGAAACTCCTAACCGCCATGTAACATGTCCCACGGTGGTTAGGATAATCCTAATCGCCGTGAGATCCAACAGAAAAGCACAAGCACATAATGCGATCACATAGCGGTATGGAAATCCTTACCTCCGTGTGGATCAATAAAAACCCAGAATTTACGTCTTTAACAGCTAAATACTTCCCATACCCTAACTCCAATTCAAACCACAATCAACTCAAGCCATCAAAAATCAACTCAATCAAACTCAAACCCACAATATACACATCTCAAACACATCAATCCATTAAACTACTAAAATTCATACAAAATATCACAAAGTGAAACATGCACAAGTTCCCAAACCTTATCTCCTATGCTCCACAAAGATCAATTGGCTTCACTACCACTTGCTTTTTCCTTCCCCTTGGGATCTCTAGCAGGAATCTCTGAACACAACAACCAAAACATACGATAAACTCAAAACCCTAAATACATACACAAACCAGCAAACGCAAACTCAAAGAAGAAGAAGAAGAAACTAAACACTTACCCAAAATCTAGAATTTGCCAAAACCACTTCAAAATTTAGAAGCTTGAGGAAATGATCAAAAGCAAGAAAGAAGAAAAGAAGAAGAAGCGGACGAAGAAGGAGAAAGCTTAACAGAAGAGAGGGCATATAGTTGTCCTCACGTTCTCTCTCTCTCTCTTTTCCCTTAACCCACTCTTCTTTCCTTTTTTCCTTCATCTCTACTATC
Organism: Excoecaria cochinchinensis; assembly: GCA_947683425.1. Classification (NCBI taxonomy): domain Eukaryota; kingdom Viridiplantae; phylum Streptophyta; class Magnoliopsida; order Malpighiales; family Euphorbiaceae; genus Excoecaria; species Excoecaria cochinchinensis. Next base: position 8,883,148 of record CANTUQ010000105.1, read on the forward strand.
CAATTGTCAAGATCCAATAGTGAGTTTGGAAAATTCCCTTCTAATCCTTATTCTTTTCCCACAACACAAACTCAAGCCACACAAGTAACATTATCATGCAAATATACTCTTACTCCCTAGCTCACACATATGCAAATACATAAAACACACCACAATCACACTAAGACCACACATACATAAGCTCAAAACTACTAGGGTGGAAATCGGGGTGTTATAGATGGAGTTTGATCCGAGTGAAGAGATAGATGAGATGACGGGTAGTGTTAATCTAGTGAGGGGTAATCGGCCTGCTTTAGAGTGACCTCCAGTAGAAGGTCCCGATCCTACTTATGATAATCCAACGTTAATGCAAGGACTATTGCAGTTGATGGATAGGTTGACCGCTCCCAAGGCTCCTACGGACCTTTTGAGAAAGATGAGAGTGGAGGAGTTTAGTGGAACCTCCATGGACCAATCTGATTTAGCTGAGTTCTGGTTGGAGAGGACAGATAGAATATTACAAGAGATTAATTGTCCCTAGAACCAGCGAGTAGTGTGCGCAGTGTTACTATTACAAGGGTCAACATATGATTGGTGGAAGCTTGCGCTTCACAACCCACAGAGACCAGCTGAGCTATCTTGGGAATTCTTTGTCAAAGAGTTCAAAAAAAAGTATGTCACCAAGGCCTACTAAGAAGAGAAGTGGAAAGAGTTCATAGGTTTGAAATAGAGGATCCTAACGGTCAGTAAGTATGAGAAAGACTTCAGTAGATTGAGCAAGTACGTGCCAGATGTATTGTTAACTGAGGACTTCAAGTGTCAGCAGTTTGAGGATGGTTTGAGAGAAGTGATAAGGGGGCCTTTATCGGCAATGGCGGTTATGCATCAAGTGGGCTATTACCAGTTAGTTTCGGTAGCCATGACGTTAAAAGAGCCAGAGTTTGTGAAACAGAGAAGAGATCAGAAGAGGAAAGTTTTGGATAGTGGTGTAGTTGGTAATAAGAAGGCACGGGATGTTGCGAGTGGGCAAGTTGTAAGAGGGTCAGCTCAAGTGCCGTCAGAGGTAGGAAGTGTTGCACCGCCCTCTAGTAGAGGTAGTAGTGCACCTGAGTGTGAGCATTGTCGAAAACACCATTGGGTACATGCCAAAAGCTCATCGGAGCATGTTTTAAGTGTGGCAGTATGGAGCACATGTTTGCCAAGTGCCCGAAATTCAATGTGAGTAGTGATCAACCAGGAAGTAGAGCTAATAGAGATAGATCTGGATCAGCGAGAAGTTACAGAGGAAAAGGTAAAGCCTCTTAAGCCCCATCTGAGATCGTGGAGAAGCTAGCTGCAGCTGGTGGTAAGTTCGGGTATATGCCATGATTTGAGAAGATGTGGATGAGCAAGCAGGTTCCGTCTGGTAAGTTGTTATTCACTAAGTTTCTGGTATAAGTTATTGTTATGGTAATTTGATCGTATATTTGTTAGCGGGAAATTTTGAGGACAAAATTTCTTACAGAGGGAAGAATTGTAACAACCCGATTTATACCCTAGGAGGATTTACTGTGTTAATTGAATAGAAAAGGGTATAAGAGTAATTTGTATAGTAGGATTTCGAGTTATTCAGGGTGTAATTGAAAAGAAGATTAAAGTTAATAAGAGAAAGAATTTATTTAGTGAGTAAGTGGTAATTAAACAAGGATTAAAGAGACATTTACCAAGGATTTAATAAGTTTGACCATTAGGAAGGTGACACTTAGGGAGGGGTTGGTGAGAAGGAGATGCCGCGAGCGCGTTAATGCTTGGAGGAAGAAGGGAGTCAACACAGCGAAAAAGTCAGCAAAAGAGAAATCCATGCTCTGTCACGAGTGCGACAGAAAGGGCTGTTGGAGCAGTTATTTTAAAGAGTCACTTGAAGAGTCAAACCTTTCTACCAACCTTTACAATGCTTTTGAAGGGGCATATCAAGGGACATAAGTTTTAGAAGATATATATATAAAAAATTCAGTTGTAAAGAAATATATATAGAATTTTAACTTAAGAATTTCTGTAAGTAAGTAGAGAGAACATTTTTTGTAGTTGTAAGTTCTTAAGTTTGTTTTGATGTTTTAAGAAGAAGGCAACAAGCAAAGAAGAAGATTACATATTTTGTGAAGAGAAAAAGGGTTGAGAGATCTCCTTCTTCTAACTTCTACCTTCTACTTCTTCTTTGTAAATTTTTAATGATGTTTTAGGAACTTGAACCTTAAATGTTACATTTTATTATTCATCTCAATTTAGTAATCTTATTTGCAGAATTTTCTATTAGTATTTGATGCATGATCATAATAAGTAAGAATTTAGTTGAGAGATAGATTCCTACTTAAAACTAATAGAATTTCATCATTAAAACATTACTTGAGAAATCAGAGTGCTAAATGATTGTTATAGGTTGTTAATTAATCCTGATGTATACATGTATAATTAACTAACTTATTAATGAGAGTTAAGAGTTAGAATTATAAATGTATATTTTTGGCACTCTAATTTATGTTGAGAGAATGAATTGGAATATTATTTCAACTTGGCTTGTATGACAAGGATATATTAATAAGCAAGAATAATTACTTAAAGTTCCATTAATTATTAATTTATCATCATTAATCCTTCTTGTCTTCTTTGATCATTATTAATTAGGTTTAGTTAAATTGCATTCCACTAATAGGTTAGAATTATTCTTAAAAATATTGAACATTGTAAATAAGATTAAAATTAAGTAGTAATAGTGAGTAATTATCAATATACATTCTTCGTGGGAACGATATTTTAAGTACTATAATCGGTAAACCTAACACTTACGGATTTAACACTAACAGTGTGTTTGCTAATTATGTGGTTTTGGGTTGTTTTTGAACACCCAAAATAAGGCAAAATTTTGTGTGTTTTGGGTTCCACACGGTAGTATGGTTTTCCTGCCCACCGTGTGAGTGTGCCAAAAGCATTAGATTATTGCTTTCCATGGCTTCACACGGCGATAAGAGAAACCCTCACCAGTATGTAAAGTGCTTATGGACTTTGAAATTGTTGGTTCATCTGTTTACACGGTGGTGAGACATTGTATGACCACAGTGTAAATTGATTCTAGATTGATGAATTGTTGCAGCATCAGTTCACACGGCGGTATGGATTTTCCTGACCACCATGTAAAGTTATTCTGCCTTGTTGGTTTGTTTGTAGTGTCGTTCACATGGCGGTTTGATTTTTTTTAACACTGTGCGGATTTCACACAGCAATATGACTCGTCCTGACTGTTGAGTGAAAGTGTTCTGTGTTCACTTTAATTTTATAAGATTTTTTCCAAGCTTGTATTGAACTGATTTAAACTTGTTCAGCCTGAATGGTCAAGGTAGTGGATAGATAAACATGCTTATAAAGGGCCAGTGATTGCAGCAGCCCCATTTGGGTCTAGTCTTTGATACCTTCGGGTATCTAAAAGTGTTGAGACTTTGGTCTCCAGTGTTTAATACTGCTAGTCTGTATCCAGTGCATCCGTATCCACCATCGACGTAATTCAGGCTATTGTTATGTTATGTTGTATGTGAATAAAAGAGTACTGATCGCGATATGTATATGATAATACATATATGTGATTAGGAGTTATGTGGTGATAATTTGTCATTTGCTGGATATGATAATTGATAAAGTCCAGTGTTATGCATGAATGTTTATACATGTAATGATTTATCCATGTGATATTAACATGTTATTCTTTTCTCTTTTATGATTAAATTCATGAATGCTTTCAATTTGTGTATAGTACTGCTTATGTTTTGTGACTTCGATAGAAGTCTTTTGCACCTATTTATGCCCACTAAGCATTATCGCTTAGCACTGGTATTTTTCCCATGTAGATATGCAGGTATGGTTTAGAGTTGGACATCTGCAGGGTTTGGCCATTAGGAGTTAGAGTAAGAGTTCTTTTTGTATTTTTGCTATAGTATTTTTGTATAGTCCCGTATATGTATTTATATAGAATATATTTTTGTATAAGTTAATTGTAAATTGTTTAAGAATGCTCTTGTAATATGTGAGTTATAATTTTTATATGATATAAATATTTCTTATTTATTTTTGTGTATTTTTAATTCCACAATTGTATGTTTGGGTATGTATTTGTGTGTGTTGTTATGGCGCTCCGATATCCTCCCGAAGGGTATTGGGGTGTGACAAGATGGACAATTTGAAGCTATCCAAGCTCCTAGTGTAACAGATGCCTCTTGTCATTGTTGCTTCTCCTCCAGCTCGATCAATTTATCTAGTGCCTATGGAGGAGGTGCCCTCTCTAAGGCCATCCCTAAGAGCTTTAATCGATCTGATGGTGTCCTATAAGCCATTAGGCCCTATCGCTACTATTCCATCTTTTGGAATTGGATCTTTTTCCATTAAAGAGAACTTAATTCAAAAGTTTAGCGAGGGATATTCCTTTCAGAACCTTCAAGTTTTGGACTTCATAAGTCGGGGATTTCTATCCGAAAAGGACATACAGGACAGGGGTCCAGTCGTCTCTCCTTCTCAAGAGTTTGGTAAGATAAACTTGGAGCTCTTCAATGTAAGTTTGCTTTCATATGTTTATTCTTCATTCTTTTTCTTCCTTTTTAACTTTAGAAATTTTCAAACTTCTTTGTTTACTTTGAAAAGGCTTCTCAGAGGGGCCAGCATCTATCTGCGAAGAATCTTGGCTGGAAAGAGAAGCTTTCTAGAAAGGCGCGAGTCGAACAAGAGCTTAAGGAAAAGCTGGTAAAGAAAGATTAAAACTTTAAAACTTTTTGTTTGGAATCGGCTGCACAAATTCAGGAGTTGTCTTCTAAAAATGCTCGGTTGTCTTCCTAAAACACTTAGATTTCCTCTAATAACACCTGGCTCCAAGTGGAGGAGCTTTAGAAGAAAGTAGGTCCCTTAAAGGCTATCCAGCAGGAATCTGAAGAAAGGCTATGCTTCTTCCATAAAACCGATGAGAAGGAACTAGCCGATCAGAAGGAATACCTGATGGATCAGTTGGGCTACCTCCAAAGCAATCTTACCATTCATATTTCAAATGAGTGTGAAAGACATTTTCCATTAGAGGACTTTAGCTTTCTCTATGACCCTAGCTTTGCTTCCTAAAGTTCCTGTAACACCCTATACCCGGTCCGATGAGTGAGACGGATAAGAATATTACAAAATATCCTATGATCTAATAATACATGAATGAAAAAATTTCTTTTTAAATCAGAAATACTCCCAATTATTACTATTTATTCTTACAAAATTTCAGCAGAGTTTCCCTATAATATTGCCCAACCTCCTATAAAGAAAAAAAAATTCACTTCTAAAATCACATATCTACTCCAAAGTTCCACAACAAACTCCAACACAAGTTTTTCCATCCTCTATTGTATATCAAATTATAAATTCTAAGTAATTCACATGTCTATCAACATTCAATACTTACTTCCACTATATAAATACATGAACTATAATATCATTCCTGTTTATAGCATAATGCACTTATTTCTAAATTAGTTGCATATAATACAAACATGTTTACTTTTTCAACAATTAAATATCTTAAACTACTAACTTTATTACAAATATTTGATATAAAATTTCCTATTACAATAATGTTTCAAAATTGTCTATTGAATGTACATGCCAAACCAAAAATTGAAATTTTTAGAACATAAAATAAAAGAGTCTTCTTTGAGCTTCCATGCCTAACCTTCGCTATGACTCTAGATATCAGTAGATTCTTTAGACTATTCTCTCGGTCTTAAGAACACTTTTTTTTAACCTATGTGTAGACACCAAGTCCTGAGACAGCCCAGATCAGGATTACCTAATGATAAAATTAATTGTGCCTGCTTGTAGGCAAAAAAAAAGTTGAAAGTGATAGTTTCCTTGTCAAATTTGGTTTTAAAAAAAATAAATAAAAAAATTTAAAAAAATTTATTTTAATATATTAAAATAAAAAAGTGAGTTTTGAAATTATAGTATTTTAGCAAAAATTTAAAAAAAAAAATCGATCATCCGGGCGCATCGGCAGCTAACAGGTATTTTTTGATGGGGCAGTTAACAGTAAAGGGGCAGGAGTAGGGATTATTCTTACGACCCCAGATGGTGAGAAGCTTCCATTAGCCAAAAAGTTGAGGTACAAGACTACCAATAATGAAGCTAAATATGAGGCTTGCATCTTCGGGTTGGAAGCACTGCTTGCTTTAGGAGCAAAGACCGCAGAAGTCTTCAGAGATTCGTCCTTAGTAATTCATCAGATCAGAGGAGAGTGGTCAGTTAAGGAAGAGAGGCTTTTGCCTTATGTGAAGTACTTGAGAATGTTAGGTAGCCAGTTTGAGACTTGTACTTTTCACTTCGTCCCTAGGGATGAAAATCAATTGGCTGATGCTCTCACGACGTTAGTGTCCATATGGGATAATCCGATAGGGATTGCTCTGAGACCCATGTTGATCTCTAGTACAGAAAAGCTTTATTTTGAAACTGAGCAGGAGATAGAGGTTGAAGTTCCCGAGGGAAACCCTTGGTACTATGACATTCAGAATTACTTGGAAAGGTCAATTTTTCCAGAAGAAGCCACCGAGAAAGACCAAAGAATGATTCGAAAGCTATCCACTCAGTTCATCAGCGTAGATGGCACTTTGTATAAGAGGTAAGCTGATGGTATCCAATTAAGATGTTTGGCAGAGAAAGAAGCTAAAAGAGTTATGGAACAGGTTCATGCTGGTGTCTGTGGAGCTCACATGAATGGCTTAGCCTTAGCAAATAAGATCATGCACTAAGGATTCTATTGGCTCATGATACAGATTGTTCAAAATATGTGAAGCAATGCCAGTTATGCCAGCAATACGCAAATTTGAGGTATGTGCCGATTTCAGAGCTACATAACTTGATGTCTCCATGGCCATTCGCAGCTTGGAGAATAAATATCATAGGCGAGATACGTCCTACAGCTTCTAATGGGCACAGGTTCATCATAGTCGCCATTGATTACTTCACTAAATGGGTTAAAGCTGAATCTTTTAAGAAAGTTGATGCTAGGGACATGGCTAAGTTCATCGAGCAGAATTTGATATGTAGATATGGCCTCCCGCACCATGTTGTGTCTGATAATGGGGTACAATTCTTAGCAAAAAACACATGCTTCAAAAATATGGAATCCAGCATCAAAAGTCTTCTCCTTACCGACCTCAAGCTAATGGTGCGGTTGAAGCAGCCAACAAGAACGTTAAAAGAATATTGGCTGAGATGGTTCAGAGCTATAAAGATTGGGCAGAAAAGCTGCCTTTTATACTCTGGAGTTATAGAACCACAGTTATAACCTCTACGGGAGTGACATCATTCTCTTTGGTATATGGAACTGAAGCAGTTTTACCAGTTGAAATTGAGCTGAAATCTTTGAGGGTGGTCATGGAAGCTGAGATTATGGAGGCAAAATGGGCACAATAGCAATTACTGCAGTTAAATCTATTGGATAAGGATAGGTTGCGAGCTTATTATCATAATCAGGTTTATCAGAAGAGGTTAGCTCAGTCGTTTGGCAAGAAAGTACGAAAGCACCTGTTGAAAGAAGGGGATTTGGTCTTCAAGATGATGAGGCCAGGGATGCCAGACATCAGGGAAAAATTCAGGTCAACCTGGAAGGTTTGTTTGTCCTGAAAAAGTTACTAACAAAGGGAGCAGCAATTTTAGTAGACAGTGATGGGAATGAGTTTAAAGACCCAGTCAATGTCGATAGACTAAAAAAATTCTATGGCTAAAGACTAAAAATCAAAAGAAGAGAATATATGCCCTGCGGTTCAAAAATCAAAAAAAGATGGCCTTGCTAGAATTGGGGGCCCTGTAAGGGTGAAAACCGAAAAAAGGCATCCTAGGCAAAAATTAAGGGCCAAGAAAAAATATTCAATCGAGAAAACCCCGAGAGGGCCGATTAATAACAGGACTTTGATGCTTACAAGGTCTATTCCAAGATTAGGTGTAGTCTTGTCCGTCTGAATTATTGCCAATTAAGGATCATGTATGATAAAATCATATAGAAATGTACACAATCATAAAATAAAAGGGTCTTCTTTGAGCTTCCATGTCTAACCTTCGCTATGACTCTAGATATCAATAGATTCTTTGGACTATTCTCTCGGTCTTAAGAACACTTTTCTTTAACCTATGTGTAGACACCAAGTCCCGAGGCAGCACAGATCAGGATTATCCAATGATAAAATTAATTGTGCCTGCTTCTAAGCAAAAAGAAAGTTGGAAGTGATAGTTTCGTTGTCAAATTTGGTTTTAAAAAAAATTAAATAAAAATATTTAAAAAAATTATTTTAAATATATTTAAATAAAAAACGTGAGTTTTGAAATTTTAGTGTTTTAGCAAAAATTTAAAAGAAAAAATCGGTCGTCGGGGCGCGTCAGTAGCGCCCAGCGTACGTCAACAGCGCCCAGTGTGCGCGCGAGCGACCCTCACCCGCGCGTGAGCGCCTCTCGCAGCAATGCCCGTCGCGTGTGCCAACGGGGGTCGCTCCCCCCTTGTTGACACCGGGTCCTGAGGCGGTCCAAGATCAAGATTACCCGATGATGAAAATGATACTTGCCACAAGTAGAGGCGTCAATAATGATGTTTTCCTTGTCGAAAATGTCCTTTGTTCCTCTAAAAAAATTTCAACCCAAAAATTCACATTGTTACTCTTATTTTTATTTCTTTCCACTTTTATTTTTATTTTTTATTTTTTATTTTTTATTTTATTTTTTTCTTTTTATTTTTTTCTCGTGCGCGGCGCGCGCCTACGGTCACGGGCGCTGCTGAGGCAGCGCGCACGCGCCACCACCCCCCCCCCCCACCCCCCAGGGCACGTCTCGTCGAGGCGCACGCGTCAAGGGGGCCTTTACGCGGCCATTTTTTTGCCCTGCGCGCTACGTTTCCTGGTTGATTTTCAGTCCGATATTTTTCGCTCCTTTCACCATTTTGTGCATTTTTGGGAAGGGAAAAATAAAAGAACAATTTGTATTTTCCCATTTTGGGACGATTCAGAGGATCAAATGGAGGTTTGGTCTTCATTTCAAAGGGGAGCTGCAATTTTCATAAAAAAGAAAAAGAGAGTTTTCTCTCAAGGATTGGAGCAGCCGAAGGTTTTTTCAAAAAGCAAAAAATATATTCATATTTTTTCAGTCTAGCTTTTCTTCTTCTTTTTTCTTCAAAGTATTTTCCAGTCGGGGGATTTATTTCAAGCAAGGAAAATCAATTTCCTTTGTTTTGTATTATTCCTCCAAAAAAAAATTCTCAAGTTTTATTTGTTTAAAACTTGAATTTTTTTCTCAAATATTTTTGTATTTATCACCGAAAATTCGACAAGGAGGACGGATTAAGACACCGCTTTTTTCGATCTAAAAATTTTAAGGGTAAATATTTTTGGACCCGTTCCCACTTATTTTGTTCATTATTCATTGTTGTTAATAATATTATTTTCTGTTGTTATCCACATGTTCATCAGTTATTTCTAGCATTTTTCATGTGATTATTTTTACTGTTGATATGTCGTCCATTGTTTTAATTTGACTTCTTTGTGATTCCCGTTGCCATTTCTTTCTCTTCATCATTGTTATTATGTTATTATCCTGTTGTCATCTTATTATTATTATTATTATTATTATTATTATTATTATTATTATTATTATTATTATTATTATTACTGTTACTATTACTATTGTACTGTTAACATTGTTATTATTATTATTATTATTAGCACCATCATTTCATGTTTATTTATATTATCATCATTATTGTTATTATTTTTGTTGCGTAATGTTATCATTATTATTATTATGTCACTATTATCACCATGTCTATTATCACTCTATCATCATCATCATTATTATTATTATTATTATTATTATTATTATTATTATTGTTGTTGTTGTTGTTGTTGTTGTTGTTGTGTTAATACTATTGTTATGATTATTATTGTGACTATTTTTATTGTGTCATATTATTATTGTTATTTATTGTTATTATTAATATTATTATTTCATGTTTGTTTTACTCTGTTGATATTATTATTATTATGTTATTGCCATCATGATTATATTGTTTCCCTTTTCTCCATAGTTTTTTTATTTTTGGCATGACTTGTGTTAATTTATTTGCATATAAATATTTGTACATTAAATTAACATGTCTTATATTTATTCCACATTCGTTTGATTAATCTGCTTGGAATTATTACTAATATTTTTAATATATTATTTTCTGTCTGAAATTAAAATTTGAGTTGCATTATTTGAGCATTCTCGCGACCACACGGAGGGGGTCGTAGCGCGTGGGAGGCTACGTCGTTTGGTGAGACCTTTTCTATCCCTTCATGTGTTTATGTTTGCTTGTAAATGAATATTTTATTTATGCATGCGTGAGATAAAAAATACCAAAACATTTTTATAATTAAATTGGAAGTTTTGTTAATAAAATTGGGACCAATGTCCCTTGTTTTAGCCAAGAAATGTAAAATGTCACGATAAAATGAAGAGTTAAATTTTCTCCAAAATGGGATCACTCATCTCAGTTTTCAATCCAATGATCAAAGCAACTCTTCGAGTCCTCTTTAAATAAGCGCGAAGGAACCAATGTTCTTAAACCAAACAAATGTCCCGATTTATGTATGTTTTTCTTATATTTGATTTTTGTTTATTTGTTTAAATTCATTTCGGGCCCTTGTAATTAATTTTAGGGCAATATTATTTAACTTTCATTTGGGGTTGTATTCCGCTCCAATTTCTCTTATAATTATATGCTTGGCATGTTTACCGCTTTCCTTTATTGCTTTATTTTACTGCATTTTTTACGGTCTTTTATTTATCGCTTTCTTGATGCTTGCAATGCGCCTTTTAAATTAAATGCATTAATCGTGTGAGATGAGAGAGAGAATTTTAGGAAGTTAAAAACTCATTTATAATTAACCAAAGCATAAAAAAGAGTGAAGTTCCGAACACCAATCTCTGGTCTAGACCGATAAGAGGTTAGAGACCTTTCCCAATTTCTCGTAAATTGGGTGACGATTCTAAAATACCTCAAAGGTGTCTAAAGGTGCCGTAAGGCTAGATGACCCTTCCCAATGTTCTATTGGGAAGGAGGCATCCAATATGTCTCATGGCACCCAAGATCAAAAAGACGCGAACCAATCCCTCGAATCCGAAAAGTGGGTCTCATCGAGAGGGCCTTTGCTAGGTTCGGCCGCATCACAGTGGCGATTCTGCTAGGGACTGTTTGTGACTTTGCTCTGAAAGTATTTTGGTTAAAATTTATAATTGAGTTTTTTAAAACTTAAAATTCTATCACTTTTCAAAATTTGCGTTGCATACATTAGAGCCTTAGAACTATGTTAGTTAGTCCCCTATCTTACCCCGGTGCATTCTCGAAATATTACCCCACTTTCACTCATTGTAGGGAAGTATTAGGGATAATCACCAGCCCAAGCCTCGTACCATTAAAGGTATATCAAATGGAGACCCGATTGGTCACTATGCTCGTGATGAGTTAGACCCATTGGCAGGGACCATGCTTAGGTAGACCTAAAGTATCACCACCTTGACCAAAGCTCATGTAATGGCAAATAGAAACTTCCATTAGGTGAAATGCTCCTTAATATAGTGCTTGTGATGTGGGTTATTGCGTATTAAACAAAAATCAAGCAAATTAAGTGATCTTTTATCAAAGGTTTTCATGCCCCGATGGGTTCACCTTAATTTAATTGAAGTGTCCAAATACGTAATGGAAAAAATCCATATGCATGTGCTTTAAGTTAAGAGTGTTATGCTGCCGGTTTTTCACTGTGCACTATGCGCGTTCATAGGGTCCCCTGTTGACCCATGGACTAAGTCCACCTAGGAAAGAGACCGCACGACCCCGTGTGTGGGAGTGATAAGGTTGGAAAGATCTATCTGCTTGCATGTAGTTGTGGATGCTGCACAGCATGCTCATGCATCGCGTGCCATTCATGCGTGTTAAAAATAAAATAAAATTATATATATATATATGTGTGTGTGTGTGTGTGTGTGTGTGTGTGTGTGTGTGCATTTCATTTTTGTGTGTGTGTATCCTTTTGTCTGCATATTATTTTTCACATGTACATATCATCCTACGTATAATTTTTTTCCATGCATCGTATCATTGTAATCTGTTGATCTTTCACTCATTAAGGACCATTTGCATGGCACGATCATGCATTGCACATCATTCTAACCCCTTGGATGTTTCAGCCACTATAGACCACTTACCTGGGAGGTTTTGGGGTCCCTGAGGGTGCCTGAGGAGCAAGCATAGATTTTAAGGTCGGTAATGGCATATTTATCGCAGGAAATGGGTGCGTTGACAACGCAAGATCTGGATAAAAGATTTAAGGATTTTGAGAGGAAGATGTTAGCTATGATGGGAAGCATCATCACCCAGATGGCACCCAATACTGGATAACCATCTATGGCCCCTACTGTGGAGCAAGTTGAAACCCCTATTGTAGGCAAAACTCCCATAGCAACTGCCATTGTGCAACAACCACCTGTCGAGCCTAGAGCGGCGGCACCTGCTGAGCAGAGGAGAATTCCTAACCCGAAAGATGATTTCATAGTAGAGGAAGAGGATGAGCAAGTAATTCCTCAGGCTGTGAGAAATAAAATTCCCAAAGTAGAAGATGATGTAGTGAGAAAAATGGAAGAAAAGATCGAAGCGATTACGCGTTTGCTATTAGCTGGGAAAGGGATCAGCCATGAAGATATAGATTTGGGTGATGGAGAGCTATTGCCCCAGAGGTTTAAGATGCCGGACCTGCCAAAATTTAACGGTACTTTGGACCCTTCTGCACATGTTAAGCAGTACACCCTGATCATGAAGGGTACAGGACTGACGAAAAAATAGAAGGTAGAGTATTTTTGCCTTAGTCTAATAGGTCCAACAATCGATTGGTACCATGGGTTGGACAGAAGGTCTAAGGAGGATTGGAATTTGCTGACTGAAGAATTTCTTAAGCAATATGATTGCAGTACAAGAATGGAGGTCACTCTGAAAGACCTAGAGCTACTGCAGCAAAGGCCCAAGGAGTCATTCTAGGAGTACCTCACTAGATGAAGAAATCAGGTCATGAAAATAAAGAGAAAACCTGATACCCCTGACTAGATAAGATTGTTCATCAGGAATGCTAGCCCGTACCTAAGAGAGGCACTAAAGATGAAGGGACTCAAAGACTGGGAGTCGCTTAAAGATATAGCCATCAAAGCTGAGGCCGAACGTCTGGACAAAATGGCTAAGCCTGCAAACTTGGCCTTAGGCAAAAGCAAAGGAAGCAGCAGTGGTAACGGGAGCAAACCTGGGGCAGCAGAATTTTCAGCCACGGGAATGACTCGATGCCACCTCACCATCTCAGGTAGGCCATTGTCTTAGCATTTTACCCATCTCATCAAGGAAGGGAAGTTACAACCCTTGCCAGTCAGGCCTGCCCCAAGCCAACGATAGCCTAGACACAGAACAGACTAGTATTGTGCATATCACCAATACACAGGGCATAGAATAGGCTATTATCATCCTCTGAGAGATTGTATTCAAGAATTAATGTCTAATCCAGAAGAGCGAAAGAAGGAGAGGAAGACAAATTGAGTACCTAAGTGGAGAATGAAGGTGGTTCCCGCGGATGGTGATGAACCATTGGCCGAAACAACTGTGCTAATGGAAACAGGAGGGTGTTAGCTATTCAGATGTTATTTTTATTTTTGAACTATTTAATAATGATGTTTTTAATTCTAGTTTTCTATTAAACGAAATGATTGGTTTTACTTATCTGTGTGATATTTTCTCGTGATTTCATTATGCATGATCATGACACATTCATATTTAATAATGATTTGAACGATGCCATTTCATTTAATCTCAGAACTTTGGGGAACCCAAAGAAAATCTTGATAGCATCTGTTATGACTCTTGAAGAGAGATTAAAATTTGAGAGAATGAAAAAAAATGAAATAAAAAGTCTTTGCCTAGACCTATGAAGACATGCTAGAAGATGATTATGAAACAGCCGAACACACTATGCCAGGGTATCCCGATCATGGACCAATCGAGTAGAAGCTGAGAAGATTCAAGCCAGAAGGGACAGAAAAGGTTAAAAGAAGAAATCCATAAGCAAAAGCGAGGCTAAATTTTTTATCCGAAACACCCGACTTGGTTGGCCAACGTTATCCCAATAGTCAAGAAAGGAAGTGCTTGCATGTGTGAACTATCAAGATTTGAACCATTCTTGTCTAAAAAAAACACAAAAAAAAATAAAAAATAAAAAAAAAAGGCTAAAAAAAACAACAACAAAAAAAACAAAAAAAAAGGGAAAGGAAGAATAAGTCATCTTTGGGATAAGTTTTGTTTGAATCCTGTTAATTCACACATACCTGTGCTCTACCATTCTTCTTGGCCTCCAAAAAGGACCAAAAGGGTTTTATTGATCTACAATGGATACGGATTGCTCGAGTCTGGGGAATAGATATCTTAGGGAAGTGCACCCTACAGCCTTCGACGGACATAGGTCCACTATAATTGCTATTGCCTACTTCACCAAGTGGGTGGAAGCTGGGTCCTTCAAGAAAGTTGACACTCGGGGTATGAACAAGTTCATCGAAAGGAATCTGATGTGTCGATACAGTCCCCTACACCGCATTATGTTCAAGGACAGGGGGCAGTTTGTGCCTGAAGCTTAGGAGTCGCTCTAGAAGTATAGCATTAAGCGTCACAAGTCCTCTCTGAACCGCCCTCAAACCAATGGGACAGTAGGGGATGCTAACAACAATGTCAAGAAGGTCTTGGTCAAAATGATTCGAGGCTACAAATGTTAGGCAGAGGAATTACCTTCTGCACTCTAGAGATATAGGGCCACTTCAAGAACCTCTATGATGGAAGCAGTGTTTCCTATTGGGGGCAGAGCTCGGACCTCTGAAAGTAATCATGGAAAACCAAATCCCAGAAGCCAACTGGACGAAGCAACGATTATAAGCAATTGAACATGCTTGATAAAACAGGTCGCAGGCTTATTATCGCAATCAAATTTATGAGAAAGGACTTGCTTAAATATTTGGAAAGAAGGTCAGGAAGCACCCATTGAAAGAGGGAGATTTAATCTTTAAGCAAATGAGTCCGAGCGTTCTCGTCACATGGGGTGAATTCAGGCCAACATAGGAGAGTTTATTCTTAAGAGGTTAGTATCCAAAGGAGCAGTAACTCTAATAGACAGCAAGGGAAGCAAGTTTAAAGGACCGGTCAACATCGGCAAACCTAAGAGATTCCATGGCTAAAGACTAAAAATCAAAATAAGAGAATAAATGCCCTGCGGGTTGAAAACCGAAAAAAGACGGCCTGGCTAAAATTGGGCGCCTCGTCCGGGTGAAAACTGAAAAAAGGCATCCTGGGCAAAAATTGGAGGCTTGAGAGAAAATGTCCAATCAAAAAAACCCGAGAGGGCTAATTGGAAACAAGAGTTTTGATGCTTTCAAGATCCATTTTGAGATTAAATGTAATTTTGCATTCTGAATCTATGTTAAATGGTGATCATGTATGGAGGAATCATGCTGAAATGCACACAGTCTTTGCAAATACATAAAACAAAAGCAGTTCAACCCATGTATTCATCATTTCCTAGTTCTTTTATAAAAAGAGAAACACCGTTCATTACTGAATGTGTGAAATCTAAATGGCTATACTCTGCTCCTGCTCTCACCGGCCAGATGCCTAAGTCAATGGGCCCTGTTATCAAATGCGAGACTAAACACCCACCAATTATGCGCACCTGTGGGGGCGAAGGTGTAGTTTCTGATCTGCGGTATGACAGTTTTTACAAGCAGCTGTGTCCAGGGACTATGGTACTCAGGGGTGAAGACCGAGGATAAGATGCTGCCCTGGAAAGATAAAGGATGCCTCACGACATCTTGAATCCCTCTGAACTGTCAAACACAACAAGCGATGATATCGAAAGTGGTCTCGGAAAATCCACACAAAAGAACAGAAAGGAGAGCTGGGGGCATAGGGAGTTGAGCCTTGTTGGCCACCTCACCCAGTCAAACAACACCTTCATCAGAGGGGGCGAGGGGACATAATCGTTGTTTAGGGGAAGACGTCTCAGCGAATAATTGCCAATTGCTATAGAAGGAGGCTTTGACAGTAGCTTTGGTCTTTCTTATAGCCACGCCAAAAAAAAGGCCGTTAGAGATGAAAATCGTAATTAGCGCTCTAAGCAAAAGTTAGGCCAAAGGGCAGGGTGAAAACCTGGAAGCAAGCAATCTGTCCTACAAAAAAATGAAATGAATAAAAACTGTTGGATTGGGTTGGGTCCATTCCAGGCAAAAAATAAGGCACATGGTTATGTAAAAATCCGAAAAGGACGCATTTTTCGCTAAGAAAAGCTAGTGTGAAAACCCACAAGGGGCGCACTACCTTTAAAATAATGACCTCCAATACCTGGAGCAATAAGGTGGCATTACTTAGGATGACCTCCCTTTGGGTAGAAAGCACATAATACAGAGCATGAGTTAGAATCATGGGGGCAAGATGTTGTACAGCTCATAGCAAAAGGGTGCATGCTCGTTGACAGAGGGGTAAAGATGCACACCGGACGGTTCTCTCTGAAATGATTATGGGTCAGAATTCCTAAGCCAAGATGATACTCTTCTATGTCACTGGGGGCATCAGATAGTATGAACAGTATCCTCAATGAGTCCCTTAACTACCTAGGATGTGGTCTATCCATTTTTGCATCTCACGTGCATTCCACGTTACAATCTTTCGCATATCTCTTTGCAAAACTTTACACGTGCATGGCATTTGACGATGCCCAACATGCATTCACACATGCATGAATTTTGTATATATCTTGCATATGCAATCCTTCACGCACATAATCTCGGCGTACTTACAACACATAATTCTTTGCACATGTTTAGCGTGCATATCACGTGCATTTAATCTTTTACACATATAGTTGTGTACACATAATTTTCACACATTAATCCCTAGTATGATTTGTGTTCATAGCTTTGCACATACATTTAACACAATTTATCTTTAAGTCATTTTTCAAGACATTCTCAGTCTCTTCGGAGCATTATTTTTAAGTCCTTTTTCAAAACATTCTCAGTCTCTTCGGAGCATCATCTTTAAGTCCTTTTTCAAGGCATTCTCCGTCTTTTCGGAGCATTATCTTTTAAGTCCTTTTTCAAGGCATTCTCAGTCTCTTCGAAGCATTATATTTAAGTCCTTTTTCAAGGCATTCTCAGTCTCTTCGGAGTATTATCTTTAAGTCCTTTTTCAAGGTATTCTCAGTCTCTTCGAAGCATTATCTTTAAGCCCTTTTTCAAGGCATTCTCAGTCTCTTCGGAGCATTATCTTTAAGTCCTTTTTCCAAGGCATTTTCAGTCTATTCGAAGCATTATCCTTTGTAGCATTGAGCTTTTTCCAAAATATTCCAAATCCTTTCAATCCATGAGGATATCCGCATCAATAGGTTAGATATCGACACGACTGGAGCTATACACCGCATAAGTTAGATGCCACAACGGAAGAGGTTAAACACCGCATTAAGTTCAATTACATACCACATCAATAAGGCTAGACACCGCACAGGTTAGATGCCGAAGCAACAGGGGTTAACACGTCAACGAACAGACGGTAACTACCCGCAACAACTTCATCCAGTCTGGAAAGACGACCACCTCAGGTACGCGCTTCTTTCCTTTCTTTTCTGAATTTTGTCTCACCCAGGCACCTGAGTTCTAGGTTCCCCAAAATTGAGGGTAACTATTGTAATGGCCGCATTACACCCTAGTTGTTTCGGTATGACATGTGAAGTATGTATGTGTATGTGTTAAGGGGTAATTTCTGATTTAAGTGGTGTTTAAGCAATTAATTATGAATGTGGATTAATCTGAAATTTATAGAAGGACCTAATTGCTAAAATAACAAGTATGTAAGTGATTGAAATGATATTATGCATGCTTAATTAAGTGGATGACTAATTAAGTTAATTAATAAGGATTAAGGCATAAAATAATGGATAATTATAAGTTAATGGAAGCAAATTTTTAGTGGGAATTGCTGGAAGTTGAGAAGAATAAAATAAGTATAGTGGAAGCTAATGGGGAGCAGTTTTTCTTAGTGGCTTTTGCTGTGGGTTTGTGATGAGTGGACTCATCATCACTTAGCATTAATTGTTTAAGTGGAGAGGGAAAGTTCAGTGGTTTTTGAGGTGGACTCATCATCACTTAGCATTAATTATTTTCTGCATCTTTATTCCAATATTGAGCCTTCTTCCTTCTTCATTTCGTGAGAGAGAAAGTGAGTGGTGAGAGTGAATGAAGTGAGCTGGAGTTTGATGTGTGTAAGAAAGAATTGTAAGAAATCAGGAATTAAGATTAAGTTGGGAAGGTAAGTAAAGGGTTTGATATATGTATTTCTTCTTTATCTGATTTCTGGATTTAGTGTTTGAGAACAAGTTGTGGAGTTGTGTGTAATGGATTTCTGATTGCTAGCTGAAGAAAAGAAGAGAATCAAAGGCAAGGCTAAGGTTGGGGAAACAAGTGAACAACAACCCCATTAGGAGCTAAGGAGTGTGAGGTTTGGGAACTAATCTAAATATGTGAATTGTATGCTTGTTTTTGTGAAACTTATATATGATTATGGTGTACATGATTTGAAAGATGATATAGTTGAATTATATGGTTGATTTGTATTGGAGTTGATGATTGAGTTGTTATGAGCTCAATTAAAGTATAAACCTTGGTTAAGGGAAAGGTTCTGTTTATATGTGATCTGACCTCCGGGTAGTGTTTTTGTCATAAATAAAGTTTGAAAAATCCAAATTGAGTGATTCTTGATTCATTGGATCCGTGACTGCTGTGCCTACAAAAGTCTAAGAATGACCATAATTTTATTCTGTCATTAAGATGCTCAAAAATGGCAAAAACCGGACATGTATCTGACTAGCTTGGTTGGTTTGAACAGTCTGTAGTGTTTAATACATATCTCTTAATTTAGGAATCTAAATGACCTGAAACTTATCCCATTTGAAAGATAAGACGTAGGGAAAAAATTGTTAAGAAGACAACTTTGCCTAAAAATGACGTCTAGGGGTCGGATTTCGCGATGCAATATGGGTGTAAAACCCAGTCTCGTAGGGCTCCCAAGGTGAGCTACTGTCGCGATCGCGACAGCGTCGCGACCTCGCGACAGAAAAATGCTTAAAATGAATTATATTTATGTTTTAAAGCATATGGTTGGCATGGGTCAAGCCCATAACTTTCCCCTCAACTTATTATGTATGTTTAGGGTTATTAAATGATCACAAAAGTAGTTATCATGGGGAGAACTTATGAGCATGATTAAGATTTGTAATTTACTTAATAAATTAACAGTATACATATGTGTGAAAGCGATGTTATGCTCAAATGATGTGTATATGCTTATGACATGATGATTCTTGAACTTAACTAAGTGATGTAAAGAGTTGATGGGTTAAAGTGCATTTGTAAAAGAGAATGTGGTCATAAATGATATATGTGCTATGAAGATTGATCAATGTGAAATGAATGACATAATTAAACAACTTAAGCCTGCCAGTCAAGTATTGGATAGGTAGGCATGCCTATGGGGTCCCTGTGCTGCAGCTTAAGTAAGTAAGTTGATTCCGATGGAATCATTATGAATTAATCCTTGCGGGATTCCCTGATTTACAAGAATAAATGTACCCGAGGGGTACTAAGATGACTGAAAATTCTGTTTACAAGAAGTACCTTTGAGGTACCTATTTCTGTTTACAAGAAGTACCTTTGAGGTACCTATATTTCTGTCTGAAATTTACCCGTTATCCATGACTTTGAACTGCAGGCAAAATAATCTAGATAAAGGAAAAAGGAAAATAAATGTGTATGGTAATAATGGGATGAAAAATTAACTTATGTGATAAATGGTAATATGACCGCATAGTTTAATTGGCATGAATATATGTTATGAATTGAGATGCTAAATATGCTTATCTTATCTGTTGCTGATGCGTATGTTAATATACCATATTGCTTGTTATGTGTGAGTTCCCCACTAAGCGTAAAACGCTTAGCACGGGTTTTCTTTAATTTGTGCAGGTACGGAAGTAGGTATTCGAAGGAAGACTCCGCAGGTCAAAGGTCAACACTAGGATTAGTATAGGTTGGGTTATCCTTTGGGATATGCGTGTTGTATGTACAAAGCATGTTTTGGCTTGTAAGCATAAGATAATAACATAGTATATGCAAAATGGAAAGTAAGCAAAGCTGTATGCTCATGTGATATATAAGTTTATGTGTAACGTACAAGTATGTTGGCATGTAACTATAAGGATAACAACCTAGCATGTTTATGGTGAAATATATGTTTATGTGTACTGCATGTGGATGGCATGAATAAGTATAGATAAAAATTTATTTGTACCGGTTTTTATGATCACCTTAAGTTCAGCATATGTAAGTAATTTTGCGTGCGCGGTCACTTCCTATCGTTATAGCCTCATCAGCTTTAGCGAGTGGAACTGAGCGTGGCAAGTTGTGGTATCAGAGCAAAGGTTTAGTCTTTTCTGGGAATAATGGGTAGATAGGATGTGTATAATTATGTTGACCTAATGCGGAAGTCCTTGGTTAAGTTTTTATAGATTTTACGATGAATCCTGATCGTCAAGAGGAAACAGCTGAAAGTGTTAACCCTCGTGAAGCTGAGAGGACGGGCACTAGACAATCTGGGCCAGCTAGACATGGAGATGAGATGTTAGCAGGACCCATGGAAGCAGTGATAAAAATGACACAGGATATGGCAAGGTTTATAGAGCGTATGATGGCACCTAGAATACCAACAGAGTCCTTAAGAAAGCATGGAGCTGAAGAGTTCTTTGGGACAAAGTTAGATGAATCTGAAAAAGCGGAATACTGGATTGAGAAGGTAGAGAGAATTCTCAAGGAGATACGGTGTCCTCAAGATCAGTGGCTTGAGTGTGTTGTGTCTTTGCTTCAGGGCGCTGCTTATGACTGGTGGAAGTTGGTATTACAGAATCCTGAGCTTCCTGATCCGGTGGATTGGAATTTCTTTGAAAGTGAATTCAGGCAAAAGTTTCTCACCAAGGCATATCAAGAGGCAAATTGGAAGAAATTCTTAAGTCTGAGACAGAGAACCATGTCTGTTTCTGAGTACGAAGCAGAATTTTATCGATTGAGTAAGTATGCTCCAAAAGATGTCCTGACTGTGGGATTGAGGTGTCAGCAATTTGAGGAAGGACTAAATGAGGAAATAAAGGCATTGCTGATTTCATTAACTACAGATCAGAATGTGAGTTATTACAGGATAGTACAGGCAGCTTTAAGAGCTGAAAAGAATCTTGAGGCTCAGAGGGAATGGAGACAGAAAAGAAGTGCCAATAGAGGAGGATACAATGCGGGAAAAAGGCCACGAGATTCTATCATGGCACCACCAGAGGAATCTAGATATGGTTCTGCAGTAAGAGGAAAGAAGTGGGGAAAACCCCCAGTAGCTCATCAGAGTCGAAGAACAGCTAATAGTCTAATTGATATACCTGAATGCCCTCACTGTGGGAGGAGACATTGGGGTGAGTGTCGGAAGGTCATAGGTGCTTGTTTTAGATGTGGAAGCACGGAACATTTTATTACCAATTGCCCTCAACCACATGTAGCAGTGAGTAATCAGCAGGAGCAAAGTAGAGGTGGTTCAAATATGCCTTCAGTTAACAGAGCACGAGGTAGAGGACGTGATAGAGGAAATCAGTCAAGGTGGGCAGTTGATTCTGAAAATGTAGACAGGTCAGGTGCGGGATCTATCCGTGCTTATGCCCTGAAGGCTCGTGAAGAGCAAGATGCACCAGAAGTGATAGCAGGTACTTTTATACTTTATGATATGGATATGTTTGCTCTTATAGATCCTGGATCTACTCATTCATATGTATGTTCTAATAAGATAAGTGAAAGAATGTCTAAAGCTGAATGTTTAGCATATGATATATGTGTAACAAGTCCTCTTGGGAGTTCTGTGTATGTGAATCGGGTACATAGGAATTGCGCATTACGAGTGCAAGGTTATGAATTTCCTGCAGATTTGATTGAGTTACCCTTTGATGAGTTTGACTTGATTTTGGGTATGGATTGGTTAACTAAGTATGACGCTGATGTGAAGTGTAAAAGAAAGATTGTGATGCTTAGTGATGACAAAGGGAATAGAGTGGCAATAAAAGGGGTTTGTACTAATCCTCTTGTGAATGTGATAACTGCGATGCGAGCCAGTCGATGTTTAAGAAAAGGATGTGAAGCTTATCTTGCTTTGGTTTTGGATAATAAGAGAGAGAATGTGAAGCTGCAAGATATACCGATTGTAAGGGAGTTTCCTGATGTGTTTCCAGAAGAATTGGGTGGTATACCACCACTAAGGGAAGTAGAGTTATCTATTGATGTGTTACCGGGAACGACACCAGTGTCTAAGGCACCATATAGAATGGCTCCAACAGAATTGAAGGAACTGAAGGTTCAATTGCAAGAATTGTTAGATAGGGGTTTTATAAGACCCAGTGTGTCACCATGGGGAGCACCTGTTTTGTTTGTTAAGAAGAAAGATGGCACGATGAGAATGTGTATTGATTACCGACAGCTGAATAAGGTGACAGTGAAGAATCGGTATCCCTTACCACGGATTGAAGATTTGTTTGATCAGTTAAGAGGAGCAGGTGTGTTCTCTAAGATTGATTTGCGTTCTGGGTATTATCAGTTACAAGTAAAGAAAGAAGATATACCTAAAACAGCATTCAGAACTCGGTATGGACATTATGAATTTTTAGTAATGCCATTCGGGTTGACAAATGCGCCTGCTGCATTTATGGACTTGATGAATCGAGTATTCAGGCCTTATCTTGATCAGTTTGTAGTGGTGTTCATCGACGATATTCTGGTTTATTCCAAGGATGAGAAAGAACATGAGCAACATCTAAGGATGGTACTTCAGACGCTACGGGAACATCAGTTGTATGCCAAGTTGAGTAAATGTGAATTTTGGTTGCGGGAAGTATCTTTTCTGGGTCATATAATATCTTCTGAGGGGATTAAAGTGGATCCAGCTAAGATAGAAGCTGTTGTGAACTGGAAGCCACCTAGGAATGTGCTTGAAGTTCGTAGTTTCTTGGGTTTGGCAGGATATTACAGAAGGTTTGTGAAAGGATTTTCAGTGATAGCTTCACCTATGACCAGGTTGCTACGAAAATGAGTGAAGTATGTGTGGTCTGAAAAATGTCAGCAGAGTTTTGATCAGTTGAAAAAGATGTTAGTAGAGGCCCCGGTTCTTACGCAACCTATGTCTGGTAAAGAGTATGTGCACAGATGCCTCTGGAGTGGGATTAGGATGTGTGCTTATGCAAGATGGAAAGGTGGTAGCCTATGCATCCAGGCAACTAAAGCCGCATGAGCAGAATTATCCAACTCATGATTTAGAATTGGCTGCAATAGTGTTTGCCTTAAAGATATGGCGACATTATCTGTATGGTGAGAAGTGTAAAATCTACACCGATCACAAAAGTTTGAGATATCTGCTTACCCAAAAGGAGTTGAATTTGAGGCAAAGAAGATGGTTAGAGTTATTTAAAGATTATGACTGCATAGTAGATTATCATCTGGGAAAAGCAAATGTGGTAGCGGATGCATTAAGTAGGAAGATAGTTTCAGCGATGCAGTTGAAACAGGTAAGATGGAGATGTGCAGCTGATGAAGCTTTGCTTGTTCATTTAAAAGCAAGACCTGTATTGATAGATGATCTATTAGTAGCTCAGAAAAATGATTCTAAGTTACAGCAAGTATGGCAGTCAGTTGGCAAAGGTGATAACTGTGATTATACGGTGGATAAAAATGGAGTAATACGGTATAAGAACAGGATATGTGTGGCTGATGATAAAGAATTGAAGAAAAGATTGCTTCATGAAGCACATAACACAGTTTTCACTATGCATCCGGGCGAAAATAAAATGTATCAGGATCTGAAACCACTGTATTGGTGGCCAGGTATGAAGAAAGATATAATTGAGTATGTATCTAAATGTCTTACCTGTCAGCAAGTTAAAGCAGAGCATCAAGTACCTCAAGGGATGTTGAATCCACTTCCTATTCCACAGTGGAAATGGGATAATGTCACAATGGATTTTGTCACAGGATTGCCTTTAACTTCAAAACAGCAAGATGCAGTATGGGTGATTATGGACAGATTTTCAAAGTCAGCACATTTCATTCCAGTTCGGATGGACTATTCTCTTGATAAGTTGGCTGATCTGTATGTTAAAGAGATAGTTCGTCTTCATGGAATACCTTTGACAATTGTGTCTGATAGGGATCCCCGGTTTACTTCCAAGTTTTGGAAGAGGTTACAAGCTGCTTTGGGAACAAGGTTGAATTTCAGTACAGCTTTCCATCCACAGACAGACGGGCAATCGGAAAGAATTATTCAGATTTTGGAGGATTTGATGCGGGCATGTGTTATGGATTTCTCCAAGAGTTGGGACAAATACCTTCCACTCATGGAGTTTGCTTATAATAATAGTTATCAAACCAGCATTGGCATGGCGCCATATGAGGTGCTGTATGGAAGAAGATGTCATACACCAGTATGTTGGACAGAGTTGAATGAAAATAGAATTATTGGGCCGAATCTTGTGAGAGATACTGAGGAAAAAGCTAAGATGATTCAGCAAAGGCTAAAAGCAGCAAGTGATAGACAAAAATCTTATGCTGACTTGAAGCGAAGAGACATTGAGTACCAAGTAGGCGATAAAGTATTTCTGAAGGTGTCGCCTTGGAGGAAAGTATTGAGGTTTGGTAATAAAGGGAAATTAAGTCCAAGGTTTATTGGACCTTATGAGATTTTGGAAAGAATAGGTTCTGTGGCATATCGTTTAGCTTTGCCTCCAGCATTAAGCAAGTTACATGATGTGTTCCACGTATCTATGCTGAGACGATATAGATCAGATAAATCTCATGTGTTGTCTGTACAAGAAGTAGAAGTGCAACCGGATTTCTCCTATGATGAAAAACCAAAGACAATTCTAGCACGAGAAGTAAGGCAACTTCGAAATAAGCAGATACCACTTGTTAAAGTACTCTGGCAACATCACGGAGTAAAAGAAGCAACTTGGGAACCAGAAGCTGCTATGCGTGAACAACATCCTCATTTGTTTGACGCAGGTATGAATTTCGAGGACGAAATTCTTTAAGGAGGGGAGAGTTGTAATGGCCGCATTACACCCTAGTTGTTTCGGTATGACATGTGAAGTATGTATGTGTATGTGTTAAGGGGTAATTTCTGATTTAAGTGGTGTTTAAGCAATTAATTATGAATGTGGATTAATCTGAAATTTATAGAAGGACCTAATTGCTAAAATAACAAGTATGTAAGTGATTGAAATGATATTATGCATGCTTAATTAAGTGGATGACTAATTAAGTTAATTAATAAGGATTAAGGCATAAAATAATGGATAATTATAAGTTAATGGAAGCAGATTTTTAGTGGGAATTGCTGGAAGTTGAGAAGAATAAAATAAGTATAGTGGAAGCTAATGGGGAGCAGTTTTTCTTAGTGGCTTTTGCTGTGGGTTTGTGATGAGTGGACTCATCATCACTTAGCATTAATTGTTTAAGTGGAGAGGGAAAGTTCAGTGGTTTTTGAGGTGGACTCATCATCACTTAGCATTAATTATTTTCTGCATCTTTATTCCAATATTGAGCCTTCTTCCTTCTTCATTTCGTGAGAGAGAAAGTGAGTGGTGAGAGTGAATGAAGTGAGCTGGAGTTTGATGTGTGTAAGAAAGAATTGTAAGAAATCAGGAATTAAGATTAAGTTGGGAAGGTAAGTAAAGGGTTTGATATATGTATTTCTTCTTTATCTGATTTCTGGATTTAGTGTTTGAGAACAAGTTGTGGAGTTGTGTGTAATGGATTTCTGATTGCTAGCTGAAGAAAAGAAGAGAATCAAAGGCAAGGCTAAGGTTGGGGAAACAAGTGAACAACAACCCCATTAGGAGCTAAGGAGTGTGAGGTTTGGGAACTAATCTAAATGTGTGAATTGTATGCTTGTTTTTGTGAAACTTATATATGATTATGGTGTACATGATTTGAAAGATGATATAGTTGAATTATATGGTTGATTTGTATTGGAGTTGATGATTGAGTTGTTATGAGCTCAATTAAAGTATAAACCTTGGTTAAGGGAAAGGTTCTGTTTATATGTGATCTGACCTCCGGGTAGTGTTTTTGTCATAAATAAAGTTTGAAAAATCCAAATTGAGTGATTCTTGATTCATTGGATCCGTGACTGCTGTGCCTACAAAAGTCTAAGAATGACCATAATTTTATTCTGTCATTAAGATGCTCAAAAATGGAAAAAACCGGACATGTATCTGACTAGCTTGGTTAGTTTGAACAGTCTGTAGTGTTTAATACATATCTCTTAATTTAGGAATCTAAATGACCTGAAACTTGTCCCATTTGAAAGATAAGACGTAGGGAAAAAATTGTTAAGAAGACAACTTTGCCTAAAAATGACGTCTAGGGGTCGGATTTCTCGATGCAATATGGGTGTAAAACCCAGTCTCGTAGGGCTCCCAAGGTGAGCTACTGTCGCGATCGCGACAGCGTCGCGACCTCGCGACAGAAAAATGCTTAAAATGACTTATATTTATGTTTTAAAGCATATGGTTGGCATGGGTCAAGCCCATAACTTTCCCCTCAACTTATTATGTATGTTTAGGGTTATTAAATGATCACAAAAGTAGTTATCATGGGGAGAACTTATGAGCATGATTAAGATTTGTAATTTACTTAATAAATTAACAGTATACATATGTGTGAAAGCGATGTTATGCTCAAATGATGTGTATATGCTTATGACATGATGATTCTTGAACTTAACTAAGTGATGTAAAGAGTTGATGGGTTAAAGTGCATTTGTAAAAGAGAATGTGGTCATAAATGATATATGTGCTATGAAGATTGATCAATGTGAAATGAATGACATAATTAAACAACTTAAGCCTGCCAGTCAAGTATTGGATAGGTAGGCATCCCTATGGGGTCCCTGTGCTGCAGCTTAAATAAGTAAGTTGATTCCGATGGAATCATTATGAATTAATCCTTGCGGGATTCCCTGATTTACAAGAATAAATGTACCCGAGGGGTACTAAGATGACTGAAAATTCTGTTTACAAGAAGTACCTTTGAGGTACCTATTTCTGTTTACAAGAAGTACCTTTGAGGTACCTATATTTCTGTCTGAAATTTACCCGTTATCCATGACTTTGAACTGCAGGCAAAATAATCTAGATAAAGGAAAAAGGAAAATAAATGTGTATGGTAATAATGGGATGAAAAATTAACTTATGTGATAAATGGTAATATGACCGCATAGTTTAATTGGCATGAATATATGTTATGAATTGAGATGCTAAATATGCTTATCTTATCTGTTGCTGATGCGTATGTTAATATACCATATTGCTTGTTATGTGTGAGTTCCCCACTAAGCGTAAAACGCTTAGCACGGGTTTTCTTTAATTTGTGCAGGTACGGAAGTAGGTATTCGAAGGAAGACTCCGCAGGTCAAAGGTCAACACTAGGATTAGTATAGGTTGGGTTATCCTTTGGGATATGCGTGTTGTATGTACAAAGCATGTTTTGGCTTGTAAGCATAAGATAATAACATAGTATATGCAAAATGGAAAGTAAGCAAAGCTGTATGCTCATGTGATATATAAGTTTATGTGTAACGTACAAGTATGTTGGCATGTAACTATAAGGATAACAACCTAGCATGTTTGTGGTGAAATATATGTTTATGTGTACTGCATGTGGATGGCATGAATAAGTATAGATAAAAATTTATTTGTACCGGTTTTTATGATCACCTTAAGTTCAGCATATGTAAGTAATTTTGCGTGCGCAGTCACTTCCTATCGTTATAGCCTCATCAGCTTTAGCGAGTGGAACTGGGTGTGACAACTATAGACACTGGGTCCCGAGACTGTCCAAGATTAGGATTACCCGGTGATGAAAATGATACTTGCCACAAGTAGAGGCGTCAATAATGATATTTTTCTTGTCGAAAATCTCCTTTGTTCCTCTAAAAAAATTTCAACCCAAAAATTCGCATTGTTACTCTTATTTTTATTTCTTTTCACTTTTATTTTTATTTTTTATTTTTTTATTTTTTATTTTTTATTTTATTTTATTTTTTATTTTTTTTATTTATTTTTATTTTATTCGCGTGCGCGGCCCGCGCAGGATGCGGAGGCAGCGCTCGCCTGCCGGTGCATCTCGTCTGGGGTGCACGCACCCACTGGGGCACGCGTCGAGGGGGGCTTCACGCGGACATTTTTTTGCCCTGCACGCTACATTTCCTGGTTGATTTTCAGTCCGATTTTTTTCGCTCCTTTCACCATTCTGTGCATTTTTGGGAAGGGAAAAATAAAAGAACAATTTGTATTTTCCCATTTTGGGACGATTTAGAGGATCAAATGGAGGCTTGGTCTTCATTTCGAAGGGGATCTGCAATTTTCATAAAAAAGAAAAAGAGAGTTTTCTCTCAAGGATTGGAGCAGCCGAAGGTTTTTTCAAAAGAAAAAAATATATATTCAAATTTTTTTTAGTCTAACTTTTCTTCTTCTTTTTTCTTCAAAGTATTTTCTAGTCGGGGGATTTATTTCAAGCAAGAAAAATCAATTTCCTTTGTTTTCTATTATCCCTCTAAAAAATAGTTCTGAAGTTTTAGTTGTTTAAAACTTGAATTTTTTTCTCAAATATTTTTGTATTTATCACCGAAAATTCGACAAGGAGAACGGATCAAGACTCCGTTCCCACTTATTTTGTCCATTATTCATTGTTGTTAATAATATTATTTTCTGTTGTTATTCACATGTTCATCAGTTATTTCTAGCCTTTTTCATGTGATTATTATTACCGTTGATATGTCGTTCATTGTTTTAATTTGACTTCTTTGTGATTCTTGTTGCCATTTCTTTCTCTTCATCATTGCTATTATGTTATTATCCAGTTGTCATCTTCTTATTATTATTATTATTATTATTATTATTATTATTATTAGCACCATCGTTTCATGTTTATTTATATTATCATCATTATTGTTATTATTTTTGTTGCATAATGTTATCACTTTATCATCATCATCATCATCATCATTATTATTATTATTATTATTATTATTATTATTATTATTATTGTTGTTGTTGTTGTTGTTGTTGTGTTAATGCTATTGTTATGATTATTATTGTGACTATTACTATTGTGTCATATTATTATTGTTATTTATTGTTATTATTAATAATATTATTTTATGTTTGTTTTTCTCTGTTGATATTATTATTATTATGTTATTGCCATCATGATTATATTGTTTCCTTTTTCGCAATAGTTTTTTTATTTTTGACATGACTTGTGTTAATTTATTTGCATGTAAATATTTATATATTAAATTAACATGTCTTATATTTATTCTGCATTCGTTTGATTAATCCGCTTGGAATTATTACTAATATTTTTAATATATTATTTTCTATCTGAGATTAAAATTTGAGTTGCATTATTTGAGCATTCCCGCAACCACACGGATGGGGTCGTAATACGTGGGAGGCCACGTCGTTTGGTAAGACCTTTCTTATCCCTTCATGTGTTTATATTTGCTTGTAAATGAATATTTTATTCATGCACGCGTGAGATAAAAAATCACCAAAACATTTTTATAATTAAATTGGAATTTTTGTTAATAAAATTGGGACCAATGTCCCTTATTTTAGCCAAAAAATGTAAAATGTCACGATAAAACGAAGAGTTAAATTTTCTCCAAAATGGGATCATTCATCCCGGTTTTCAATCCAATAATCAAAATAACTTTTCGAGCCCTCTTTAAATAAGCACGAAAAAACCAATGTTCCTAAACCAAATTAATATCCCGATTTATGTATGTTTTTCTTATGTTTGATTTTTGTTTATTTGTTTAAATTCATTTCGAGCCCTTATAATTAATTTTGGGGCAATATTATTTAACTTTCATTTGGGGTTGTATTCTGCCCCAATTTCTCTTGTAATTGTATGCTTGGTATATTTACCGCTTTCCTTTATCGCTTTATTTTACTGCTTTCTTTACATTCTTTTATTTATCGCTTTCTTGATGCTTGTAATGCGCCTTTTAAATTAAATACATTAATCGTGTGAGATGAGAGATAGAATTTTAGGAAGTTAAAAACTCATTTATAATTAACTAAAGCATAAAAAAGAGTGAAGTTCCGAATACCAATCTCTGGTCTAGACCGATAAGAGGTTAGAGATCTTTTCCAATTTCTCGTAAATTGGGTGGCGATTTCAAAATATATCAAAAGTGTCTAAAGGTGCCATAAAGCTAGATGACTCTTCCCAATTTTCTATTGGGAATGAGGCATCCAAAATGTCTCATGGCACCGAAGATCAAAAAGACGCGGACCAATCCCTCGAATCCGAAAAGCGGGTCTCATCTAGAGGGCCTTTGCTAGGTTCGGCGCACGTCACACCCCTATTGCGCGTCCGACGCCCCCTGCAGCCCCTCATATGCGTTTTTTGACCCAAATTTATGTTTTTCTTCTATTTTTTTTAGAATTTAATTTTTAAAATTTTTTGTCTTCTAACCTTTCAAATTATTCATTTTTTTTATGTTAATGAAAATTAAATGGTTTTAATTTTTTTAACAAAAATCTGATTTTTAGGAGGTATAAAATAATTTTTAGAGAGAGAACTAGGGGAGGATTTTTTCTTAAGAAAATATTTTCTTTTTTTTCTTCTTCTTCAAGAACAAATTCTCCTAATATTCAAAAGATTTTTCTAAGTTAATTCTTGAGGTAAAGAGAACAATTTTTTGTTTTTAGAAATTTTCTTCTTTTTTTTAACAATTTTCTTCTTGAGACAAAGAAAATAATTATTTGTTATTGGGATAAAAATTTTCTTCCATATTTTATTTTTCTAACCTTATTTTTTTTGCAAATCAAAACAAGAAAATTGATCATTTACCTTCAGTCATCAAATCAAATTTTGAGGGTAAGCATTTTTGGTTTAATTTTGTATTTTATTATTATTATTATTTTGTTTATAATTAATTAGCAACCATGTAAATTCTTTTAGATCTATTATTTTTCTTATTTTATGTGATGTAGTTATTGATTCAATTTTTTCCCTTAACATATTTTTATTTCTTACTCTTGTGTTCTTATTTAATTGTTCATGTTGTTGTTGTTGTTGTTGTTGTTGTTGTTGTTATTATTATTATTATTATTATTATTATTATTATTATTATTATTTAACATGCTTTTACATGTTTTGTTTATTTTATTTCTTTTTTATTTTTGCTTGCTTGATTGTTCATATTTTTTATTGTTATTGTTATTGTTATTGTTTATTATTATTATTATTATTATTATTATTATTATTATTATTATTATTATTATTATTATTATTATTATTATTATCACTTTTGTTTTATTATTATTATTATTATTGTGATTATTGTAGACACCGGATCCCGAGTCGGTCCAAGATCAGGATTATCTAATAATGAAAATGATGCTTGCTCAACAGGCAAAAATGTTAAAACTGAGGTTTGTCTTTTCTAGAATTTCCATTTTAAAAATAAAAATTTTATTTTGGAAAAAAATCTTTATTTTATTTTCTTTTTTTTTTAGTTTTAGGGTTTTCGGTGGACGGCCGCCGAAGTGCCCGCGTGTAGGAATGCACGAGCCGTAACGCCCGCATGCGAGGAGGGAGCAGCGCCCGCATCCCCGCATGCGGGCTCCCGCGAGGAGGCCGCAGCTCGCGGCCTCCGCATGCGGGCTTTCGCTTGCGGGCATCCCCGCTATGCTGTCCCTTTCCTCCTGCAAAAACCTGTATTTTTAGAAATTTTTGGAGACCGTTATTTTCACCTTTCAGGCCTCTTTTGGGTAAAGTGTTTTGAAAGGGATTTTGTCCCTTCCCATTTTGGGAAGACAGTAAAATTAAAATGAAGACTTGTCCTTTATTTTTGGGGGCTGCTTCTTTAGCGAAAAGAGGGGTTTTCTCACTTGGAAAAAGGGGCAGACGAGAAAAAAGGAGAAAACATCTTCAAAAATCTGGAATTCAATTCTTTTTCTCTCTAACAAGGGCTTCATACTTGGTTTGACTTGAGCAAGGGAAATTAATTTTCTTGGCTTGATCACTCCATCAAAATTATTTTTTTAGTCTTTTTCGTGTTAAAAATTAGATTTTCTTAAATATTTTCGGTATTTTGTCACCGCAAATTCGACAAGAGAGACGGATCAAAACATCCTATTTCTGATATATAAACTCTGAGAGTAAACATTTTTAGACCCCTTTTATTTCATTTTGTTTCTCATCATTGTTAATATTGTTTATACTGTTAACGTCACATTATTGTTGATACTGTTAATATGACCTTGTGACTATTATTATTATTATTATTATTACTATTATTACTATTATTATTATTATTATCATTATTATCATTATTATCATCAATATATTGTTTATTTTGTTATTCTGTCGTTATTATTATTATTATTATTATTATTATTATTATTATTATTATTATTATTATTATTATTTTGTTAATATTTACAACATTATTATTTATTTTGTTATTGCTATCATTACTTATTTTGTCATTGCATTGTCATTACTACCTTTATTATTATTATTATTATTATTATTATTATTATTATTATTATTATTATTATTAATCTCATTGTTCTTGTTATTATTATTTTTATTATTCTTTGTATCCATATCATTATTCTTATTTTATATTGTTTTTGTTATTAATGTTATTAGATGTTTTATTATTATAACTATTATTATATTCGCATGTTAATATTATTCTATTATTATGATTATCATTATTCTCTTTATCTATTTTATTATTATTATTATTATTATTATTATTATTATTATTATTATTGCCACTATTGTTATTATTTTATTATTATCATTGTTGTTATTATTTTTTTGTCATTATTATGGTTATTATTATTATGTTTTTGCATGATTAATATTTCTTTATTTTTCTCTTGTCTTTACATGTATGTGTTTAATGTTAAATTTATCACTAATATTTTTACTATCGCTTTCCTCGTGTTTGGGTAAAATGTGATGTCGTTCGGTCGAGCATCACCATGACCACACAGAGGGGTCACGACGCGTAGGAAACCACATCGTTTGGGTGAGACCTTTCCTATCTCCTATATGTGTTTGTGTTTGCTCGTAAATAAAATAGTTTTATTTATGCATATGTCGAATAAAAAATCACAAAAATATTTTATAACTAAATTGGGATTTTTATTAATAAAATTGGGACCAATGTCCCTCATTTTAGTCAAGTAATGAAAAATGTCACGAATAAAACGAGGAGTTAAGTTTTCCAAAAATGGGATCACTCATCCCGATTTTTAGTCCAACAATCGAATAACTCTTCGATCCCTCTTTAAGTGAGCGTAAAGGAACCAATGTTCCTGAACCAAATAAATATCCCGATTTACGTATGTCATTTTTTATGCTTGGCTTTGTTTATTTATTTTAAATTTATGTTCATATATCTTGTGGGCCCTTATAATTAATTTTTTTTGGGTAATATTATTTAGCTTTCATTTGGGATTGTATTATGTCCCAATTTCTCCTTTGTAATTGGGTGCTTGATGTGTTTACCGCTTTACTTATTGTTTTTTTTACAGCTTTTATTTATTGCTTTCGAATGCTTGCAATGCACTTTTAAATTAAATACATTAATTGTGTGAGATGAGAGATAGAATTTTATGAATCTAAAAACTCATTTATAATTAATCAAGACATAAGAAAGAGTGAAGTTCCGAACACCATCTCTGGTTTAGACCATAGAGATTAGATGACATTTCTTAATTTCTCGTAAATTGGGTGGCGACTCCAAAATATCTCAAAAATACCTAAAGGTACCATGAGGTTAGATGAACTCCCCAATATTTTATTGGAAAGGGATTTCAAGATGTCTCATGGCACCCAAGATCAAAAGACGCGAAGCAATCCCTCGATCCCTAAAAGCGGATCTCCTAAACGAGGGCTTTTGCTAGGTTCGGCGCGTGTCACAATTATTGTTGTTATTATTATTATTATCATTATTACTATCATTATTATTATTATTACTTTTATTATTCTTGTTTACTCTTATTATTATTTATGTTTTCATTTTATTAGTTTTACCACTCATAATGTATTTTATTTATTTTAATTCAATTTCATATGTTATGTGTTTAATTTTTTTTATTACTAAGATCACTTTTTATTTTTGTTTTTTTATTTCAACACTTTTTTTATGTGTGAGCATTTTTAATACCAAATGGGAGTACATAAAGATTTGAAGACACCGTCTTGGTGGGATTTATCTTGTTTAGCATTTTTATTATTTTTTTTATCATTTTGTGGTTATTCATTGTTTTTATTATGTAATATGTAATAGATGTAGTTATTTATTTTTATGTACGTTAATTAAAAAATCACCAAAAAAATTTATATTAATAAATTGAAATTTTTTCTAATAAAATAGGACCAATATCCTAACTTTTACCAAAAAAAAACTCACACTAAAGAGAAGAGTTAATTTTCTCCAAATGGGACCACTCATCCCGATTTTCCTAATAATGCATAAAAATAACTCTTCAATTTTCTAAGTGAATATGAAGGAACCAATGTTCCTATTTTTAGATAATATCCCGATTTATGAATGTTTATGTATTTGCTTTGAGTTTTTTTTTTTTTATGTTTCATTTGATTTTATTTGGGGGATTGTATTTTGTTCCAATTTTATATTTCCTTTATTTTTTGGGTAGTTTGTTTTATTTTACTGCTTTCTTTGCTGCTTTCTTTGCGCTTTCTTTTTAATGCATAATCGTGTGAGAATAGAGGTGAAGTTTTTGAAATTAAAAATCCATTTATAATTAACCAAGGCATTAATAAGAGTAAATTTACGAATCTTTCTCTGGTTTAGACACCAGATGTTAGACAAACTTTTTCAATTTTTTGTGAATTGGGTGGCAATTCTAAAATACCTCAAAGGTGCC
This sequence comes from Excoecaria cochinchinensis, assembly GCA_947683425.1. Taxonomy (NCBI): domain Eukaryota; kingdom Viridiplantae; phylum Streptophyta; class Magnoliopsida; order Malpighiales; family Euphorbiaceae; genus Excoecaria; species Excoecaria cochinchinensis. The sequence goes on from CANTUQ010000105.1 coordinate 8,918,319, forward strand.
TAAAGGTTTCATGGGATTAGATGATCTTTTCAATATTCTATTGGAAGGAGGTGTCCAAAATATCTCATGATTGCCCACGATCAAAAGACGCGAACCCTCTCGGGCCCTAAAAGCAGATTTTTGGGAAGCGATCGGGTCCGGCGCGCGCGTCACACTATGCACAAAAAATAACCAAGCGTTAAGCTAGATGCTTAGTGAGAGCACTTTACCAATTTTACAAGTACATGCACTACCAAGCATACTTGGAAAAAAATTCTATCTCATTTACATAATCACCGATTGTTTTCTTAACCTACTACTTAATTTAATCATCATATAACTCACCTGCTAATTTATTCTAACCATATTCATAAAATTCATATAACTCCTTAGTTACACTAGTTCAAGAAAACATATATATATATATATATATATATATATATATATATATATATATATATATATAAAACATATCCATCATAACCAATCTACCATGCTTCATATTATTTGAGTTCTACCTGGTATCACTCTCATTTCCAAATTGCCTTAGCACATACATTAGTATTATTATCATATATCTCACCCCTTTTTATAATCTCTTTATTTCTCAACACTAAAACTTTCAAGGGTATACATATCACATTTATTCGTTTATTGTGAATCACATAAAACTAATGTATAATCAATCAAAAATTCAAACTAAGCTTGGCATTCAATACCTTGTGCAATTTGATCAACTAAGCAGGGTTTTTTTCATGAAACATGGTTCATTTTACTAATATTCAAATTGATTATAAAAGCTCCAGATTAATTTAAGCATAACTCATGCATTTGATTATTCCTAGCCCCAAAAAATGAACATAAGTTGAGAAAAATCATCAAATTACATTCAATAATTAAATTAAATATTCCATTAAATTCAATTTATATTTAATCTCATAAGGCATTTACCAATTTATCAAAACTGCAAACAGTTCCAAAACCTAACCTAAATATAATGCAAATTCTCAAACAATATTTGAGGCAAATCATTAATACAAGCTCAATTATAAAAATTAAAAGTCCTATTATCATTAAATTATTTCCAATTACCAATCTAAAAACTCTTACTTAAACATAATACTATCAACCAACCAAAAATTCAGGAAAAAGAAACAAAACAAAATTATGCAATGAACTCTTCCATTGTACACACATTCTCCACTAAACATCATCTAATTGTGCATTCTGGTCAGTAATTAAATAACTCTAACATCCATTTTAGAATTTCTAAAATATGCATATGTTACAAAATTGGTGAAAAAGTAAATTTTGTAGAGCACTTACTAGTTAGAGTCAAATTTTTTCTTTTGATCCTGAATTCATCTAAGTCAATGGTGGTTGACCGGTCACCGATCACCTAAGAAGCACCATCATTATCGAAATAAAGTTCGGACCATCACAAATTTACTGGAGGTGGTCACGTGCCCTAACGTGACATAGTTTAGCCAAAATCATGATCGAAATATTTATGTGTACCTATCTCTGATCTGACGTTTTGTGTTGTTCATGTCACCATCCGACTTTGGAGATGGCCAAAAAATGGAGGAAAAGCTTTCAGTAAGAGAGAAAAAAGTGAACTGGAATAGAGAAAAAAATGGCAGAGTAGTACTAATGGAGGAGGCCGACGTTCTTGGCTAGATTTTGGAGTCGGCGCTCTCTCTCTCTCTCTCCGATCTCCCCTTCCTTCATTTTCTTTTCTTTTCTCTTTTGCTTTCTTTTCTTCTTTTTTTCCTCCCCTTCCTTCTTGATTTTTTTCTATTATTTCTTTCTTTTTCTTATTTTATTTGATTATTTGTGACCACAATTCATTTGGTTAAGATTTTTTTTTCTTCATGGTTAGAATTCACTATTCCAAAAATAAAAAATCTAAAGGCCTCAATAAAAATAAATCCTATTGTGATGCGCGCCGAATCCCGGGTCGCCTCGAACGCCCACCTTTAGGGCAATCGAGAGAGGTTCATAAAACTTGTAAGAAATTACAAGGGTGTCTATTTTGGGCAACAAGGAGGTTTCATGAAGTCGCCACCTAATAAAACATTGAGAAAGTTCGTCTAGCCTCAGTGAGCCTAAGACAGCGCTACTATGTCCATTTTGGGCAAGCCAGAGGGGTTTTAGAGGTCCCATCCTAATAGAACATTAGGATGACCCTCTCGCCTTGTGGAGTCTAGGACTATGCAAGTTAAAACCTTTTTACGGGACACAAGAGGTGTCTTGGAAGTCCCATTCCAATTGAACATTGAAATGGTCCTCTCGTCTCGTCGAGCCGAAAGACCAGAGAAAGTTCGGGACTTCCCATTTATTCATACCTTGGTTAAGTTTACGATTGAGTTTTGAATTTATTGTTTCATCTCTTTTCTCATTCAATTTTAATGCAATTTAATTAAAATGCATGTCAATCACATAAAGAAAGCGGTAGATAAAAGTTATGAAAGCAAAATAAATTACAAAAAAATTAGGAGCGGAATACAACCCCCATTTGTAAATAAAATACAATTTATACATAAATCGGGATATTTATTAAAGATGAGGACATTGGTCCTGTCATGCATAATTAAAGAAAATAATTTTAAAGTGACAATTTATTTTTGGATGAAAAAGCTAGGATATTGGTCCCCTTTTTATTTTGAAAAAATTCAAGTTTAATTAAATAGAAATATTTTTGTGATTTTTTTAATTAACGTGCATAAAAAAATTTATTACAAATTACATATTAGAAATAAAATAATGAAAGCAAAGTAATGAAAATAATAAAAAAATAACAAATCAACTCCCAAACGAATCTTCAAATCTTCATGGGCTCCCACTTGGTATGGAAAATACTCACACATAAAAATAAGTATTGAAAATAAAAAAAAACAAATAAAAGTCAAAGTTAGTAAAAAATTAATTAAACATATAACATGAAAACAATTAAATTAAGGCAACCAAAATTGCATCATGTATGACAAGCCAATTAAAATGACATAATAAAAATATGCAATCTAATTAATTAACAATTTAGCATGCATAAAAAAAATAACATAATAATAATAAAATTCAACATGCATAAGCAAGCATAAAATAATGATGATAGAATTTAACATTGTATAAAAACATAAAACAACAATAATAACATCCAATCATGCATAAAAAATCAAAGGTAATAATAAAAATCAGCATGCATAAAAAATATAAATAATAATATTAATAATAATAATGATACTAGTATCAAATATTAGCAATAAATAAGGCTAATAAAAATAAAACTAGCAATTGCAACTATAATAATAACAATAATAATCATAATGAAATCAAAAAATATGAACAACCCAAGTTAAGCATGCAAGAATAAAATAATATATGACAAACTAATAATAACATGTTAAAACATGGCAAATAATACCAACAACAACAACAACAACAACAACAACAACAACAACAACAATAATAATAATAATAATAATAATAATAATATATGAACAATTCAATATGAACAATTAAATAAGAAATAAGAAGCAAAAAATAGATTTAAGGGAATTCACATGTTAACTAATTAAATAAAAAAATAAAAGAATAAGAAAATAAGAAGAAAATGATAGAACTAAAAGAATTTACATGTTAACTAATTAATTGAAAACAAAAAAAAAATTAAATTAAAAATTAAATTAAGAAATTGAGCCAAAAATGTTTAGCCTTAAAATTTATCTTGAAAAAATGAAGGTATATGATCCAATTTCTTGTCTTGATTGTAAGAATATATTAGAAAAATAAAATATTAAAAATGAATTTTTACTCAAGAACAAATAATTGATTTATTTGTCTCAAAATAAAAATTGTTAATTGAAAAGAAAAAAAATTCTCAAGAACAAAAATTGTTATTTTTTGTCTCAATAATTCACTTGGAAAAATTCTTTAGAAAAGTTGAGAGAATTTGTTTGAGAGAAGAAAGAAGAATAAAATAATTTTCTAAAAAATCCCCTCAATTTTCCTTCCAAAATTCCCTTTATTCCTCTCCAAAATTCAGCATTTTTTAATTAAGAAATTAAATTGATTTAATTCCAATAAACACAAAAAATAACTAAATTTGAAGGGTTTGGAATTTTAAAGGGTTTATCATTGAATTCAATGAAAAAACAAAAGAAGAAAAAGCATTAAAAATGAAGAAAAATGGCCAAAATGGCCAAAAAGGCCATTGGGGCTGAAAACGGGCGCACGGGGGCGAGAGACGCCCGTCGGCGCGCCCGACGGGCGTCTCCCGCCCGTGCCCAGCTACGTGCGGCGGGCAGGCCGTCGCCCGCGCGCGCTCCGCCTGCAAGCCGGGGCGCTGCGGCGCGCGCCCAGCGCTGCCGTAGCCCGACATTCGCGCGGAATTTTTTTTTTCAAATTTTCTATAAAACACAAAAAATTAAAAACTCACTTTTTTTACTCCAAAATAATTTTTAAAATACTTTTAAAATATATTTTTATTTATTCCTAACACATCAAAACGACAAGCTAATTATCATTTCCGACTTTCATTATTTTTGCCTATGAATCGGCACACTTAATTTCATCATTGGATAGTCCTGATCAAGACTACTCGGGACCCGGTGTCTACACCTATACAATTATCTTATTCCTTAAAGTTTTATCTATTTTAGTTATCACGGTTAATTTTGAATTTCTACTCTAGTTGCCAACATAAATTCTCATCACCTAATTTCTGAGTTAATTAACAATTATAAAATATAAATTTCACTTAGTTTGTTCTATTAATTCCACATACAACTTTATTTAACAGGAATTATCTATCGATTATCTCAGATCAACTGTGACTTTTAATTAACTTTAACCATTTAGTTTAATTTTATCGTCCTGAGTTATTTTCCAATCCACACCTCCCTAATTCATTCATTTCATGTAACTTTAATCCTCAAAAATTATCTTAATAAACATTATTTTCAGTCTCGAAATTTACTATCGATAGACTAGGAATTTAGGGCAGTACAATGCCTACCGAGAGTGGGGATGATGAGCCTCCAACCAAAAATGCTAATCAAGCACGCCTTGGGGAAGATAAAGATGAACATAGGGATGATTAGAATAGGATTTTTCTTTTTTGAATTTACAAGTTTGAACTTTTGTATTTAGAAAAAATTTATATCAATGCAATGGCTATTTTCTCAATTATAGTGTTAGAAGTCTTCAATTTTGTTGCTTCTTTTACTTATCACTTTGCAAAAGTAATCCGAATAGAATAGCATCAATTAATAAACGTTAAACTTAACATTTCATTGTCTTAAAAGACTTAAAAAAATTTCCATTTTCATGTATCGAGAGTAACAAGCAAATAATCAGATCGGATTCATAACCATTTTTCAAATTAACTTGGGAATAAACATCAAATTTATGAAGCAAATAATCAAATTAAATTTATGACTTTCATAAATTAACTTGTGAATAAATATCAAGGTTAATAAAGCAAAAATGTCCATCGAATTAATTTTGCGATAACTCACGATAACTTGGGAATAATCTTTAACTTGTATATTAATAATGATTTCGATGCAAATACAATGTTATATTAGATACTTTTTAAGCACTTCAACATTCCATGATATTGAAATGTCTAAACTGTCTAGGGTTCTCAATTTATATATACTTATATTAAGGACCTTAGAAACTTTATAAGGTCCTTTCCAGTTGGGCATAAGCTTTCCAACTCTAGTATTTTTGAAGCCAATTTTAGCCTTTCTTAAGACTAGATCTCGAACGTTGAAGGTTCTGGACTTTACTTTATTGTTATGGTACTTGGCGACTCTCTGCCTGTAAGCCACTATCTTCGTATAAGCATCTTCCCTCCATTGTTTAGTTAGATCTAGATCTTGGCATCTTTCTTGCTTATTACTGTAGTTGAAGAATAATTTCAGCCAATAGTAAGGAATTCCTATCTCCGCAAATATTACTACTTTCGACTCGTATACCAGTGAGAAAGGACTTTGTAAAGTCCTAGCTCTAGGTGAGGTTTTATAAGACCACAAAACACTTTGCAACTCTTCTGTTTAGTTGCCCTTTGCTTCTCCTAATCTTTTTTTCAACCCTTCCAAGATTTTCCGATTGGAGACTTTAGTCATCTCATTGCTCTGTGGATGAGTCGTTGAAGTAAATTTGTGGTTGATTTTTAGATCGGAGTAGAAAGTTATGAAGGTCGAGTTATCAAATTGCTTACCATTATTTATGATGAAAACTTTTGGTAAGTCGTACCTACAAATGATTTCTTTCCACATAAAGCTTTTAATTATCTCTATAATGATTGTGGCAAAGGTTCAGCTTCAATCCACTTTGAAAAGTGGTCAAAGACTAGAACAAGGAACTTCATTTGTCATTTTTCTTAGGGAAAAGAACCTAAGATATCCAACCCCCACTGATCAAATGGCCATGAGACACCAATCGACTATTGTTCGGCTATTGGCTACCTAATAATTCTTTCATAGATTTGAAATTGCTGGCATTTTTTGAATCTTTCTTGAGCATCTTTAAATATGCTCGACTAGAAATAGTCGGTCTACAGTACTTTTTTTTTGCAATTGCTCTGTTGGCCTCGTGTGCCCCGTAAATGCCTTCATTGATTTCTCTTATGATGTAGTCCCCATCTTCCCTTGTTATGCATTTGAGCCATAGATGGTTAAATGCCTTCTTGTATAGTTCATCGCTAATCATAGAATAACTAAGTGATTTTCTTGAGATATTTCTAGCTACAGCATTGTCTTTAGGCAATTCACCTGTTTGAAGGTATCAGATGATTAGGCTCATCCATGTGCTCTCTTATAGCTCTATCTCCAATACTTTTGGCTCTTCAAGGGAAGAAAAGAACTACTTTTTAGCTATTATAATATCTTTGATCTCTTACTATTCAGAGGCTGCCATTTAGCTAACCAGTCAGCTGCACTGGTGTCTTTTCTTAGTGCCTTTTCTAGGCTCCACGCTGTTGTAGCGTCTTCCAACTCCTTCAATGCTAACTTCACCTTTGCTAAGTACTTCTTCATTTTATCCTCCTTAGCTTCAAAAGTCCCAACTACTTGGCTTGTTAACAACTATGAGTTATTTTTGATCTTGAGGTTTTTCAATTGGATTTTTCGGTTGGATAGACTTGACCAACCTTAGTACTTGCAAAAGTGCTTCATATTCTGCGACATTATTGGATTCCTTAAAGCTTAGCCTTATAAGATATCTGATCATCATGCCCAAGGGTCCATTTATCACTATTCTAATGCTTTCTCTCTAACTATTCGAGACTCTATCAATAACCATTTCCCAAGAAATCTTCTCAGGCTGCTTAGCTTTTTCACCATTGGTGAATTCTGCCATGAAATTTGTTAAAGCTTATGCCTTTATTGCATTTCTCTGCTCATATTTCATTCCAAATCTAGCATTTAAATGATCCTCTTAAGCAGTTGATCAGATCAGACAACTATGGTGTGAGCTTCAAAGTACTGCCTCGGCTTTATGGTGCACATAATGAGTGCAATGATCAACTGCTTTGTTTGATTCGTTCTCAGTTTTAGACCTCACAGCACTTGGTTGATATAGTATATTATCAAGTATTAAGTTCTTTATTCCCTGACTAGAACTGCTGCCACTGCCTATACCAAGGTGGACAAATTAATTAAAAGTCTCTCACTAGGTATCAGCCAGCTTAGTAATGGTTGATTGGTGAGGAATTTCTTTAGTTCTTCAAAAGCCTTTTGACACTATAATGCCTTGAAATAATGATGACCCAAATAGTATGGATAAGAACCCAATAAATTGGGCATGTAAATAAAATTTATTAATTAATTAAGAAAAAGGAAATAATGTCTCAAATAATAGGGTATAATTATATGAGAATTTAAATTGAAATGGGTATAAAAAAAAGGGACAGCAGCCCCCTAAACAACATAACGTTGTTATTTTGCTGGTTGTCCCTTAACACCAGATTTTCTTTTTCTTCTCTTTCTCCTATTCCCGATCTCTCTAGTCCAGCCTCCCCACCCATCATTTTTTCCATCTACCGACGTCGCTACTTTTCCCTCTACAATCCACCGCTGGTCGACTTCCTCCTCTCTCTTTTCTCCCTTCCACGTGCGATGGCAATAGCTTAGTCCCCCTTATTTTCCTGCATTTTTTGCTTCGATTACAACTCTGCCTTTGCCATTTTCTATCGCCAATGGTCACAAAAAAAGCCACCGGCTTCATTCTCCCTAATCATCGGTTACAGGAACAAGAAAATTTAAGGAAGAAGGAGAAAGGAAAGGAAGTAAAAATTTGAAGGGATTTCAGTGATAAATTTTTGGAGGATTGGAGTTATTTTTCCATACACTAAGGTTTGCAACCACTAAATTCATTTTTTTCTAAATTGCTATTATTGTGTTTGAGGTATGATATAAATTTTTGATTGAATTACATAGAGTCTCTAAAATTTAAGGATATAAATAGGATTATTAAAATAATTGATTTGGTAGAAAGATTTTATAGTATTTGATGTGCTAACTTCATGAGTTACATTTGATATAATAGAGGTTGGATCTGATTATTTGATTTGTAAATAAGTTTTAATGTTAAAAAGTTATAGTGTATTTATATACGTGTATATACATATATATGTGATATTGTCATCATCCAATTCGGTTATCGCCCGCCCATTGAAGTTCGGGTTACCTATGTCTCTAAGTTTGGTTCCAACAGCCAAGCCCGGTAGGTAGGGGACCTCACCCGGTTGCGGCCTACTCAGCAATGGGGGCGCGCCCAGAAACTGTTTCAACTCCTCAAAAGCTTGCTGGCTCTCCGAGCCCCACTCAAATTTCTTCAAATTTTTGAGCGCCCTGTAGAAGGGGAGACAACGCTTAGCCGAACAGAAGATGAATCTACCCAGGGCTGTCACTTTGCCATTGAGCTTATGTACGTCTCTAACGGATTTCGGAGGTTCCATCTGTAAAATGGCTTGAATCTTGGCTGGATTAACTTCTATGCCCCTTTTCGAAATCATGAACCCCAAAAACTTGCCAAACTGCACTCCAAAAGCACACTTCTCCAGATTGAGCTTCAGGCCGAACTTCCTTAGAGTTTTGAAAGTTTCTACAAGCTCAGTTGGAAGATCCTGAGAGGACTTCCCCTTGACGATCATATCATCTACATACACCTCCATGTTTCTGCCGAGCTGATTAGCAAACAATTTGTTCATCAATCTCTGATATGCGGCGCCTACATTTTTCAATCCGAATGGCATCACTCGGTAACAATATCTGGCCTGATGTGTGATGAATGTTGTCTTTTTCTCGTCCTCCAGGTTCATTGGTTTCTGGTGATACCCCGACGAAGCATCTAAGAAGGCATACTCTTCAAATCCTGCCGTCAAATTAACTAGGAGGTCGATATTTGGCAAAGGGTAGCTGTCCTTGGGACAAGCTTTGTTGAGGTCTGTGAAATCTACAGATATCTGCCATTTGCCATTAGCCTTCTTTACTAAGACAATGTTGGAAAGCCAGTCCGGATATAAAACCTCCCTGATGATCTCATTCCTGAGCAATATATCCGTTTCCTATTTTATTGCTATCTGCCTTTCTGGGGCATGGTTTCGCTTCTTCTGCTTGATGGGCTTGCTGTCTAGTCTGATATTCAATTAATGGCATATAACATCGGTAGAAATCCCCTTGATATCCGAAGGCTCCCAAATGAACACATCTACGTACTCTTGTAGGACTGCAATGAGTGCCCGTACTTCCTCTTATGTCTTACTTGCTCAAATTTTCACTTTCCGTCCTGGGACTATTTCAACTTCTACTAATGAATCAATTGGCTCCTCTCTCCTCTCTTCTCCAACAGAAACATCCAGAGAATCTAACGGCAGGGCCTGATTAGCCTCTTTCAACATCGTAACATACGTTTCCCGAGCTGCTTTCTGACTTCCTCGTAACACTGCCATAACCCTAGAGGTAGGAACCTTGAGCAACAGCTTTCGCATAGAGATGTATGTGTCAACCCCTGCCAATAATGGTCTCTCGAATATGACGTTGTATGCCAATGGGATATCCACAACCATGAAGCAACTGCTGCAAGTCTGGGTTACCTCATCATCTCTGAGCTCCAGTGATAATTTAGCGTCTAACCCGATATCCCGATCAGTGGTGCGGGCACTGGTTCCAAGATATTATCTGACATTTTCAAGGCCTTGAATGCCTGCAGAGTAATGAGATTGACCGCGCTACCCGTGTCCACTAGAATACACTGGACCAGGTAATCCTGGATTATCGCCTCCACCACCAAGGAATCTGTGTGTGGTTGCTTGACATGACCATTATCCGAGCTAAAAAACTTCACCTCATAACCTGCTGGTGGTCGTTTGGAGTCCAAAGAAAACACTTCCCTCGCCTTCATTTTCTGAGAATCCTCAAAGACGTCATAATGCTTTCCTCCTGCAATAACATATATGACTCCAGCTGGGGCTTTTCTGCTAGTGCTCGCCCGGTTATCTTGAAGAGGAGGAGATCGGGATCTATCTCTAGCTCGTTCTTCTTTTACGAACTGAGCGAGCTTTCCTTTTCTGAGCAAGAACTCTATCTCCCTCTTGAGCTGATTGCAATCATTTGTTTTATGGCCCTTGTCCCTATAAAATATTCAATAGAGGTCCTGATTCCTACTAGAACCCTCCCTCATGGGTCTAGGCCAATTCACCTTGTCATGCTCTTTCAGCCACTTTAAAATCTGTGCCCTGGAGGCATTCAAGGGCATCCACTTGTCTTCTCTCCATTCTGTGGGCCTTGATGAAATGACATAAGCCCGATGTGAACTACTCGAACCACGGCCCCGCGCGTCATTCCTCCCTGTGCTCTGGTCATGTGCTGATCTGTGCAAATCTTGGCTCGTATCATCATACAGCGAGCTGCTTCGGAGCCGTCTGGATTCATCCATCCGTATGTACTTATGAGCTCGGGACATTAGCTCAGTAAAGTCACCTGGGGGATACTGAGAGAATTGCTGAGGTCTTGGCATCGAGTGTTCCGTATCAGAGCGTTATTGGCTACCTCCAGGTTTAAGTCTTGAATGTCCATTGCTACTGCATTAAACTTCTCAACGTAGGCTCGCAAAGTCTCCCCTTTGTCCTACCGAACCAAATTGAGATCTTCAGAAACTTTAGTGGGTCGGATAGCAGCCACAAACTTGGCAATAAATATGTTGCTGAACTGGGCAAAACTCGCAATAGAATGCTCGGGCAAATTCCTAAACCAAATTTGAGCCGATTCTGTTAGTGTTTGAGGGAAAATCTTGCACATGGCTGCATCATCCGTGGTGCAGTGAGTGTGGAACCTAATAGAGTTTCAATGGATCTCTTCCCTGATTTAAACACTGCTGCAGTTCACACTACTCAAACACAAGCCTTGCCCTTACAAACCCAACCCCCATTAATTTAAAATCAACAGTCACCCATCCAACTATTTGGCCAGCAAATTCAACCTCAACAGTCCACTCCTTAGCCAATTATTCCCAACTTAACTCCACAAACGGCGTAAGCTTTTCGAGCAACGTTAACTGCTATGGCAGCACAGGCGCCTCCCACTCAACCTCCCACACAGTCTTTTCCCCCGATTCCTCAAGCTTCCACATCAGCCACACCTGCTGTTCCACCCCTTATGGTCCCGGGCTCTACCATAACGCTCACAGATGAACAGTTTGAGAAGCTCTTTGAGGATCGAATGTAGAAGTACCAGAACAGGAATACTGTTCAGTATCAAAGCAATTTCTGATCACCATTGGCTAGAGAGATTCTGTCTGCCTTGTTCCCGAACATACGGCTACCAAACCTGCCTAGATACAATGGTAGCGCTGATCCCAGGGCTCACCTTGATCAATTTCACCATATAATGCTCGTCTACACCACGGATGATGTAGCCATGTGCAAGATTTTCCCTCAAACACTAACAGAATTGGCTTAAATTTGGTTTAGGAATTTGCCCGAGCATTCTATTTCGAGTTTTGCCCAGTTCAGCGACATATTTAATGCCAAGTTTATGGTTGCTATCCGACCCACTAAAGTTTCTGCAGATCTCAATTTGGTTCGGCAGGACAAAGGGGAGACTTTGCGAGCCTACGTTGAGAAGTTTAATGTAGTAGCAATGGACATTCAAGACTTAAACCTAGAGGTAGCCAATAACGCTCTGATACGGAACACTCGATGCCAAGACTTCAGCGATTCTCTCAGCAAAAAACCCCCAGGTGACTTTACTGAGCTAATGTTCCGAGCTCATAAGTACATACGGATGGATGAAGCCAGATCGCTCCGAAGCAGCTCGCTGTATGATGATACGGGCCGAGATTTGCACAAATCAGTACATGACCGGAGCACAGGGAGGAATAACGCGCGGGGCCGTGGTTCGGGTAGTTCACATCGGGCTTATATCGTTTCTTCAAGGCCCACAGCACGGAGAGAAGACAAGTGGATGCCCTTGAATGCCTCCAGGGCACAGATTTTGAAGTGGCTGAAAAAGCATGATAATGTGAACTAGCCTAGACCCATGAGGGAGGGTTCTGGTAGGAATCAGGACCTCTATTGTGCATTTCATAGGGACAAGTGCCATGAAACAAATGATTGCAATCAGCTCAAGAGGGAGATAGAGTTCTTGCTCAGAAAAGGAAAGCTCGCTCAGTTCGTAAAAGAAGAATGAGCTAGAGATAGATCTCGATCTCCTTATCGTCAAGATAACCGGGCGAGCACTAGCAGAAAAGCCCCAGCTGGAGTCATACATGTTATTGCAGGAGGAAAGCATTATGACGTCTTTGAGGATTCTCGGAAAAGGAAGGCGAAGGAAGTGTTTTCTCTGGACTCCAAACCACCACCAGCAGGTTATGAGGTGAAGTTTTCCAGCTCTGATGATGGTCATGTCAAGCAACCACACACAGATTCCTTGGTGGTGGAGGCGATAATCCAGGATTACCTGGTCCAGCGTATTCTAGTGGACATGGGTAGCGCAGTCAATCTCATTACTTTGCAGGCATTCAAGGCCTTGAAAATGTCATATAACATCTTGGAACCAGTTTCCGTGCCACTGATCGGGATATCGGGTCAGCCAGTCAAGGTAGAAGTGTAACAACCCAAATTGGGCCTAGTCGGAATCTGCGTGATAAGTCGAAATATTTAGAGTATTTCCGTAATTTGAGTAAGAGAAAATTTGGATTATAAGGATTTTATTGTAAAGAAATTTAATTAAGTATGTAAGAGGATAAATTATATAGTGTGCTTGTAGTGTATGGTATTAGAATATAAGTGGGTTAAGGGATTTTCTTGTGCGGATTGTGTGTGTGGTGCCTTGGATGTAAGTGGTTTTTAAGAAATGTTATGGTGTGAGTCAAGTTTGGTGCCATGGAGATATTTATGTAAGGGATGCTTGTGTGTATTTTGTGTATGGTGCAAAGAGGGAGTAAGTCAAAGATTGGATGAAGGAACCATTAGGAGAGTGACACATGGCTTTGGGTTGGTGAGCATTAATTGAAAAGGAAGAGAGAGGTAGGGAGGGCAATTTTGGATGAAGCTTCCCGTGGAAGCTGCCCCTCCCCCTTGTTTTCCAATTTTTCCCGTCCCTTTCTCTCTCTTGCTTTCCTTTCTAGCTCTCATCCCTTCTCTCTTGTGTTCTCCTTGAGCTTTGGGTTGGAATTTTGAGTTTTTGAGCTGAGTTCTTGGAGGTAAGTGCTTGGGTTTTGAGTTGGGTTCCTCATCTCTTTCTTGTTCTTTGATTTCTGGTTTTGAAGTGTGAGTTTATGGTTTGATTTAAGTGTGTTGTGGTTGGGTTTTGTGCAAGAATCGGAAGAGAGAAGAAAGAGCAAAGGCAAGGATAAAGTGGTGTCTTGAAAAGTTGAAGATTGAAGCTTCATTTCCAGGTTTGGGAGCTGTGTTTTTGAGTGTGTGTGTTTGGGAGTTTGTTCTTTGTTGTGATGAGTTTTGAGTTATGCCTTAGTTCTCATTTGGATTGAATGAGTATTCGTGTTTTTAAATTCTTGATGTTTTGAGTGTTTAGGTTGGGCAAATGCATATGTGCAACGTGTAATGAATATGAGTGAGATGTTAGTGATATAGTGAGGATGCCATGTGTTTTGGGAAAACATGAACATGTTATGTAAACTAAATGTTAGATTTAGTTTTGTAGGCATCCATGATGAATCGATGTTTGATTATTGTGAAAAATGTGTTTATGCGGCTTGAGAATGTTGCGATGAGGTATTAGTGGCTTGAGGTAAGTGTTTGTGCATGATTGAATGAGTGTTTGAAGGATTGTGTGGGAACAAGTGCTGGAAGTGCAGATTTTGGGCAAATCTGGGTTTTGTCGCGAGCGCCACAGAGTGCAGATTTGGCCCCTTATTCTTGGAGAGCCCTCTGTTGCGATCGCGACGTTGTCGTGACCGCGACAGAGAGCTCAGTGGCCGAATCCTCCGCACGAGCATGCTGCCAAGCGTGCGCGCGAGGAGGAAGGAGCTGGTCTCTATCGCGAGCGCGACAGAGCTCGGTTTTATGTGAATCTGCCTAGCGTGCTTCATCGCGAGCATGCCTTCTGGTGCGAGCTTGCGAGGAGGTACCCCGTGCTCTGTCCCGAGCGCGACACCGTCTCGATCACGATAGAGGCCCTTCCTGCCTACCCTATTTTCTGAATGTGATTCTTTTGTTCCACTTTGCACGGTTTCTCACTATTGCATGGTACATGATCGAGTTTATGTCTTGTTCACCTTTTTATACTCGTGTCATTGTAATGAATTAATGTGATGTTGGGTTTTGATTTGAGCTTTGTGTAGTAAGTGTTGTGATCATTGATTGAGTGGTTGAGGCTGAAGTGTCAGGGTAGTGGATAATTAAGCATGGTTAAGAAGGGGTTTCTGAGTGCAGCTGCCCGTGTCTGCCCCGTTTGGGCGAAGCGGTCGACCTCCGAGATGGTCATCTTCCGTGTAGTGATAAAATGTTTTGAGACTCCGGTCTCCCGCGCTACCTTCGGCTATTAAAACTGTTTTTGAGGCTTCGGTCTCCGTGCCGTGTTCCCGTATCCTCCACCTTTGAAATTCAAGCTATTGTGTAAAGTGTTTGGTAGTGGGTCAGTGAAGTGTTTTGATTATTGCCTGATTGTGCTCATGGTAGTTGCTTCGTGCTTTCTGTTCTAAATTTATATCTTGCATAGTGTTTCTCGATATTATATATATACTTCTGCCCTCTGGTACTTAATGAATTCTGTATGTTTTTGCTATATCTTGTATAGTGTTCTGTTGTGTTTTTTTACTCCCCACTAAGCGTTATCGCTTAGCATGAGTTCTTGTCTCGTGTAGGTGACAGGATTTTGGAAGTTTACTCGTGTCGCGCATCTGCAAGTTGGCCACATAGGAGTAGAGTTGTTTTTTTTTTATTATCTGCTCCTGTAATTCTTTTTGTATGTAATATTTTTGTATAGTGGCTCTTATAACTCTTTGTAAGGTTTAAGATGTAATAATTTGGATATTGAACATAACTCTATATTTTGATTATATGAGATTTATTTTCTGCCTTTATCATTATTCTTAGTGAATGCTTCCGCATAGCGCTTGTATTCGTGTATGTGTGAACGTCGGGTAGCGCGCCCGCCGGCGCCCTTCCAACGGGGGCGATGGTGGGGGTGTTACAAGAAGGGTCGGCTAAATTATCACTGGAGCTCGAAGATGATGAGGTAACCCAAACTTGCAGCAGTTGCTTCATGGTTGTGGATATCCCATTGTCATACAACGTCACCTTCTGGAGACCATTATTGGCAGTGGTTGATGCATACATCTCTATGCGAAAGCTGTTGCTCAAGGTTCCTACCTCTAGGGGTATGGCAGTGTTACGAGGAAGTCAGAAAGCAGCTCGGGAAACGTATGTTACGATGTTGAAAGAGGCCAATCAGGCCCTGCCATTAGATTCTCTGGATGTTTCTGTTGGAGAAGAGAGGAGCGCAGAGCCAGTTGATTCATTAGTAGAAGTTGAAATAGTCCCAGGACGAAAAGTGAAAAGTGGAGCAAGTAAGACAGAGGAGGAAGTACGGGCACTCATTGCAGTCCTACAAGAGTATGTAGATGTGTACGCTTGGGAGCCTTTGGATATCAAGGGGATTTCTGCCGATGTTATGTGCCATTCATTGAATATCTGACCAGACAGCAAGCCCTTCAAGCAGAAGAAGCAGAACCATGCCCCAGAAAGGCAGGTAGCAATGAAACAGGAAACGGATGTATTGCTCAGGAATGAGTTCATCCGGGAGGTTTTATATCCGGACTGGCTTTCCAACGTTGTCTTAGTAAAGAAGGCTAATGGCAAATGGCGGATGTGTGTAGATTTCACAGACCTCAACAAGGCTTGTCCCAAGGACAATTACCCTTTGCCAAATATCGACCTCCTAGTTGATTCGACGGCAGGATTTGAAGAGTATGCCTTCTTAGATGCTTCGTTAGGGTATCACCAGATACCAATGAACCCGGAGGATGAGGAAAAGACAACATTCATCACGCATCAGGCCACATATTGTTACCGAGTGATGCCATTCGGATTGAAAAATGCAGGCGCCACATATCAGAGATTGATGAACAAATTGTTTGCTAATCAGCTCGGCAGAAATATGGAGGTGTATGTAGATGACATGATCATCAAGGGGAAGTCCTCTCGGGATCTTCCAACCGAGCTTGTAGAAACTTTCAAAACTCTAAGGAAGTTCGGCCTGAAGCACAATCCGGAGAAGTGTGATTTTGGAGTGCAGTCTGGCAAGTTTTTGGGGTTCATGATTTCGAAAAGGGGCTTAAAAACTAATCCAGCCAAGATTCAAGCCATTTTACAGATGGAACCTCCAAAATCCGTTAGAGACGTACAGAATCTCAATGGCAAAGTGATGGCCCTGGGTAGATTCATTTCCTGTTCGGCTAAGCGTTGTCTTCCTTTTTACAGGGCGCTCGAGAATTTGAAGAAATTTGAGTGGGGCACGGAGTACCAGCAAGCTTTTGAGGAGTTGAAACAGTTTTTGGGCGCGCCCCCATTGGTGAGTAGGCCGCAACTAGGTGAGGTCGTTTACTTGTATCTGGCAGTCACTCCAGGGGCTGTTGGCTCGGTTCTCATCAGAGAAGAAGGTAGCCAGCAATTCCCCATTTATTATGTCAGCAAAGTGTTGAGAGGTGCCGAACTCAACTATCCTATCCTGGAGCAATTGGCATTCTCATTGATCGTCACGGCAATAAAGCTGCGGCCTTATTTTTAAGCACACATGGTGGTAGTCCAGACCAACGCCAATCTCAGGAAGGTGCTCCAAAGGCCAGAAGCGTCCGACCGGCTCACGGAGTGGGCAGCTCGATTGGGTGAGTTGGATGTTCGGTATGAATCTCGCCAGGCCATGAAAGCCCAAGTCTTGACAGATTTTGTAGTTGAGCTTCATACTCCACCTCCAGAGCCAGTTATCCAATCTTGGAAATTGTTTGTTGATGGAGCTTCCTCATCAGAAGGAGAAGGCATCAGGGTAGTGCTAGTAGGGCCCGAGAGGATAAGCATTAAAGGAATGGCTCACATAGCATTCCTCGCTTCTAACAACGTAGCTGAATACGAGGCTCTGTGTTTTGGATTACAGCTCGCTATGGAGGTGAGGTCTGATTCCTTGGTCATTTTTTCCGATTTACAGTTGGTGGTGAGCTAGTTGCTTGGCTAATTCGAGGCTAAAGAAAGCACCATGGTTCGGTACAAGGAGTTATTTGTCTTGCTGTTATTCCAATTGGAGAAGAAAGGATGTACATGGTCAATAGAGCAAATTCCTCGAATTGAGAATTAGGGGGCAGATTCCTTGGCTAAATAAGCTTCCAGTTTGGGCAGGGTGACTTCGGCGGACATCGTATGGACGGTAATGACATCCCTAGCATATGAAACATACAAAGTACAGTTGAGCGAGCCGATGGAAGGTTGGCGTTTGCTGATATATCAGTACTTGGCCTCAGGATTGCTACCAGATGATCAAGTAGAGGCTCGGAAGATAGTCAGGCGGTCCAGCATGTATGCTATCTTGGAAGACAAATTATACAAGCGGACATTTTCGCATCCATGGAATCTATGCTTGAGCACCGAAGAAGGCAATTATGTACTTCGAGAGATTCATGAGGGTATTTGTGGGGCTCATGAGGGTGCACAGACAATTACTCGAAAAGCTTTGTTACAAGGATACTATTGGCCCACGATGGAGAAAGATGCCAAAGGTCTTGTACAGAAGTGTGACAAATGCCAACGGTTCAGTAATTTGCTACATCGACGAGCGGCCCCACAGGTGCCCATTCACAGCTCTTGGCCATTTGCACAGTGGGGAATGGATATCCTCGGCCCTTTTCCACTAGCCACCGGCCAAAGAAAATTCTTGGTAGTAGCAGTGGATCACTTTACAAAGTGGGTGGAAGCCGAGCCCCTGGCTACAATTACTCCTGCGAATATCATTAAATTTGTTCAGAAGGCTATAGTAACAAGGTTCGGCATTCCACACACTTTCATATCAGATAATGGCAAGCAGTTTGATTATGCTTCCTTCAAAAATTACTGCGCAAATCTCAACATTCAGCTGTGTTTTACCTCGGTATATCATCCCCAGTCAAATGGAATGACCGAAGTCACAAACCGAACTATCCTTGTCGGTCTAAAAAAGAGGCTGAATAACGCGAAAGGCCTTTGGGTTGACGAACTCCCTCATGTACTCTGGGCATACCGAACCTCCCCTAAAGCAACTACTGGTCACACTCCTTTCTCATTAAAGTATGGGACAGAGGCTGTCATTCCATGCGAGGTCGGTCTTCCCAGTACTCGAACTTCTTCATATGATGCCGCCAAGAATGAAGCCTCTCTTCTGTATCACCTAGATCGGTAGGAGGAAATCAAAAAATTCGCACAGATGCAGTCAGTGATATATAAGCAGAGGATGTCATCGTATCATGATCGGCACCTAAAGCCTCAATCCTTTCAGGTCGGACAGCTGGTTCTCAAAAAAGTTGTGGCCGCTCAAACGGTTGCTGGTGTTGGAAAGCTAAGTCCAAAATGAGAGGGTCCCTATATGGTGCATGAAGTTCATGGGACCGCCTATAGGCTAAAAGACCTCTCGAGAAAATTGCTTCCCCACTCTTGGAATATCGCCAATCTTAAAAGATATTTTCAGTAATTCAACTCGTTTCGGCATTATAGCCATGAGCATTTATTTTTATTATTACTTGTAAGCTCATTCCGGCATGGTCGCCACGAGCATATGTATTTTTTTATAAGCTGGGTTCAGCTACATCATCAATAAAGAGGTTGTTTGGCGAGCATAGCCTCGGACATTTGACAAATCGATTTACATACATGCTATTGGGTTTAAAAAAGGCTGAACATACAAGTATGCAATTATATAAACTGAAGAATCCTCTTTTATATATGGCTGCAAAATTACAAAAAAAAAAAGAGTTCGGCTTTTGATTATCGAGATAAACCTCATCCAGCCAGGACCAATCCATGTTCGGATGCCGATCCATAACTGATTGAACCAGTTTACTCCCAAAAGCAATACATTTATCCGTAGCCATGTCGGCTACTCGGTATTCGAGTTCAGAACACTTCTGCTCCAACTCGATTTTTTCTTTTTGCTAAGCCTCTTGAACGTGTTGAACCTCGGCCAGGCTAGCTTCGACAGCACATCTTTTCTCCTTCTCTTGTGTTAGGAAAGCTTCAGCTGCTGCAGCTCTTTCCTGGGCCTCGATCACCTCCTCAGACTGGGAAAGCATTTTACGCTCAGCCTCTCCCGCTCGCTTCTCAGCACTGTCCAGCTTCGCTTTCATCGAACCGAGCTCGTGCTTGACCCGAGTAGTCTCCTTTTTAGCCTTATTGCGTAGGCTAATCAACGCGTTCATCTTGCCGATAGCGGCTCCCATTATCATGCTCCCCTGCAAAGCGTAAAAAAGCAATTAGCCCCGGGTTTTCGAATTTTAATCCACGGGCATTTTAAGTGTTTACCTCTATTCGTGTCTCTTTATTACATTGCTCAGTTGATCAGCCCCGAGATGTAGTAGCGGGGCCGTCTCGGCAGAAACGCAAGACATCAAGTGGGCAAACGTGTTAAAATCTGGATTGTACTTCGACCAAGCTCTCCCCTATCGTTGCCAGAATTGCCGTGCATTATCAAACAAGGCCTTCAACTCTTCAACCCATGATTTTGGATCTACACCAGGTGTTCTATCTTGGCCTGTGCCAGGATGCCCGACAGATGTTGAGGGAGGGGGAAAAGCATCGGACACAATTATGGGTGAAGCTGGCGGTGCCATGGGCAATGGACTCTGGGTCGGATTGTTCGGGCCCAGAGTAGTGGCTGCTGGAGGAACTTCACTAGGCCTAGCAGAGGCAGAGTCTGGAATACCTTCGCCCGGGGTGGTGCTCGGAGCGGTTGCAGAGGTGCCAGCGCCTCCAGTCTTTTGCTTCTTCTTAGTGCGGATTAGCTCGGCCATGCTAGGGTTTGAGTTCTTCATAGCTGCAAAAAAGCAAACAATAAGAGACAGATCAACATCCAAGGAAAAGAAGAAGTTTTACCCTTTCTTTTGGAGCTCGGTCTTTGGGGTATTGTAGGTATGCCGCATTGGAGCTGCAGGTTTATGTTAACTTTCTCCTTGGCTAAATCCCACCACCGAGCCAAAGTTCGTTCCTCATCCTCGCTAAGCAACAAAGGATTGTCATTCCGATTCACGAACCGGCCCCATTGAGTTCGGAAAGGGAAATCCTTTTCACCCTTTATTACAAAGAATCGATCTTTCCACTTCTTCAGGGACTCGAGATTCCCAACAAATACCCCATAGCCAGATCGGGACTGTATGTAGTTGTGGTCCTCTCCGTTGGCTTGGAGTCCAACGTTGTGAGTGGCCCGGAAGAGTCTAAGGGTGAGATCTATATCATGCTCGGCAGACCATATCTATAGTGCGGAGAGAGTGTGCCAAGCATTTGGGTGGAGTTGACCGAGTGTCATGTCGTAATAGTTCAAGACTTCTAACTCGAAGGCTGTCAGCGAAAGATTCAACCCAGCGTCAAAGTCCACCTCATAAACAACTATTGTCTTCTTTACCTGGAACTTGGCATTGGCCCTGAGAGAAGCACCGGCAGCACGAACTTCATATTCGTAGGGAATTCCGAGCCTTTCCCGCAGAGGAGCCATATCAACGAATTTCAGGGTGGAACTTATGCTGCCCACTCTGGAAAATCGGCGTGGCTCCTTCTTCCCTTCCGTTTGTTGTTGGCTGGGGCCAAGAGAATCGAAAAAACTCTAGGCAGCAAGACCTTCTTCTACCCTTGCTCTCTCAGTAGAACTCTCAGAAGCACTCATGATGGAGAAGGTGAGAGAAGAAACAAACCTGAAAATTCTGAAAGGCTGGTTCTAAAAGTGAATCTGGAGGAGCAGATACAGGAGAATGGTCGCCGACGAAGAATAGAGGCATTGGAAAGGTGCGTATTTGAACTTAAGTAGCGAAGAAAATCCTAATCAAGAAGATGGAATATAAAAGACGAAGAAGATGAACAAGAGAATTAGGAAGTTGAAATGCAGAAGAGAGAGAAATCCCTAAGAGCTAAAGACCATTTATAGGCAAAGTAAACCAATGAATGGAGGACAGGTGGCAGTTGATGAAGGATAGTGTCAAGCACCATTAAGGCAAACGCGGGTATCAAAGCGTCACAATGATGGCATGCAGACATCTGGCTGTCATTTCGAGCTGAACGAAGCGCCGTTTTCCCCGCTTTTCGCGTCCCATGCGCCTGGCGGTTACTTTCTAGATTGCTGTTGTTAGTTGCGCTAAATGACATAAATGTCATGCTCGGCGGGAGGGATTTATGATAACCGAGCTATCGTCATCATCCAATTCGGTTATCGCCCGCCCATTGAAGTTTGGGTTACCTATGTCTCTAAGTTCGGTTCCCAAAGGCAAGCTCGGTATATACGTAGCTCGGACGTAGAGGGTAGCTCAGCCAGTGTTATTAAAATAGCCGTTACTCATTAAAAACTTATCATAAGGACATCCGTTACTCAATAAAAGTCTACCATTAAGACAGCCGTTACCTAATAAAAGTCCATTAAGAGGGCAACAGTTATGTAGAAGGAAGAAAACTATAAAAAAGTATGTTCAATCCCTAAAAGGGGATCTCTCTATGATATTTTCTTACTAAAAAAATAATTCGATTACTGACTTGACCGTCGGAGTATCCTAGAGAGGAAACTCGTCGGAATTTTTTGATTTCAGGTGACACATTTAGGATTTCAGTGCCGAAATTTCGGAATTGTTATCAATATGTAAAGCCTCTTTGACGGTATGAATTTATTTATGTCGATAAGCTTAGAGTTAAATTTATTAATTAACATGCAGTATTTATTATAATATATTAAATATTGCTATAAAGGATTAAATGGTAGGATGTAAATAACAAGTTAATTAATCCCAATGTCCTGTTCAAGCAAGTTTTGTATTTATACAAAGATAAGAGTTTGAAATAAAATGTTATCAATGATATGAATATGATTGTATTTAGAAATAATAATGCAAGGTCATATGGCGCCGTAAAATGAATGAAGAACGCGAAATACGAAAGTATAAAATAAGATTTAGTTAAAGGTAACTATAATTGTGCATGAGAATGCAGTTGGCAAATATGATCGAGGAATCATTATTGCCCTTGGTAATTGATGGGAAGCATGGGTGAGGGTTTGGTATTTGATGGGAAGCATGGGTGAGGGTATAATTGGCTAGCGACAGGTAAGTAGAAAAACCGGATTGAACCGAACAAAGCTCCATCGCCAGAATAGCTTCACTTTTATTGGTATGTGTAGCTTTTTGTTTTTTCGTTCTCTCTCTCATTGGCTGACTGGGTTTCTATTTTCTCAACTGTCCCGCAAACCATTTTCTCAACAGATATCAACCTTATCTTCCTTCTCCCTCACCTTTCACCAATCACCAGCCATCACCATTTTCAAAAGAATAAAGCTTTTCAGTTTTCAAACAATTTGGGGTGGTACATCATTCGGTGTGCCAATTTTATTTTCCCACCTGTAGCTTCATCCTTGAGTTGCTTGTTTGTTCATTGCCTAACTACAGCTTTTTATTTCTAGTAATTGTTTTATTAGAAGATTTTTCAACTCAGTTGGTCTTCTATGCTCTGGGGTTATGTGGCGTTCAGCTGGAATATCTTCTCTTGTGAGTCTCTCTCTCCCTTTTGTTTCAATGCCTATTTCAGATTGTTGGAGTGCTTTGTCACGGATTTTGATAATTTTACAGATTGGGCGGTTAACTCGAGTAGGAGTTGCAAGGATACCCTCTTCTAGTTCCGACTTCTATACATTGCCGCATTCTCAATCTTCTACCCCAAACATAACAAGACCTACCTCACTGTCACAGGTACTTCAAGATTTTTGGCATTCCATCCGTTCTTCATTATTGAATATGCTGCATATAACGCTATCACTTGTGGCTTAGAATATGATTACATATACTTCAGTGATTCAATGAGAGCCTTAATGACTATAGAAGAGTTTTGTGCTGAGGGAGCTTTCCTAATGTCCAATCAATCTATATACTTATGGTTGCTCCCAATTCACGATCCATGCTTAACGTTAAAGCTATTCTTTCCTTTATTTTGCCAAAAAAAAAAAAAGCTGGTCCACTTTTTATGTCGACTAACTAAATATACTTTCAATTGTTTGTCACCAATGCCGTCTGCATCTGTTATGATTTTAAACAAAAATTAGAAGAAACGCATTAGAATTGCCTAATTATGTTATACAATGCCATAACTTGGAGAGGTTTGCATATTTATTTGGAAATTAAATGCTTAACCAGCTGGATTGAGCTGTTATTGGAATTTGGATCGACTGAAGTTGGATATGAAAGAGAGTTTTTTTTTTTTTTAATTGGTATGACTCATAAATATAAGTTCTATAATAATTTACACTGTCTAGTCCTTAACTACCCCCCAAAGTTGGACAGTTAGAGTGTCTCTCTCTAGCTCACTTGTTAACTTGTTATTTACCGTTCAAGATAATGATTACAAGGATGAACTGTGGCTTTGTGCTTACTGATGTGAAATCTAAGGGAAACAAATTTTTTGATATTGCTCAAAATGATGCAGGGTCTAGCTGAACATAAAGCTATTAGTCAGCAATCAGAAAATGCTGGAGCTGTGCAGAAATATCAAATTGGGCAGAATGTTTCCAGGAATGATAAGATCAAGTTCCTTCTAAACACAGTATGTGCATCCAAAATTCCTAGGGTCCTCTACAGATAAGAGCTTGTGCAAATTCTTCATGTAATTAGAGTGCTTTAGTAGCTCAGTTTCTTGTTGTCTGCCATTTTATGCAACCTAGTTCTTATGAATTTAGCATTGAGTTTTTGAAAAAGGAATGATACTCATTCTAAATGAATAAAATGTTTTTTCATGGGAAGGAGTGAAACCATTGTTCCATAAAATTAATCTTTAAAATTTTCAGCTACTTGTGATCCCAATATACACAAATCTATCTCTTTATTGTTTCCAGGCTTTGAGGGATTATTAGTTCTATGATAAAACAGTTTTAGTTTTTGGAATTGTGTATTTGAAGGTGTATTTTGTGATTCAACAAACTGCTGGACGCTTGTGTTATGTGGTGTGTCAATTAGAATGGCACAATATGGATCTATCAGACGTGCATATAGATTTGGTGGATATGGCTTTGTGTGTTGGAGCTGGATTGATGTGCATTGATTTCTGAATCTTCAAATGATTATTTTGATTACATGGATTCTGGATCAAGAATGATATTTGATGCTACATGAAATCACTAGTAGCTGAGATTTGGTCGTGCTAATTATTCCTTGAACTTTTTTAATGTGGGTTGATATTATATTATTGAATTGATGGACTTAAAGATGCAAGGCTTCTTAATTTTGGTTTTGCTAATTTATTTGGCTTGACATGGTATTTCTACACTTCGGCTTCTTCCTTTCCTCCCCCAATCCCCCTCTTCTTCCTCCACTAAGCCTTGTAACTAAGGTGGTCATCTGTTGTTGAAAACCATAGACATCACCCAAATGTAATTCACATTAGGTGGGATTCACGTAGTCAATGCTTAGGATCACCTTTCATGCCTTTCCAGCTGAAGGAAAGATTTTTGAGTTTTCCTATTTTTGGCATACTTGACCTTTCAAGAAATTTCCACTAACTCAATCTTGTTTTCGTTAAGGAAATTCCAGCAATTTATATTTGGCTTGCATCATGTGTGTTACAGTTGAACTTTGAGTGATATGATTGAGTTGCCATTATGTTTGCTCTATGTCCTGGTCATGGATTGGTCTAACCCATCAGACTTATGTGCCATACTTAATTATCATGTTACTTGTTTTGATTGATCTGAAAATAGGCACCAAGCATGGAATATCCAAGTTGCAGTTGGTGCTTAATGATGCCGCGGATCCAGATGTTACAACTTTTTGTGATTACTATGTTTACTCACTTTTGGTAGAACATAGTAAGAGTCAAGTCGTGCAGAAAATTTAAGTTATTCAAAACCATTATCAAACCTTTTTTTTTTTGGCAATCTCCTGTTGTCTCTTTCTGTCCTTTAACACTTCTTTGCGCTTGCGCACACGCACAATTCCAATGAACTTTGGTACATGTGACAGTTAATCCTCAAATTAATTTGGAATAATGTAAGCCAATGTAGCAAATGATAAATTTCTTTCCATTTTATACCTACTCAAGGTTACCCTTTGTTGTGCGTTATTTGCTAATTTTTTGTATCATATATGTGTGCTTTATGGCTGTATGTATTGATTTTCTTCATCTGACATTGTCATTTTCCCAATTTACTTTGCATACTTGTGCTGTACTGTTTATTAGTTTGTGGGCATATGGCTTCTTTTTTGCATGCATCTGCATTCAGCGAATGTTGTGCATCTTTTTAATATATTTGTATAATGAGTATTGATTTATTAGGCTTTGAGATTATTCTTCAATCATAATGCTACATGAACATTTTGCTGAAATTCCAGTATATCTTTCCTGCCTTGGGAATTGAAATGTGCTTTGATTTTGGCTTCTTTTTCCATGCCTTGTACATAGATAGTTCAAGCAAGCTGATGAGAATTTTATTTATCCAGCTTCTTGACCTAAAAGACAGTAAAGAAGCTGTTTATGGTGCTCTTGATGCATGGGTTGCTTGGGAGCATAGTTTTCCTATCGCATCACTTAAGAGGGCCTTAACCATTCTTGAAAAGGAACAACAGTGGCACAAAGTTATTCAGGTCTCTCTCTCTCTCTCTCTTCTTTTGCATGTGTAAGCATAATCTTTAGTGCCATTCTCTCTCTCTCTCTCTCTCTAATAATGATGGAACTTTTGTTTTGGGAAAATGAAGAGATAAAAGCATGGGAGATGAGGTAGTCTTCTAACCAATCCAACTAAGGAACATTCGGCATGCACAAGAATTGGAAAACAAGAACAAGAAACCAAAAAAAGAAAAGTCAAAAAGACACTTCTAGAGAGCTTAGAAAGCATGAAAAAAATGAACAAATGCTAAAACTTGATTTCAGAAAACTGATTGCGTGTTGTAATAAAACACAAATGGAAAAAGGTTTTCTGTATTTCTCTCAAGAATTACATGATATACATATATGTATGGTACTAACATCTATGGAAACTAAATCAATTAGCTTAATTAGGAATATACTATACAAGGTAAGCTAATCAACTAAATATACATTCCTATTCTGTAACACTCTCACTCAAGCTGGAGCATTGATATTAATAATGTCCAGTTTGTTACACAGATATTCCACTCGAGGTCCATTAAGTGCTTTGGTAAATAGATCACCTAATTGTTGAAATAATATTGTCTTAGATCTTTTCGCGAATAAAGTGACAGTCAATTTCAATATGTTTAGTCCGTTCATGATACACTGGATTAGACGCAATATGGAGAACTTAATTATCACACCACAGTTTTGTTGGTGATGGAGGATTCAAACCAATCTCAACTAACAAATAATGAATTCACAAAATCTCACAAGCAGATTATGATATAGCTTTATATTCAGATTTTGCACTGGATCTGGATACCACAGTTTGCTTCTTGCTTCTTTAAGACACTAAATTTCCTTCAACAAAAACACAGCAGCTTGTAGTTGACCTCTTATCAATCTTAGAACCTGTCCAATCAGCATCAGCAAAGCACTCAATATGAGCATGCCCATGATCACTGTACAGTATACCAAGTCCAGGAGCACTTTTCAAATAACATATGATTTGTTTTAGGGTTTCCCAATGCTTGACTGGCAAATAACATAAGATTTGTTATAAGGCTTCCCAATGCTTGACTGTAGGAGCAGTCATAAATTAACTAATAACACTCACTGCAAATGCAACATCTGGACAAGTTATTATGAGGTAATTCAGTTTTCAAACTAACTTCTTATATATCTCTGGATCATCAAAATGATCACTATCATCCTTTGTAAGTTGCACATTGGGAATCATAAGAGTACTGCATGGCTTAACTCTTAATTTTCTAGTTTCTGCAAGCAAGTCAAGAGCATACTTTCTTTGGGATAGAAGAATTCCCTTCTTGTTTCTTGAAATTTCAACTCTTAAGAAATATTTATGCTGGCCCAAGTCTCTAGTGTGAAATCTACTATGCATGAAAGACTTATGTGAATAGATGCCTGTATAATCACTTCTTGTAATCACAATATCAACATAAACAACAAGAAGAATAATGCCAGCTTCTGATTGACTGTAGAAAACTGAGTGATCAACCTGACTTTTCTTTAGCCCAAACTCTTGAACAATCTCACTGAATTTGCCAAACCAATCACGAGAACTTTGCTTAAATCCATACAGAGATTTCTTCAGATGGCAAACTTTTCCATACTCCCCCTGAGCAATAAAACTAGATGGTTGCTCTATATATACTTCTTCCTGAAGATCACCATGAAGGAAAGCATTTTTGATGTCTAACTAATGTAATGGCCAATGTTGGGAAGCTGCTAAAGGTATGAATAAACGAACAGAACCCAATTTGGCGATTGGGGAGAAAGTGTAAGAATAGTCCACCCTATAAGTCTGAGCATACCCTTTAACAATAAGTCGAGCCACAGAACCATCTGGATTAACTTTGACTGTAAAGACTTATTTGCAACCTACAGCCTTCTTTCCTTCTGGTAAATTCACCAAGTCCCAAGTGTGATTTTCTTTCAAAGCATTTATCTCTTCTCTCATTGCATCACCTCAACCGGAATGAGACAAAGTTTCTCTAATAGTTCGAGGAATAGAAACCGAGTCGAGAGAAGCAATAAGAGAACATGTAGATAGAGATAATTGATCATAAGAGACAAAATTATCAATAGGATATGCACATTGGTGTTTGCCTTTCCGTAAGGCAATGGGAAGGTCAAGATCATCTAGGACTGGATTGGATGACGAATCTGATTCGGGCATTGTATTGTAGGTTCTAGGTCTCCTAGAATAGATCTGTACAATAGGAGGCTTTGCTGGAGCAAGAACAGAAGCAGGTGGAGCTGAATTACCTACAATGGTCGAATCATTTGGAGTAGGAAGACTTGAATCACTTGGAATCATAGAAACTGAATCATCTGCTTGCCTTGTAACAACATTGTAAACCAACTAATAATCGTCCTCCCCTTGACTTGTAGAATTAGATAGACACAAGGTACCAGTTAAGTTCTGGATAATAGCATCTATATCCCTGA
Source organism: Excoecaria cochinchinensis (assembly GCA_947683425.1). Classification (NCBI taxonomy): domain Eukaryota; kingdom Viridiplantae; phylum Streptophyta; class Magnoliopsida; order Malpighiales; family Euphorbiaceae; genus Excoecaria; species Excoecaria cochinchinensis. Next base: position 8,947,063 of record CANTUQ010000105.1, read on the forward strand.
AGACCCCAAGAAGACACACTTCAATGACTTTGGATCCAATTTAGTGATATGAGGTCAAACATACCCAAATAAAACAAGTGCTCCCTAATATTCTTGGTTCTATAGGAAACAATGGCTTAGATGGAAAAAGAACAAAGTAGGTTGTTTCACCAGTGAGCACTGAAGATGGCATATGATTAATCAGAAAACAAGCAGTAGACACAGCATTAGCTGAGAATTGTTTAGGAACTTTCGTCTGAAATAAAAGAGCTCGTGCTGTTTCAAGCAAATTTCTGTTTTTCCTCCTAGCAACTCCATTTTAAGATGGCATGTCAAGACATGAGTATTGATGAAGTATCCCATTTTGAGTCATGTATGTCTGAAAAGAATTCGAAAAGTATTCTTTGGCATTATCACTCCTCAATATGCGAACAGAAATATTAAATTGAGTTTTCATCTCGACACAAAATGCACAAAAATCAGCGAATAATTCAAAAAACTTTTCATAAAATACACAAGTCATACGAGAGTAATCATCCACAAATGTTACAAAATACTTGAACCCGAGTTTGGCCACCACAGAACACGGTCCCCAAACATTTGAATGAACTAATTCAAATGCAAAGTTAGCTCGTTTATTAATCTGAGGACTTAAAGAGCTACGGTGGTGCTTGGCAAACTGACATGAATCACAGTCAGGAGAAGAAACATTCGAAAATTGAAGACATAGTTTCTTCAAAGATGGCAAAGAAGGATGTCCTAACCTACAATGCGCTTCAAAGGGAGACAAAACACTAGAACAAGCAATGGACCTCGGTATCTTTCTATTAAGAATATAAAAACCTCCTGAGACGTAACTTTTACCACTTTTACCAATAGTCTGTTTCGTTCAAGATTTTGAAAGATACAATGATCAGGGAGGAAGGAAATACAACAATTATGATCATTTGTGAGTTTACTTACAGAAACTAAGTTAAAAGCAAGCTTGGGTATATTTAGAACCGATCTTAGAGAAATTGACGAAGTTGGGTTAACTATGCCAGACCCATTTACATGAGAAATTGATCCATCTGCCATTGTAACTGGAGAAAAAGATGCATGTAACTGAAAAGTAGAGAATACACTTCGATTACCTGTCATATGATCTGTAGCACTAGAATCAATTACCCATTGAGATGAGGAAGATAAAAGACATGTATTTGCATTTTCTACCCCAGTAATAGTAGTGGTTAGTGAAGCTTTCAAAGAATTCTGATACCGAATGAATTTTGTATACTTATCTGCATAAATCATAATATACTTCCCAGAGGTAATGGTAGTAGCAATATTTGCTAATTTAGACTTTTGATCATGTAATTTTTCATAGAAACATTTTATATGACCAGGTTTATGGCAATAATAGCATACCATGTTCTTATTCCAACTCATATTAAATAATACCAAGCCGCAAAGAGCACGTAACACAGCCAAGCAAAAGCATTTCACAAACACCCAATCTCAACTAATAAAACTTCAACCACAAAATAAAGCCCACCAAAAAAAAAAAATCAAAACATGGATGCTAAAAGAACCTGGAACTAAGAAGCAGCAGACTTGAAACAAAGAACACAGCACGTTGATGCTCTTGCTCACACTAAAGCTCAAGCTGAACCTGGAATTGAAGCTCCTGCTGAAGCTGAAACTCCTGCCGCTGCTAAGGAAGCTGCCGGAGATGATGAGGATGACTTGGACCTCTTCGGTAATTAGACAAGGAGGACAAGGAGAAGGCAGATGACAAAGCTTTTACTAGGAAATCCAAAATTGAGAGAGAACCAAGACAAACAGAGAAGAAACCTTTTGCAGAGAGCACTGGACAAACACTAGAGCACTGGAGAATGGCTGGAAATAATGAGTCGATGCCAGAGAGGAAGATCGGAGCTTCAACCGCCGGCACATGTGCCTCCACGCGCCGGTGCGTGAGAAATGTCTAGAAACTTCAAACTTCGGTCACCGTACTCTGGGGAATGGCTGATCGGGACCTCGTGCACCTCTCTCCTCCGGCGGTGAGACAAAATGGTCACCGGAAAATGTGATCCAAAAAGGACAGAATCCTCACCCGAAAACAAAGAATAGAAACCCAGAAAATAATTTCCCACAAGAGCCTGAGGCTCTGATACCATGTAATAAAACACAAATGGAAAAAGGTTTTCTGTATTTCTCTCAAGAATTACATGATATATATACATGTATGGTAATAAAATCTATGAAAATTAAATCAATTAGCCTAATTAAGAATATACTATACGAGGTAAGCTAATCAACTAAATATACATTCCTATTTTGTAACACACATCATATTTGTTTGACACCCGTCAAGAGTTTATTATACAGTTTTAGAAGTACATAAACAATCCTAATGAAAAAAAAAAACCTTAATAATATCTTCTGATAATTTATTATGATTGAACAATCAAGAGTTTATTAGCAGAAAGAGTAACAAGATAGACTGACAAACTACAAAGAAAAATCATTGAGAAGAAAAAATAAAAATGAAAAAAAGAGGAACCACAAAGTTGTCAAGCATCAACATATTTACATCTCTATGCTTGTCAACACACAATTTGAGCATATCAAATAACATGTCTGCTATTTCTTGCATCCTAACTGTTTGTGTAGTATATAATGACAACACTTTATCATGTCATTTGTATTTTGCCTCAGGAGAATATCTTCTGGAATATTAATGAACATTGAATAATAAAATTGTCAGGATGGCGATATAAGAAGAATGATAACAAAAGAAATAATGAGAAAATGACTTTGCCATTGGCTGTATGAAATTAAAAGGTTATGATGACCTTAATGATGGCAATGTGAAGAAATTCAGAGTAGGATTTCATTCTTTTGTATTAACATTAAACCTGAATTTATACAAGAATGATTGGAAATTAAGTCAAAAAATACAACTCCTAAATCAGCTCCTAAATCAACTCCTAACTACTATGATCAATTATTCAACCTTACAGCTATTCAACATAGAAATATTCAACACTCCCCCTCAAGTTGGTGCAAAAATATTACACATGCCCAACTTGCAAACTATGGTGTGAAAGGTTCGACTATTGAGTCCTTTTGTAAAAATATCTGCTAGCTGTCTGTCTGATTTCACATGAAATAAACTCAAGATGCCTTCAGTTAGCTTTTCCTTGATGAAATGTCGATCGATTTCAATGTGCTTCGTCCGATCATGTTGAACAGGATTATGAGCTATACTGATGGCGGCTTTGTTGTCACAGTATAAGGATAGTCTCCTTCTTTTAAATAGTCTCAATTCTTCTAGTAGTTTTCTCAGCCAAAGAAGTTCACAAACACCTTGAGCCATAGCCCTGTATTCTGCTTCAGCACTTGATCTTGCAACCACACTTTGCTTCTTACTTCTCCAAGTAACTAAGTTCCCTCCTACTAGAGTACAATATCCTGATGTAGATCGTCGGTCATTTAAAGATCCAGCCCAATCTGCATCTGTAAAAGCTTCTATGTGGAGGTGACCATGTTTGCAGAAAAGAAGACCCTTTCCTGGGGCAGACTTCAAATACCGCAAAATTCGAAAGACAGCTTGCATGTGAGAGTCTCGTGGATCATGCATGAATTGACTCACCAAGCTCACTGAGTAGGCTATGTCTGGCCTAGTATGTGAAAGATAAATGAGTCTCCCAACTAACCTTTGGTATCTCTCTTTATCCACTGGCTTTCCAACTTCTGATTGCTCTCAATAAGCGTGTCTGTCGGTTTGCATCCTAGCATCCCAGTCTCATCCAAGAGATCTAAGATATATTTTCTCTGAGAAATGAAGATTCATTTAGTTGATCTGGCAACTTCAATTCCCAAGAAATATCGTAACTCTCCAAGATCCTTTATCTCAAATTCCTGAGCTAAAAGCTTTTTCAGGCGAGCCATTTCTTCTTTATCATCCCCTGTAATCACTATATCATCAACATAAACTATAAGAAGAGTGATTTTACCGTTGGAGTGTCTCATAAAGAGAGTATGATCAGCATTGCTCTGTTGATAACCAAAAGAAATCATGGCTTTGCTGAATCTGTCAAACCAAGCTCTTGGAGACTGTTTCAATTCATACAAGGCTTTCTTCAGTCTGCACACCTTTCCTTTAGTTCTTTCATCATCAAAACCAGGAGGTATCTCCATGTAAACTTCTTCTTCCAGGTCTCCATGGAGGAATGCATTCTTCACATCAAATTGCTGCAAATCCCAATCTAAATTAGCTGCACAAGATAGCAAGATTCTGATTGTATTCATTTTTGCAACAGGTGCAAATGTCTCCTGGTAATCAACTCCGTAAGTCTGAGTGAATCCCTTTGCCACTAATCTGGCTTTAAATCTTTCAACTGAACCATCGGCTTTGTGTTTTATTGTGAACACCCATTTACAACCAACTAACTTCTTGTTTGGAGAGTCAACAAGTTCCCAGGTGTCATTTTTTGAGAGAGCCTTCATTTCTTCTACCATAGCTTCTTGCCACTTTGGATCCATGATAGCTTCCCTAAATCAGCTCCTAACTACTATGATCAATTATTCAACCTTACAGCTATTCAACACAGAAATATTCAACACAATGTAATGACAGCAAAAATGAAATCAGAGTATACTTTTTATGACAAATTATTCAGCCAAAACCGGAAGATATTTTGATGTAATCTCTTAATGATATCATGTGATGCACACTGCTGTCCTGTTGTAATTTTTTTTTAGCTGCTTTTGTATACCGTTTAGGTAATTAAATGGATGCTAAGCAAGGGACAAGGAAACACAATGGGAACGTATTTTCAGTTAATACAAGCTTTAGATATGGACCATAGAGCAGAAGAAGCACACATGTTTTGGTCAAAGAAAATTGGGACAGATCTTCATTCAGTACCTTGGCAATTGTGCAGACTCATTTTGTCAGTATACTACAGAAACGACATGTTAGAGAGGCTCATAAAGGTATGTTCTTCTCTTTCTGCTATGAGAAAAAATGAAGCTAACTTATCATGTCTTTGATTTACTTGTAATGGTTAGATGCTCCTCCATTACATCCTCACCTATCACAATTTTTCAATTGATTTTTTTTAAAGCTACAAATTTTGCTTAGTTAGTATCATTGTATGTTGCTTAGCGTTAGGTGCGAGTGACAAGTTGGTGTCATTGTATTTTATCTTGAGGATATGAGGGCTTGGAAATGGAATGTAACCATTGGAGGTTCAAATATAGGGTAGTTAGTACATGGGATGTTAAAGTGTTACTAAAATGATAGTTTATTTTAATTTCGTTGGATAGAAAATGCATTAGTTTTTTTATGTAATCGAAGCAGTTAAATGTTCAATATACCTTAGGGAAATCATCATTTTGCAAGAGAGAAGCTAATAGGTTTCCAAAATAGAGATATAATTGAATGGCCTTTTCTTTTCTTTCTTTCTTTAGTTGGTTAATTGAGTAGCTTATTATGCATAAATGTTCTTTGAAAAAAATATTTTTTCAGAACTTTTCAATTCTTATATCATGTCTTATAGTCTTGTAATTTAATATTCATTTTATATACTATTTATTCTCAAAAAGAAAAAGAAAAAAATTCAATGAAAATGACAATAGAGGGTTGTGTTTAGAGGTGGCAATTTTTAACCCAATCCAAACTCATCCAAAAAAATGGCAAACCAAACCTCGAGCAAAACTTTAAATGACCCAACCATAAACAACCTCGCAAATTTAAGGGTTGGGCCAAATCTCTAAAGACCTGCCAAAAATACCTAAAACTCAATCCATACCTTACTCAACCAGTGACCCGAGTGTTTTAGGTTTGATTTTTTACAATGAAGAAATAAAAAGATTATGATTTGAACCCATAGAGTACTAAATATTATATGCATTTAGTGCTAAGACTTAATGTAATATTAAAATGTCATCACCTAAAATATTTTATTTGACTTATCAAAGTTTATTAGTTACACTAATTTAAGAGAAAATCCAAAGAAGAAAAGAAAATATATAAAGACAAGCATATTGCATATTAATAATATCACAAAAATAAATGTATATTTTCTCAGTACAATATAAATATAAAGTAGAATTTCACATCCTAATAATGAAATTTTAAATATATAATACTTTTGATTTTAAATTTTAAACTATTATTTTATTAGAATGATCAATTTAAAAAGCAAAATTTAGAAAAAAAATATTTAAAATGAAAAATTTGAGATGCTGTTCATGGTTATTTATTTTCCATGAATAGTAATTTATGCTCTATACTCCTGCATATTTATAATATAAATTTCATATTTAGTTTTGATATTCTCATATTTAGTTTTATACTATAAATTTTTCGATATTGCATGTGAATTTTAGAAAAATAAATTTTATTGATATTTCTCTCATTTACTTTCAAAGACTGTACATCCTATTTATATAGGAAAAGAAAAGAATCCTATCTTGAGTAGGTATGACTTTCTGTCCTAATTAGGAAAGACATACATAATCAACACTTTTCCTCATATTGGTGCATAGGTATTACACATGCGCAACTTGCAAACTAAGGTGTGATAAGTCCTTATGCTAAGCCCTTTGGTAAACACATAAGCTAGTTGCTTGTCAGATGTCACATGGGATAGTCTCAAGACACCATTTATCAGTTTTTCCTTGATAAAGTGTCTATTAATTTCAATGTATTTTGTCCGATCACGTTGTGCTAAATTATGGGCTATACTAATGCCAAACTTGTTGTCATAGTACAAGGATAATTTATTGCTTCCAGACAATTTCAGTTCCTCTAGTAACTTTCTCAACTATAGACTTCACAGACACCCTTAGCCATAGCTCTATATTTTGCTTTAGCACTTGATCTAGCAACTACGCTATGCTTCTTACTTCTCCAAGTAACTAAATTTCTTCCTAGAAGCGTGCAATAACCAGTTGTAAACTTCCTATCATTTGGAGATGTAGCCTAATCAGCATTTGTAATAGCTTTTGTATGGAGGTGATTATTTTTAGAGAAAAGAAAGCCTTTCCGTGGAGCAAACTTCAGATATTGTAGAATACAAAGATAGCCATCATGTTAGGCTCATGAGGATCATGCATAAACTGGCTTATCAAGCTTACTGCATAAGCCATGTCAGGTTTAGTGTGTGAGAGATAAATGAATCTTTCAACCAATCTTTGATATCTCTCCTTATCAACTAACTCTTTAGCCTCTACTTGTAGCGTGTCGTTGCTCTTAATAGGCGATTCTACCGGTCTGCAATCCAACATACTAGTTTCTTTTAAGAGATCCATAATATATTTCTTTTGAGAAATGAAGATTCATTTGCCTTATTTGTCAACTTCAATTCCCAAGAAATACTGCAGCTTTCCTAAACTCTTAGGCCATAAGTTTCTTCAGTCAAGCCATCTCTTCTTTTTCGTATCATGTCATCAATATAAACTATGAGAAAGAGTGATCTTACACTTGTGATGTCTTATAAAAAGGGTATTATCAGCATTACTCTGTTAATAACTAAAAAAAAATATGGCTTTGCTAAATTTGTCAAACCATGCTCTGGGAGACTGTTTCAATCCGTACAAGACTTTTTTCAATTGACACACCTTTCCTTGTGTTTTCCCATCATCAAATATAGAAGGGATCTCCATATACACTTCCTTCCCAAGTGTCCGTGCAGGAATGCATTTTTACATTGAATTGCTATAAGTCTCAATCAAGGTTGACTGCATAGGATAACAAAATTTTGATTGTGTACATTTTAGTAATAGGGGCAAAAGTCTCCTGGTACTCCACTCAATAAGTTTGAGTGAATCTCTTAGCTACTGATATAGCCTTGAACCTTTCAATTGAACTATCAGCTTTGTACAATGAACACTTACTTACAGTCGACCAATTTCTTGTTTGGAGGAGTGACTATTTCCCAAGTTTCATTTTTGGTTAGTCTTTATTTCTTCAACCATGGCTTTTTACCAGTTAGGGTTTCTGAAAGATTCCCTCCAATCCTATGGAATAGACAAAGAAAATAAACGAGGAGGAGATAAGGAATTATAGGAGACAAAGTTAGAGAAAACATGTTTAGTACAAGACCTGAACCATTTTCTTGGAACAATAAGTATATCTAAATCATCAGTGGAATCAGAGATTAAAGATAGCTCACTGGAAGAATAGGATTCTTGGCAAAGAGTAGGCTGCATTACGGCTTCTTCTTTCTTGTTTCTCTTCGAATATCTCATTAAATTAGGTTTATCCAAATGCCAAAGTCTCCCCTTGAACTTTCTCCAATAGAACTCTCCCCCAAACTCTCTCTTCAATAATAGTTTACCCTTATTTCTCTCACTTAGGCTAAGGTCATTAAGAGTTATAGAATTAGGTATCACCTTTTCTCTTTCATTACTCTCTTCCCGGAAGAGTTGATTGGGTTGCTTTGAAGTAAGGTTTAGATTCTCTAAAGGCAACATTCATACTAACAAAATACTTCTTAGATGGAGGATGATAACACTTGTAACCTTTATATGTTGGAAAGTACTTAATAAACACACATCTAAGGGCCCTCAAATCTAGTTTTCCAACATTTCTCCCAAACACCTTTAGAGGAATAATAGTCATTTTTTCCTATTAGGACCTCTAAAATACTCTTAAAGTTGAGAGTTTCAGGAGGCATTCTATTGATAAGATAAGGAACTATTAGAATTGCATCTCCCTAATAAGGTTTTGGGTGATTCATGGTAAACATAAGAGATTTAGTCATTTCTAATTGATTCATATTTTTCCTTTCAACCACTCCATTCTGTGTACTAATAGAAAGATAACTAATTTGATGAATTATCCCATTAGATTCTGTTAGAATGAGAATGTATATTCTACATTGAATGGAAAAATATACAGGTACATTTATACAATGTATTAGGGCTAAATTAGGAAAATAAAATCCCTATAATTAAGCTAAATCTACATCTACAGCTGTACTACTATATCACAGCTATATCTGACTTTAACACTCCCCCTCAAGCTGGAGCATAGATATTGATCATGCCCAGCTTGTTACAATTGTAGTCGATCCGATTCCCAGGTAAAGCTTTAGTGAATACATCAGCTAATTGATTTCCTGTTATGACATATGAAGTTGAGATTGATCCATCTTCTAGTTTTTCCCGAGTGAAATGACAGTCAACTTCTATATGTTTGGTTCTCTTATGAAACACAGGATTATTTGCAATATAAATAGTTGCTTGATTATCACACCACAAGTTCATTGGTTTAGACTGAACAAACCCAATCTCTTCAAGTAAATGATTTAGCCATATAAGTTCGCAAGTGGTCTGTGCCATAGCTCTATACTCGGATTCTGCACTTGATCGGGATACAACACTCTGTTTCTTACTTTTCCAAGAAATAAGATTACCCCCAACGAAAACACAGTAACCAGTGGTAGACCGTCTATCTGAAAGATCTCCTGCATAGTCTGCATCTGTGAAACCTTCTATAATGTGATGACCATGATTTTGATACAAGATGCCACGCCCTGGTGCACTCTTCAGATATCTCAAAATATGTACAACAGCATCCCAGTGTGAGGTTCTAGGAGATGACATAAACTGACTAACAACACTTACTAGAAAAGCAATGTCAGGACGAGTGATAGTAAGATAGTTCAACTTTCCCACAACCTTCCTATACTTCTCAGGATTCTCAAACAAGTCTCCATCTTCAGCTTTAAGTTTCACGTTTGGTATCATAGGCGCATCGCATGTTTTTGCCCCAATAAAATCAGTATTATCTAATAAATCCAGACAATATTTTCTCTGAGATAGATAGATCCCTTTATTACTGCGAGAAACTTCAATTCCTAAAAAATATTTTAATGGTCCTAAATCTTTTGTTTGAAAGTGAGTCCCAAGGAAGGCTTTCAACCTCGTAATTCCAGCTTCATCACTTCCAGTTATCACTATATCATCCACATACACAACCAACAAAATGCACCCAGAACTAGATGATGTAAAGAACACTGAGTGATCGTATGCACTCCTCTGTAGGCCAAACTCTATCACAACTGTACTGAATCTCCCAAACCAAGCACGTGGAGACTGCTTTAAACCATACAAAGACTTCCTTAATTTGCACACCTTCCCTGACTCCCCCTGAGCAATAAAACCAGGTGGTTGCTCCATGTAAACTTCTTCACTCAAATCTCCATGCAAGAATGCATTCTTCACATCAAGTTGATGTAGTGACCAACCGTAATTAACAGCCAAGGAGATAAACAATCGAACAGAAGAAAGTTTCGCAACTGGAGAAAAGGTCTCTGAATAATCCACTCCGTATGTTTGTGCATATCCTTTAGCAACCAGTCGGGCTTTCAGTCGAGCAACAGAGCCATCGGGATTCATTTTAACGGTGAACACCCACTTACAGCCAATGGCCTTTTTCTGAGGTGGTAACAGCGTAAGATCCCATGTATGATTCTGCTCTAAGGCTGTCATCTCTTCTTTCATTGCGGCTAACCAACCATCATGAGCTAAGGCTTCAGCAAGGGACGTGGGAATGACAATAGAGTCTAACGAAGCTACAAAAGACTTGGAGGAAGGAGATAAAGCATGGTAAGATACAAAAGAAGAGATAGGATAAGTGCATGTTCGTTTACCTTTACGAAGAACAATAGGAAGGTCAAGGCTGTTATCTTGTTGAGATGGAGGATCTGAAGACGAAGCAGGAGGCGTCTCGGTTGTATGGTGCATACGTCGAGAATAAACTTGACGAATAACAGGTCGAGCCGGAGGAGAAACATCTTGCTCACTAACAGTATAAATAAGAAAATCGTCCCCTGAATCACTAGTGTGTGAAGGAAATGACTCAGAAGAACCAAAGAAAGGTGTATTCTCAAAAAATGTAACATCAGCAGATACTAAATAACGATCTAAAGATGGAGAGTAACAACGATACCCCTTTTGTTCACGAGAGTATCCCAAGAAGACACACTTAAGAGATTTAGGATCTAGTTTTGATACCTGAGGCCGTACATCTTGGACAAAACAGGTACTCCCAAAAATTCGAGGAGCAAGATGAAATAGTGGAGATGAGGGAAAGAGAACAGAATACGGAATCTGACCATTAAGAATAGAGGATGGCATTCTGTTAATGAGGAAACAGGCCGTGGAAACAACATCTATCCAAAACACTTTAGGAACCTGCATATGAAACATAAGAGCTCGTGCAACCTCTAATAAGTGACGGTTTTTTCGCTCAGCTACACCATTTTGCTGAGGGGTAACAATGCAAGAAGACTGATGAATAATACCATGTTGGGAGAGATAGGATTTAAAAGTATGTGAAACATATTCTTTAGCATTATCACTGCGCAAAATACAAATGGATTTATTAAATTGAGTTTTAATTTCAGCATGAAATGCACAAAATATAGTAAACAACTCAGAACGAGATTTCATAGGATAAAGCCAAGTAACTCGAGAATAATCATCAATAAATGTTACAAAATAAAGAAAACCAAGTTTGGAAGTAACAGGACAAGGACCCCATACATCAGTATGAACTAAAGAAAAAGAAGTCTCAACACGTTTATTTAGTCTAGGAGAATAAGATACTCTATGGTGTTTAGCAAATTGACAAGCTTCACATTCTAAAGTAGATTCTCGTTTAAGACTAGGACATAACTTTTGTAAAATTGAAAGAGGAGGATGACCAAAACGACAATGAAGCTGTAAAAGAGAAGACGAGCTTGTGCATGCAATAGACCGAGGTATAAGTCCAGAAGTTGATTCAAGAGCATACAATCCATTCACCAGACACCCTTTACCAAGAATCTTCTTCGTCCCAAGATCCTGAAAAAGACAATAATTGGGATAAAAAATAACACAACAGTTAAGACTTTGGGTAATTTGGCTAACAGATAACAAGTTAAAGGGAAATGATGATAAACATAAAACGGATGATAAGGGAAGAGATTTTGTTGGGTTTGCTGTCCCACGTCCAATTACAGAAGCAGTAGATCCATTCGCCAAAGTAACACAAGGTAAATTATCAGTCGAAGTGAAAGAAGAGAGAATACCTGTGTTGCCAGTCATGTGATCAGTAGCACCTGAGTCAATAACCCATCTTCGAGATGAGGTGGAAAGACAAGCAGTGGGATTACCTGTGTTAACCAAAGCTGATATCTCAGAAGACAATTGTTGTGAATCATTAGCAGCAGTTAAGCGAGCATACTCCTCTGCTGAAATGGTGACAGATGTCTGTGGGGTTGGTAGAATGCCATCCTGAGCAGCTACATGTGCAAACCTTTTATTATTCATTTATCCTGAGTTATTGGGAGGCTTTCCATGCAATTTCCAACAATTCTTTTTTATGTGCCCTTCAACTCCGCAAAAATGACAGGTACGGGAGTTACTACTATTGCCAGAAAAGGAAGTACTGCTATTTCCGCCTTTACCTTTACTATTTAAAGCATTAGTAACCAAAGCCATTGTATTATTGGACACCATACCAGAATGTATATCTCCATCTTTACATACTCGAAGTAACCGCGCATAAACTTCAGTAAAAGAAGGAAGTGACTCACTAGTTAATAATTGTGTACGTGCCACATCATATTCAGGACCCAAACCTGCTAAGAAACACTGTACCACTATCTGCTCCTCTTGCTCTTGCATTTGTTTAATGTCAGCAACGATAGGAAACATAGCCCGCTTTTCCTCAAAAGCTTGTTTCACTTCAGTATAATATTGAAATAAGGACGATCCTTTTGCTCGGCTCGATAAATTTTCAGCAATAAATTATGAACACGAGACATATCTTGTTTGCAAGCATACAAAAATTCCAGATATTCCCATAATTCTTTTACACTCTCACAGTGACTCACAGCATCATCAACAGTGGGATCTAACGTATTCTGAATTTGATTAAATAATTTATAATCCTCCATTAACCATTTCTTCCGATTAACATCATCTTTAACAGGTGGATTACCAGTTAAATGATCCTCTAAATCAATACTAGTCACAAATCTGCGAATAGTTCTTTTCCACTGTGCATAATTATTACTCCCAGTCAATTTTCTATCCGTAATTTTAGAAGATCCAAACATAATTTCAGTGACCGTCTTTTTATCCGTGCTCTCATCCATTTAAACTAGCCGCAAATAATGTAGCAAACAGATTTTAATATATCCAAAATAAATTAACACCAAACTCTTCTCAACCGACACTAAATGACAAAAGGAAAAATGAATTTTGAGATTAAAACCTCAATAGAAGTGAACGGAGCTGAGGGAGCTGAGGCAGGGAGTGGACAGAGCAAACGGAAGAAGCTCACACCTTCAACCAGGAGAGATCAGCCCACGGTGTCACCGGAAAGAGGCCGGAAATAACAGGGCGACACCGGAGATGAAGACAGAGGTCCAGCCGCCAAGCCACGCGCGCTCACTCGCCGGCGCGTGAGGAAGAACAGTAAATCGGAGAGGCGCGTGTAGCCCACTTGCGGCTTCGACGGTCACCGGAAAGAGGTGAAATGGCCGGAAATACGGAGGCGCTTCTTCCTGAGGTGGTGGTGAGGTGAACGGATCACCAGAAGATGTGACCAGAAGAAGCAGTATCGTGAGGAAGAGCAGTGGACTTCGAGCGGCACGTGAGATCCACTCGCGGCTGCAATGGTCACCGGAAATTGTGCAGAGGCCGGACTGATGAAGGGGAACCTCCCTATGGTGGCGGTGCGGGAAGTTAGTCACCTGAAGGACGTGACCCGAAAAGAAGGAACAGGATCTTCACACTGAGATCCAAACAGAAGAGAACCAGACCAAGAATTCTAATACAGGAGAGGAAATCGCAAACCTCAACCCTCAAACAAGAACCCTAAGGCTCTGATACCATGTTAGAATGAGAATGTATATTCTACATTGAATGGAAAAATATACAGGTACATTTATACAATGTATTAGGGCTAAATTAGGAAAATAAAATCCCTATAATTAAGCTAAATCTACATCTACAGCTGTACTACTGTATCACAGCTATATCTGACTTTAACAGATTCCAAATTTCAAGTATATACCAAATCTGTTATCCATATACTATGTGCCATTATTAGTTCTCAAAACTTTTATCTTAGTTAAATTCAGTACAACCCATTTCATGAAAAGTTTGAAAGCAAAAAAAAAAAAAATCACTTTAACCCAAGTCATCCTAGTTAACAATTAATAAATGTGACAAATCGTATATTACCGGATAATGAAGCATTTTTAGTATGCCATACATTTCAGTGAATGGTTATAGAGGGAATTGAAATTCTATTATTAGTTGAAGGACAAAAAGTTTTAGTATGTTTAGTGTAACACAACACAATGGAGAATGTTTTCTCTATATTTGAATTCAAGAGAGCAAATACATATATATGTATACAAGAAAGCTAAGTAAGGAAACTAAATATATATTAGCCTTATGCTAAATTATACAAGGAAAGTCAACTTATAGCTGTGCAACATCCGTAACATTTAGCAAGTTTGCAAGTATCACAAACCAAAGAAGCAAACCTAGTTTTCCTAAAAAATTAGGATCTAATTTCTCCAAGACAGAAAAGAATGGATGTCCTAACCATTTATGCCATTGAATTATCTCTTGGTTGAAATCATCAATCTCACCCAAGAAAGCTTGCCTTTTACAAAAAACCAGGCTGTGATTGGTCTCCATAATATATAAAAGCCGTCTTGCAGTCTACCGGTGCCAATCATCTCTCATGTTTTAAGGTCTAGTAGAACATAATGTGTGGGAAAAAAAATTTATACTTTGCAGTTAAGAGTTCTGGTTAGGTAATTAGCATAGAAGAGATTAACTAGAAATTGAGTTACATGGAGAACAGAGCAAAGCTTAATATTTGGAGCATACAGAAGTAAATGAGCCATCTGCTACTTGGACATTATTTGCTTTCTATGATTGAAATAAGAAAGGTCTCTGGAAGAGCCTGTCATATGCCTGTTTGCACTGGAGTCCATAATCCATGAACAAAGTATGATTTGCAAAAGATATTTTACCTAATTGCATACAACTAGAAGTAGTAGCTGTTGATGAAAGGTAAGCCAAGACAAAAGATACTTTAATCTTTGTATTTCCTCGATAGAAAGAAATTTGGTGTCATTTACTCTCTTTTCAGATGAATTCACTGCCTTGGTGTCCGTCACAGTAGAAAAGGTGTTGGGACAATAAATCAGAATAAATATAGAAACACAGCACCTACAGAACCCTTAAAGTTGAAGGCTAAAAAAATGAGATGTCCAACAATGGCCAAAAAACTGCTGGTCAGTGTCGGAAAGGACCAACGAGGTGGTCGGAAGATAGACGAACAACATACGGTGACCAGAGGACTGTTCTTGCATTTACACCCCTCGGTGTGTGAGAAAAGACAGAACTTTCAGTCGGCATGAGCACACACGTGTAGTCAAACAGTGGCGAAACTCCGGTGATAAGCTGAATAGGGTCTGGGCTTTATGTGGGCAGTTATAAAGAGGGAGCGTAATGCGACCTCTTGAAACTTGTTCAAAAACAGTTACTGTAGCTTGAGAAAAATTTGAACCTAGTTCTGGAGAGAGGGAACTTATCTCCAAAAAGGCACTGGCTCTTATACTAGGTGAATTTTAAAGATAAATTTTACTGATATTTCTCTCGTGTATTTACAAAGAATGTACATGCTATTTATATAGAAAAAAAAAAAAGAATTCTGTCCTAACTAGGTAAGACTTCCTATCCTAAATAGGAAAGATATACACAATCAACATTGCAACAACAGTATTATTCTTTTGAAAAGAATTTGATGCAAAAATGATTCAAATATCATAATTCGACTCAATTTTTAGAATTGTTTGACCAAAATTTTCAAGAAGGTTAATCCATTGATTGATCCGAACCTGCTTGAAATCCAAAATTACCCAATCTGCAACAACCTGGCAAGTTGACCCGAACCCAAAATGACCTGACCTGAGGTGACTCAACCTGCCAACTCAACCAATTTGCCAGTCTAGTTGTGTTTATATATACTTTTAAGAATAGTAAACAGTGTGCTTATTCCATTTTTCCCTTTTGGTCCAAGATTTGGCTGTTTGAGCTGAAACGCAATGGGATGGACCCCCCATGGGACTGGTTGAATTTTCTAGCTAAGAATTTCTCCATTTTCTTCCACATAAAATCATACTTGGGAGAAGACATGTTAAAAGTTTCGATCCAAAATGTAGCTTAACAAGCAGAAAATTTTTTTAATAGATGAATGTAGAGTATGAATCAGAAAAGAAAGAAAGGTCTACCTGCTACTGTATAATTATTTTTTCAGATCTGATCCCTTGAAAGTTGTAGCTACCCTCTGTCTAGGGCTAAAGCTTCTCATGAAATATATAGTTTTGGGGATTATCTGAGTTTGGAGCAATGCAGTTGAACCATTCATGAACAATGGAGATGTTGCTCCTTTTGGGTACATTAGCCTCTGATATCTTGTGGAATCGAAGTGAAATTTTTCTTCAATGCCCTTCTGAATTTCGCTAAGGATTATCCACCCTGAGATACTTGTTACAGAGGGAATGCACTTATAACACGCAAGAGATTGGATGTATGCTATAACACACACAGACAAACAAACAGACGGACATATAGGTCAAGCATGCATTTTATTTTCTGTAGTAGATCTGCTTTTGTATATGATGGAGGAAATTGGATTTGGGTAAGTGTTTCTTGGCTGTCGGTTTGGACAGCTGCAGCTTGCATGCTCTTTTTGTATATTGGTAATTGCATGGTTTGAAATCTCTCTTCACTGACCATTATAATTTGATGTTTGATTCATCCGTTTCTTATTTTCTTCTTGAAGTGATGTTATATTGTTGAGATTCCATTACATTGGACTAACCTAAGTATTCTCGCCATTTGGATTTATAGCTTTTCAAGGGTCTGGAAGCTTTTGATCGAAAACCTCCAGAAAAATCAATTGTGCAGAAAGTGGCCAATGCATATGAGATGTTAGGTATGCTTGAAGAGAAGGAACGTGTTCTACAAAAGTATAATGATCTTTTCAACAAAACAGACAAAGGCTACCCCAAGAAATCTGGAAACACCTCGAGGAAGAAAAAGCCAGGTGAACTTTTTGTAAACTGAATATTGATTTTGCATTTCACAAATAAATATTATATCGCTTCTGGTCAAATAAAATTAAATTGTTTAACATTAAATGTTAAAGCAGTAGTTTAAGATGTAGAACTTTTTATCACCGCAGAGAATTGACCACTTCTGGATTTTTAACAACAAAACTTTCCAAAACTCTTTTTGTTCAGTATAAAAGTTGAGGTTCACGCTTTCTTTTTATCTAAATGTGATCCATCTTATGAGTTAAGATTGAAGCATATTCCTTAGTTGATTAAAAATACGTAAAATCCATCGTTAGCTGTCTGAATATAGTGAAATTATTTTCACTATATTTTTATTTTATATTTTTTAGATATTTAATAACTAAATAATTTAAATGTAACGAAATATTGAAAAAGAAATGAATATAAACATGATAATCATAAAAATAGTTAACGTCATAAAAATAAATTTTACAATTGAAAATAAAATTTATAAATTTATAAATTCAAAATTATATTTTTCTTATAAATTTAAATATGTTACAGATACTCATTAAATGAGTATCTATTGTTAGGCTGCTATTGTTGACTATTAGTAGCTATTACAGCTGTAAGTAGTTGTAATTAAATAGGTTTTTTTTTTGAATGCTCTTGTAATTAAATAGGTTAGTTGTTTAGCCATTAAATGCTAATGTGTGTGTATATATATGTTCTTTGTAAAGAAAATTAATGAGGAAATAATAAGAACACATTATTTCACATGGTATCAGAGCATTAGGCTCTGTTCTGGGGTTTTCTGGTTTCTCAGTTTGGAGAACTGTTGATGTTCTTCTTGGGTCACCAGTTCCGGTGACCGGTTTGTCTCACCGCATGTAAGGAGACCAATCTAGTTCTGAATTGGAAAAATGTCATTTCATGGTGAAAGAAGGTATAGTGTTGGGGTATGAAATCTCTGAAAAAGGAATTGAGGTGGACAAAGCCAAAGTGGATGTGATAGAAAAGCTTCCACCCCAACAAGTGTGAAAGGAGTACGAAGTTTTCTCGAACATACTAGTTTTTACCGTAGGTTTATCAAGGATTTTTCAAAGATAGCAAAACCGTTGTCAAAGATACTACTTTTAATTTTTTATCAGAGTGTTTAGAGGCATTTGAGCTATTGAAGCAAAAATTAATCATAGCTTCAATTATTTTGTTACCAGATTGGAGTTTACCTTTCAAGTGACTATACAGTATGAGCTGTACTTGGACAGCGAAAAGATAAGGTGTTTCATGCTATTTACTACGCGAGTCATACTCTTATGAGTGCCTAGCTCAACTACACCACAATGAAAAAAGAATTACTGACGATCGTGTACTCATTTGAAAAAATTAGATCCTATTTGTTAAGAGCTAAGGTGATTGTCTGGACGGATCATGCAGCCCTTCGACATTTGTTTGCAAAGAAGGATTCAAAGCCTCATCTCATTCGATGGGTGTTACTTCTTCAAGAGTTCAATTTGGAAATTATAGATAAAAAAGGAGCTAAAAATTTTGTGGCAGATCACCTATCTCGTCTAGAACATGAGCATGTCGAAATGGGAGAAATCACTGATCTATTTCCTAATGAGAATATGTGTGCTTTATTGATTTGTGAAGTTGTAACTCCTTGGTTTGCTGATATAGCTAATTTTCTTACATAATGATTTATGCCAAGGGAGTATATTTATCAGCAAAAGAAAAGACTGATGGCTGAAGCACGGCACTACATTTGGGAGGATCCAAATCTATTCAAAATGTGCCCCAATCAATCATTGAGGAGGTATGTACCAAAGGAAGAGCAATGAGACATCATAAGAAGTTGTCACTCAGGGGAAGCCGACAGACATCAAGAGCCAAACAAAACCGTAGCTAAAATCCTTCAATCGGGTTTCTTCTGGCCAACACTTTTCCATGATGTTAAATTGTTTATATTGACTTGTGATCAATGTCAGAGGGTAGGAAACATTTTTAAGAGGGATGAGATGCCATTGAATAATGTTTTAAAGGTTGAATTGTTTGATGTATGGGGGATAGATTTTATGAGGCCTTTTCCAATATCTTTTGGTCATGAATACATTCTAGTAGTTGTTGATTATGTAAGTAAGTGGGTAAAAGCCATTGACACTAGAACTTGTGATACTAAAATTGTGTTAGAATTCCTTAGGAGGAACATTTTTACTAGATTTGGCACAATAAGGGCCATAATTAGTGATGGGGGCAAGTATTTTGTCAATCATCAGTTCAATGCCTTATTGAAGAAATTTGGTGTGAGACATAAAATCACCACCCTATATCATGCTCAAGCCAATGGATAAGTTGAGGTATCTAATAAAGAACTCAAATCTATCCTAGAAAAGACAGTAAATTCATCTACAAAAGACTGGTATTTAAGGTTAGATGAAGTTTTGTGTGCTTATAGAACTGCATTTAAAATACCTATAAGATTGCCCCCATTTAGGCTTGTCTTCGGTAAGTCGTGACATCTCCTTGTTGAATTAGAACACAAGGCTTATTGGGCAACCAAGTTTCTTAATTTTGATATCAAGAGTGCAGGTGAGAAGAGACTTTTTCAAGCAAGTGAACTGTAAGAGATACAATTTTAGTCATATCAATAAGCAGAAAAATATAAGGCAAATACAAAGAAATGGCACGATAAGAAACTGGTCAAGAGAGAATTCATCCCAAGTATGAAAGTTATTTTATATAATAGTCGATTGAGGTTATTTCCTGGAAAGTTGAAGTCACGATGGATGGGGCCATTTGAAGTGGTGAATGTGACTGATTTTGGAGTTGTCATAATTCAGAAGCAAGCTGGGGGTGAGGAATTTAAGGTAAATGGGCATCGTCTCAAACCATATTTTAAGTGCCACTTTGAATTTGCAGCAGTGGTTGTTACCTTAGATGAAGAATAAAGGTAAGTTCAAAGTCTAGTTGAGACTTAAAAAAATCAGAACTAAAACAATTTCTAACCTTATCTTCCTTTGTTTCAAATTTATAGGTTTAGTCATTTTGAGTTTTAATTTAGTTTTGTTTTCAATTAGTAGTCAAATTATATTTTTGGAATAGTGTAGAGTGAATTGAACTTGTCTTTGGTGCAAAACTACTTTAACTTCAGGTTGAATTTTCTGGAAAATCCACTTTACATGTAGATTGTCGAATTTATCAAAATAGCAATCTAGTAGCAATTTACACGGTGGTAAGGTAATTTATACCACCGTGTATATTCCAGAAATTCTAAACTTTGATTTCAGTAACACTTTACACGGCGTTAAAGAAATTCTATACCGCTGTGTACAATTCTATAGCATTCCAGTAGCATTTTATACGGCGGTAAAGAATTCTATACCGCCGTGTAAAATTCAAACAAAAATCAGTTTTCGTGTCTAGAATCACTTTATACGACGGTAAGGGAATCTATATAACCATATAAATGAAAAAAACCCTGCTTTTAAAACCAAAATTTTTCAGTTCCTTTTATTCATTTTCAACACATTAGTTCTCCCTCTCGCATCTCTCTCTGCTCTCATCTTTAAAACTTGCATCTTCCTCATTTTTGTTTGGTTTTCATCACATTTCTAAGAGCATTTCTTACATTTCTCGTTAGCAATCCTGCAACCAAGTAAGTTTTTCTTTTCTCTTTCCTTTATTTTCGATTATTGCTCTTTAGGTTTTCCATTTTTCCTCTTTGATTATTTCTTATTTGGTGATTATTTGTTGTAATGTATTTGATTTATGCTTAAATTTCTGAGATGTTTTGTGTGAGATTGGATAAAATGGGTGTTTAAGATGCATGTAGGTGTTTGTTTTGTATGACAAAAATTCTGCCCACCAAGTATTTGATGTTTTGCTGCAGATGAGTCAAGCACAGACTCAATCACAAGTGGATCAATTGATACACTACATGGAGACTGCTCAGATAGAGCATGCTCAGATCATGGGTAGGTTAGATATGCAAGAGCAGAGGATGAACGCCTTCGATCAGCAGATGAGACTGTAGGAGCAAATGATGCAGCGAATAAAGCGATCACTGAAGTTGTCAAGGCAGGAGGTTGAGCACTATTTTCAGAGAATCATAGCAAGATTTCCTCCATCACCACCATCTCCATAGGAGTGATATATTTCTAAGAGTTGTCTAAACTTTTATTTTGATAAATCAGTTATCTTTTCATTTTAATTTGATAAACTAACTTGCTGAGGACAACAATATTTTAAGTGTGTGGTGGGGGTGAACTTTGTTTTGGTCAGTGATAATTGAAGCTAGAATTGTTTGACCACTAATATTGTTTTAGTTTTTAGTACTTTAGCTATGTTTTTGTTGGAGTTATTTATGTTTATGCATTTTATTTTACTTTATTTTAATTTAGTTTATGTTTTGTTTTTCCTATTTTAATTTAGTTGAGTTGTGTTGTGTTTGATTTGAGTTCATGAATTATTTCATACTTAGTTTAGTTAGCCCTTATTTTGTTATTCCGACTTGAATAACCTGCTAGATTTTTAATATTGGATAGGTTGTTTGGAGCATTTAGATAGCAAGAGAACAAGTTTCTGTTTAAGGATTTTTCTCTTTAACATTGTTCAAATTAGTAGCATACATTTAAATTTCCAATATTTTGCACATAGGCTTGTTTTTATAAGTTGATTAGAAAAACCAGTTCATGAAAACTTTTGATCATAAAATCTTTAGAACACTAGAACCTTCCTCATTGCCCTTCAAAACGATGTAACAAGCGAGACATAAATTTTGACATGATTTAAGCATTTCTTTTTGATAAGTCACTTTAAATAAACTTCTTCCTACCTATCGCATTAATTGCCCTTGTTGGCCAATTTTGAGCTTAATTGAGTATACTAAATGCGTGCTCCGAGAATTTTCTTACTTACACAACTTATTGTTACCTATAACCTTAAAATGCGTTTAGCTTACACTTGCGAGAGAGCTGGCCACTGTTGCTTTAAGGGAATTTTGGGTGATTGAGTTTCAAGGAATTGTGTGAATAAATTATACTTTAATTGTCAATGGAGTAAGATAGACTGAATGTTTTAGTATGTTTGAGTTTGAGGAAAGAAAATTTGGAGAAACTACTCTTATAATTTTATTTAGAATTAGTAGCTTATCAAAATCAATAATATTTATTTTGCAAATTTTTGGCAAGTAAGCTACTGAAATATTCAAGTATGGGGTAGTTCTTGTATTTGTCTCTCCACACACACACACACACACATATATATATATGCAGTTTATCGTGTGAATTCAACAAGATACTATTTTTCTTGTCTCAACTTGACTTTGTTCATCAAATTCTAAGGAAATTTCAGTCTATTTTTTGAAATGAAAGGGAGTAGTAGGAGTTTTTAGCTTCGAGTAGAAGATGTATTAAGTAGGTTGGGTAGTAGTGGTTGTTCTCTTTTTGTTAAACTAATATGTCTTTGATAGCCATCACCCCTCTAACCTTGCGTTACAACCTGTTTAAGACCTAATGATCTTTTTCATGTCTTGATTTGTTTAGTGGAGATGACCTTCGGGTTTAGTAAGAGATGCCTATTGTGTTTTTAAAGTTTCAAGTGAGAAACCGAAAGTGCATTCGTGCACTGATTATTTGGTCATTGGTTGATTAGTGCTAGAAATTTTGGTTTTGAAATTCTTAAACTTTGGTTTTGATCTTTGCACACACACACTGGAAATTTATTTTTATTTTCTACTTTTGGATCTTGTTTGAGTATAATTTCTTTCAAGTGGAATTTGCTAAGTGTTTTCATTGTGTTCTAAATTTCTGTATTCTTGTTTGAAAATTGAGAAAGTTGGAATTGATAAAGCAAGTATTTTACTCGAGGGCGAGCAAAAGCTATGTGTGGGGTAATTGATAAGTTCAAATCTATGCTTTGTTTATGTCAATTTTTAGGTTACTTTTGAGTTTTGTAGTTGTTATTTTAAGTTGTTTTTGTTTAAAATAATCTTAGATCTTTAAATGGACTAAATTGAGCTTTTATTATGTTTTTGGTAGATTTTAGGTAATTTACAAGGCGGTAAGGAATTTCATACCGCCATATCGCCACAGAAAGCCAGGAAGCACGTGTATGGAATGTTACATGGCGGTAAGGATTTTTATACTTCCGTGTAATCGGGAATTTCAGAGATTTGAAGGAGTTTTACATGATGGGAAGAAATCATCTTACCACCATGTAAATCAAGAGGAAATCAAGTTACAGTTCAGAAGCAGTTTACACGGTGGGCAGGAAATGCCTTACCGCCGTGTACAATAGAATGCTTTTAAAGTTTTCGTCCAGTAGCTATTTACACGGTGATAAGGATTTTTATACCGTTGTGTAATTTTTCACTCTCAACTGTAAACCGACTTTACACTGCTGTAAGGAATTTTATACCGCCGTGTAACCTGAACTGCTATATATAGGGGGAAGTCCAAAAATTATGGATCTAGATTCTTTTTCGAAACAACTTTTGTTTGTATTTCATTTTTCCCTGTAATCTAGATTTAGGGTTTCATTCTTAGCATTTAAATACTTAGTTTTTATTTATGTCAATAAACTTTAAGCTTTAGATTCTATAGTTAACTTTATATTCAAAGTTGTAATAGCTGATTTAGATTGAAAAACATCCATATACTTTTGTAAGAACTTCATTTTCAGATCTTAAATGGGTAATATCAATTTCTCTTTATCTATTTTAGTTTTTATTTCAATAATGAGTGAGTATTTTTTTTCTTGTTGAGGAATACCTTGAATCCCCAATAACCATGTAAATGCTCTATTTGGATTAATTTCTGCATATGCTTCAGTTTTATCTTCTCTAAGTTTATTTGTATGTGATTTATTCTAATGCAAGTTTAAGTTTTATTCAGTGTGATGATCTTTTGATTGTATTTGATTCATTCAACTTGCATATGCTCTGTTCTATTTTTGTTAGTTTTATGTTGGTTAATGAATGCGGAATGGCAGTTAAACTTGTGGATATTTATTTTAATAGGCTCAGAATGGAAGGGGATAAATGGGTTTAGATGTCTGAATCTTGAATTGTAGGATTATCTAAGTTTAGAACTTAAGACCTGTTTGAAGCTAATTTATGTGCTGTAGGTGCATATTTTAGAAAAGTTGAATCTGGAATGGTAGGCTAAGGTGTCGGCTAGGTTATTCATTGAATTTGCATATGTGATTGTTCAATTAGAGTAACTGTATGGTAATATTAGCGATAATAGGTATTCCTTAGCAAGACTTTTAATTAATTTGATCACAGTATTATTAGTTTGAGTTTGATTTTTACTTCTATAATTTATTTTTCTTTAGTTATTTGCTTTATTTGTAGTTGTTTGATTGAGTAATTTCATCGTTTAATTTCTTTAAGCCAAAAATTCATACAAAAATTTGGGATATTATTTAGCATAATTTTAACAAATTAATTCTTAAATTCCTTTCCCTTGGATACGATATTTGTGGGTTACAATTTTACTCGCTTTACTATTTGCCTATTCAGTACACTTGCTGAACCCCGGTCACTATAAATTGATTAAACTAGCATAATTTTACATCAATGAGATGGTATAGTTACACGGAGTTTCTTCTTCCATTGTATTAGATGGAGATCCAAGATTTACATCGAGATTTTGGAAAAAGCTTCATGAAACTTTAGGCACACAACTAAATTTCAGCACTGTTTTTCATCCTCAAATAGTTGGATAGTCTAAGAGAGTGATATAAATAATCATTAATAATTTGATATAAGAATAAATGATGTCATGAACTATAGTAATCATGTAATTATGATGTAATAGGTACTGGAGGATACGCTTAGAATTTGTGTAATAGATTTTGAAGGTAGTTGGGACCAATATCTTTCATTGGTTGAATTTGCCTACAATCATAGTTACCAAGCAAGTATTCAAATGGCACCTTATGAAGCATTATACGGATGAAAATATAAAACTCTGTTATGTTGGATGGAGCTTAAGGAGAAAAAGATAGTTGGTCCAGAATTGATTAGAGAAACAAAAGAGAAGGTGAGGATTATCAAGGATAAGCTGAAAGCTGCAACTGACCATCAGAAGTCCTATGCGGATTTGAAAAGAAAAGATATCGAATATAAAGTTGGTGATAATATTTTCTTGAAGTGTCGCCACGGAAGAAAGTGTTGAGATTTAGTAGTAAAGGCAAGTTAAGTCCTAGGTTCATTGGACTATACAAAATTTTAGAACGCATAGGTCCAATGGCCTATAGACTAGCCTTGCCACAAGAATTGGAAAAGATTTATAATGTCTTCCACGTGTCTAAGTTTAAAAGATATCAATCATATCCATCTCATATTGTTAAATCTAGAATGGTGGAGATCCAACCGAACTTGACATACGAAGAAGAACCAATCCAAATTTTAGCATGGGAGATGAGGCAACTAAGAAAAAAAATAGTTCCACTAGTGAAAGTGCTTTGGAGGAATCATAATACGGAAGAGGCCATGTGGGAACTATAAGAAATAATGGGAAAAACTTATTTGCAACTGTTTAAACCAAGTAAATTTCGAGGACGAAAGGAAGCAATATAACGCCCTAAAATAATAATGACTCGAAGTGTGGATAAGAACCAGATAAATTGGGTATGTAAATAAAATTTATTAATTAATAAACAAAAAAGAAATAATGTCTGAAATGATAAGGAATAATTATATGAGAATTTAAATTGAAACGGGTACAGCACCCCTAAAACAGCAAAATGTTGCCATTTTTCTTGTTCTCCCTCAACACCAGATTTTCCTTTTCTTCTCTCTCTCTCCCATTCCCGATATTTCTAGTCCAGCCTCCCCATTATTTTTTTCCATCAACCAACATCACTACTAATCCCTCCGTCATCCACCACTGGTCACCGGCTTCCTCTACTCTCTTTTTCTCCCTTCAGCATGTGATGGTAACAGCTCAGTCCCTCTTATTTTCTTGCATTTTTTCTTTGATCACAGCTCTTCCTTCGCCATTCCCTATCGCTAAAGGTCACCGAAAAAGCCATCAGCTTCATCCTCCATAATCATCGGCTATAGGAAAAAGAAAAAAAATTTAAGGAAGAAGGAGAAAGGAAAGCAAGTAGAAATTTAAAGGGATTTCAATAAAGAATTTTTGGAGGATTCGAGTTATTTTTCCATACACTAAGGTTTGCAACCACTAGATTCATTTTTTCTAAATTGCTATTATTATGTTTGATGTATGATATAAATTTTTGATTCAATTAGTTAAAGTCTTTGAAATTTAAGGATATAAACAGAAATGTTGAAATAATTGATTTGGTAGAAAGATTTTATAGTTGTTGATGTGGTAACTTCATGAGTTATGATATAATAGAGGTTAGATTTGATTATTTGAATTGTAAATAAGTTTTAATGTTAAAAAGTTATAGTGTATTTAATTATATATGTGTGTGTATATATATATAAAGCCTCTTTGAAGGTATGAATTTATTTATGTCGATAAGCTTTGATTTAAATTTATTAATTAGCATGCAGGATTAATTATGATATACTAAATATTCCTATAAAGGATTAAATAGTACGATGTAAATAACAATGTAATTAACCCCAAAGTCCTATTCAAGCAAGTTTTGTATTTATACAAAGATAAGACTTTGAAATACAATGTTATCAATGATATGAGTATGATTGTGTTTAGAAACAATAATGGAAGGCCATATGATGCCGTAAAATGAATGAAGAATTCGAAATACGAAAGTATAAATTGAGATTTACTTAAATGTAACTATAATTGTGAATGAGAATGCAATTGGAAAATATGATTGAGGAATTATTATTGCCCTTGGTAATCAATAGAAAGCATGGGTGAGGGTATAATTGGTTAGTCATAGGAAATAGAGAATTGTATTGGAAATTGGGGTTAAAGGCGACCCTTATTGCAAGCTATTGAGAATCTATAAATTTTTTTTTTTTTAATGAGGTCAGTGTCTGATTATGATTGCTTTTACACAGGATTCTGATTATGACTGCTTTTACATAGGATTGGAGTTGGCCACTCTAATTAGTTAGGCACAAAAAGGATATCCGGCGTAGCCAACTCGCATAGTCCCATCAAACTACTTCGGGCCAAAAACTTATATATATATATATATATATATATATATATATATATATATATATATATATATTATGTTTAATAATGTATTAACAATAAAAATAAGTATTTGCTTGCATTGTGATTTATTTAGGCTATATATGCATAATTTGCATAATGGAACAATAAAACTTTAATATAAGATATTACTGTAGTGGGATGTGAATCAATCATAGATAGTTATGAGGTAAAAAGGGAAAATTTTATTTTCTTGTGATTTGAATGTTTATTCTTAATTTTTTATTTTTTTATATAAAATTCATTTATATCTTTTAATAAGATTATTTGTGGAAAAGTGAAATTAGTGATTGCTACTAAGCATTATGCTTAGCTCAAGGAATTTTATTTCTGCGTGTAGGTGCACATGCTAATTGATATGAAAAAATAGCTAGTGATCTATTAAGAAGTAAGGAGGAACCTTTAATTTCGAGATAGATACTTAGGCCTAGGAATTTATTTTTGTCGTTTTGAAATACTTTAAAATTTATTTTGATTGACAGTTTGAGAATATTTCAGGATATAGTAATATATGTATGTAAAAAGAAATGGATGTTATTATCCTTTATTTATGATAAGTGTATGAACTAAGAAGGATAAATTCACAACTGTTGGTGAATTATATTTATGCCTTTATATTGATGTTTTTAAGGAGGATGGGAAATATTGAGTATACATTGGATATGAATGGAGTTGGGTTGATAAGTTGATAATTTTATAGAGTGTAATTTTGATTGTGTAATATAGGGATAGAGACCCTATAGGGAAAATTCTACCCAAATTTTCATAAAAATATGAGTGGTATGGATTTATATAAACTTAAAGTATAAAAATAGAATTGAAAATTTTGTAATTTATCCTAGAATATCAAGTGGTGTAACATCTGATATCCCTCCTTTAGTGAGTCGGGTAGTGGGTGTTACAGACACTCTACTTCCCAGCTGAAGACATAATTCTTTTTCAACTTTTTGAAGAAATGCATGTAATGCTTTGTTGAGAAAGATACAAATCTCTCTAAGGCCGTAATTCTTCCATTCAGCTTCTGAATGTCCTTAACATTGCTTTGGGGTTGCAAACCTGAAATGGCTTTAATTTTTTTTTTTTAGTAGGCTTCGATACCCCTTTATGATACTATGACACAAAATTTTTCCAAACGGCACCCCTAAGACGCATTCTCCGAGGTTGAGCTTCATTTGAAATTTATTCAAAGTGCCAAAAATCTTGATCATACTGGCAATATACCTCCACATTATTTTTTATTTGATCCTTGAAAATTTTATTCATCAGTCATTGGTATGTTGCTCTTGCATTTTTCAAACCGAATGGCATTATCTTATAGCAAAAGGTAGATGTCATTTGGCAACCACATTAAGATCTGATGATATCCAGCATAAGTTTTAAGCAAAGAGTAGATCTCATGGTAAGCCATAATGTTTACAAGCTGGTCAATACTAGGTAATGGGTAGCTGTCCTTTGGGCAAGTTTTGTTGAGATCAAGCTTCCCATTCTTCTTCTTCACTAGGTCCACATTCGCGAGCCAATTAGGATAGTTGACTTCTCTTATAGTTTTGGCCTTTAGAAGCCCGTCAACTTCCTTTAAGATGAATTTCCTCTAATCGAGTGCATGTTTTCTCATTTTCTGCTTAATAGGAAGGTAGTTTGGATTGGCATCCAACTCATACGTGATGACCTTTGGGTCAATGCTAGGGATATCTCCCAGCTTCCATGCAAAAAAGGGCCTAATTGATTATCAGTACCTGTATAATTTCTTCTTCCACCACCTTGGTCATTTTTTACTTGATCTAGACGTATTTCCCTTTGGATAGCTCTCTCGTGATTAGCTCCCCTTCTAGGTTCATTCTTAGCTTTTCAGCCTTTTATTTCTTTTTCTTAGGCCCTGACTCTACTATTTAGACCTACTCCCCTTGCTTTATCATTAAAGTGTAGGCTTCCTTGGAGGCCTTCTGGTTTCCTCTCAAGATAGCCACTCCTGTCTCTTTAGGCACCTTTATGACCATGTATCTTATACTAGTCACCGCTCTACTCTGAAAGATTAGTGATCTTCCAAAAATTACATTATATGTAAAGCTCATGTCCATTACCATAAAGGTGGTTTTGCACGTGTGCGTCACTATTTCATCTCCAAGCTCTATGAAGAGATCAACTAGGGCATCTTCGTGTGGGAACTTCAAATCGCCTGCATCTTTGGGGGATATGGAGACAGGTGACAACTTTTTGGATTTAGCTTATAAGTATATGCCTTTGCCCTTTTTCCTCTTATAGAAACCTTCTCCATATGATGATCCCCCGCAATCATGTTAATCACCCAGCTCTCTGCCTTTGACGATTAATATCTCTTGGTTTTCTTTACTCTTCATCATCATCGGAATTTGATAAATCTTTTATTTCAAGAAGGGGCTTGTAATGACTCCTTTATGGAGGTCCTACAAATTTCTTCATAGACCCCTTCTATAAGCCTTTCAATCTCCTCCTTTAGTGAGTTGCATTCGTAGGTTGTGTGACCAATGTCTTTGTGAAATTCACAATATTCGCTCTTGTCCCTTTTGGCATATGTCCTGTCAAACATCTTCTTTGGCCAATTCACCTTACTGTGCTTTTCTTTGATCTACATCAAAACATTGGCAGTGGTGGAGTCGAGCAGGGTATAGGTTCTAGCTGTATTATTAATATGGCATTCGAACCTTCCTTGGTCAGTCCCCTTCCGCTTACCTGAGCTTCTTGAAGAGGACATTCTTTCTAGGCTCTTTACTCTCTTTTTTACCCATCCAATTAGCTGTTGCACCTTCTTTACCATGCTCAACATCCTTCTGTCAGCTCTCAATGCATCATCTAATTGGATGTATTGATTAGCTCTGTCCATCAAGTCATTAAAGTCAGTTAGTGGTAGAGTTGTGATGGATTCAAATAGTGGCAAGCTCCTTACGCTCCTAACTAAAGCATTTGCTAATACCTCCAAGTGCAAATTTCTGATCTCATATGCTAATGTTTAGAATCTGTTAATATAAGCTCCAAGGCTCTCATTGGAGCCTTGCACCAGGTTATATAGGTCATTTACCATCTTCGACGTCAAGATCTAAACTATGAACCTTATCGTGAATAAATCACGGATCTGTTTAAAGGAGGTTATTGATTCCTAAGAAAGATCATGGAACCAATCTAAAGCATTGCCCATTAAGGTTATGTGGAAAACTCTGCAGAGTATCCAATCATCAAATGAGTATATTTAAATCAATGTCAAGTACTTAGAAATACGGCATTTCGGATCGAATTTGCCCGTGTACTTGGTCATCCTTATTTCTTTGAATTGCAGTTTAACCTCTCTAAACTCCTGGCAGAAAAGGGAGACAGTGTTGTCATCAAATAAGCATTTTTTGGGGTGCCTAAGTCCAAACTGCTTTATCTGTTGCATGAACCATCTCTTGTTCTTATCTACCACTAGGCCTTTGTCTTCCTCCTTAGCTTTTTTGAAAACCCTTCTCTTTGGCGTGCACATATACGACAGATCATCTCCTATGGAGATCAAGAGTGATTAAGATTGCCTTGGGGTGTAGGTTGAGTTGTGTGTGGCAAAGGCGTGGCTTCTACTAGTAGAGAACATTTTCTTCTTGCATTTATCTCTCCTGCCTGCTTCACGCACATTTGAACGAAAGCCAAATTTGTCCCTTTTTTCGAGTCTCATATTGCGATCACCTTGTTTCTCTGCCTTTTTTCTTCTCTTCTTTCACTCTCAACCTCTAGATCCCTCATTGAGGTCTGAGGTTACTTGCCCTTTCGAATGGATTGCATTACCAAAATCTCCTAGGATTGCTTTTAAATCCTTTATGGTGATTGGAGTAGTATCTGGTTGTGCCAAGAACTCTGCATTGAAAGCAAGTAAAAAATTATTGTGGGAGGGGAATCCACTGGGTTCTTCCCACCTAGCAATGGATTTAGGTCTTCTCTAATCATCAAATTGATTACTTGCCTCTATTTTACAGTGTCTGGATTGTCTTGATGAGCCTTCAATGGTTTCTCAATGAAAGCATAATTACTAAAAGATTAGAAATATAACGAGGCCAGATAGAAGGGGCTAATGAATGATCGGATCGTCAAGGCTATTGTGTCTACAATAAGGCAAGCCCGATCGCACCAGGCATAAGCACTCCGAAATTCAAGTCAGTAATGCTTTTAGAGAGATAATATAGAGAGATAGTTTTAATAATTCAATACCTGGTTCCTTTGTGCTTTAGGCTATTTATAGTATATGTGGAAAGCCACCTGTAAGCACTCGAGTGCCAGGAAAGGATCTACTCAGGTGCAGAAAATAGATAGGAGGCAATATGACAAGTAGGTAGGAGGTATGGACCACTAGAATGAGTTAGTGGACTTTGACAGGGGACGTACCATGTCAGTCTGATCAGACAGCCTGCACCACCAGCTCTTTAGGTGACTACTCATCACGTGCCTGGCCTTGAGCTGTTTGAACTTTGACAAGTGTTGGACCTTAGGCTGAAGATGGACCAGGCCCAAATAAAATTTCTGTCCATATTTCATTTTTAGGCTATCTAAAATATCGTCCACTTTCGTTTTGTATAATATAATCAATTTATAAATTGTCCATTATACTTCTATTTAATTTAATTTTATTAATTGCAATTTATATTTCCCATACTATGTTATTAATCATAATTTTTATAGTTTCAATAATATTTAATTATGCATTTTATATTTAGAATGGGTATAGTTATTGTAAAAAATTATCCATGAACTATAATAACTATAATTTCTTAATATGTGTAAAAAATGAAAGTCTGACAAAAATTATCAAACAAATTGAGTAGTTAGAAAACTTATATTCATTAATTTGATAATTAATTAATTTTTCATTAATTAAGATAATTATGAAATTTTTATACATAATTCAAGATAATTGTTCAATATTATCTTTTTAATTTTAATTAGAGTAGAAGTTTAGTTCTAATAAAAAACCTACGTACCCTTAATTAAACTATTATTAGCTGTACTTATATTTATAATAATTTGATAATTATAATTTTAAAAGATAATTATGAAATAATAATTAATTTATTTATAATTTTTTTGATTTATTTTTTATAATCTTTTACTGTTACATTAATTTTTTTTATTTTTTATTTATATTTACTTCATGTATAGTTCTCACTTCGCGCAGCTTTGTTCGCTCACTTGGCCTTAGCATGTCTTGTACTTAAGCTGTGCCCTCCATGCCCACCAGGCTCTTCAATAGATTCAATTTTTGTAACTTGTCTTTCAATTCCAATTTGAATCCCTCAATCTCAGTCCGCCGAAATGAAATCAATGGAATTCGTCCCCTCCACCTATATAATAAATATAGAAAACGTCTACAGGCTCGTAACGTGCGCTTTCTCTTCACCTCGGTCTGTAGTGTTTGAAGTAACGAAGATGGAGGACAATAGCATTTTGCAATTTGCATTTGCATTACACCGAAAATAAAAAAATCTTTTTCTTGGCCCCGACGTCTTCTCCTATATATTGTAATACATTTCCAAATCCAAAGATAATTTTTTATTTTGGTGGAGGCAAGTTCATAAAATTCAGTCCAATCAAATAAAAAATTACAATAACTTATAAAAAAATTCATTTATATAAAAATATAAATAAATACGAATTTTTTCTTTAAAGTATTGAAATTAATACAGATTTGTTATTTAAATTTATTTATTTCAATATGATAAAATATTGAAAATTATAACTATTTACTATTAATAATTAATATGAAAATATAGTTCACATTTATTTCAAATTATTGAAATGATCTATATTTGCTCTTAAAATATTGAATAAAAGTAAATCCGTATTATTTTTAATAATTTAAGAGCAAATTTAGTCTTTATCATTACAAAATAAGGCTGCGTTTGGCATTACTTTTGCAAGGAAAAAAAGTTGCTTATTATATAAAAAACTGATTATGTAATAAAAACAAGTGTTTGGTAAATTTTGATTTTAGAAAAATCAATTTTGTGAAAAAATTTTCGGAAAAGCTGATTTTCAACTTTTAAAGGCAGCAGATTTAATATTTTTTTAGACAAAAATATCCCTTATTTTATTTCATAATAACAATTATATCTAATATAAAAAAAAATTTTGCTCTTTTCTCTTAGCTTACCACCCAAAATCATCTAATATTAAAAATAATTATATTCTTTTTTTTCTCTTCTCTTTTTTTATCATCCAAAATAATATGTATGAGTAATTATAAAGACTATATATATATATATATATATATATATATATATATATATATATATATATATATATATATTTAATTTTTTTATGTTATATTTATTTTTATTTAATTATATATGAAAATATATGGTTTTAATAGTTTAATGAAATAAAAAAAATTCAAAAAAGTGGAAATTATTATTATTATTTAGTGAGATTTTGAATATAATGTATTAAAATTTATATATATCTTTTTTGTCTTTTTATTCTAAAAAGTCATTTTTAATCATATCATTTACCAAACAGTTGACAACTGTTTTTTATTTTATAAGTCATTATAAAATGAAATTACAAGATCTTTTTTAAAATTTTTTTTGTAATTGAGTGGAATTAATCATTTAAAAAAAATGAAATTATAAGGATCTTTTTAATTTTTTTTTGTAGTTGAGTGTGGTCAATTAAATATATTTAATATGGGACAGCTATGCCTCTATACGTAGGGATAGAGGTGGCAAATTGGGTGAGTTGGGGGGGTTTGGATTGGGTCAGAAATGGGCGGGCCAGAAATAGATCAAAAAATATGGATCATAAATGGGTCAAATGCCCAATGGGTTAGACGGGTTGGGTCGACCCATGGGCTAAAACTTTAATCAATGGGCCGAATAGAGGCCCAAATGAGCAAAGATATGTTCATCCCATTCGACATGCTTTTTAACGGAAAATAATTATTGATATAATAATGGGATAATAAAAAGAATATGGAAAAAAAAATGGTCCAAACAGGTTAGTTGGAGGCCCAAGTGGGCCGATATGTGGGTTGACTCATTTGACTCATTTTTTAACAATAAATATTTATCAATATAATAACAGAATGCTAAAAAAAATACTATAAAAAATTATCCCAAACAGATCGAGTGGCCCAAATGGATCGGGAGGAGGCCCAAATGGGCCAATATGTGGATCGACCCATTTGACACATTTTTTAACAAAAAATAATTCTAAATATAATAACAGTATACTAAAATGACTACTATAAAAAAAATTGGGTCAAATGGTTCGTATGGCTCAAACGGGCCCGATAGAGACCCAAACGGGTCGAGATTTGGATCGGCTCATTTGACTCATTTTTTAAAGAAAAATATTTTTAAATATAATAACGAAATACTAAAATGACTAATATAAGAAAATATTGGTTTAAATGGGTCGGATGGCCCAAATGGACCGGATAAAAATCCAAATGGGCCAAGATGTGGGTCGACCCATTTAACCCATTTGATGATGTGTTTGTCCATATGTAAGCTCAAAATCAATTCCATAATTTTTAAAATAATAAATTAAGTCTCCAAAAAAATTTTCAGTTTAATCGAAATCAGTCTCCGGGACCGGTTCACTCTAATCGGTCCGATTCGATAATTTTTAGTGTTACTGTAAAATTAATTTTTCACTTTCAAAAGTTTCTAAATATTATTCTAAACTTGCACATATCTTTAAAATAATTTTTGGAGGTCATTTACTATTTTTAGAGATTCAGTCAAATTTTAGTCAAACCGAGATTCCTTAATACGACCGAAGACTTTTTTTTTATTTATTTTTAATTTTTAGAGATCTATTTAAATTCATTTGCACTCTAAATTTTACTATTGGACTCACCGTAATTACTATTTTCCAATAGTCAAATAAAATATTTTTCGCACTCAGAATGATTTTTACCCCGGGTGCACCATCACCGGGGGAAAGAGGGTGAAGAAAAAAAAGAACTCACAAGAACAAAAGGGAAAGAAAGACAGCAAAAATCCGTTGGGCACATAAGACATGCCCAAACGGGTTGAGATTTAGTTGGGTTATTTTTGGGTTGACCCAAGTAGGCATTCCTTAAGTTGGGTTGAGTTGGATTTGGGTCAGTTTTTTCTGGGCGAGTTGTTTGGATTTGGGCCATATTTGACATGTATACGTAGGGATGTGCTTAACTTGTCCATAAATAATTTTTATTAATCAGTATACCAATTTCAATTAACTACTATATTGATTTCAGTTTTTATTTGATTTTTTTTATTAATTAACCAATATGTTCTGGTTAATTTCTAAAAAAACAAATTAATATATAAATTGTAATTTTTTTTAGTGGTTAAACTTTAAAAAATATAAATTAAATATAATATTTATTAAAAAAATAAAAAAATAAAATTTTCACAATTATTTGTAAGAATTGAATATATTTAACATTTTTTTTTGAAACTAAATAAAACGTTTCATTAATTCAAATATCTCATAATATCATATTGCAATAAAGCTCTTACAAACATGGAAATGATTGGCCATCTCATTTGCTTGTCTCTTAATAAAAGAAATTTTAATATCACAAATTTTATGAGCAAGACTTCTGCACTGTTGAAGACTACAACCCATCTCAGATAAGTCAATTGCAGAGTTTGCATCTGACTCTACAATCACCTTTGAGAAACCACCATTCTTTTGCCAGCTCAACACTTCTTTTAAGCACAAGGCTTCAGCCACACTAGCAGCAAAACACCCAACCATTGTTTTCGACCAGCACAAAAGCATCCTTCCTAAACTTTCCCTAACACTAAATTCTTATCTACCAAAACAGAAGCATCAATGTTACACTTCAACCAACCTTCCTCTAGCCTACTCCAACTATTAGAAAACATAGGATTTATAGTAGGATGACTATGTGTAAAGATACCACGAGCTGCTTTCCAAGAACGTAAAAACTCCATCGAATTATGCACCGTACTAGCAGCAGAAACAAATTGATTAGACCATAACCAATTGTTCCTCTGACGCCAAATACCCCATAGCACCATCCCAAAACTCTGAGCAGCAGTATCATCTAATACATTAATACAATGACCAAACCAATCACAAAAAGAGTCACTAAACTCATTTGATAGAATCAAGCCCACCTCATTCCAACATTCAGAAGCCTTAGCACAATCAAGGAAGAGATGCGTTCTATGTTCTCCCAAACTACCACAAAAAGCACATGAGTTGTCAATAGCCAAACCTTTCAAGAATAACCTCTCCCGAAGAGAAAGAAAATCACAACAAGCTCTCCACAAAAAGACTTTTACTCTAGGAGCGACATCCA
Organism: Excoecaria cochinchinensis; assembly: GCA_947683425.1. NCBI lineage: Eukaryota > Viridiplantae > Streptophyta > Magnoliopsida > Malpighiales > Euphorbiaceae > Excoecaria > Excoecaria cochinchinensis. The sequence continues at coordinate 8,983,617 of CANTUQ010000105.1, forward strand.
GCTTCCAAAACTTTGACCAGTCCGTAGAAGTTTCATTACACACAGCCACAAAATCCTCACAGGCTATCCTATATCTAGACTTCACAGAATAGATCCTACACTTCTCAAAGTGCCAAACTAAACGATCAGGATTGACATTATCACCCGGAGGAAGACTAAGAATAGTTGACTGATCTTCAGCATTAAAAACTTCAGAAATTAATTCCACGTCCCACTCTACACAACCTGGAATGCGAAGATGATTAACCATCATATTTTCTAGCCCATCTACCACATGTGTTTTAACTTGAAAAGGATAACCACGCATGAGCCAAGGATCTTTCCACACATTAATAGCATGGTCGTTCCCTACTCACCACCTGCAACCCTTACCAAGAATGAACTTAGAACTCCAGATGCTTTTCCAAACATAGCTTGGGTTAGGACCCAAGCCTGAGTTGAGAAAATCCCCTCTATGAAAATATTTTGCTTTGAGAATCCTACTACAAAGAGTACCTGGATTAGAGTAGATGTTCCAAGCTTGCTTACCCAGCATTGCAAGATTAAACGAATAAAGATGCCGAAAATTCAGACCTCCCACCTCTTTCCTACAGCATAAGCTATTCCAAGAAGCCCAATGAATACCTATTTTACCGTTGGCTCTCATACCCCACCAAAAAGCGTTCATCATTTTTTGGAGATCATCACAGACAGAAACAGGGAGGAGAAAAGTGCTCATAACATAACTCGGAATTGCTTGAGCAATAGCTTTTAGAAAGACTTCCCTACCAGTTTGTGAAAGCAGCCGACCCTTTCTTCCGAATAAGCAATGCCAAAGTTTATCTTTGAGGTAGGAAAAAATAGCTCTCTTATTTCTACCAATAAATGAGGGCAACCTCAAATATCTACCCGTATCCAATGAATTGTGAACATCAAGTGCATCCATAATAACATTTTTTAATTGTAAGGTAACATTTGAGTTGAAAAGAATGCTAGACTTTTGAAAGTTAATGACCTGACCTGAATCAATACCATATCGTCCAAGAATATTCCTTATAACACCACATTCCTCCATAGTAGCTTTAAAGAAGAAAAAACTGTAGTCAGCAAATAGCAAATGCGAAACAGTCGGTGCCCCTCTACAAACTCTACACCTATGAATTAATCCTCTCCTTTCAGCTTGCATCATAAGGGAAGACAATCCTTCAGCACAAAGAATAAATAAATAGGGTGATAATGGATCACCTTGGTGTAAACCTCTGGAGGGAGTAATAGGACCATACTCAAACCCATTCATAGTAACATTATATCTAATTGTTGAGACACACAGCATCATCCAATCAATCCAATGTCGCGCAAAACCCAAACGTGAAAGGATTGCAAGAAGATATGGCCATCTTATACGATCATAAGCTTTGCTGATGTCTATCTTAAAACAACCTCCCCCTGCTTGCCCTTAGTCTTGCGTTTCATATAATGAAGCACCTCAAAAGCTGTAATGACATTATTTGTAATAGCCCTGCCTGGGATAAAAGCTTATTATTTCTCAGAAATTAAACCTGGAAGAATAATCTTAAGACGATTAGCCAACACCTTTGCTACTATTTTATAAACAACGTTACACAAGGAAATAGGCCTAAAATCGTTCATAGTAACAAGCTTGTTTATCTTAGGAATAAGAACAATGGTAGTATTATTCAATCCTTCTGGAAAGATCCCCTCATCCAACCACCTTGAAGCCGCTAAAAACACATCCCTCCCCAAAATATCCCAAAAAATTTGAAAGAAAGCCGGATTTAATCCGTTTGGCTCAGGCGCCTTAAAATGGTGCATTTGGAAAATAGCTCTTTTGAATTCCTCTATAGTGAAATGAGCCATAAGAGATATGTTATGTTCATCAAAGACATGATATGTTCATCAAAGACATGAGGCATGAAATAATCAACATTCAAATCAGGGCTCAATAAATCATCCGAAAAAAGATGCATAAAATACTTAACAGCTACGTCACCAAGACCACTCAGATCTTCCACTACATTCCCATCATCCCTCTGAAGCTTCATGATTTGATTAACACGTTTTCTTTGGGAGGCAGAAGCATGAAAATACCGACTATTAAGATCACATTCTTTTAACCAAAAATTCCTCGCCCTTTGTTTCCAGTAGCATTCCTCTACACGCAGGAGGTTATTAAGATGCTCACGTTGCATTACAATATCATTATCGTTCCCGTGGATCAAAGTCTTAAGCTTAGTTTTAGCCTCGCCAATCTGCTTACGAAACTTCAAAAGAAAATCACGACCCCATCTTGACATAAGACCAATACAAGAATCACGTTTTCCAGCAACTACAAATCAGCATTCCCATTCGAATTATCCCTAACCAACTCACAAAAAGAAGGCTCCCTAACCCAAGAATTCTTGAATCGGAATTTTCCAGCCCTTCATATCCCTCGATCTTCTCTTCGTAACTATCTCAAGTGGCACATGATCTGACACTGAAGCCGCAAGACACGACAGACTAGCCTCAAAAAATAAGCTCAACCAAGTATCCGAAACCATAGCCCTATTAAGCTTTTCCTGTACAAAACCGTATGTACCACGCCCTCTCTCCCACGTAAACTCCCCACCTTGCAACGGGATATCAGACAAACCACAAAAAGAAATGGTATCATGGAATATATTTAACATTAAACTAACAATAAAGTATTCATTATGTATTTATAATGAATAAATGATTGTATGTTTAAAAATAAAAATAAAATTAAATATAATGAATATTGACTAACAGCTAATTGTTTATTTTAAAAAATAAAAATTATAATTTTAAATTATTAATTTAAAAATCGGTTGGAATTGAATTTTTAAATTTTAATTAACCGAAGAAAAAAAAGTCACCCCAAATTTCACCTGCTATGTATACATATACATTAAATATTCATGGTTGCCTATGGCTTGGTTGCGACGTTTACCAAAACATTAAAGATGCTTGTCTCTTTCTCTTGTCTGCTTTGAATAAATAGTTAATAAGTATTAAGATCATTAATTTTAAATATAGATTTGCAGTTCAACCTCGAAAGAAGAATTTATTAAAGGAATTCGTAAAAAAAAAAAAAAAATTAAAGGACAATGCACTATACGTTGGAATAATTGATTCCATACTATGTATTCAAAAAATATTTTTTAGAAATTATGTAAGTTATTAAAAGAGATTGAAATATAATAATATTTTTTAAAAAATAAAATTAATATGAAATTAAAATTTAATTTAATTGTTTAGACTTTTTTATGACTCTAAAAATGATTATAAATTTAATTGGATTCTAAATTGATATGAAATTAATGATTTGAAGATGATCTGATATATAATGATCCATTTCACTATTGTATTCATTCAAACAACAAAAAAGGCACTATATCTTTTATTTTTTTAGAGAAAAAAGTCTTAGCTAATTTTAATAATAAAATTATTATAGAGAGAGAAAGAGATTGCTTATTCTTCTATGCAATTATTATTTCAACTAATCCTTCAATTTTAATTATCTAACAGATACATTTTCTTTTTTTTTTTTTTTTAATTTTATAATTATATCATTAGAGGTGAAAAAGGGATAAAATTTATTTTTTTAAAAAAAAAATCAAATTCTTAATTATATAATTTTTTTTAAAAATTATATTTTTAACTGTTTAATTTAAAAAATGATTCTTGCGACAGATATTTTGAAAACATGATAGCTTCAATATGGTGTTAATGTTAGTGAACTACGTCACAACAGTGTCATGATAATTAGCTATTATTGATTTGCCTCTATAAAATAATTATTCACTTTATGCCTAATCACTAATTTGCTCTAAATCATACCAACGGAATACCATATATTACAAACTTTTTCTTTTAAAATAAAATAACATGGATATGGATGATTAGGTTCATGTCCAATATCCTAAAAAATAAAAATTTATTTTAAGCTCCATTTTGAGTTGTTTTTTTTTATTATTATTATTAATTATTAAAATTTTCCAATAATAGATGAAATCCATCCTAACCTTTTATCGCGATTTCAATTTAAATTTTAATCTTTCATTAGCAATATTGTGTGGGAAATTGAATTGAGTGATAGATTGTGAGAATATTTGTAATTATTTTTATATTTAATTGGGCATTCCGTTAATTATAGACGCTAAATTTAATGCATGATTCAATTTTAAAAAAAGAAATTGATACATAATTTTTTTAAAATTATCACTTTTTAATAGATTACATATGAAACTAATCAAATATCATATTAACTTTCTAATTTTTTTAAAAGTAAATAAGACCCTCGTATTATCTTGAAATTTTTAAAAAATGTCTAATTATTCCAATTATTGTTCACATGTCAAAAGTATGTAATTTTTTACGTATTTTTATGAGAGAAAATTCGACACATTTAATAAGTTCAAGAGATTAATTTGCCATTCAATTAATTTAAAAATAATATATTAAACAGTAATAATTTAGGACGGAATTTAAGTATAACATATATCAAAGGTTGGTGTCAAATTAAAATTTAGGAAACAAAATGAATATAATTTTTGGCCAAATGTGTATTTTTGCCTCTAATATTTTTTCAAATGTGCAAATTTGCCATTAACGTTTATTTTGTAACAAATTTGCTCCTAACGTTTGTAAAATGGGAGATTTTTGCCCCCACCATCAATTACCGCTAATTTTGACCACTAACGTGAATCGAGTGGAACACGTGTTACGCATCAATTGAGTGCATCAGTAACACGTGTCCAGCGTATAAATCAAAGTTTGGTGCATTTTTACCCCTAACGTTTTTTTAAACATGCAAATTTGCTTTTAACGTTTATTTTAGAGCAAATTTGCTTCTAACGTTGGTAAAATATGAGATTTTTGCCTTTACTCTCAATTGCCACTAATTTTGACAGGTAATATATTAGTTGACTGCTGATGTGATCAAGTGAGACATATGTCGTGCATCCATTAGACACATCAACGACACGTGTTTAGGGCGTGAATCACACATTTCTGCTTATGAGGACCCTTCCCTCTCCTCCCCCTCCGGTGAAATCAACTGTTCCTACACCGCACCAATGTCTTCTCCCACGCCTATGATGACTCCCCTGCCTATGAGGACACCGATGCCTGCTCCTGCTCCGAGAGTCAGACCGTTTGCCTTTGCTACGGATTCAACATTCAAACCTCTAGCTTATGCTCCTTCTCCTTCTCCTTCGTTTTTCCTGCCTTCTATTATATCTAACTTTCCATATAATGCTCCGACTTCACCTGGAAATACTGTCATATTGAAAAAATTTGATTTTGTTGGATCCCTTGCCGTTAGTGCATTCACCAGCATTTGCATTTTTTTAATCTACTTCTCTGTCGGCTATCGATTTCTTTGATTGAATTTTTGAATAAAGAACAAATCGATGGCTGATAGAAAGGGTAGGAACGTGCGATTCACTCCCTGAACACGTGTCACTGACGTATCCAATGGATGAGCAACACGTGTATCACTCAGTCCATATCAGTAGTCAACTAACGTATTAACGGTTAAAATTAGTGACAACTGACGGCGAGAGCAAAAATTTCTCATTTTACAAACGTTAAGGCTAAATTTGCACGTTTGGAGAAACGTTAGGAATAAAAATGCATCAAACGTTTGATTTACGTGCTGGACACTAGTCGCTGACGTGTCCAATGGATACATGACATGTGTCCCACTCGATCCACGTCAACGGTCAATTAACGAATTAACGGTCAAAGTTAGAGTTAATTGATGGCGGAACAAAAATCTTTCATTTTATAAACGTTTATGGCAAATTTATATTCAAATAAATGTTAAGGACAAATTTATAAATTTAAAAAAAATAGGGAAAAAACACAACATTTACCTTAATTTTTTTTTTTCCAATAATTACTCTCTAGGAAAAGAGAAAAAAGAGGTCTCAAGTTGTAAAAGCAAAATTCGGTAGTGGCAAACACCATCCAAAGAAACAATGACCCGAAGGTCCCATTTTTGCCTCCAAAAGCAAATTAGTAAATATTCTGAATAGAGTATCAACTAATCCCAATACCCTCTTCTGCCCTTTTTTTATGCACTGCTCTTTCTCTAGTCCCTATGCACCTCTCATCCAACAAAATCACTCTTCATACCTCACTTCTAAAATCTGACTTCTTGTTTTCTTTTCTGGGTTTGTCTCCATACCTTCTCTGCTGCCACTTCCAATGGAAATATTCCATCTCTTGTACTTGAAGGTCTTTTTGGCCTTCATTTTTTCTGCTGTTGTTTTAGCTGCTGATCCTTACTCTCAAGCCCTTTTGAGCTTGAAATCTGAGCTTCTTGATGATGACAACAGTTTATCTGACTGGTTATTGCCTAATTCTGGTGGAGGCTCTTCAATCAAAATCCATGCTTGTTCTTGGTCTGGTGTTAAATGCAACAAGAATTCAACAGCTCTTATTGCTCTTGACCTTGCTTTGAAGAATCTTGGTGGGGCATTGCCAGGTAAGCATTTTGGTGTCTTCACTGAACTTGTTGATCTCAATCTAAGTTACAACTCATTCTCTGGGCAACTTCCAGTTGAAATTTTTGACCTCACTAATCTAAGAAGCTTAGATTTTAGTAGAAACAATTTTTCTGGCCAGTTTGCAGATGGGATTTCTAGTCTTGAAAACCTTGTTGTTCTTGACGCTTTTAGCAATAGCTTCTCAGGGCCATTGCCAGTTGAAATTTCCCAACTGGAATATCTCTAGATTCTCAATCTTGCTGGGAGTTATTTTGAAGGACCAATTCCACCTGAATATGGTTCTTTCAATAGCCTGGAGTTTATTCACCTTTGCAGGCAAACTCCTGGGAAGTAATATACCTCCAGAATTAGGAAGACTGAAGACAGTGACCCACATGGAGATTGGGTACAATTCCTATGAAGGTAGTATCCCATGGCAATAGGGTAACATGAGTGAGCTTCAATACCTTGATATAGCTGGAGCTGGTCTATCTGGGCCAATCCCTAAGCAGCTCTCCAATCTCACCAAGCTTCACTCACTATTCCTCTTCAGAAGCCAGCTCACAGGATTGGTTCCCTGGGAGTTTGGCAAAATATTTCCTCTTACTAGCTTGGATCTTTCTGACAATCTACTTTCTGGGCCAATCCCAGAGAGTTTTGCAGAGTTGAAGAATCTTAGGCTGCTAAGTCTTATGTACAATAAAATGAATGGCACTGTCCCACAAGGCATTGCACAGCTTCCATCACTTGATACTCTCTTGATTTGGAATAATTTCTTTTCTGGATCACATCCTGAGGATTTAGGTAGGAATTCAAAGCTCAAATGGGTGGATGTGTCCACCAACAATTTGGTGGGTAGCATTCCACCTGATATTTGTGCAGGAGGTGTGTTATTCAAGTTGATCCTCTTTTCCAATAATTTTAGTGGTAGCCTTTCTCCTTCCATTTCCAATTGTTCTTCCCTTGTTCGTCTTCGAATTGAGAACAATTCCTTCACTGGTGAAATCTCTCTGAAATTCAACCATCTACCTGATATCACATACGTGGACCTATCCAGGAACAAGTTTACTGGTGGTATTCCTATACATATCTTCCAAGCTTCACAGCTTCAATACTTCAATATCTCCAATAATCCAGGGCTTGGAGGTATTATCCCTGCACATACATGGTCTTTGCCACATCTTCAGAACTTGTCAGCATCAGCTTGTAATATTTCAGGCCATCTTCCTCCTTTTCACTCCTGCAAATCTGTTTCTGTCATTGAATTAGACAGGAACAATCTGGCAGACAATGTGCCAGCTAGTATTTCTAACTGCCTGGGTCTTGTGACCTTGGATATAGCTTACAATAAGTTTACAGGCAATGTACTGGAGGATCTTGCTAGTTTTCCAGCTCTAAGTTTCATAGACTTGTCACATAATAACTTCAGTGGTCCCTTCCCAGTGAAGTTTGCTGACTTGTCAAGCTTAGTACTATTGAATGTGTCCTTCAACTATTTCTGGGGATCGATACCCTCCAATAAGTTGTTTAGATTGATGGGAAGCAGTGCATTTGCTGGAAATGAGAAGCTGTGTGGAGCACCCTTGCAACCATGTCATTCTTCAATGGCAATATTTGGCAGCAAAGGCACAAGAAAGCTTACATGGGTTCTGCTGCAGTGTGCAGGGGTGGTTATGTTCATTGTGGCATCAGCTTGGGGGATAATTTATATCCGAAAAGGCAGTAAAGGCCAATGGAAAATGGTCTCATTCAGTGGACTCCCGTGATTTACTGCAAATGATGTCTTCAGGAGCTTTAGTTCCACAGAATCCAGTGAAGCAGTTCCACCACTATCAGCTTCAGTTTGCAAAGCAGTTCTGCCTACAGGAATAACAGTCTCAGTCAAAAAGATTGAATTAGAAGCGAAAAGAATGAGGATGGTGACAGACTTTTTAAGGCAGATGGGGAATGCAAGGCACAAGAATTTGATTAGATTACTGGGATTTTGCTATAACAAGCAACTGGTTTACCTCTTGTATGACTACCTGCCTAATGGGAATTTAGCTGAGAAAATTAAAATGAAGAGAGATTGGGCAGCCAAGTACAAACTTGTGATTGGCATAGCAAGGGGACTTTGCTTCCTTCATAATGACTGTAATCCAGCAATTCCCCATGGAGATTTGAAGTCAAGTAACGTAATGTTTGATGAGAATATGGAACCTCATTTGGCTGAATTTGGGGTTAAGCATCTTACAGAAATGGCTAAAGGCTCATCTCCAGCAACAATGTCCATAAAAGAAACAGGTATGCCTTAACGTATAGCGTGTCCATGTTATGGATGCTTTGGATTTTACAAATATTCCTCTTTTTAGAAATCAGAATCCATTTGCTTTCACAAGCCAACTTTTACATCAAGCAGTCATACATTGATTTAAGTTGCAAGAATGTAGAGAAAACAAGTAAAAGGAAAAAAGTGGCAAAAGTTTTTTTGTAGCCCAATTACAAAGAGTCCAACCAAGAAAGTCTTTCTTTGCTCAACTACAACGACTATTTTAGTCAACATTCTTAATACTCATTTCTTAAAGCTACAGTTTATATTATTTGATTTGTGAGTGATACTATTTGGGCAGGTGAATCCAGTAGCAGCATAAAGGAGGTCCTCTACATGGATATATACAGTTTTGGAGAGATTATTTTGGAAATCTTGACAAATGGTACACTTGTGAATATGGGAGGAAGCACACAGAGCAAGCCTAAGGAGATCCTCTTAGGAGAAATTTATACTGAAAATGAAGCTGGTTCTTCTTCTGAATCAATTAGAGAGGAGATAAAACTGGTTCTTGAAGTTGCATTGCTCTGCACAAGAAGTAGGCCAGCTGATAGGCCATCCATGGAAGATGTACTCAAGCTTTTATTGGGGTTCAATTCACGGAGAAAATAACAGAATTCACCTAATATACAGACTAATAGATATTATAGACATAACAAGTAGATAGCAGATATGGGTGTCTGTGGTTCATATGGTCCATTGTTTGTTTGTTTGATAATTGCCAGAAATGGTCTGCTGTAATATAGTGGCATATAAGTTTGTGTACTTTTTTAAGAATATCTTTAATACAAAATTAATTATTTAGTTAATATTCTTATTTTAGTGATTGGAGTAAAAATTTTTTTAGAGCAAATTGATTTTTGGAGATAAATTCTGCTGAAATCTTTAAGGAATTAAAGCCAGTTATCAGGGTTAATTTAATTCTTAGTTAAATAGCTATAGTCAATTTAATACTATAGTCATAACAAGATAATACAACTATTATTTTGTGTCAATGAAGTTATAATGGTCGTATGTGGAAGGTTTCGGTCGCTGGTAGAAAAATTTCATTGGATTGCGAATTGAAAGGCAATTATAACTCAATTTGCAATGCAACTTCAGTAATTAGAAACTTTATTTTATTGTAACCACAATGTTAAACTGATCATAATTATTGTTGGAATAGTAAAATTAACCCCTTGTTATCCGGATGAAATAAAAAAAAAGGGAAAAAGAAAAAGAGAGTGCAGGAGTAGACAGAAATAAAGAGAAAAAACAGATGTAAAGTAGTAATAACATAAATAATGATTGTTAAGGTTGCAATAACAGTGAAAAAGACGGCAAAACTAGGGAGCTATAGTTGGGCTTGATCACATACCGAGGTTTTCATAATTACAAGTAAATTCATGCTTTGCTTAAGCCCAATGAGGGAAATACAACTTTTATATCCTTGGATTGGCAAGTTTTCCCCTCCATTTCACCTTACTTTCAATTTAACAATTTAAATTTCAAATACTCTAATTTTGAAACTCCGTTAATTTTAACGGAACAATGGCTTCACATATAATCGTGAAACTCCTTTCACAGCTTTCTCTTTCTATAATTTCGGTTGGATTTTCTCCCTAAAACTTTTTCTCTCTCTTTTTTTTTTTTTTTTTTTTTTTTTTTTTTTTCATATATGTCAATTAATTGATACCACAGTCGGGATTAGGTTAAAAAATAGTTCTTTTTATTTCATAAAAAACTCAACTTTTAAAAAATTAATACTAAAATTATGTTAACCGAAAAATTCTAAGTCCAATGACGAAATGTCGAAAAATTATAAATCGAATGACGATATAAATATTTTAAATTGATGTGACTTACTATAATTTGAAGCCGGATTCATTATTTTCTGGCTAAAATAACTTCAGCGATAATATTTCAAAGATTAAGATATTTGTGTAAAATAAAAATTTGTTTTATGATCGAATCGTTACTGAAGTATAAATTCAGTAATATTCATAAAATTAATCCCTTGTTTATAGTATAAACCAAAAATTTTTCCATTTGAAATCCGAATGTTGCATAAATGTTTTTTCTTCTTTTTCTGCATAAACTGAAATTGAATTTATCAAATTTCTGCGTTTTGTAATTTTTTGGATTTTCTTATCTGCATCTTCTGCATAAATGTATTTGATGTTTCTGCATAACTCTGCACTTGCCATCATAATTTTTTTACATCATATTTTTTTTTTTTATAATATGAATACAAGACTTACTGTAACAGTAAAATTTTGCAGACAATTGCTAACTGCAAAACCCACTACTACATTCTTATAACTCACACACCCAACCAATATCTTACCGATGTGGGATCCCGTAGGACCAGTCCACCCCCATAGGCCCAAGTAAGCGAGCCTACCCGAACCGAGGTGAAGCTCGCACATCGTACGGTGTTTTTTTTTTTGGATAATATGAACACAAGACCTATTGTAGCAGTGTAATTTTGCAGATAATTGCTGACTGCAAAAACCACTATTACATGCTTATAACTCACACACCCAAGAATTATAAAAAAATGATATTTTACATTGTATACATGGTATTTTATTTCATGGTTCTTATCCAAAACTCAATGATAGAGTTTAGGTGCGCCCATGACTCTAATTTGGATAAAGGTCCAATTCAGATTAAATTGAGTTATTTAATCTGATTAAAATTACCAAATTCTATCTCAGAAAGAGTCTGAGTTAAACTAGAGTTAGAGCTCTAGCCTATAGGACCTCTATAAATAGAGGTGAAGTCCTCATAATTTGGTAACGAGAAAACGTACATGCCGCAAGGCTGCTCGTTCCCACTCACAGTTTTCTGTCTTAATTTTCAGGGGTATTTAGATTGTGAACAAGTTGCTCTTATCCCGAGTGGGTAAAAGCCAGACCGGTGACCAAAAACAAATGAGATCCTTGTAGACGCTTCCGCAATGAGATTCTGCGCTACAAGAAGTAGGTACCATTTTTAATGTTACCTCCGCAATTAATTATATGTGTATAATTTTTCATCATTGGTATCAGAGCCGTTGTTTTTGCGTCCTGGCATGTGGCTAAACAGATCTAAAATTTTATGTGTAAAATTATTAGATCTGGGATGCATATAACACAACAAAAATTTGTTTTTTGTGTGAAAAATATATATGCGTGTATATTTCGGCTCGATTTTGTGTATGTGTACACCGAAACCCGAGGAGACGAACATGAGTGTTCTAAACGGCTAACTAGAAGTCGGGATTTTTTATTTTTGACATCACCATTAGATTCACAAACACTGAAAACCCCCCACCGGCCGGAACCGGAGAGTCAGAATCGGTCGGCAAGGCGGCGCGTGGATCACACGCGCTCCAACTCGTTCGGCAAGTGGGCGGTGGCCCACACGCGCGTGCCACGTGTCAGCAGTATTGCGTCACTGCTGACACGTGGCCTAATGGCCGATCGCCACGTGGATGGCAGAGTCCATGCCACGTGGCACAAAATGGGGCGGACACGTGGGCAAATAAGAGGACGACACATGGCTGACTGAGGTCATGCCACGTGTCCACATGATGTGTCATACGGGTGACACGTGGTCCAACCAATGAGAGACACGTGGACCACTGAGGTAGTGCCACGTGTTATTGATGCCGTGACATCAATGACACGTGGCCCAATCAGGGGTCGCCACGTGTCAGACTGAGGTCTGCCACGTGGCAAAGCTGACGTGTCATGCGTGACACGTGGACCAATGAGACACCGCCACGTGGCACCAGCTGGACCAATAGCTTTCAGACACGTGGCATGACTGGATGAAGACATGTGGCACGCTGTGGTTGTGACATGTGCCTGGTCGAGTGGGAGGCCGCGCGTGGGGCGCGTGGGCGCGTCTATCTCCCTCTGGTCGGTGCGTGTGGGCGCGTGCGGTGTCTTTCGACCACCATTTCAGCTTCGATTTTTGTCAAATAATTTTTTAAAATTATTTCTGATTTTTTGGTCATATTTTCAAAATTTTTTAATGACCAGAAAATTAATTGTGCATTTTTTGATATTTAAATGTGTTTAATTTCAAAATAAAATATTAGATATTGTAGAAAATGTGTTTTCTGCATTCAATTAATTTTTTTAAAAAAATATTTTGAAAAATTTTTGAGATGCTGTCCTTATTTATTGATTGAAATGCGTTTTAATTATGTGTATTTATACATGAGTGTATAAATTTTACCTGTAATATGTTACAGAAAAGTTAAATAAGGGCACTGATACTTCCTTATGAAACGCATAGGTTATTTTTGAAAAATTGCAAGGGTGCAATCAATAAGTAACATGTAATGCGAAGGAAGTTTTGAGCTGATGACAATGATGTAATAGTGCATCATAAAGTAAATGTGTGAGAACAAATGTAAGAGTGCATTTGGACTGGTGGTCCGAGTATGAAAATAAAATTTTGGTTTGAGTTACCAAAAGAAAAGTGTTGAGAAGTAACACTAAAATTCTGTGATGGTGTTGAGAAATGGACGGAATGTGCATTGTCCATGGTTTCATCAATGGACTAATGAGTCGCCTGATAAAGTATAAAATTGGTCAAAGAAATAATCCTAATAACTAAAAAGATTTTATGAAATCGGACTTCTATAATAGTTGACATAAGTGTCAATTTGAGTTAGCGTTTATTTTTGTTAAATAGGATTTATGTTTCTTATTAATATTTGACATGAGTGTCTTATTTTAGAATTATTGGATTTTAATTATTAGTTAAATAAATGTGTTTATTTACTTATTATGATGGCATTTAACTTTATAATAAATGAGTTTATTTTAATTGTTAATTGCCTTGCGATATTTTATGAGTAAAATGATTGCATGCTTATTAAGTAAAGGCTTAATAAAGATCCCCTCATAAGTTTGAGAAGTTGATAATCCAATAATTCAGATTTATTATGTATGAAATTTTAACCTGTAAGGTTGGACATTAGGACTTAAAGGGTAATTGGATACTATTAGTAGTCTTTTCAAATTTGAGCCTAATAGAAAATTTTACTAGGTTATTATTTCACGTACATAATAAATTGCATGTATTGCTTTATCTCTTTTAAATATGTGCAACATTGTTCCATTTGAGATCAGAGGATCTTAATGGATGATGCTTCCAAGTTATTATTATGAAATCTGGAATACAAAGATCTAGTATGTGCTTGAAGAGCAAGAGGCTCTTAAATCCTCAAGTTCGGTTATGGCTGAACCTAAGGATGACGCTATATCCCAGCATAAGCAGGACCAGGATGCCTATGTCGCATCACATCACTAAGCAATTTTGCAAGTATCAAAATGCAATTGATCTGTGGATCATTTTGCAGGAGAAGTTCAGAGATGTGACTCTGAATAAGCTCCGATCATTGACGATCAAATTTGATACATATCAGAAAAGTCTGATTATTTGATGCGAAAACATCTAAGAGAGATGGAAAGGAAAAGTGAGCTTAGTGAACTTAGTCATAAGTGACTGATGAGCAGTAGGTCCAAACTGTTATCCGTTCTTTACCCAAGAGTTGGTAGCATGTGAGGATGCAACTAACTCACATAGATAATCAAAAAGACATTTGAGGATGTCACTTGTTATTTGAAGCTTAAAAGAGGCCGTCTAACAGTGATTAAGGTCAATGTCATATGGCAAAGTCCTGTTCTAATAGAATGAGTTCTCATTAGAATAAGATAATAAGTTTCATCAATAGGGATAAAGAAAAGGCTTGAGAGCCTGAAAAGTAAAAAGAATAGAATCACGTAATGTCCAAAGGCAAAAAGGAGATAAACTTTTCAAGAGTGAAATGTTTAAATTGCCTATAGAAATGACATTATGCAAGAGATGCATTATGCCTAAAAAGATACACTATTCTGACTCAAGAGTGAGTGAAATTTATGTATCTAGTTCTGAATTTTATCCTTTGTGGGTGATAGATTTAGAACCAATGGACAGTATAATAAGGGATCGAGATACCTTTGTTATGAAATTTAGGTTCTGTTCTTATTTTATTGAAATTTGTTTTCAATTTATATTTTGAGGATAACAGTGCACACTTATGCTTGAATGATTTTATTGTTATGGATGTGGACCATAACTATTTGAGTAAAACTAGTTTGTTATTTTTCACATTGTTATGAGGATAATGTGAAATTATGGCATGCTAAATAAACCATATTGGACAAGACCGAATGGGTCGGTTAGTCAAAATAGGTTTAATAAGTGATTTAAATAAGTTTGAATTGCCTACGTGTGAGCATTGCCTAAAAGGAAAAACTAGTTAGAAAATCATTCAGAAAAGATACTAAAGCTGAGTTTCCATTGTAGTTAGTCCATTCTGACAACTGTAGTCAAATGAATATGAGGGTAAGGCATGAGGCCTATTATTTCGTCACATTTATCTGACTGTACTAGGTATGGTCATATCTATTTGATTTCTCACAAGTCAGAAGCATCGAGTTGCTTCAAGACTTATATGAGTATAGTTGAGAATCAATTAGATGAAAAGATCAAAGCTTTAAGAACTGACAGAGATCAGTAATATCTTACAGATAAATTTAAAGCTTCATGTGATGAAAAGGACTGAACATCAGTTGTTCATTCCTATAAATCCACAACAAAACGGTGTTGAGGAAAGGAGAAATAAGACTCTCTTATATATGGTTAGATCTATGATTATAGAGGCAAATTGCCTATCTCCTATTGGGGAGATATTTTATTGACTGTCACATATGTTCTGAACTGTATACCCTCCAAATCTGTTATTATCATAACTTATGAGTTGTGAACTAGTCGACAAATTGACCTAAGCCTTTTACAACCTTTGGGTTATAATTCTTACGTCCATGATACCTCAATTTGGTAAATATGAGACCAAGAGGCAAAAGAGTATCTATGTGAGATATTCTGAAGTATCAAAAGGATATATTTTCGTGGGTTAATAAGAAAATGGCATAATGACAAAATATGGATCACTAGACGTCATATTCTTAAGAGAATAAATTTTCTAAGTTGGGCGAAGTGAATTGAGATTTCTCTTTATATTAATTTCAGGAAGAGACTATCAGGATCACTCCATCCGAGTGGGAGGGAGTTAGAGGAAAAAAGTTAAGACCTTCATCCTCCAAACGATCCGGATGTTCGAGACTTGATATGAATGGGAGTATTCTTGACTCCAGTGGGAGGAAAGAATACGGTATTCCTGACTCCAGTGGGAGTATGGAACATAGTCCCAGTGGGAGCATTATGAATCACGATGAATATATGAGACATGTTCATTAAGATTTAGAACTGTAAAAATCTAAAAGGATAAGTGTTTCATGCCGACGATTTAAAATCGAAAGCTGGAATGAAGCCCTTTTAGTTATCCCACGAAATAAGAAAGAGCATAAAAATATTGAAAAGGCTTTTTCATGCCCATCTAAGGAATAATGGATTAAAGCAATGGAAGGAAAAAAATGACAAGATCAAATTATGTTTGAGAACTATTTGATCTACTGGAAGGACACAAATTGAGAATAAATGTATTCTCAGCTAGTCGCTATGGGGTTCATACAATAAGAAGAGATTGACTATGAGTAGACTTTCTCATCTGTTAAAAAAAAATTACGTCCATAAGGTTCATTCTAGCCATAGTGGCGAGTTTGAACGTAGAGTTTCATCAAATGGATGAAAAGACTGCTTTTCTCAATGGAGAAATGGATATAACAACCTTTAGGTTTCATCAGAAAAGGCAGTGAACATAAGGTTTGCTGATTGATGTGTTCAATCTATTGCCTTAAACAGTCTTCAACACAATGGTGCTTAAGACTTCATCATATAATCATGTCGAATGTGTTCAGCATGATTGATGAAGATCATTGTGTTTATAGTAAAAGCTCTGAAAATGAATTTATTATTTTGGCATTGTATGTAGACGACATACTCAAAGCTGAAAATGATAAATAGTATGTAAATGAAATCAAAGTTGGTTTCCGTCTAACTTTGAGACAAAGGAAATGGGTCATGCATATTACATTCTTGAAGTTAAGATTTCAAGAGATCATTCAAGAAGATTGTTGCTATTTCTTGAGAGAAATATTTCAACAATGATCTTGAGCGATTTAATATGCAAAATCCTAAACTCATACATTACCCCATTGCCAAGAATCAGTTTCTTAGCAAAGATGTGTGTCCTATGAAGTCAGAAAAATTGAACGTATGAGGAGCGTTCTATATATGACAGTGCCCTGGACAGTTTTATGTATACAATGTTGTATACAAGACATGATATATACTATGCAGTGGGCATGGTTAATAAATATCAATCTAACCCACGCAAAGCACATAGGAAGCAATTAAAATGATACTTAAATACCTTAAAGGTACTGCAGACTATTCTCTCTATTATTAAGAAAATGATCTACATTGAGAGAATACAGAAATGTTGATTGGGCAGGAGATGTGGATGAGAGAAATCCACTCCAAGTTTCATATTCTTGTTTGGCAAGAGTGCCATCTCGTGGAGTAACAAGAATTAAATCTGAATAGCCCCATCAATAGTGAAAGTTGAATTTGTCACTTCCTCAATTGCAGTACAGGAGATAGTTTGGCTGAAATGGTTTATGAGCCATTTAAGAGTAACTGTCTTAAAGGTATTAGTGACAGTCTTTAGTAACAGTCAGTCGTTGATAGCTTATAGTGGAGCTAAGCATATCAACATTAAGTATTAATACATGAGAAATATGGTTGCACGAGAGATATAAACTTGCAGTACGTTTCTACGCATGCAGATCCATTGAGTAAACCTATAACGAGAGATGTGTTTTAAGAGACACATTAGATCTCGATGTTTGCGTAGAATTTAATTGAT
Organism: Excoecaria cochinchinensis; assembly: GCA_947683425.1. Lineage (NCBI taxonomy): Eukaryota > Viridiplantae > Streptophyta > Magnoliopsida > Malpighiales > Euphorbiaceae > Excoecaria > Excoecaria cochinchinensis. The sequence goes on from CANTUQ010000105.1 coordinate 9,001,273, forward strand.
ACTGTTATATTTTATATAATCCCTTAACGTTATTATTTGCGAATAATAACTAAAGTTCATTGTTGGCAATACATGAGTGTGAATGTTTATGTGTAAACATTTACTGTTATTGATATGAGATTGAGCATGTCGGACAGAGAAGTAGCCCACTCACAAGGGTGTTTACCTTAGTTTTGTCAATGAGTTGGCAAAGACTAAGATGAGGCGATTTTTGAACATATGAGAATGCTCGAGAGCCTGTTCAAAATAAAAGTGCCGTCTTGCAAAAATTTTAAGATGAGTCTTATTAAGGTGCAAGATAAAGACATACATAAAGTTATATGCTTTGGATTGAGATCCAAATAAGGATTGTATGGAATCCGATGGTAAGTTATATGTAACTACCATATTCTGTCTAAAAAGCCAGAAGTAGTCCATAAGTAAGCGGACTAAAGTTGAGTGCTTCGGTGCATCGCAACCTTACGCTTCTGTATGGTGTTTAATATACACATTATTAAAATGTAAGACATGCGCTCCTTTAAGGGAAGGAAAGAATACCATAACACATGTTTTATACCGTGTGTGCTTATGTGACCACAGGGATGGGAATTTAATAATATAATTGATCTCAACTTTCCCTATTGTGAGACCCTATTTATATTTCGACCCTTAGAACCCTTAACTTATCCCTGAAGTATGGTTCAATGTGGCTAGCTTAGTTAGTTTCCAAGAGGTCCGAAAAAAATTTAGGCCTGGCGGATCTAACTAGAAAAGCGAGTTGAATCATGATGGATGGCATACAGTAAGAGGGGAAGATAACCTTTTGATCACTTTCATAAGGTTTCGTGGTTCACTGGCTAGCCTATTATAGTTTCTATGAGTAGAAATATAATAGTGAACACGAAAATTATTTTATGAGATCATGAGTTAAAACAGTGAATGTGAGAAGGCAATCTAGGGTTAGGCATACATGAAGAAGAGGATCTTGTTTTGACGAGACGCTATATATCCCTAACAGGTGTATAGTACTAGTGCTCTCGAGGTATGCTGGTCACACAATCTATTTGCCAGTATAACTGAAGATTAAAACTGGAATGCGTTCCGTCATGTGCGAGTGGGAGATGATAGAGTTTAGGTGCGCCCATGACTCTAATTTGGATAAAGGTCCAATTTAGATTAAATTGAGTTATTTAATCTGATTAAAATTACCAAATCCTATCTAAAAAAGAGTTTGAGTTAAACTAGAGTTAGAGCTCTAGCCTATAGGACCTCTATAAATAGAGGTGAGGTCCTCATAATTTGGTAACGAGAAAACGTACATGTCACACCATAAGTGGCTTAATTGGATTTAACAATTTTAATTGGACAATTAAGGGTAATTGAGTAATTTACTAGTGAATGAGGATTATATTGCAAGAATTACATGTAATTTAATTGGCAGATTTTAGTTTGGTGAGTGAAAGGTAATTTGACAAGGACTATTTGGTAAAGGAGGAATAAGTGGGTCTGTGAACCGTGCATGTGTGCCAAGTGGAGAGTGAGTGTGTGTGTACGTGGGTGAGAGAAAAGAAAGGTCTGAATGTTTTTAGTTTCTGGAAACTAAACACATGAGGTTTTCTCTCTTTTGCTCTCTCTCACGTTAGCCATCTCTTTCCTCTCCATTTTCTGTTCTTTTTCTCACTTGCATGTGTGTTCATCTGCTGTGAGCTAGGATTTTGAGCTTTGGTAGAGATTTTCAGAGGTAAGTGGCAGTAGTTTTCTGGGTTCTTTTGGTCGAATCTCCTTCTGTTTCTCCTTTGGGTTTATAGAGATTCTGTTATTGGATTTTGATTGTGGTTTTATCTGTTTGCAAGCATCTGAGGATAAAAGAAAAGAGAAAGGAAAAGGGAAGATTGTGGATTGAGAAGAATTCAGTGGATGTTTTTGAGCTTCATCATCAGGTTTGAGAGTGTCTGTTTTTTTTTCTCATTTTGGATCCTGTTTCCAGTTTTGGTATTAATGTGTTTATGTGTGTGTTTGTATATGGAAATGCTAGAGTTACGTAATGCTGTTGATATAATTTCAGTAGAAAAAGAATGATATGAACATGCAATGAGTTGAATATGCATGAGTTTGAATATGGATTTCCTGGAAAGTTAATGTTCTGGCATTGCTTCTGTGTTAGTTGTAAAAATGTGATACTGGTATTCTAATTGCTGTGAATGTGCTCTGGAGACTTGAAGGTACGTATTCGAATCATTATTGCATGAAAAATGGTTTTAGATAAAGTGGAGTTTTGAATTTTAGAAGCACTCTGTTTTCTTGATCTTCTGGTTTTTCACGTTTTTCTGGAATTTCTGAAAATTTGTTTGGAGAAGATGAAGGAATGTGAGAGGAAGATCACGTGACGTGATGGAGCATCACGCCGTGACCTCCCTCCTTGGGAAGTCACGTGGCGTGATGAAGCATCACGCCGTGACCTTCCTTCCTTTGGGAAGTCGCGACGTGATGGAGCATCACGCCTCGCGACCTCTCGCTGGTCTTCCTGCGTGTCACGGGACGAGATCTCGTGATCTCCCCTCCCCTCTCTGGCGTCACGAGACGTGACGAGTGGTCACGGCGTGACCGCCTGTTCTTGCCTGGCGCTCGCGTGAAGCCTGCGTCATGAGACACCACTGCCTGGGTGACTCGTGACCAGCCTTCCCCTGCTGCTCTGCTTTATTAAAAACTAAAGTTTTAACTTCTGGTTTCAAGAGTTTTTGCACTACATGACAAATGTTTGGGTTTAAAATCTGAATTGAAATTAATAATTGCTTAATATTGAGTTGTATACTTGATTAAATAATTAATGTACATAATTTACTAGTTTATATATTACATGAACATAAATTGACTTGAATGTGAATTATTTGTACTTCTGCCTCCAATAATTGATACTGGATATATTTAAATGTTTCTGATTTTGATCTAGACACATGTATACGTGAAATATGTATTTGCATTTAGTTGTATTTAATATTGATATTGGTGCTTGAATTGTTGAGTTGAGTTTTAAGCCTGAACAAGTCATAGTAGTGGATAAGTAAGCGCTTACTTAGGTCAGTGTGTGTGTGCAGCTGCTATATGATAAAACGTTTTACGTGGGTCCGTTTGGATCCTTGTTTCGATCCTGTATGGGTCTATATGGATTTAAATGCGAGACTTCGGTCTCTATCTGAAAAATACATGTTTGAGACTCATGTCTCTATATGCTTGGGATACTGTGTTCTATCAGTATCCATTTGACCGCATCCACTTCTAGAGAATATTTTCAGACTAGTCAGGCTATATGTTTAAATGTGTTGCATATGTTGAAATGCATTGTTGACATGATTACAAGTATATGATGTACATGAATTCCTGCATAACTATATATTATGCACCTTGAATCTGTATACTTAGAATAATGAGAATTATGAATTGTATACTTAATTGCTTGTATTGTATAAATATTGTATATGCATATTGTGCGTTTGTTTTGTTCCTCCCCACTAAGCGTTATCGCTTAGCACGGGCTCTTTTTCCGTGCAGGTGGCGAGTTCGGTTCAGAGTCGGATATCTGCAGGTCGGCCACTAGGAGTCTTTTTGAATGAAGTTATTTGAAGTCTTCCGCTGTAATTTTTGTATATGGCTTGTGTATAGCAAAGTAAATCTTTTGTAAATGAACAAATATTATTTTTGTATATGTATTTGCTTACGAGCCTCTTTTTGTAAAACGATATTGATATATGTTACATGTAAAAAGGTTTTACTATTAAATGATTAAAAGTTTCTTTACATCTCATTGGTTTTTTTTTTTTTTTTGATTATACATGTGTATATGGATTCGTTTATATGTGTTTGCCCGCGTGGCACTCCGGTATCCTTCCAACGGGGATGGCGGGGTGTTACAGTACATGCCGTAAGGCTGCTCATTCTCACTCACAGTTTTCTGTCTTAATTTTCAGGGGTATTTAGATTGTGAACAAGTTGCTCGAGTAAAAGCCAGACCGGTGACCAAAAACAAATGAGATCCTTGTAGACGCTTCCGCAATGAGATTATGCGCTACAAGATGTAGGTACCATTTTTAATGTTAACTCCGCAATTAATTATATGTGTATAATTTTCCATCACTCAAGAATTATAAAAAATGGTGCAATTTAGAATTAATAATTTGGTGATTCTAAAAGATTTTTTAAAAATTACCTTTACCCTTTAACATTTTAACTTTTTATTTTATTATATTATTTAATATTTTAACTATCCAAAAAGCACATATTTTATATTTTAATGTGTCTGAATTAGTTATGTAATTTTTAAGTTTTTTTTAAGCTATAAAAACAAATAAAGAAACAATAAAGAGAAACAGGATCTAACTCAAGCCATCAGGCCCTCTCAATACACCCAAAAAACAAATAAAAAATAGCAAACCGGATAAAAACTTGAAACTTCCACCACAAACTCACCCAAATATTTATTTAACCTCAATATATAAAAACCTCCAAAGGTCCTGCATATTGTACATTAATGAATTAAGCACTGCCACCGTCTAAACAGAAAAGGTTCTACATTATGTACGTTAAATCGCTAACGAAAGGCAGTGTCAAAGGTAGAAGGAAAATGTGCAATTTACCCTTTATTTATTATTTTTAAAAATTTCATGTATTTTAACATGAAATCAAGATAAATTTATGATTTAGCCTTATAAAAACTTTTATTTTACGATTTGCCCTTCTAAAGTTTTTAACTTCATTTTGACCCTCCTCTCTACATTTTGCATCTATCTCTATTGTAAAGGGTTCAACTGAGACGGAATCTCAACATCTCTCAATTTTGATCATCAACTTAATTACTCCTGTTAAATTAAAGTTTATTGAAAGATTCTTTGAAAAGGAAAAAGGAAATGGATGAAAAGAAAATAAGAAATCAGCCCAACAAAGAATAAATTCCCCACCATAATCTTATTAGTGAAGCTTGTAGAGTATTTTATGTACATTCTTTAAGGCATCTTAAGCTAAAATTCTCCACTACATTCTCTCAAAACTTTTTTTTTTTGGGTAGGTTTTGTTAATTTAAAGGGAAAACAGAAGACTGGATCGGATCCAATGAGACACAAGCTATAAGAAACATGACAAGTGTTTTTATTTATCTTTAAGAAATTAAAGTAATTTACAGTTATCAATGATATTAAAGATTGGAGCATGATAAATGGATATAACACCATGTACATAAGTTTAACATAATATAATCACTATAATATACTTAATGAAATTTAATCCAAAAATACCCCTCTTCCTACTTTCTTTGTCTTCTCTCCATTACAACGTTTATATGTCCGAATTTAAAAGACAAAACTACCATGACAAGTGGATGTTGATAACAATCTTTTACCACTTTTTGCTATAATTTCCATCATCAAGAAATTATTAGAGTTTCTATATTCCTAATGCTTTTTTTTTTAATTAAAATATTTCTAATGCTTAAATATGAGACTATAACTGTTAATGAGCGATTTTTATTTTTATTTTTTCATATTTAATTATAATTTAAATTGCAATTTTATCATCGTAAAAAAAATCCTTTTTTTTTTATAAAAAAAGTGAAAATATTAAATTTTAAAATTAACTAAACTTAATTATGTGACATAGGCTTTATATGATTATATTATAGTTGATTTTTAATGTCACAATAGTAGAAATTTAGACTGCGATCTTAATTTGAACACTAATGATTTTGAAATTAATGAAATATTCTCTTCTAAAGCATAAGATCATAATTGATGTCTATTTGTAAGATCAATTAAACAAACTTTTCTATAGCCTTATCAACACTACTAGACATTAAATTAAATTATACTTAAGGAGATGGATTCTTAAAGGAGATTTTCAAACATATTACTAATTAATTGTTTTGTCTCAGATAAGCCACTAAAGTTTTAAGCTCGAATTCACGAACAATCTTTTCAAACTTATTACGGACACCCTTTTCAAATTTTTTCAACTTTGTCATAGTATAGGAACTTACAATATGACAAGGAATATAGAAGCTTATATTAACACTCAAGAAAATTTCAGGTTAATTTTATTCATGGTAACTGATTTTTTACCCAAATTATGCAAAAGTTATAAAAAAATTTTTTTTTTCTTTAAAAATTACTGAATTTAGTACTTGTTTACAAAAAAAAATTATTTTGATCGGTTTGAAGTGAAGGACTAGCCGGAAAGTTCAGTTGGCATGCCCAGTCAACATCTCTTGCACACATGTCATCCTAAATAATGCCACATTAGCATGCCACATGGCAGAGTTGACACGTAAGCTGCCACATGGACGTGTCAACTGCTGTGTGTTGCCATGTGGCATGCTAGTGGGCATGATGACATGGCATAGACTGTACCTAATAACCCATGGGCATTAAACACGTGTCTCCATGACAGTGGTTTAAAAAAGGACACACATGAGCTTTAATTACTGTAAAATCTGTCAATTATTCAAGGCAACCAATAATAGTATGACGCGTGTAATTTAAATTAAAAAAAAAATTAGAAGTGCAAATTTTTAAATTTAGACCACATATTAAAAAGCAGAGTTAATTATACATTATCAACCTATCTAAATATATAATAAGCAACTTTTCTAAGCACAGCCATATAATATGCACAATTTAAGAGGTATCATTGTTAACCTGTGTAAATAAACAAAAAAGGCACAAGCACTTGTCATAATAGAAAATGCACCAAAAGGCACCACTGTTCAGTTTGTCATAAGCCCCCCCAAAAAAGGGGAATTCAACCCCTAAAATGTATTGGATATTGCCACCTAATAAAAAATATTAACGTTGTCCACCCAAGCAACCTTATACATAATTGCAGGAATCTAATGAAAATAGAAATCAATATTCTATCTGCAATGCAATTTTTTAGTTTGGAGTTGGCTCCATAGCAGTACCCCTTGTTCTTATTGATGTCTTCTTCAATGAACTTATTACATCATCTTGCAAATATCTAGACTTGACTTGTCTCCCTCTCTTGGTTAGTTTGGGAACTACATAATCTCTATCTACTAGGACTTGTTTCCTCTTCCTTTCATTTGGCTGGATTTCAATTTGGGTGACTTAAGATTTCACTTGAGATTCATTGATGACAACACTTTCATGTGTTGGTTGATTATCCTTTAACATAGCAATTATAACAACTAATTAAATAAAACACTTGAAGCAAAATAGTCAGTAAGTAAACTAATAAATTAATAAGTTAAATTGAAGGACACAAGGCAAACTTCATAATATGCAACATAACCTGACAAGCTGCTGTTCTAATAGGGTTGTCGCAAAAAATTTCATTATAGACATGGTTGATTTTCTACACATTACAATGCATATAAGATATATGTTCATCAAAGCAATAATTAACTTTAAATTAAAGAATATTATCAAAATTGATATCACTTATTTCTTGGTCTTTATTTTCAATTACTGGATCAGTTTGGAAATTTATATCCAAGTTGTCATACCCCCCATTGTTAACAGCATGTTATTTTGCAACCCACTTAGAATGTCCTCTTGAATTATGTCCTATTGCATGGAAGATTGAATAAGTCATATTAACAATTCCTTTCTTAGAAAGTTTATGCCATCCATTTGCTCCTCTATTTTCTTTAGCTTACTTAATTTCTTTAGGTTCCAATCTCTTATTATTTACTTTCCTCCCTATCTTACTATTGACAGCCTTAGGAGCAATGATATCACCACCATCTACAATTCTTAGCCATAAATCCATAAGATTGGCTGGGTTGATAAAATGGCCATACACCTTCATGAAAGCCTCCACATAGTAGTACTTATGCACATCGTGCTCAAAATTTTCTTTGTTATGTACAATTGGACATATTACATGTACACAAGGCAATCTTGTTAAGTCCCACCTCCTACAAGCACACTTACATGCCTCCGTATCCACTATAAATTTGCTTTTTTGTCCGTTCACTTCCACTTTTGCCTCTATATTAGCATTTAAGTTAAACGCTTTGAGTTTGGACCATTCAAAGGAATCCGTTAATGGGTTGCATTTATAATCACAAGTGTCTAATAAGGATGATAATATCAGGAACTGGAAATGCCCTTATTATTAAAAATAAATTTTCAGACCTTATGTAAATTCAAACAAGAATAAAATCAATAAATGCTTTGATATTAATGTCAAAGCAATAAATCAAGAAAGTACAATATATAACACCAAATTCAGAGGAAAAAGAAGAATGTGTTACATGGGATAAGAATTGATAACCATAGCAGAGAACTGCTAAGCTGGGCTCTTGTTAAGGTTACTGACCCTGGAGATAGTGTTATTGCTATTCATGTTTATCGAACCAACAAATGTCAATGAAATATATTATTGGATGAATGTTTCTCAAACCTAAATTTGGCATATTAATTCACAATTGGAGTTCGCAATTATGCGAAGTAATGCACCATTTTGGCATTTTAGTTAGACAACTTAATCATAGCCCATTAAATTAAACAAATAATAACCAAGAGTAATTAAGAGCTCATGTTCCTACAAATCAAGAAGCCACAATAATAAAATATTAAAAAAAACTAAGGTAATCACATCAATCCACAGACTAAGATAATCTTTAAAATACAAAGTTAAAAGTTAACCTAAATCTTTAACTCCAATCCAGGTCAAACCTAACTCCCAATTACAGAAAACCCTAACTCCTTTAAAATTAGTAACAATTAATAGATATATCATAAATCCAACAAATAAAAAACTTATACATAAAAAAAAAACAAATTTAATGTTAAAATATATCACCTTCAGGTAATATAGCTTCTCTATCTCCTACATTAACATCTTGATATGTGTCATCAATTTTATCACCATCAACACCAAGTTTACCATCTCTTGACCACCATTTACAATAGTATCCTCTTGCCCATTATCATCAAAATCAGGATCACCTTCACAACCAGCATCACCATCTACAATAGCATTGTCTTGCACAGTAGGGTTATCGAAATTTGCATCATCTTCATAACCAGCATCATTATAACCATCTACACTAGCATTGTTATACTCTTTATCTTCATTTCTTTCTTCCTCATTGTCTTCATCCTCATGTTCAACTTCTTCATTATCATTATTATCATCTTTGCATGCTTGCATTCCATCCTTATTCTCATAATTATTCCTATCATTTACTACTTTCATAACTTGAATATGACCATCAAGAGTCACACTTGGTTGACCAAACTCTACGTATTCTCATAATTATTCTTATTATTCACTACTTTCACAACTTGAATATGACCATCAGGATTCACACTTGGTTGACCAAACTCTACGTATTCTCTATACTACCACTTTACAAGTTCTGAATTACCATTATCCATTTGCTTTGTTACCTCTTTATTCCTACTAACCTAGCTTCTTCTAAATCCTTGGCTAACAACACTTTAGTAGGCAATCTTTCAAACATCCTTTTTAGATCCTTAAAGCACTCATCTTTTTTCTCTTTGGTTTCATTTAGAAAGCAATCTCTAGTTGGAACCCTTAACGATTCATCTAGATCATCCTCATTGTCGAAATGGTTAATAAAAATATCACCTCCTTATCTTTGTCAGTTCTTAAGCACATTTCAAAAATATCAAATTCAATGTCTAAAGGTTTCAAATCTTAAATGGTTCCTTGTAGAAAAACCTTACAAAATTGTCACCATCAAGCCTCTAATAAAAACTTTCAAGCATTTTTAGTTTCATTTTATCTGCATTGCACCTGTCAAATGAAGCTACATTTCCATGTCTATAAACATTTTTAGATATAAAACCTCTGAGGTGAAGGTTATTCTTCCTGATGACACACAAGAGAAGGGCGAATTAGGTGTCACTAAATTTTCGCTTAAGTTCTAATTGAATAGACGTGAAGTGTTCTGATGGTTTTTTCTGGTTAGGTAGAATAGAATGATATTTAATGTATGAATGTAGATTGTGATGAAAGATAGAATATATGAATTAAATACTTTCAAAATAGATTTAACCTTGCAGAAAATATATATTCAATAACAAAAATGGTTTTGAAATGATTTCTTTTAAAACAAGAATTTGTTTAATAAAACTAGAAATGTTAAAGTCTAATAGAAATAGAACACATAAGAGGGGAGAAAAATAAAATCAACACAGTCAATTTATAGTGATTTGACTTAGCTGCCTACGTCTACTCCCCAAGACACTGTCTTGAGATTATCTCTCCACTAAGAGCTCTTTTAATGGCAGGAGTAAAAGCCAATATACAATCCTAGTATATTCTACCCACAATCTTTTTTCCAAGTAAAAGATCCAAAAAACTTACTATAATATTCTAAGGTTCTAACCAACCCTTCTCACAATCTTTTACTAATATTCCTCATAAAAGAATTACATCAGAATGCCAAAATCTAATTGAGGAGAACGATAATGTATGAAGTGTAAGATGTGAAAATTTGCTTGCACAAATCGAAAGCTTGTATCTCAAGAGATAATAATATTTTCCAACTTCTTTAAACCTTTAAGATTCAAAAATAACTTGTATTTATAGACAAAAATTCATTATAGCCGCTACAAAACAGATACTAGCCGTTAAAGACAAGAAAGACTGATTAAAAGCAAAACTAGTCGTTATTTTGTCTTTTAGTGAAAACCAAAACTGGCAGTTCTAAAAACTCTTCTAGTACCACTTCTGGTGACTAGAAGTGAAAACTTTTTTGAGATATTTTCTAAGAACCTTTCTGGTTAACTTTTTAAAATATTTTCTAATAGCTTTTCTTAAAGAACTTTTGACGCATTTTTTGTTACAACAGAAAACCATTTTAAAACACATCTTAATGCATGTAAAATTAATTTTAAGCATTAAAAGAGATTTATGATGCATGAACATGTACAAGAAGCTTCTTAAAAGATTTTACAGAATTGATACCCTAACTTTTTAAAATCTCTACAAAACTTGAGTCTTTAGTTTCCTCATGCATTTAGCTTTCAATCCTTAGTTGAGTATTGCACACTTTATTAGAGTTTAAGCTGAAATATAAACATTAAAATAGAGTTTTTCTAATATTTATACAAGGTTTGATTATCATCAAAATTGAGATGCGGCTTTAAGCCAACAGTCTCCCCTTTTTTGATGATGATAAAATCTTGATAAACTTAGTTAAAAGTCTATCTTGGTTAGTATATGTATGCTCCCCCTTACTATATGCCCGAGGAATATATACAAGTATAATCCTTATAAATATGCATAAGGCAAATAAAAAAATATAACACAAATCAGACTAGAATAGTTGTCAAAACAATTTGCAACTATATTTCATACAATAATAGAATAATCAAACTTTTAGTATATCCACATAACATCCAAAATACAAGCAAATCTGCAACTGAATATAATTCCAATGTCAAAATAATATCAATATCCAAGATATCCAGTCAATAATATCCAATCAAAATCAATCCACCACATTTTCTCCCCCTTTTTTTCACCATCAAAAAGGAAGAATAAAAGTCTATCAAGTACAAGAGCACACAAGGCATACAAGTAATAATTTTTTTGCAAAAACAAAAAAGAAAACCAACAAAAAAAATTGTTCAAAAACAGTAACACAAATGAAATGTTATTCAAGCAAAAGGGGTTTGTGCTAGAAGGAGCTGAAGGGACTAATCTGGAGGCTACTTTGTGCCTAAGAAGAGATGCAATCATATGATGGGTCTTGGTAATATTAGCAAGATCTCTTTGAAGTTGACCATAATAAGTAGGCAAATCATCATTCAACTTCACTAACTCTAGATCCAAATCAAATGAGGGAGGCATTTGGGCTGTTGGAGGCTCAGCTAGAATGTCAACTAAATCTATAGCTTCCTTATTAGATTGATCATGAGCTTTTGCTAACTCCTCCGATAAATCATCCATATCTCCAGTAGAATCTAATTCATCAATGGGAGGAATATCTTCTTCATCCAAATGAAGAGAATTGGTTTGGTCTTCAAAAACTGTCTCTCTTTGATCCAAGTCATCAGCAACTAGATGATCTCTAATTTCTTGTTCTGCTGCTATCTTTTCTATAGATTCATAGAGTGCAATAGATTGTAGCTCAGCTTATGGTTCATTTTTCGTTTCTGCTGGAAAGGGTTCTGATATTTGATTTATTGTCTGTCCTGGCATATGCTCTGTTGGAGCATCAACATTATGTCCATCCTTTGTAAGTTCTATAATATTAGTTACAAATGTATTCTCCTAGTCTCTGGACTCATCAAAACTGTGAATATCATTTTGGGCAGACTCACTTTGATCAACTATCTTTTCATCATCAGAAGCTACCATCTATTCATCTCTTTCTACTGTTCCCTCAACATTAGCCTCATCACCCTAAGTCTCAGAAACCTCTTCCTCACTGTTTTGCTCAATTTTCTAACTACATTAAGCTTCTTTTCGCTCTCCGAGAGCATGGGATTAGACTTGGCTTCTTTGATTATTAATTTTATGTTCTTGGCCAAGTAAGAAGCAATATCAAGAGGGAAGATTTTTAGTTTCTCATTTAAGTCATCAGGGGCTGAAATTTTGTGCCAAAAGTTCATATAAGGATTAAGGGTCAACATTGTTGTGGGTTATTTTAGAAGTAGGCTTAGCAAAAGATGCTACATCAACAAAAGATTCTATTTCTTTTCTTTTTCTAGCACTTTGGTTCTAGCCATAGAGTTTTTATAAAATTTACTTGAAATGCAATGCCTTTTTGCAATATTTGCACAATCTCATCATTAATATTAATTTGCTAATGTTTAAATAACTTAGTTAAATGAAGAGCATAGCGCAACCTAGATTTGGACTTGCTATCACACATAACTCTAAACATCAAATATGGCAAATTCACTGGTTTTTTTTTTCAAGAAATGCCAAATCAAGCAGTTATCAACAGTGGCAAGAAAAGTGGCACTACTCGTCTTAGGAATCAAATAATTAAATGTATTTTATGAAAAGCCCAAAATTTTATTCCCATACAGATTGAGGTAGGATCTTTTCTAAGATTATCTAAACCAGTAGTTTCCCTAAGAAATTTTTGTTTATTAAAATTCTTAATCATGGTAGTTTCAACCTTTTTTATCAATTTTACAACCAAAAGAGGGAATTGAAAATACTTGTGAGAGCAGACTTGTAGAAACTTCAAATTCATATTCCCCAATCATGATTGTGAAGCTATTTTTCGTGATATTTTCCAAATACTCACCAAATTTTTTTAAAAAAAAAAACTAAACCAATGTAGGTGAGTAAAGGTTTCCAACCCTACGATTCCATCCATGTACTTAATTTTGAAGGAAACTCAACAATAGCTTCCCAATCCATAGTTTTTGGAGGAATAATAACCAATTTTTCTTTGATTGTTTGGAGCCATAGATTGCTTTCCTTTAGATCTTGGTGTTTCGAGTTTTGTAGGTTTGCAATTTGCTTTGGTCTCATATCTCTGCATTTTGCTATGATGAAAAATAAAGTTTACAGAGATGGGAAAAGAGAGGATGAGAGGAGGAGGAAGAAGAAGAGTACAGGTTCCAAGAGAGAGAAGAAGAAAGAGTACATAATAACTTTTCATTTAATAAAAAGGTATTTGAAAAGACAAAACATAGAAGAAAAACTTCCTTTCCCAATGAGATAACTACTAATTTGAATTTAAAAATAAACTGTTCCTACTCTTTCTTAGCATAAATACACTGGCTAAAATAAGGGAACTGGGTTCATAGGCGGGAAATCAAAATTCATTTAGTTTTTTTTTGGCACTAGTAGTTTTAAAAATGTAGAAATTAAAATAAAGGGACTGTTTTGTCTTTCCAAAATTTTTATATAGATAAACACTCAAAAGATACATATGTCACACCATTAGATATCAACAATTAAGACAGATAAAATTATAGAAAATGTATAAGAAAAATACAACTTATCTAATGGAGCAGAGAATATATCAGAAAATGCAACTTATCTAATTTAGCAGAGAACATATCAGAACATGAAGCAGAAATATACATATATTTCTAATTAAATAGAATAAAATGTTACCTCATTAGAGAAATTATTCTACAATAGTATCCATGCCCAATTTTCCTCTTATCTGGTAGAATTGATCTTCCTTTACAGGTTTAGTGAAGATATAAGATAGTTGTTGTTCAGTTAGAAAAAATTTAGCACAATATCACCACGTTGAACATGATCTTTGATGAAGTGATGTATGATTTCTATGTTTTTTGTTCTTAAATGCAGAATAGGATTTTTTGCCAGGTTGATTGCACTAGTGTTGTCATAGAAAATTGGAATTTGATCAAATTCAATTTTATAATCTTTTAGTTGTTGTCTGATCCACAATACCCGTGCAATACTTTCTCCAACTGCAATATATTCTACTTCTGCTATAAATAAAGCCACAAATTTCTATTTTCTACTGGACCATGTTATTAAAGAATGTCTAAGAAAATGACAAGCACCAAAAGTGTTTTTTCTGTCAATTCTGCAACCAGCATAGTCTGCATCAGAATTTCCTATTAGATTAAGAAATGCATTCCTTTAATACCATAACCCTAGTTTTGGAGTTCCAACTAGATATCGTAGAATTCTTTTTTACAATAAATAAATGTGACTTTTTTAGAGCATATTGGAAATTAGTACATAAGATATACACTGAAGTGAATATCTGGTCTACTTCCTGTCAAGTAGAGTAAAGACCCAATTATGCCTCTATAAATCTTTTCATTAACATTCTTTCTTTTCTCATCTTTTTCTCCCTTAATTGAGGGTCTCGTACGTGTACTGGCTAAGTTCACATCTATCATTTTGAACTTCTTAATCAATTCCTTATTATATTTCACTTAACTTATGAAAATTCCACTTTTCCATTATTTAATTTGTAATCGCAAGAAGAGTGTGAGTTCTCCCATTAAGCTCATCTCAAATTCCAGTTTCATAATAAATTCAAATTCTTTGCATATAGAAATGTTAGTAGAACCAAAAATAATATCATCAACATAAATTTGTACCAATAAAATA
Organism: Excoecaria cochinchinensis; assembly: GCA_947683425.1. Taxonomy (NCBI): domain Eukaryota; kingdom Viridiplantae; phylum Streptophyta; class Magnoliopsida; order Malpighiales; family Euphorbiaceae; genus Excoecaria; species Excoecaria cochinchinensis. Next base: position 9,016,300 of record CANTUQ010000105.1, read on the forward strand.
TAGGATGATGCTTGGTAAAAAGTGTGTTATCAACTCTTCCTCAATTAAAACTATAAGTAAGAAGAAAACAACTCAATCTTTCATACCAAGCTCTTGGAGCTTGTTTCAAACTATATAAAGCCTTTTTGAGTTTATAAACATATTCTGGATGTTCTTAGTTTTCAAAACCAGGAGGCTGTGTGTAATCACCGTGTCCCGAGGCGGTCTGTATTAGAGATTACCCGATGAGGAATCAACGTCCGATTCCGTACAAACGGTTGAGATTTGGAGGTTTTGCTCCCCTGCTTCACGAGAAATGTGTTCTTTCAGTCTTCGTAGGAAAGAGGGAGGAAACGGGATTTTTTTTTTGTCAAAAGGTGTATTTTTCTCCACCGGCGGTCTGCCCGTCTGTCAAAGGCAAGACCGTCGCTCGCTGCGGGTCATCGACGGCCTATGTGACTTTTCGACGCCTATCGGAGGGACCTGATTTTTTGGAGCACGCAACCTCTCCGATGCCCGTCGGTAAGAGTTACAGGCCCGTCGGTTGAATCCTTGTGTCAGTAGGATTGAACCGATGCTCGTCGGTCACCCCTGGCCTATAAAAGCTTTCATTTTCCACCTAGGAAGGGGTTGGAAAAATTTCTAAAAGGGGGAAACTCTGTCAAAATTAACACTTGTTTCTCTCTCTCTTCCAACAAACACAAATCTTAAGAAATCTCTTTTAGTTTAAGAATCAAACCATTAAAAAGGAGCTAAATCTAATTAGTTTTCCTAAGGCTTTGGTTCCAAAATTCAGTCTTTTGAAGGATCAAGAAGGAAATAATCTATTTTCCTCATTCTTGAACTTTCATTTTGTCTTCTCGTGGAGCGTGCGGGACTTTAATCGACACCAAAAATCTAACCAAAATATTATCTGAGGGTAAATATTCCGGACTTCTTCTCCGTATTATTTCATCTTTATTCTTGTTCTTGCTTTTTTCGCCCTTTTTGCTTTTATCTTTCTTTATTTTGTTCCTTTTCATCTCGTTTTTGTGGTAAAAATATGTTTTTGCTTTGAAAAAAATAGTATCGTTGTCGTTTTCAGAGACAGCGGTGACCAACGGGTCATCTGTTTCACCAACGCCCGTCGGTCACCCCTCCCACAGACGCCCTCTCTCGAGTGAGCAACGGGACACGTTGGTCACCTTGACTGACGCCCATCGGTCACTCGGCAGTGGCCGTCCCTGGGTTCTGTCTCCATATTTTCAAAACCCCTTTTTCTTTTCCTTTTTCTATCTCTCTCAAATCTTAGAGCTTTATTTATATTGCACTTTTTGTATGTTAACACCCATTAACTTTTTGTGAGCATATATGATTTTCTTGGACTGTTCTGAGCTCGAGGGGCGATCTACCATACTCGGAGGATTCCGTCCGGTTTAGTTTTCTAACCTTCTTAGTTATTTCACTCATTTGTTTATTTATTAAATATTTTATGTACATGAATATATCTTTTGTATCTCGCTAAATATGAAAATTGATGAATGTTTTATATTTAATAAAGGGAGATTTTCATAAAATTAAGGACCCAATGTCCTATTTTTCATCCAATGAAAAATTTTCACAATAAAAATATCATTTTTATAATAAATGCATGCGAGGACCAAAGTCCTCAAAATAAATAATCTCTCGTTTTATGCATGTATTGCACTTTTATAAATGGGAGTTGTATTCCGCTCCTAGTGTTATTGTAATTTTTTTTATTTAATATTCCTTTATTTATCTATCGCTTTAACACGTGAATAAAATGCGCTTTTAATTCAATTGCATCATGTGGAAAGGGAGTGAATTAATGAGTTCAAAATTTAATCATAAAATGATCGAGGTAGATATAGATGAGAAGTCTCGAACCCAGCTCTGGTCTTTGTGCTCAACGAGGCGAGAGGTCTTTCCGATCACTCATTGGAACCTCCAAGACACCTCTTGTGTCCTTTTCAAAGACTTAATCAATGAATCCTAGGCTCTAAGGGAGAGAGGTTTGTGTCCTTTTCAAAGACTTAATCAATGAATCCTAGGCTCTAAGGGAGAGAGGTTCACCCTCCAAGACCCCTTTTGGTTGGCCCAAAATGGATACATGCGTTGTCTTAGGCTCTCTGAGGCGAGAGAAACTTTTCCAATGTTTTATTGGGTGGCGACTCCATGAAACTTCCTTGTTGCCCAAAATAGACGCACTTGTAAATATCTTTACAAGTTGCCGACGGATCCTCAATTGCCCAATCGCCCTCAAGCGGGCGGTCAGAGGGGCGGCCGCGGGGTCCGGCGCGTGTCACAGTGGCGACTCCACTGGGGACTCGTATGGTTCGAGACTTCGATTTGAAAATACCTCGGTTAATAGTTATGATTAAAGTTTAATTCATAAATTCGCTTTCTCTCATTTCCATATACATCCCATTAGAGCCTTAGAATATGCTAGATTGGTCCCTTCTAAACCTCGGTGCATTCCCGAAGCACAACCCTACGTTCACTCAATGTGGAAAAGTGTTAAGGATAATCACCGGCCCAAGCTTCGTACCTTTTGGTATATAAAATGATGACCCGATCGGTCATTATGCTTGTGATGAGATAGACCCGTCGGCAGGGATCATGCTTGGGTAGCCTTAAAGTAATATCTCCCTCGACCAAAACTCATATAATGGCCATAGATACTCTCCCTTGGTGATATGAACCGTAATATCATGCTTGCTGTATGGGTCATTATGTATTGGGTGAATCCAGATGTTTTGCTTGGTAACTTAGCCAAAGGCTTCCATGCCCCGGTAGGGCCATGTCGATATATTTGGGATGTCTAAATACCTGATGATCATTATCCATGCGCTTGTGCATTAGCATAGGAGTGTTATGCTGCCGATTTTTTCGCCGCACACCATCCGTGTCCATTGGGTTCCCCGCTGACTCGTGGATTAATCCCGCCTAGGAAAGAGACCGCACGACCACGTGTGTGGGAGCAATAAGGGTGGAAGGACCTATCTGCTTGCCTGTGACTTATGGATGTTGCATATCACGGCCATGCATTTCATTCGCATTTCATGCATCATTCTAACACCTTATCTATGCAGCCATCATAAATCTGCCCAGGTGGACGAGAGGACCGACCGAACGACTGATCGGAGTTTCTATGTTTGAGCTGCAAGAAAGAGAGAGTCTTCTAGAAACCCATTCAGAAACCAGTGGTACCGTATCAGAGATGGCAAACTCACCAAGGGAAAATGATACTACCAGGGCTTTGATTGCTGAAGAAGTGGGTAGCAGGTTTGAGGAGTTCGAAGGCCGTATGATGAATATGTTAGCTGCAATGGCTTAGCAGGCTGCTCCGCAAAATCCTCCACCTCCTCCCATGAGACAAAATGAGCAGGAGGAGGAAAGAGTAGAAAGACAGGAGGAACCGATTCGACCACCACCTATAGATCTGAGATCAGTGGCTTCCGGGGTCCAGAGAAGGAGACAAACGCTGAGGTTAGAAGATGATCGGGAGGATAAAGATGACAAAATGAGCGTTGTATTTGAGAGGGAGAAGGCACCCCAGACCAAAGAGTTCATCTGGAAGAAGATAGAAGAAAAGTTTGAGGTTATGGCCCGTATGTTGGGTAGAGGCCAAGGGATGAACCCAGAAGATAAGGAGCTGGAGGGAGATGACCCAATCCCGTACAATTTCAAGATGCCTGATGTTCCCAAGTTTGACGGCACTTCTGGCCCGACTGCCCATGTAAAGCAGTATTCCTTGATCATGAAAGGGACCACCTTGTCCAAGAGGCAGAAAGTGGAGTACTTTTGCTTGAGCCTAACTGTCCCCGCCATACATTGGTACCACAACCTCGATCGCCGAACCAAGGAGGATTGGGATATGCTCACAGAGGAGTTTTTAAGGCAATACGACTGCAACACAAGGATGGAGGTGACCCTCAAGGATTTGGAGTTGCTTCAGCAAAAGGCCGGGGAATCCTTCCATGATTACCTAACCCACTAGCGGAGTAGAGTAATGGAGATGAGGAGAAAGCCAGACACTCAAGACCAGATCCGTTTATTCATCAAGAATGCAAGCCCGTACTTGAAAGAAGGTTTAAAGATGAAGGGTCTAAAAGACTGGGAGTCTTTGAAGGACATAGCCATAGAAGCAGAAGGTGAATACTTGGCCCGAAAGGCGAGCAATGACAATTATGCCAAAAGAGCTAATACCAGTCAAGGGACAAGTAGGCCAGTCGGTCCCAATGGTAGCACCAGAAGAACGGTTGAGGTGTCTGCTACTGACGCAACTACCCCGAGGAAGTTTTCGAACTTAGGAAGACCACTGTCTTGGGTTTTAAGAAGGTTGATGAAAGAAGGGAAGTTGCAGCCATTGCCTCCCAGGCCTGCTATGACACAAGGGACGCCGGTGCCTTCCATCAGTATACGGACCATTTAACGGATAATTGTAAAGTGCTGAGGCACTCAATCCAGGATTTGATTGATAGCAAACAAATCATTGACCCCGAGCGGAGAGAGGAAAAAAAGAAGCCTAGCTATAATGCTGTGCCGCCACCTGTTTTCATGATTGAATCATGCCTACCAGAATGGTCGTGCTGCAGGACTTGTATGGGAATGAGTATGTTGCTGTTACTCGCCCTGAGGCCAAGGAGGGAAGGATGTCTGTAGCGACAATTGATTGTTGGTCTAGTAGCGAAAGCGGTGAAGAAAATGAGGAGGAAGGTGAAATATCTTTAGATCTGTGGAGGTCAGATGAAGAGGGAAAAGAAGTAGGAGCTGTAATGAGAAGTGGAAGAGTAGTCCCAGAGATAGAAAGGTCACCGGAACCAGCACAGGCACCAACAGAGAAAGAGCTGGAAGAGAATCAGATAGTCAAACAGTTGAAGAAGACCACGGCTCAAATATCTATATGGGATCTTCTGAGGTAGTCCCCTTCTCATAGACAAAAGTTGGTAGAAGCTTTGATTGAGTCTACTATGGCTACTACAATCTCTCCATCAGAATTGTTAGACCTTGTAAAAGGGGGATCGGGAGAGAGATTAGTGTATTCTGATGCCAACTTGCCAGTCGAAGGCCGTGATCATAACCGTCCGCTATACATTAAGGCGCAAATCAATGGCAAGCACACTGCTTGCGTTATGGTAGACGACGGGTCATCTATGAATGTTTGCCCTCTGGTGGCGCTTCAGGCTTTCGATTTGGATGAGGGTATGCTTAGCGAGTCAGATTTGACTATTACAGCTTACGATAATTCTAGAAGACAAGCTTGGGGACGTTTAAGACTTTGGTCAAGGCTGGACCTATTGAGATGGAGACAGAATTTGTAGTTTTAACCATTAACGCAGCCAGGGATAATCAGGTATCGGCCCTAGAGATTGCTAATCAGCCATTCAGTAGTTTTCATGTATCGGTGATAGGGGAAGAGCAGAGGTCATTGGATAGCCCTCCAGTGGTTAATATGATGAAGAGGATGCACTATCTCCCTGGGGCTAGTCTTGGTAGAAATTCGCAAGGGCCGCAATCCGCAATCTCTACTCGAGGTCAGAAAGATCGGAAAGGTTTGGGATACAAAGGCGGACTTAGCAAGAAGAAGACGACGGAAAAGATCCCTCACATTTCAGAAAGCTTTGCGCCCGCATCCTCAGTATGCGCTTACACTGGTGAAGATGAGCCACAGTGGGTGAATGGAAAGATTGTCCCTGGATTTGAGATCTTCAGTGATGTTTTTGACTGGGATGTGGGAGTAATTAAAATGGCTGAGGACTTCTGGGATGAGGAAATTATGACCCAATGCATAGCCTGGGGTAGGGATGAGCCCGAAGAGGTTATCACCGAGAAAATGTTAGCTGCCAGGCTGAAAGGGAAGGAAAAAATGGTAGAGTCAGAACTGAAGATTGGGGATTTGGAGATTTCCTCAAGGATAGCTGAAAGGCCTCTGCCAAGCTAGGAAGCCGAGGCACAAGCTGTTGCAGCATCGACCTCAACGAAAGCTGAAGAAGATACTAGCTTAGATTGTCTTTTTATTCCGGAAGTTTTTTATGATGTAAATGATAATAATAATATTATTAGTAAGATGAATGATTTTTCTTATTTGTACGATGTTTCTAATGATCTCAATATGCATGAACATGATCATATCCCATCTATTTTTGATATTGATTCCACTGACACCACGCCTTTTAATCTTGGAACCTCGGAAAATCCGAAGGAAATCTTAATAGCATCGAATATAACTCCTGATGAGAGAGAAAAATTCGAGAGAATAATAAAAAAATATGAAAAAGTTTTTGCCTGGACCTACGAGGACATGCCAGGAATTGATCGGAACATCACAGAGCATGCTATTCCGACGTATCCGGACCATAAGCCTGTAAAACAGAAGTTGAGGAGGCTTAGGCCAGAATAGGCAGACAAGGTTAAAGAGGAGATTCGGCAGCAGATCGAAGCCAAATTCCTGGTTGAAGTGCAGTATCCTACATGGCTAGCAAATGTAGTCCATGTAGCCAAGAAGAACGGAAAGGTAAGGGTATGTGTGGATTATCGAGATCTGAACAAGGCCTGCCCTAAAGACGATTTTCTGCTACCCCACATTAACGTGTTAATAGATAATGCCGCCAACTGCGCGATGTACAGTTTTGGGGATGGTTATGTAGGCTACAACCAGATCCTTAACAAGATAGTCGACCGGATTAAAACAGCTTTCATCACAGAATGGGGGACCTACGCCTACAGAGTAATGCCTTTCGGCCTAAAGAATGCGGGGGCTACATACCAGAGAATGGCAACGAAGATCCTAAAAGACTTGATCCATAAGAAAGTGGAGGTGTACGTAGACGACATGATGGTCAAGTCAGCCACCAAGGAGGGCCATTTCGAAGCTTTAGAGAAGTTCTTCACTAGGATTGATAAGTACAGCCTGCGACTTAATCCCAAGAAGTGTATCTTCGGAGTAACTTCAGGAAAGCTACTGGGGCATGTCGTCAGCCAGAGGGGAATTGAAATTGACCCGGACAAGGTGAAGGCCATCAGAGAGATGCCCATGCCACAGAAAGAGAAGGAGGTGAGAAGCTTCCTAGGTAAGCTACAATATGTCAGCCGATTCATTGCGAAGCTCACTTCGATATGCGATCCAATCTTCAAGTTGCTCAAAAAGGATCAGCCTGTGGTTTGGAATGAAGACTGCTAGAGAGCTTTTGATAGCATCAGGGAATATCTGCTGAATTCGCCAGTGCTGAGGCCACCGCAACCGATCAAGCCGCTTATCTTGTATCTGGCAGTGGAGGATGGTTTCGTGGGAGCCATGATGGCTCAGGAGGATGAGTTTGGGGTGGAATTCGCGGTTTACTATCTCAACAAGAAGTTCTTGGCCTACGAGATAAAATATGATGAAGTAGAGAAGATCTGCCTAGCAGTGATTTGGGCGTCAAAGAAGTTTAGGCACTACTTCCATTCGTACAAAGTTCAGGCAGTGGCAAAGCAGAATCCTTTGAGGTATTTGCAAGAAGCGCCGTCTTTACTTGGTAAGATGGGAAGGTGGTTGCTATTGCTACAAGAGTTCGATGTCGAATACATCACTCTCAAAACTATCAAGGGACGAGCAGTAGCAGAGTTTCTTGCTGATTATCCCATTCAGGGTGACGCACCTGAATTCAATTTTCCTGATGAGAGCATAGCCACAATTTCTGTCCAAGGATGGCAGTTATATTTTGATGGGGCTGTAAATAACAAGGGGGCAGGAGTTGGAATCATTTTGATGACCCCAGATGATGAGAAGCTCCTGTTGGCCAAGAAGTTGAGGTACAGGGTCACCAACAATGAAGCTGAATATGAAGTGTGCACCTTCAGGATAGAAGCCTTAGCTGCCTTGGGGGCAAAGAACATAGAGGTTTTTGGTGACTCATCCTTGGTAATCAGCCAAATCCGAGGTGAGTGGACTGTAAAGGAAGAATGGCTGGTACCTTATATTGAATATCTGAAGGAGCTATGTGGGCAGTTCGAGACCTGTACGTTCCGCTTTGTGCCGAGAGAGGAGAACCGTCTGGCTGATGCACTGGCAACTCTGGTGTCGATATGGGATAATCCTAAAGGGATAGCTATGAAGCCTGTCCTGATTTCGAGTTCTGAGAGGCCCAGCTTCGAGATCAAACCAATAATGGAAGTAGAAGTAGCATATGGAAAGCCATGGTACTTTGACATCATAAATTATTTGGAAAATGCGAGATTTTCAGAGGAAGCTACCGAGAAGGATCAGAGGATGATCTGAAGGCTATCCACTCAGTTCATATCCTTAGACGGGGTGTTATACAAAAGGCAGGCAGATGGTATCCAGCTCAGGTGCTTAGACGAAAGGGAAGCCCGGAGGGTGATGGAAGAAACCCATGCAGGCGTCTGTGGGGCTCATATGAATGGGTTAACCCTGGCGAAGAAGATCATAAGGCAAGGCTTCTATTGGCTTACGATGGACAACGATTGCTCAAAATATGTCAAGCAGTGCCAGCTATGCCAGCAGTACGCAGATTTAAGGCACTTGCCAGTGTCAGAGCTACACAGCCTAACATCACCTTGGCCATTCGCTGCTTGGGGAATAGACATTATTGGAGAGATGCGCCCTACGGCATCCAACGGGCACAGATACATAATAGTCGCAATCGACTATTTTACAAAATAGGTAGAGGCGGAATCCTTCAAGAAGATCGACGCGAGAGACATGGCCAAGTTCATTGAAAGAAATCTGATCTGCAGATACGGCCTCCCACATAACATAGTGTCTGATAACGGGGTGCAGTTCATGGGGGAAACCAGGAAGCTTCTTGAGAAGTACGGAATCGAGCACCATAAATCCTCTCCATACCGACCACAGGCCAATGGAGCAGTAGAGGCCGCTAATAAGAACGTCAAGAAGATTCTAGCCAAAATGGTCAAGACCTACAAGGATTGGGCAGAAAAGCTACCTTTCGTGCTATGGGGTTACAGGACAACGGTGAGGACATCTACGGGTGCTACGCTGTATTTTCTGGTTTATGGGACAGAGGCAGTGCTGCCAGTCGAGGTAGAGCTCAAATCGCTAAGAGTAGTCATGGAAGCTCAGATCCCTGAGGCTGAATGGGCACAACAAAGGTTGCAGCATCTAAACCTGCTGGATGAGAGCAGATTGAAAGCCTACTACCACAACCAGGTCTACCAGAAGAGACTCGCCCGGTCCTTTGGGAAGAAGGTTAAGAAGCATCCATTAAAAGAGGGTGACTTGGTGTTCAAACAGATGAGACCTGGGGCACAAGATATCCGAGGGAAGTTCAGACCAACCTGGGAAGGGCCGTTCATCCTCAAGAAGCCGTTGTCTAAAGGAGCTGCAATTTTATCGGATAGCGATGGCAACGAATTCAAGGAACCGATCAATGTCGACAGACTCAAAAGGTTCCACGGCTAAAAACTAAAAATAAAAAGAAGAGAATAAAATGCCCTGCGGGTCGAAAACCGAAAAAAGGCAGCTTTGCTAAAATTGGGCGCCTCGACAGGGTGAAAACCTAAAAAAAGCATCATGTGCAAAAATTAGAGGCATGAGAGAAAATGTCCAATTGTGAAAACCCGAGAGGGCCGGTTGGTAACAGGAGTCGATGCTGTTAAAATTTGGTTTCATGTATTAATAGGGCATGCACAGTCGAGTTAATGTCAAAACTGATCATGTATGCTGAAATTCTATGGAAATGTACACAATTTCGTGAAATAAAATAAGAATTATTCTTCTCATTTCCGTCATTTTCTAGTTCTGCATTAAAAAGAAATGTAATACTCAAAAAGTGTACCTATGTAAACTAAGCTAGGTCCTTCTGCTGCTCTCGCCAATCTGATGCTTGAGCCCTCGCGTCCTATTGTCAGATGCTGGGCTAAGGACCCATCTCTTATACTCGCTAGTGGAAGCCACAGAATGAGCTCTGAACCGAGGAATGACAGTCTTCACCGGTAGTCGGCTCCACAGTTCATGATACCGAGAAGCAAAGGCATCAGAAAGAGCTCCTCCCCGAAAAGATAGTGGGACCCTCACCACATCCTGGATCATCCCAAGCTGGCGAACACACCGAGCTGTGATATAGAAAGTAGCCTGACGGAGCCCACAGAGGGGAACACACCCTGATGGTCCATCGATGATCGCATGGGATAGAGGGAGCCAGGCAGACATGAAACTGGTATCGTCATCCAACAGCTCGCTAAATCTGGCAATGCCTTCATCAGCATTGGCACATGTATACAACCGTCGACACGGGAGGAAGTGTCTCGAGGAGTACTGCGTAATGACTCGGGGAGGTGCTCTGACAACATTCTCAGCTTCTCTTGCAGCCAGACCTGATAAAAAAAAAAGCCGCTGGAGTAAGTAGGATTTACTTCAGGCAAAAATAAGGCATAGAATTGTGTGAAAATCCGAAAGGATGCGCTTCCCGCCAAGAAAAGCTAGTGCAAAAATCCATAAGGGACGCACTACTTTTAAAATAATGACGTACCTGGAGCAATAAGGGGCTTCCCGTGAACGTGGGGGTGGATCCGGATCATACAACATCTAAGCCCAGAATGGTCTCAGCCAGAATAAGTGGAAGGGGAGATAGCCCGCGGTGGAAATCGTCCAAAGCGCCAAACAGGTGAAGATCGCTGATCAAACCCCCTGGAGCCACAGTCAAGAAGCTTATCATGCAAAATAAGAATACGATGCTTACCCGGTAGGTGGGGACGTCAGAGAACCTGTCTAGAGCCTCGACCAGCGGCTCTAAAGAGAAGGTAGAACCCTGGGGAACCAACCACGCAGCCTCAGAAGGAGCTATACCTAAAGACAGAGCAATATCTCGAGTCTGGAGTAAACCACAACGTGGGATACAAGGAAGAGCGTTAGGGGGATACCAGGCACCGACAATGGCAACTAACTCCTCAGGTAAGGGGCATAACTCTTGGTACGTGAACTTGAAGACGTGAAACCGGGGATTCCAGAAATGGGTTGCAGCCAGAAGAAGGTTGTGGTCTACCTTAGCCCTGCGCAGGTGTTTCAGGCCGGAAAGAGGAGAAAGAGTGTCGTTTTCCCAAGTGCGGTTGTCGTCTAAGATGCGGTACATCTTTTGGAGGAGAGGAGATGACATCTTGTGAAAATCAGAGGATGAAAGCTAGAGAAATGTTGAGAAAATGAGAAGACACAAGAACTCAGAAAAGTTGACGAAATATATAGGGAAGCGCCACAGACGGCCTACCCGTGCCTCAAGAGAGACGGCCTGCCCGTCGGTAGTCGTCCACCTGGCAGTTTGCATACGTCAGCATTGCATCACATGCATTAATTTCGCATTTAATGGGGAATAGTGAGCGACAGATGCCCAGCCCTTCCTGGACGGCTACGCTCAGGTTAGGTTCAGACAGACTTACGCTTCTGGGGCCGGACCATCTGCGCCTGAGCACCCACCTCCGACTCAGCCAGTTCCCCCTCCACCTCAGCCTGAGCCGATTCACCTCTCGGATGATGAGGACCCGGATGAGGAGCTCACGGACTACCCGCCATTATAGTCATTCAGGGAGTTTGGATGACATTCTTTTTGTATTTTGTTCATTATTGTCACGGTTGTATATACATTGTACAAAAGCTGATGTTAGTGGAAAACTTTTATTTCCAGCTTTGTATATTTATTTGTTTATTTCTATCTTTATTTATGCTTTATTCGCATTAAAGATGATTGTATGCTCTTATACCCATTCATATCAAAAGTCAAAATGATCATATGACGAGAAAAAGCAATAAATAATACAAAACATGATGAAAATAATGATAATGAGATGACAAAAAGGATGATAAATAATAAAACCAAATCATTCATGAGCATATTGAAAGGGAATAACTCATACATGAATTAACAAAATCCTTTGCCATATAGGGACATTGCTTAACACCGGTCCAAATACGGACATCAACCACAATCTGAGGACAGACAGATCGAACTTCATGTCCTCCTGAATCACTCAGTCAGAGAGCACTACGCACCTTGCAGATCGGATGGGGGTTAGCAAGGGAACTCCAACAGCCGAAGTTGCAGTTAGAGAACACTGCTCTTCACACCGGGATTGTAGCCAGAGAGTGCTACATCTCACAGTTCATGTTGTAGTCAGAGAGTACTACACACCTTGCAGATTGGATGAGGGTTAGCAAGGGAACTCCAACAAGTTGAAGTTGCAGTTAGAGAACACTGCTCTTCGCCTCGAGATTGTAGTCAGAGAGTACTACACCTCCCCGACGCAGTGTGAGCCGAGACGAGGCTAGCAGAAAGAATCGAAGCTGCAATTATAGAACACTGCTCTTCCCCCGAGGTCGTAGCTAGAGAACGCTGCATCTCACTAACGCCTTATAGGTCGAGACGAGACCGGTAGGGACGTTTCCATCCGTTGAGCAGATTGAGACGAAGTCTACATGACGAGGGACACAGAAGGTAAGAATCGCTACAGGTACGCTTTTCTTCCTTTTTTTGTTTCTTTCTCTGAATTTTGGATCATCTAGGCACTCGTGCGCTAGTTTTCCCCAAAATTGGGGGCAACTGTAAGCACCGTGTCCCGAGGCAGTCTGGATTAGAGATTACCCGATGAGGAATCAACCTCCGAGTTCGTACAAACGGTTGAGATTCGGAGGTTTTGGTCCCCTGCTTCACGAGAAATGTGTTCTTTCAGTCTTTGTAGGAAAGAGGGAGGAAACGGGATTTTTTTTGGGTCAAAAGGTGTATTTTTCTCCACCGGCGGTCTGCCCGTCTGTTAAAGGTAAGACCGTCGCTCGCTACGGGCCACCGACGGCCTATGTGACTTTCCGACGCCCGTCGGAGGGACCTGATTTTTTGGAGCACGCAACCTGATTTTCCGGAGCACGCAACCTCTCCGACGCCCGTCGGTAAGAGTTGCAGGCCCGTCGGTTGAATCCTTATGTCAGTAGGATTGAACCGACGCCCGTCGGTCACCCCTGGCCTATAAAAGCTTTCATTTCCCACCTAGGAAGGGGTTGGAAAAATTTCTAAAAGGGGAAAACTCTGACAAAATTAACACTTGTTTCTCTCTCTCTTCCAACAAACACAAATCTTAAGAAATCTCTTTTAGTTTAAGAATCAAACCATTAAAAAGGAGCTAAATCTAATTAGTTTTCCTAAGGCTTTGGTTCCAAAATTCAGTCTTTTGAAGGATCAAGAGGGAAATAATCTATTTTCCTCATTCTTGACTTTCATTTTGTCTTCTCGTGGAGCGTACGGGACTTTAATCGACACCAAAAATCAAACCAAAATATTATCTGAGGGTAAATATTCCGGACTTCTTCTCCGTATTATTTCATCTTTATTCTTATTCTTGCTTTTTTTGCCCTTTTTGCTTTTATCTTTCTTTATTTTGATCCTTTTCATCTCGTTTTTGTGGTAAAAATCTGTTTTTGCTTTGAAAAAATAGTATCGTTGTTGTTTTCAGAGACAGCGGTGACCGACGGGTCATCTGTTTCACCGACGCCCATCGGTCACCCCTCCCACAGACGCCCTCTCTCGAGTGAGCGACGGAACACGTTGGTCACCTTGACTGACGCCCGTCGGTCACTCGGCAGTGGCCGTCCCTGGGTTCTGTCTCTATATTTTCAAAACCCCTTTTTCTTTTCCTTTTTCTATCTCTCTCAAATCTTAGAGCTTTATTTATATTACACTTTTTGTATGTTAACACCCATTAACCTTTTGTGAGCATATATGATTTTCTTGGACTGTTCTGAGGTCGAGGGGCGATCTACCATGCTCGGAGGATTCCGTCCGGTTTAGTTTTCTAACCTTCTTAGTTATTTCACTCATTTGTTTATTTATTAAATATTTTATGTACATGAATATATCTTTTGTATCTCGCTAAATATGAAAATTGATGAATGTTTTATATTTAATAAAAGGAGATTTTCATAAAATTAAGGACCCAATGTCTTATTTTTCATCTAATGAAAAATTTCCACAATAAAAACATTATTTTTATAATAAATGCATGCGAGAACCAAAGTCCTCAAAATAAATAATCTCCCGTTTTATGCATGTATTGCACTTTTATAAATGGAAGTTGTATTCCGCTTCTAATGTTATTGTAATTTTTTTTGATTTAATATTCCTTTATTTATCTATCGCTTTAACACATGAATAAAATGCGCTTTTAATTCAATTGCATCGTGTGGAAAGAAAGTGAATTAATGAGTTCAAAATTTAATCATAAAATGATCGAGGTAGAAATAGATGAGAAGTCCCGAACCCAGCTCTGGTTTTGGGCTCAACGAGGCGAGAGGTCTTTCCGATCACTCATTGGAACCTCCAAGACACCTCTTGTGTGCTTTTCAAAGACTTAATCAATGAATCCTAGGCTCCAAGGGAGAGAGGTTCACCCTCCAAGACCCCTTTTGGTTGGCCCAAAATGGATACATGCGTTGTCTTAGGCTCTCTGAGGCGAGAGAAACTTTTCCAATGTTTTATTGGGTGGCGACTCCATGAAACTTCCTTGTTGCCCAAAATAGACGCACTTGTAAATATCTTTACAAGTTGCCGACGGATTCTCAATTGCCCGATCGCCCTCAAGCGGGCGATCAGAGGGGCGGCCGCGGGGTCCGGCGCGCATCACACTGTGCTACCTAAAATTCTTCATTTAGAAAACCATTTAGAAAGAAACACTTTCGACATCCATTTGATAAAGTTTGAAATTTTGAAATATGCATATGCACACAAAATTCTAATTTCTTCTAATCTAGCTATGAGTGCAAAGGTTTCATCAAAATCAATACCTTCTTCTTGGTTGTAGCTTTGAGCAACTAATCTTACTCTGTTCTTACTAAATTTCTTTTCTCATCAAACTTGTTTCTATAAATCCATTTAGTACCAATAATAGAACAATTTAATGGTTTGGGAACTAGATGTTAAACTTTATTTCTCTCAAATTGAATTAATTTTTTTGCATAGCAAGAATCCAATTTTCATCATTTTGACCATCAATAAAACCTTTAGATTTTAGTTGAGAAACAAAGGCTATATTACCATAATATTTTGCACATTGCTCTTCTGGTCATTATTCTTTCTAATGGTTTTGTCAACATGTTCTCTTTTGGCTTATATTTGTGAAATTTTCAGTCCTTAGGCAAATCTGCTAGTTGTTCTACACTTTATTGTTCTGTTAGTCTTTCTGTTGATGGTTCTGTTTGGTTTCCTGTGATTGATTTGCCTGCCTTTCTGCTGGCAGGTTTATTTTTAGTTGTCCATATGAGTCTCAAGATCTATCATTCTGATTTGGTGACTCTATTATTTGATTTTTCTCTTTAATCTTTTTGTTTATTTTAATTCTTTCTACATCTGTATCATCACCAGAATAACTCAATTCTCTAGAGTAGGTGTCAACATAATCAAATTTAACTTTTATAGACTCTTCTACAACTAAAGTTCCTCTATTAAAAACCCTATATGTTCATCAGATTTTGCATCAAATTTACCTAGATTATTATCATTAAGAAAAAAACACTTATAGCTGAAAGGTTGAAAGTAGATGATGTTGGGTTTTCTGTCCTTCTAAAGTTCATATGGATTCTTATTTAGAACTTTTCTGACAAGTGTTCTATTCAAGATATAACATCCAGTATTTACTACTTCTGCCCAAAAGTACTTTGGAAGATTTTTTTCATTGATCATCATTCTGGCCATCTCCTAAAGTATTAAGTTCTTCCTCTTTATTACACCATTCTATTGAGGTGTTCTTGGAGTTGAGAAACTGTGATGAATTTCAGAACTATTGCAATACTCCTCAAAACTTTTATTTTCAAATTCTTCTCCATGATCACTCTTTATACTTGCGATCATATGCCCTTTTTCATTTTGTATTTTCTTACTAAAGTTTTCAAATGCCTTAAATGCCTCACTTTTGTAAGCAAGAAATAATGTCCATGTACATCTTGTATAATGAACCACTATCACAAATACATAAGTTTTTTCACCAATACTTGTAGGACTTATTGGTCCAAACAAATCTAAGTGTAAAAGCTCAAATGTTTTATTGAATTAAATTTCACCTTTTAGCTTGTGAGAAGTTCTAATCTGTTTTCCTAGTGAGCCTTAAACAAAATCTCTTTTAAAATTCATCTTTGGCAATCCTTTCACAAGATATTTCCTGGCAAGCTTTTTTATGGCATGAATACTTGTTTAACACCCCCAACTCCCACACGTGGCATATCGAGGGACGAAGAGCTATGGTGAACGGAAGGTGCTACCAGAACAAGAGACTTTTAGCAATACAGAAATCAGAACAATAAAATTTCTAAAATCTTAACTTCGAGGCATGCACATCCTAAACCTATGCCATCAACACACCATTATTCGCACTATAAGATATTACAACTCATTACAAAAGCTAAATAAATAAAACTTAATTTCATGCCGAAATCAAAACACTTCCTATAAAAATCTACCGACTCGTTGGCCAAAACTCAGCGGACCGCTGCGCTACTCTGATCTCTTAACCTGCACGAAAAAATAACCGTGTTAAGCAATAACGTTTAGTCGGGCGAAATAAATGATGGGCAACCACTCACAGTGGTTGCCGAGGCAAACACATGCAAATCAATATATGCATAAACATAAGGGAATGCCGTTTACAGTTATTACAAACGAATATCATTAATTGTTTACGGAAACTCAAGCTATTACATCTACAATAGTGTCTTGTGAACTATAAACAGAAACACCTATTTACTTTTTGATCAAAACTACATTATACAAAACTTATCATATAGTTTAAATCACTTGATAGCACTTTAGATAGTTATACTTCGTAAATATCCAAAATACGTTTTGAAAACCGAAATATAACGTTTAGAAATTCCCATTATTTTAAATATTTCAAAATCATACAAATTACACTATCAATACTTAACTCAAAACATTTCATTTAATCAAATTGTTACTTGTTCAAACTAAACAAAACATTTCAATACTCAAATTTGGTTCGGGCTTGAAATGAGCATTCCAAGCTTCCTACACATCCCTATGGTTGGGAATCGGAACCTTGAAGTTCTACAGAAAACTTTTATACTTAAGTAATCTAAAATTAACTCTAAATCCTTTCTTAACTCCGGTTATCTATTTCATTTTTACCACTTTGTTTCCCTTTAACTATAAATCAATATGCAATCATCATGTCCATTGAACACTAACAAACATTACACAAAGATTTCCTTACCGAAATACTTACATTGATCATCCAAGCTAATATTTAGGAGACAAGCAAATACATAACATACCTGTGTTCTCAATTCAAATATGTAAATGAATATATATATACATAAAATTCATTCATTGACTATTCAACTATAGAAAACATGCATATCAATTAATTCAATTATTCTCTACCAAGACTTCATTCAGACAATCATACTCTTAACCTTTAAATAGATTTATAACATGCATTATATAATACCCGACCGGAACGCCACGGCCGGACAACAGTCGGCAACACCCCGACCGGAGCACCATGACAGAACATACACACGCTCGACACATTTATATACATGCGCAATAAGCGGAATTATTCATAAACAAAAGAACATAACTCATTATCCACATACGAATTCTTAGACAGTCAATATTCACTTGTACACTGTCACACCCCAACCTATATTATGGATACTTCTACTCGTGATTAGAGCGAGAAGGACCCAAGATAGATAGGAGTGTCACACCCCACTAGTACAAACATGCAAACATCACATAAGAATCACATATCTGGTATAAATAAAACTTTAATAGAAAGAAGAGGGATACAAAACAAAATGGATACTTTTATTAATATACAAAAAAAGAAAGTCTTTACATGTTACAATAGGTTACAAAAAGAACCAATTTACAAAAGCCCAAGATACATTGTTCCAAAGGCTAACAAAACATTACATCTATTACAAAAAGGAAGGAAAGCCTATACTATAAAACTTCAAATCTCTAGTTGCGTTGGCCTTCCCGATGCGACACGCCCAACCCACGGTAATCAAAACCTTCCACACCTGCACGGATAAACACCCGTGCTAAGCGAAATCGCTTAGTGGGGAAAACACAAAATGCATAACCGCCACTCACAGTGACGATAACAGAAAACATATGATAACAATATAATTATGGGCATATAATCATACACAGTTAATTCAGATATTTGCATTCTCATCCAAAGATTCTTGTACAAAATACAATGACACCTGCTTAATCATAATGAGTGGATAACGAGTACACATAGATACTTGAGAGTATCGGTATCATAATTCAAATACATAGATACCCGGAGGTATCAAAATATTCTATTTGCTCTATTCCAAAAATGTTTTCACATAGAATCTTAAGAAAGATTCAGACAGAAGGATCGCGAGGATCCAATCGGGGGACCTGATCAGGGTCCAAAGTCGTACACATAGCTGCAGCGGCACATAACTCTATTAGGCATGCCTAACTATCCACTTATCCGACATTAGCAGGTTATGCAAAATCTTATCACGTTTACATACATATATATATATTCATACAAATAGATAGTCAAAGCTTAATGAAAACTGCATGCAAAAGAAATCAAGTCATTAAGCAAAAAGGAAAAGAAATCAAGTTTGGAAGTCACGTCTGTCGCTCTCGCGACAGAAGCCAAGCTACACCTCCCCGCCTCGTCTCGCGATCGCGAGGGATCTCGTGCTCACGAGAGGGCGAAGGTGCTGCTCTTCTGTCGCGCTCGCGAGGATTGTCGCGCTCACGACAGAAGAGAGCTTTGCACAAGTTCGGAGCTCGAGCACTCTGTCGCGCTTGCGATAGTTGTCGCGCTCGCGACAGAGAGCTCCCTCGAGTTCTTTGGCGCGAAATCTCTCGCGCCAGTGCGAGGGTTGAAACCTCCGCATTCTGTCGCGCTCGCGACAGTGTCGCGATCGCGACAGACACGGGTTTTTCAGCTCTTACGCCCAAAATCTGCAGAATTCACACAAAATTCACATCCAAACTTCCAAAATTGATTCCAAACCTCAAAATTCAGCAATTCAAGCATCCACAACTCATAACATAAATAAGAACCCAACTTTATCACCATTTATCTCAATTAAATCAAGTCAATTACATGTCCAATTCTAAGAATTTCCAAAACAGCAATTTTTAACAACAAATGCAACTATTCACATAATTTCCCATAAATCCCTCAACAATATTCATTCTCCAGTATTCCATAACATGCTTAATGTAATTTAAACTACAGTAGCACAACTTATAACCCCAATCAAAACAAAAACACATTTATTAAACTCAAATCACAAAGATGCACAAAAGATGGACAATCCCAAACCTTCTCTCCTTAGCTCCTAATCGCGAGCTCCGCTCCCGCTAGCGATTTCTTTTCCTTTATCCGGCCTAGGAGCCTCCTCTGAACCACAAATCCACCATAACCAAGATCAATTCTAAAACAACCCATAAACAAATACATATAAACTAAAACCTAGAGAAGAGGAAGAAGAAGAATCTAAAACACCCATAACCCCAACTCACCTTTGAGCTTCAAAATCAAAAGCCAAACAACTCAATCTTCTCAAGGGAAAGGAGAGGGAGCAAGATCGGGCCAAGAAGAAGGAAAGAACAAGAAGAAAGAAGAAGAAAAGAAGAACGGCGTGAGGAAGAAAGAAGAACGGGAATCAAAGGGAAGAAGAGCTGCCTTCTCTCTCTCTCACCAAACTCATTAAATGCTAACCCATCCACTATGCCACATGTCACTCTCCCCATAAGACACATGTCCCAAATCACACCCTACTCCCATACTTTACTATACACACTAATTCATCTCTTAATCACATTTTATTTCCATACACCCACTTATACTATAGTCTAACTCCTCTTCTCAACTTAATATACATAAATTAAATAAATAATCCAATTAGACACATATATGTAACACATACAAATACACACATACAGACACGGACAGGCTCAAACTACTGGGGTGGTTTTGGGGTGTTACAATACTCCCCCACTTAACAGAATTTCGTCCTCGAAATTCTTACCTGTTCCAAATAACTGAGGATATTGTAATCTCATGGCTTCTTCTGGTTCCCATGTAGCTTCTTCAATACCGTGATGCTGCCATAAAACTTTGACTAACGGTATCTGCTTATTCCGAAGCTGTCTGATTTCCCTATCCAAAATCCTCTTCGGTTCTTCATCAAAAGAAAAGTCTGACTGAATCCGAATATCTTGTACTGGTAACACATGCGAAGGATCTGACCGATATCTCCGAAGCATAGACACATGGAAAACATCATGTAGTCTAGCTAACTCCAAAGGCAAAGCTAGTTGATATGCTACTGGACCTACTTTCCTTAGAATCTCATATGGGCCAATAAAGCGTGGACTTAGTTTGCCTTTCTTTCCAAAATGGAGAACCTTACGCCACGGTGACACTTTCAAGAAAACCTTATCACCCACTTCATACTGAATATCTCTGCGCTTTAAGTTAGCATAAGAACGTTGTCGGTCCTTAGCTGCCTTCAAGTTCTGTTGCACAATTCTCACTTTCTCTTCTGTATCCCGCACTATATCTGGACCTATCATAGCTTTTTCTGACAGTTCAGTCCAACATACTGGTGTTCTACATTTTCGTCCATACAGTGCTTCATAAGGAGCTATACCAATACTTACCTGATAACTGTTATTATATGCAAATTCCATCAAAGATACATACCGATCCCAGCTTCCCGAGAACTCTAAAGCACAACCCCGGAGCATATCTTCCAAAACCTGAATAACCCTCTCGGACTGACCATCAGTCTGCGGATGGAAAGCAGTACTGAAATTTAACCGTGTTCCCAAGGCTACCTGAAGTTCTTTCCAAAACTTGGATGTAAAATGGGAATCTCGGTCTGATACAATGGATAAC
This sequence comes from Excoecaria cochinchinensis, assembly GCA_947683425.1. Lineage (NCBI taxonomy): Eukaryota > Viridiplantae > Streptophyta > Magnoliopsida > Malpighiales > Euphorbiaceae > Excoecaria > Excoecaria cochinchinensis. The sequence continues at coordinate 9,037,201 of CANTUQ010000105.1, forward strand.
GGAATCCCATGCAATCGGACTATCTCATCCACATACAGTTCTGCCAACTTGTCCATCGAATAATCCACTCGCACTGGCAGAAAATGTGCAGATTTCGATAATCGATCTACTATAACCCATACAGAATCATGCTTACGCTGAGTCATGGGCAAACCAGATACAAAATCCATCGTGATGTCATCCCACTTCCATTGAGGAATGGGTAAGGGATGAAGCAATCCCGATGGCACTTGATGCTCGGTTTTCACTTGCTGACAAGTAAGACACCTTGAAACAAATTCTGTTATCTCTCTTTTCATTCCTGGCCACCAATAAAATTACTTCAGATCTTGATACATCTTGTCTCCACCAGGATGCATAGTGAAGACTTACAAATGAGCTTCTTGCAACAGCTTCTTTCTTATTTCACCCACATTAGGTACACATAACCGATTACCGTGCCTCAACACTCCTTCACTGTCTAATAAGTACTCAGTCCGCTTGCCTTCTTTCACTGCTTGACAAACACGCTGAAGCACATGATCATCTAACTGAGCCTTTACAATTTCCAATCTCAAACTAGGCTTAACTTTAAGTTGGCCAATCAGAGCACCTTCAGAATCAAATCTCCATCTGCCTCGACTAGCCAGTAACGCAGACAAAGACTTCCTACTAAGAGCATCCGCCACCACGTTAGCCTTACCCGGATGATAGTCAATGATACAATCATAATCCTTGAATAGCTCTAACCATCTCCGCTGTCTCAAATTTAACTCCTTCTGTGTTAACAAATACTTAAGACTCTTGTGATCGGTTAAAATTCTGCACGTCTCCCCATACAAGTAGTGTCGCCAAACCTTAAGCGCAAACACTACCGCTGCCAACTCCAAATCGTGAGTCGGGTAATTCTGCTCATGAGGCTTCAACTGTCTCGATGCATAAGCTACTACTTTATTCCCTTGCATCAGAACACAACCTAACCCAATTCCCGAAGCATCACTATACATAGTGTACTCTTGACCCGAAACCGGCTGTGTGAGCACAGGAGCTTTAACCAATAACTCTTTTAAACGATCAAAACTGGCTTGACATTTTTCAGTCCATACAAACTTGACATCCTTCCGAACTAGCTTGGTCAAAGGAGATGCTAACACTGAGAACCCCTGAAAAAACCGTCGGTAATACCCTGCTAATCCTAGAAAACTTCTTACTTCTGGCACATTCTTCGGAGGCATCCAATTAACAATTGCTTCAATTTTGCTAGGATCAACTCGTACACCTTCTGCTGACACCACATGTCCAAGGAAAGCTACTTCTTTCAACCAAAACTCACACTTACTGAGTTTCGCATACAGCTGATGATCTCTTAACATTTGCAATACCAGTTTAAGATGTTCCTTATGTTCTTTGCGGTCTCTAGAGTACACCAAAATGTCATCAATAAATACCATCACAAACTTGTCCAGATACGGTCGAAAAACTCGGTTCATCAGATCCATAAAGGCTGCAGGCGCGTTGGTCAAGCCAAAAGGCATCACTAAAAATTCATAATGACCATAACGCGTCCGGAAAGCCGTCTTAGCCACATCCGCTTCCTTAACCCCTAACTGGTAATAACCTGACCTCAAATCTATCTTAGAGAATACCCCAGCTCCTCTCAATTGATCAAAAAGATCTTCAATCCTTGGCAATGGGTACTTATTCTTGACAGTCACTTTGTTAAGCTGTCGATAATCAATACACATCCGAAGGGTTCCATCTTTCTTCTTAACAAACAACACTCGAACACCCCACGGTGACACACTTGGCCGAATAAACCCTTTATCCAACAACTCTTGCAACTGACTTTTCAATTCCTTCAATTCTATTGGAGCCATTCCATAAGGAGCCTTAGAAATCGGAGCTGTCCCCGGGAGAATTTCTACTGACAGTTCAACTTCTTTCTCAGGAGGTAATCCTGGTAATTCTTCCGGAAAAACATCTACAAAATCTCTTACAACCGGAATGTCTTGAATCTTAACTTGACCTCTCCGAGAATCTAAAACCACAGCCAAAAACGCTTCACATCCTTTCCCGATAAATCTTCTGGCTTTCATAGCTGATACCACATTATGCAGAGAACTGCTTCCAATTCCCTTTACCACAACAGGCATTTGATCTTTATCCTTCAAAACCATTACTTTCCTATGACAGTCCACTACCGCGCGATGCTTATCCAACCAATCCATTCCCATAATAATATCAAACTCATGGAAAGGTAAACAAATTAAATCCACTACAAACTCGGTACCCTGAATCTTTAAAGGACACTTCCGACATACACGATTAACCATAACACTCTGACCCAACGGACTGGATACACTAATCTCATATTCCATCTTCTCCTCACTACCCAAACTATCCCACAACTTACCAGAACACACATAAGAATGGGTAGACCCCGGGTCAATCAAAACATAAACTTCAGAATCAAGCAAAGAGAACTTACCGGCAATCACTTCAGGAGCATTCTGTTCCTCTCAGGCCTTCATAGCATAGGCCCTACCAAACGATGGCACAGGGCGATCCACTGATTCTGAGGCTTCTCTATCTCTAGGCCGTCCACCTCGACCCCTTCCTCTACCCCGATTACGACTTCCTTGGGGTATATTAGATCCAGCTCGGCTCCCTTCCTGTTGTCCCGAAGGATCTCCAAATCGATTCGGACAATTTGCAAGTAAATGGTCCGTAGAACCACATCTAAAACAGCCTCCTGTTAACCACCGACACTCACCCCAATGTTGTTTATTACAATGAGTACATCGGGGAGCGCCATCTCCTCTACCTGAGCCCGCTCCCCTAGAATAACCCTGTCTCCTCCCTCTAGGGGCCGGACTAACTATAGAATCATCAGCAAAGTTCCCTTGCGATTCCCTCGGCCTCTTGCCTGAAGAAGAGCCACCTCTTGCAGACTTTCTTCTCTGAGCCTTTTCTCTCAATATATTCTCAGAACGCTCCGCCCTCAAGGCTGCTTGAACTAACTGATAATACTTCACATTCGGAGCCGACATCAATGAAATTAACATCACCTTTAAAGATTCATTCAAGCCTGCTTCAAAATGCTGACATCTGAACTCTTCTGTAAGGACCCTTGGCGGTGCATACTTACTGAGCTTATTGAACTCATCCTCATACTCAGCCACAGACATCATTCTTTGCTTAAGAGTGAGAAACTGTGCCCACTTGGCATCCTTATAAGCTTTGGTCACATACCGGTTCTGAAACTCCCCCTCAAAGAACTCCCATGTAATCGGTTTAGGAACTTGCGGTTGACTAATCACCAATCTCCACCAATCATAGGCAGAACCTTGTAACAAAGACAAGGCACATTCCACTTCTTGCTCCGGTGGGCATCTTATCTCCCTAAGTACTCTGGATGTCTTTTCTAACCACATCTCTGCTTTATAAGATTCATCTATGCTAGTACCAAGGAAATTCTCTGCACCATGCTTTCTTAACCTCTCAATAGGTGCACTTGGCGCTGTTACCCTTTCAAGTACCCTTGTCATACTCTGAAGCATCGCTTCCATTGGTCCCAAAGGCACCTCAGGATACCCCCTAGGAGGTTGAGCCGGACCAGAAACTGAGGGATCCTGCTCTTGGGGATTCGCACTTTCCGCTGACCCCTCAAGCGACCCACGAGCGGACTCCATAACTACAAAACATAAACGCAGTGCGCATCAGGCCAACACAACTCCCACACTAACTAACACACTGAAACTCAGTAACATCTAAACCAATAGCTCTGATACCACCTAATGTCACACCCCAACCTATATTATGGATACTTCTACTCGTGATTAGAGCGAGAAGGACCCAAGATAGATAGGAGTGTCACATCCCACTAGTACAAACATGTAAACATCACATAAGAATCACATATCTGGTATAAATAAAACTTTAATAGAAAGAAGAGGGATACAGAACAAAATGGATACTTTTATTAATATACAAAAAAAGAAAGTCTTTACATGTTACAATAGGTTACAAAAAGAACCAATTTACAAAAGCCCAAGATACATTGTTCCAAAGGCTAACAAAACATTACATCTATTACAAAAAGGAAGGAAAGCCTATACTATAAAACTTCAAATCTCTAGTTGCGTTGGCCTTCCCGATGCGACACGCCCAACCCACGGTAATCAAAACCTTCCACACCTGCACGGATAAACACCCGTGCTAAGCGAAATCGCTTAGTGGGGAAAACACAAAATGCATAACCGCCACTCACAATGACAATAACAGAAAACATATGATAACAATATAATTATGGGCATATAATCATACACAGTTAATTCAGATATTTGCATTCTCATCCAAAGATTCTTGTACAAAATACAATGACACCTGCTTAATCATAATGAGTGGATAACGAGTACACATAGATACTTGAGAGTATCGGTATCATAATTCAAATACATAGATACCCGGAGGTATCAAAATATTCTATTTGCTTTATTCCAAAAATGTTTTCACATAGAATCTTAAGAAAGATTCAGACAGAAGGATCGCGAGGATCCAATCGGGGGACCTGATCAGGGTCCAAAGTCGTACACATAGCTGCAGCGGCACATAACTCTATTAGGCATGCCTAACTATCCACTTATCCGACATTAGCAGGTTATGCAAAATCTTATCACGTTTACATACATATATATATATTCATACAAATAGATAGTCAAAGCTTAATGAAAACTGCATGCAAAAGAAATCAAGTCATTAAGCAAAAAGGAAAAGAAATCAAGTTTGGAAGTCACGTCTGTCGCTCTCGCGCCGACTGTCGCGCTCGCGACAGAAGCCAATCTACACCTCCCCGCCTCGTCTCGCGATCGCGAGGGATCTCGTGCTCGCGAGAGGGCGAAGGTGCTGCTCTTCTGTCGCGCTCGCGAGGATTGTCGCGCTCGCGACAGAAGAAAGCTTTGCACAAGTTCGGAGCTCGAGCACTCTGTCGCGCTCGCGATAGTTGTCGCGCTCGCGACAGAGAGCTCCCTCGAGTTCTTTGGCGCGAAATCTCTCGCGCCGGCGCGAGGGTTGAAACCTCCGCATTCTGTCGCGCTCGCGACAGTGTCGCAATCGCGACAGACACGGGTTTTTCAGCTCTTACGCCCAAAATCTGCAGAATTCACACAAAATTCACATCCAAACTTCCAAAATTAATTCCAAACCTCAAAATTCAGCAATTCAAGCATCCACAACTCATAACATAAATAAGAACCCAACTTTATCACCATTTATCTCAATTAAATCAAGTCAATTACATGTCCAATTCTAAGAATTTCCAAAACAGCAATTTTTAACAACAAATGCAACTATTCACATAATTTCCCATAAATCCCTCAACAATATTCATTCTCCAGTATTCCATAACATGCTTAATGTAATTTAAACTACAGTAGCACAACTTATAACCCTAATCAAAACAAAAACACATTTATTAAACTCAAATCACAAAGATGCACAAAAGATGGACAATCCCAAACCTTCTCTCCTTAGCTCCTAATCGCGAGCTCCGCTCCCGTTAGCGATTTCTTTTCCTTTATCCGGCCTAGGAGCCTCCTCTGAACCACAAATCCACCATAACCAAGATCAATTCTAAAACAACCCATAAACAAATACATATAAACTAAAACCTAGAGAAGAGGAAGAAGAAGAATCTAAAACACCCATAACCCCAACTCACCTTTGAGCTTCAAAATCAAAAGCCAAACAACTCAATCTTCTCAAGGGAAAGGAGAGGGAGCAAGATCGGGCCAAGAAGAAGGAAAGAACAAGAAGAAAGAAGAAGAAAAGAAGAACGGCGTGAGGAAGAAAGAAGAACGGGAATCAAAGGGAAGAAGAGCTGCCTTCTCTCTCTCTCACCAAACTCATTAAATGCTAACCCATCCACTATGCCACATGTCACTCTCCCCATAAGACACATGTCCCAAATCACACCCTACTCCCATACTTTACTATACACACTAATTCATCTCTTAATCACATTTTATTTCCATACGCCCACTTATACTATAGTCTAACTCCTCTTCTCAACTTAATATACATAAAATAAATAAATAATCCAATTAAACACATATATGTAACACATACAAATACACACATACAGACACGGACAGGCTCAAACTACTGGGGTGATTTTGGGGTGTTACATACACATTCGTTAGAGCAAACGTTGATTACTTTATCATTATCACTTTCCATTTCACAGATATTGGTTGAATTATACAAAACACATAGGTATCCAGAGATACCAGACATTTCCACATAGGTGCCCATAAAGGGTCAAGAACAGAGGAGTGCGTAGAGCACCGGTTGAATGGCATTTATCACAATGCATCAAATGCTTATTCACATGATCATTTTGCAAATCGTCACAGAACTTATTAATGAATTCCCATTATTTTACTTTATTAGTTGCCTGATAAGTCAAAGGGGTGGATAAGCGAGTGAACACATGGCGGTACCCGAGGGTACGATTCAAAAAGCAACATCATATTTTTCTCATTCAAAACATTTTCACATTGGGAATCTTAAACAAGATCCGTACACATTGGGGATCACGAGGATCCAAATGGAGACCTGATCAGGGTCTAAATAGAACAGAAGGCTGCAGCTAACAGAACTCTATAGGCATGCCTATCTATCCATGACTCGACTAACTCAGGCTAAATTTTCGATATCTTTATTATATTCTTCACATTTTAACACATATATACTCATTCCATCAAACACTTGCATCATTCTTTTACGATTACATAGACACATGCTTTAATACACATTTGCATATCATATGTACTAATTTCATATATCGAATTCAAAACTAATCATGCATTCTTTTATGGTTACTCGATTCACATGAACATATTAAACATAACCATTTAATTAGACAACGCATACTCATTTAGACTTAACAATAAATTGCATCTCCTTAAGCATGCACATTCACAAAATAATAATCGCAAATAAGATCTCATATTTTAATCACTACCATGGATTGAGGCATTTGAATAATTTATATTTATTCTATTCAAAACTAATCACATGTGGTTTCAAAAATTAGAGTATTCATGTGAACATTTCAAACATAATCACATTATTAATCATCATTCATTCATTTTAACTTAACAGATAAGTTTACATTCCATTACACATATACCTCTACAACATAATTATGGTAGATCCAATTCTTATATTTCAATAATTACTATGCATGGGGATACATCAATAATTCACATTTTAAATCATAGATGCATAACATAAGTGAAAAAAACCATGCAAAGAAAAAGTTTCTCAAAAACAGTTTTAAGACAAAAAGGGGACTGTCGCGATCGCGACAAGAAGTCGCGTTCGCGACAGTGGCCAGACTTGCCGCTCAGAGACACGAATCGTGAAGGAGAAATGCAGAGGAAACAAGCAAACACAGGAGAGAGAGGAGATCACCACGTGCACGACTCGTGCACAACTCATGCACAAGTGCACGACTCGTGCACAATGTGCACGTCTAGTGCACAAGTGCACCGGCATAACGTGCACGACTCATGCACCAAGTGCACAACTCGTGCACTCTCACTCAGATTCCTCTCAGATGGAGTGAAAAAACCCTTCTCTGTCATGATCCAGCTTGTGACAGAGTCGCTTTTCCAGAATCCAGCGACATTTGCAGAAACCCTTTCTTTCAAAAATACACCCAAGGCTCCAACATAACATAAATCAAACTTTCAAATCATCCAAAACAATATAAAGTCCAAGTTTTAAACCAAGAATCACAATCAAAACATCTAATTAAAACAATCGAATATCAAGTTCTTCAAACCCATAAATTTTACCCTAAATTCATACAAATTCGATTTTTAATCCAATGATACACAAAATCCCTAACCTTAACTCCTTTGCTCCTAATAGCTCTTTAGATGATCTTTCTAGCTCCCAAACTCATCCAAATCCTCATCAAAACATACAAATACACAAAATATAAATCTAGGGTTCCAAAAATCCAATCAAAGAAATGGAAAGAAACAAAACTTAGACTTACCTTTCCTCAATAAATTCCACACTTAATCCTCTTGAGTTAACCACCTTCATCACCAAAATCTTGGTCTTTGATCTTAAAAGGAAGTAGATGGCATGGAGCAAGAAGGAAAAGAAGAAGAAGAAAGGGAGAGGAGGAATGGGAAATGGGAGAAAAGGGGAGCAGAATCTGCCCTCTCTCTCTTCCTTTTATACTTCTTCTTATCTTTTGCCACTTGTCACCATCCTACTGGCTCGACACAAAATATCTTATCTTATTTCACTTTGATCCTTGGCAAAACTCTCCTTAGTCCTTGTCCAAATACGATTTACTCACTAAACAAATTATTTTCCTTCCTCAATTTAAACTCTTTTCAATTAAGTCCTAAATCCATACTTCACAAATTCATCATTTGCCACTCTTGCCGAAACTTTTATATTAATTCTTAAATTTTCCATTTGGCATACCAAACACTTTAACGTGCACAACCTTGGTCACTACTCATCCTTAATACGCCCAATCCTTCTAGGGTATATTTCGGGGGTGTGACAACTTGCATGTCCAAGTTTCTTATTCCAAAGTATACGTAAGTTTTCTTGAGTTATCAAGCATTTTAGATCACTTTTTTGAAGCTCTTGTGTATTGACTTGATAAATGTTTTTAGATCCGTGTCCTGTCAGAACTGTCTGTTCTATTCTAACATCTTCTACTCTGCAGCAATCTATCTCAAACATCACTCTTCTATTTCTATCACATATTTGGCTGATATTCAACATGTTGAACTTCAATCCATCAACAAGTAAGACATCTTCTATCTTCGGATCTGAACCAATATTTTCAATTCTAATGATTTTTCCTTTTCTGTTGTTGCCAAAACTTACTTTTTCACCATTTTTCATGGCTAATTTTAAAAACTTTGATTTATTTCTTATCATGTGCCTAGAGCATCAATTATAGAAATACCATTTGTCTGATCTGGAGCTCCTAAGGCAAATCTACAAGGAAATTTTACAGATTTAGGTACCCAATCTTTCTTGGGTCTTTGAGGATCAGTTACAACAAGCAAGCCTTTTTTAACAACCAATTTTTTCTTTCTAGAACTAGCATTTCTTTTATAATAATAAAATTTAGACATATGACCTCTTCTACTACAATAGAAGCATGTAAAAAGTATTCACATAATAAGCATTTTATATTCCTTTCTATGGGTATGCTTCTTTTTATACTTAATATTATGTTTAGATATACTGACATACGACTCCTTATTTTATGTTTCTTTTCCATCACATATACAAACTTTCTTTCCTTTATCATCACATTTTTCTTGCAATGTAGTATATTTCTTTTCTAGATTAGAAAGTTCATTTTTCACATCAACTTCTTTTTGCCTTACATGCTCATGTTCTTACCTTAATACAACATGCTCTTTTCCCACTGCAATATGATTCTTTTTAAGCATACGATACTTATGATGCACCTTTTCAAATCATACAAACATGTTCTCATATTCATCGCCATTCGCATCAAAATTAGATTCAAAATCAAAACAAGTTACCTCATCAGTTCCATCTTCGTTGTCTATTTGACCTTTGGTCTTTTTAGCAGAACTTTTATTTTTCTAATATGTCTCAGCAGAAGCATTTTCTTCCTCATGATTAGAAACTGTCATTGTGTGACACCCCCTAAGCATGTCCTCAAGTACTTGTATAACCCCCTTTTAGACTGCCCATCTATTTATGGGGGTGCTAAAGCTAAGCTGAGTACCCAAAGCTGCTTGTAAACTCTTCCAAAATCTCAATGTAGACCATGGGTCTCAGTCAGATATAATCGATAAGGGTACACCATGTAGCCGAACAATCTCAGTCACATATGGCTCGGCGAACCGATCTATAGGATAGTCAAGTAGAACTGGTATAAAGTGAGCTGATTTAGTGAGTCTGTCAACTATTACCCAAATTGCATCATGCTTCTTCTGTGTGAGAGGAAGGCTTATAACAAAATCCTTGGTAATATTATCCCATTTCCATTATAGAATTGGAATGGGATTCAATAAACCAGAAGGGACTTGATGCTTTGCTTTCACCTAATGACATGTTAAACATTTGGACATATAATCCACCATATCTTTTTTCATTCCTAGCCACCAGTAAAACTGCTTCAATTCTTGATACCTCTTGTACCTCTAGGATGTATGGTGAACACTATACTATGACCTTCATGGAGCAACTTCTTCTTTAGCTCATCAACAGCTGGTATAGCTAATCTATTTTTATAGCATAAACTCCAATCTTCTTTCACTGTATAATCAATCTGTTTCCCCTTTTGCACTACTTGTACAATTCATTGCAATTTATCATCTTTTTATGCGTTCACTATCATCTATTTCAAATATGGCTTTGCTTTTAATTGAGCTATTAATGCTCTATCAGATGCAAACCTCCATCTACTATTTTGCAATAATAAGGCTGAAATAATCGTTCTACTCAAAGCATCAGCTACCACATTGGCTTTCCCCGAGTGGTAGTCTACTATGCAGTCATAGCCTTTAAACAATTACAGCCAACATCATTACCTCAGATTGAGTTCCTTATATGTAAGCAAATACTTGAGACTTTTATGATCGGTATATACCCTACATCTCTCACCATATAGGTAGTGTCACCATATTTTCAAGGCAAACACTACTATTGCCAGCTCTAGATTATGTGTGGGATAATTTTGCTTATGTAGCTTCAACTACCTCAAAGCATACACCACGACTTTCCCATCTTGCATCAAAACACAACCTAAGCCATTTCTAGAAGCATCGTTGTACATAGCATATTCTTTGCTCGAATTTAGTTATCTCAATACTATAGCATTTGTGAGCATCTTCTTTAACTGCAAAAGTTATTTTAACATCTATCAGTCCATTCAAACTTGGCACCTTTTTAAAGTAACTTTGTGATTGGAGAAGCAAATACAGAGAATCCTTTTGTAAAGCACCGATAGTAACCAGCTAAGCCAATGAAACTTCTTACTTCTATCATATTTTGAGGCATCTTCCAATTGACAATCGCCTCTATTTTACTAGACGATACCTTCTGAAGAAACAATATGCCCAAGAAAGAAACTTTGTTAAGCCAAAAATCGCATTTACTCAATTTGACATATAACTGCTTCTTCCTTAGGGTCTATAGCACTATCGGCAGATGCTGCGCATGTCCCTCTACATTCTTAGATTAGACCAAAATATCATCAATGAATACTACAATAAATTGGTCTAAGTAGGGTTTAAACACCTTATTCATCAAGTCCATAAATGTATCAGGTGCATTGGTTAGCCTAAAAGGCATCACCAAGAATTCATAATGGCCATATCGGAGTTCTCAACACAGTTTTTAAGACATCCACATCTTTTACCCATAACTTATAATAACCCAACCACAATTCAGTCTTGGAGAATACTCCTGCACCTTTCAATTGATCAAAAAGATCTTAAATCCTAGGTAAAGGATACTTATTCTTTATGGTTACCTTGTTTATCTGTTTATAATCAATTCACATTCATAGGCTTCTAGCCTTCTTCTTGAAGAAAAGGAATGGCTCTCCTCAGGGTGACACACTAGGTCTAATAAAACCTTTATGCAAGAATTCCTACAATTGTGTCTTCAATTCATGGAAGCCATTCTAGACGGTGCCTTTGAAATAGGAGTTATTCCAAGTATATGTTAATGGTTATGCCCCTAGGCCAAATATTTTGACCTTAATGTAATCATTACATTTTCATTTATATAATGGTTTTCTTCACATTAATATTATTGGCATGTCACATTATTGTAATGTTTATGAATAACCATGTTATTCTTGTCATCCTTAGTCATTTATCACTAAAGGACATAAAGATAAATTAACACTAGTATAGATTTGATCGATAATCATGAGATGATTATATATGGTGATATAAATCAAATCTGTAGGTACTTGTTAGAGAACAAGGTACTGGATAGACCCACAATAATCATGATATTTATAACATACAATAATCATGATATTTATAACAATCCAAACCAAATGATTTAAATACAATATATTTATGGCATTGTTGCCTTAGTCATATAAATGAGAAATGTATATCTAAATGCCATCAAGATGGACTTTTGCAATCATTTGATAATTGTGAATCTTGTTTATTAGGCAAGATGACAAAGGATCCTTTCACTGGACATACTAAAAGGGCCACTGACTTATTAGGCCTTATACATTCTGTTGTATGTGGCCCATTAACCATAAATGCTAGGGGAGGATTTCAGTACTTCATTACATTCACTGATGATTTCAGTATATATGGATATGTCTATCTAATAACATACAAACATGAATCATTTGCAATGTTCAGAACCTTTCAAAATGAAGTACAAAATCAACTTGGTAAAACTATTAAGGCACTTCGATTTGATCGAGGTGGTGAATATTTGAGCCAAGAGTTTGACAATCATCTAAGAGATTATGGAATTATTTCACAATTAACTCCACTTGGAACACCACAATGGAATGGTGTATCTGAAAGGAGGAATCATACTTTATTAGATATGATTCGATCTATAATGATTCAAACAAATCTTCCTTTATCCTTTTGGGGTTATGCATTAGAAACAACCGTATTTACTTTGAACCGAGTTCCATTTAAAGAGGTTGAAAAGAGACCACATGAGATATGGACTGGGAGAACTCCTAGTTTATCTTTTCTAAAGATTTGGGGCTGTGAAACTTATATCAAACGAGGTTGATTTCACTCATTATCACTTAACTTATGCTAAATTATGCAAAATAATTTTTTCTTTCAAAAAAATCACTGAATTTAAAACTTTTATAAACAAAAATAACTATGACTGGTTTCTGGTGATGACCCTGGCCGGAAAGTCCAGTTGGTACGCCATGTTAGTAATTTGTGTACACGTGGACATACTTTTTATTTCACTTCATCAGCTGACACACGTGCCAATTTTCTATCTGTCTAATTATCAGCTGACGTGTCAAAAATGACGTGTCAGATGATAACGTGGAATAAACAGTGTATTTACGTGTGCACAACTTGCTGATATGGCATTCCAGCTGGACTTTCTAGCAAGGATAACAACCGAAAATCGGTCATAATTATTTTTGTGTATAAAAGTTTTAAGTTTAATGACTTTTTTGAAAGAAAAAATTCTTTTATTATTTTTACATAATTTTGGCATAAGTTAAGTGACCATGAGTGAAATTAACCTTGTCAAACGATAGGGCTCGGATAAATTAGCACAAAAATCTGATAAATGTCTTTTTGTGGGATATCCTAAGGAAACTAAAGGATATTACTTTTATAACCCTTATGAGAACAAGTGTTTGTTGCTCGAAATGGTGTCTTTTTAGAAAAATAATTTATTTCAAAAAGAACCAGTAGGAGTAAAGTATAACTTGAAGAAATTCGAGAACCACAAGATAATATAGAACTATTGATAGAAATTCAACATGTTTCACAAATAGTTGTGGAACCCGTACCTGTTACACAAGTACCACGTAGATCTGATAGGATACGACATGAGCCCAAGAGATATGGATTTCTCATGACAGATAGTCGTGAAGTAATGCTTATGGATCAAGATGAGCCTATTACCTATCAAGATATCGTGTCAGGTCCAGAATCTGAGAAATGGCTAGAAGCCATGTAATCTGAGATGCAAGCCATATATGATAATCAAGTTTGGAACTTGATTGATCCACCTGAAGGAATTAAAACCATTTAGTGCAAATGGGTTTTCAAAAAAAAAAACTGACATGGATGGCAAAGTAAATACCTTTAAAGCAAGGCTCGTTGCAAAAGGCTTCAAGCAAACTCATGGTATTGACTATGATAAACCTTTTCACCAATAGCGATGCTTAAATCAATAAGAATTCTTATTGCCATTGCTGCGTATTATGACTACGAAATATGGCAAATGGATGTCAAAACAGCGTTTCTTAATGGAAATTTACTTAAAGATGTGTACATGACATAACCTGAGGGTTTTGTCCATCCTGAGATCTATTTATGGATTGAAGCAAGCTTCTCGGAGCTGAAATCTTCATTTTGATGAAACAGTCAAAGAGTTTGGATTCATAAAAAATAAAGATGAGCCTTGTGTATACAAGAAAATTAGTGGGAGCGTTGTGACATTTCTTGTATTATATCTAGATGACATATTACTCATTAGAATGACATCCCTATCATGAAAAAGACAAAAGAATGGTTAGGGATATATTTTTCAATGAAAGATTTGGGTGAAGCTGCTTATGTCCTTGGAATTAAGATCTATAGGGATAGATCTAAAAGGATAATTAGTCTGAGTCAAAACACTTATATAGATAAGGTGTTAAATAGATTTAGTATGCAAAATTCCAAAAGAGGATTTTTGCCAATGTCTCATGGCATTACTCTTAAAACTCAATGTCCAATGACATCTGATGAGCAAGATCGCATGAATATGATTTTTTATGCTTCGGCTATAGGATCAATCATGTATGCCATGTTATGTACTCGATTAGATATTTCATATGCCTTGAGCATGACAAGCACATATCAGTCAGATCCTGGTGAGAGTCACTGGACAGCTGTTAAGAACATCCTTAAGTACTTGAGAAGAACTAAGGATGCATTCTTAGTATATGAAGGATTGGAAGATGAGCTAGTAGTAAATGGTTTCATAAATGCAAGCTTCCAATTTGACAAATATGACTATAGATCGCAGTTAGGATATGTGTTTGTGTTAAATGGAGGTGCTATAAGCTAGAAAAGTTCTAAACAAAGCACTGTCGCTGATTCTACAACAGAAGCTGAGTATATAGCAACATCAGATGCAACTAAAGAAGTAGTATGGATCACGAAATTCATTGCTGAACTATGAGTGGTACCTAATATCAAAAACCCCATGGATCTTTTCTGTGATAATAATGGTGCTATTGTACAGGCGAAAGAGCCTAGATCTCATCAGAGATTAAAATATATACTCAAGCGTTTTTATCTCATTTGAGAAATAATTAAGAGAGGAGACGTTAAGATATGCAGAGTACCAACAGATAACAACGTTGCTGATCCACTTACCAAGGCTCTCCCACAAGCCAAACATGGTGGATATACTAGGTTAATGGGTATTAGATACATGTATGATTGGGCCTAGTGCCAGTGGGAGATTGTTAGTGGTTATGCCCTAGGCCAAATATTTTAACCTTGATGTAATCATTACATTTTCATTTATATAATGGTTTTCTTCACATTAATATTATTGGCATGTCACATTATTGTAATGTTTATGAATAACCATGTTATACTTGTCATCCCTAGTATGAGATAGTGTCATAAGTGATCTCATAATAGTTATGTTATTAAATCCTTAGACCTGAGATTATTATAATTTCCTACATAAAGAACATCGTGTTTTGACATAATCAAACGTTGTCTTTAATCGGATAATCATAAAGGTTATACTTGAACATGATGAGAATTATGTAGAGGATAGTGAATAATTAAGATGGAATTTTTCCCTCTCTTATGAGAGAGATATCTATTGGGCCACTCGGTAAGTAGGATTGTAAAATGCATGGTCGTGCTCGAATGAATTGATTGTGTGATCAATGTCATTTGAATTTATCAGTCTACTTAGTGATTAAGAAATTATATGTTTGAATAATATAAGTTTCACATGGACCATAACTTATGTTCAAACAAGATTTCGTGTGATAAAAGGATAATAACATGTTCTATTATCAGGTTAAAATCAGACTTACGATATTTATATTATTTGGATAATCATAATGTCTTGCTATAGACCAATTATGACTTGTGGACCTATTAAGGAATTAGGCCCACTGCCAACTTAATATAAACCTATTGGGTCACATACCGAGACCATAATGAATAGACTGTATTTTAATTACGATATTTCAAAATTATATAAATATAGATATTTATATTTAATTTCAAAATTATATAAATATAATATTTCTTATTATTTTGAATAAGATATATATATATATATGCATATATATATATATATATGTATATATATATGTGTGTGTGTGTATATATATATATATATATATGTGTGTGTGTGTATATATATATGTGTGTGTGTGTGTGTGTGTGTGTGTGTGTGTATATATATATATGTGTGTGTGTATGTGTGTGTGTGTGTATATATATATATATATACACACACACATACACACACACATATATATATATATATGTATATATCTTATTTTGAATAAAAGATAATATCCCTAATTTATCTCTTTAGGGTTTAAGTATTTACAAATATATATATGAATATATGTTTAAGATAAATATAACCCTAATTTTCGTTTTAAGAGAGGCAGCAAAAATACCTAGCCGCCACTTTTCTTTGTGAAAGGAAAAATGTAAAGAAAAAACACTTAAAATTTAGTCGCAAGAGAGGGAGCTAACACCCCTACGATTATCTGTTCATCAGTTCATGCATGTGGATACTAGTAGAGGGCGTTCGTGATTGGAGCAGTGCCTACAATCCGATAGAACTAAGGTGTTAGTTCGCAATTCAGCGCACTTAACTGGTTGGTATTCTTTTTCCTTCCTTTTGAATCAATTGGATCTTATGGATCCTGTTTAGGTTTTTATTTTATTCTATTGCGCGATAATTTTGAATTATTCCGAAAAACCCAATAGTATAACCTCAATGGATAGCTCTACTTCTCTTTCTGGGAGTAAACCCAGTAACCCTTCTAGAAACACATCGAGAAACTCATTCACCACTATTATGTCTTATAAATTCACCTTTTTTTTCTTTTAAAATCAAGTACTAATGCTAGAAATGCTTCACATCACTTTCTAAGGAGTTGTCTTACTTGCATGCCTTATATTACATTGGTCAATGAGTAAGATCAAATACCACGCACTATTGTTTTCGACTGATTAGGACTCTTAATCATAACTATTTTTAAGCCACCATCAACTATAGCTCGATGTTTGGACAACCAGTCCATTTCTAGAATCATATCAAACTCATGAAAGGTAATTCTAGCAAATCCACAATAAATTATATCCCTATGTATCATAATCAAAAAATTTCTTTATATTTTATTCACATACACACTATGTGCCAAGGGACTGGTCACATGTATACCATATTCTAATAGGTCCATGGTTGATATCTTAATGGGTGGAACCAAAATCTATCAAAGTATACATGTCAGTATCAAAGAGAGAGAAGATACTAGCTATAACCTCTGGGGGTCCTACTTGTAGACACTAGGTCTTGAGGTGGCAAAAGTAAATATATATATATATAAATAAAAAGGAAAAAATAATAATAAAATAAAATGAGGAAATCAAGAAAAGAGAAAAAACCTAGAGCCCTAGATATAAAAGGAGAGAAAATAACATATTGCCATTTGGAAAGAACAAGGTTGGACCAAAAATAAGAAAAAGAAAAGGATAAAACTAGACCAAAGGAGGAGGACCAACAAAGACCAAAAAGAAAAAAAGAGGGGGAAAGAGAGAGCACGGCAGAGAAGCAGGAGGACAGCGCCGGCGATGACAACAGCGACGGCAGCACCGTCTAGCTCAACCACCCGCCTTCTCCATTTTTGAGGAAGAGGGAACCGATGAGGAAGAGGGAACCGAGATCTTCGTTAGTGATTTTCAGTCCCCTCCGGCGACCAATGGCAACACGACCAGCGGCAAAAGACTCCTGGCGGCGAGACGCTTCCTCTGATGGCCACTGATCATCCCCACTCGCTGGCAGCAGGGAGATCGGAAGAGGCAAAGAGCTACTATCCAGTGCCATTTTCGGCGAGCCACAGCATCAGATGGCGACAAGAGCAGCACCATCGGATTCCTGAAGGCGAGATGATTCTGCCGATACCCACTATTCCTCCTCACTCGCCGATAACCGCCAAATCGGCATTGAGGGACCAACGACATTCCGGTGTAGATCCCGGTCAAATGGTGGAGCTTTGGGGCGCGTGACCACCGGCAGAGAGTCCCTAGCAGCCTGATCTTCGCTCTGGCATGGGCAGTGTCATCGGCAGCGGAGCTCTGGCAAGACTCTAACAGGGAAATCCGGTGATACCATTTATTATTATTATCATTATGATTGGTGTTATTATTTTTATTTTTATTATTATGATTATTATTATTGTTATTAGTGTTGTGTTGTTGTTATTATTATTATTATTATTATTATTATTATTATTATTAGTGATCAATATAATTTTGTCATTTGTATTTTATATTTATTAATTTGTTAATTCAGTTAGTTTATTCTATTCCTAGTGTTTTAGATTAATCATCTCCCCTATTTATTTTATTCAATTATTTATTTATTTATTTATCATTTTGTTTAATTTAATCTATTACTGACCAATATTATTTTCTATCATAAATGCAACCGCGATCACGACCGTAAGGAGCATACGACTCGTCTTTGGGCCAGGCGAAGCATGGTCGAGGCGAATAGTTAGGATTTATTTACTATTCATTTATTTGGAACGTGTATTATTATTTTTTTCATTTTATTTTTATTCCTTTAAGGTCTGTAATAATAAAAGTTTTTCAACCGCACTTAAAAAGAAACATAACACAAAATATTTCTACTAAAATTGGATATTTGTTAATAAAACTGGACCAAAGTTTTGGTTTTCATGACACATCAAAATAAGGGTTCTTGTTTTCATCAAAATGGGATCACTTCCTCCTCTTTCCTAAAATCAGTTTAAAAACTCTTTATTTTTTTCGTAAAATATGTATGCGGGAACTAATGTTCTCATCTAAATGAATGTATCGATTTATGTATGTATTTCATTATATCACTATTATGGATTCTGCATTTATTTTTTAACAATTGTAATTATATTTTATTTATTACTTTATTTATTTCTTTTCAATGTGCTTGTAATGCGCTTTAATTTACTTGCATGAATTGTGTGAGAAGAGAGATAAAATAATTAACTCTAAAACTCAGTCATATAACATTAACCAAAAGTATCAATAAGAGTGAGGTCCTGAACTCTCTCTAGTTTTAGCCTCATAAGGTTAGAATTCATTTCCCAATGTTTTATTGGGTGGCGACTCCGTGATACCTACCTTGTGGTGCCCAACAGATGCCATCGTAGGTTGATCACTAATAATGGAATAGGGGTGAATCCCTGTTCATTGCGAAGCGATCAGCTTTTACGAGTTTCAATGAACCTCCATCTGGTATCGAGTCCGGAAAGCAAATTCTCCAGAGCGACCCCGAATGCCTCATGGGGTTCTTGTACGTTATACTGCTCCTCTCGAGCTTTCATAACATATGCTCGTGCTTGACCCACTGATGTAACCGGATTGTCCACAGTTTCTGATACTATACTCAGGTGAGACCTGGGTTGGCCTGACCCACTTCAGCCTTTACCTCATCCTCTTGGTACAGTGGGTGGATTAGATGCTCCTCTACTCCCCTCTGATGCTCTATCTTGCCCTAACTCCTATGGATTATTTATCATAAAGTGATTATGCCCCCACATCCGAAACAAGCACCTGTCAGTAATTTACGTGTGCCCTGGTGGCGTCTAACACAATATAGGCACTCTGGTAGTTCACTACTCTGACCAGCTGAGGAGCCTCTACCAGTAACGAGTGTTGCTGGATGCCCCTGTCATCTTCCTCTAGTGGTAGGACTATTTACTAACTCGATAGGGGGTACACCCTAAGAATCATGAGCTCTCTTGCTAAAAGATGAGCCATTGCTAGAAAAAACCCCTTCTTTGTGCCCTCTCTCTTTTAGCCAATTTAGACTTCTCAACTCTAATAGCTATTTGAAGCAGTTGATAATAGCTCACTTGTTGTAAAGACATGATTGCCACAAGATGTTCTTTAATAGAATCATTCAACCAATCTATAAAATTGTCGGCATCAGAATGCCTTAGTAAGGATGGGTTTAAGAGCATACTTGCTGAGTCGACTGAACTCTTTCTTATACTTAACAACAGTCAAGTTCCTCTATCTCAGATTCAAGAATTGCTTCCATCTAGCTTCTTTATAAGCTTCAGTGATGTACTTCTTCTTGAATTCTTAGGTGAAGAACTTCCAAGTCACTAGATTAGGTAGTTGAGGATGCTTCACCACTAGTTTCCACTAATCATAAGTTTACTCCTTAGAGAAGGGAGATAGCATAAGTAGCCATATGTTCTGGCGGACACCTAATCTCATCCAGTACCCTTTGAGTTCTTTCCAACCAGTACTCTGCTTTACCAGTGTAACACCCCTTATCTATACGTTGGAAGCTTCATCCTTGGAGGAGGATGAAGGGTCCCGATAGATGAGGGTTGTCATGCAATCAAAACCTCAAGGACAAACATACAATAATAAATCATACACTCAAAGCAGTAAAATAAAATTTCACAAACAAAAGACCAAGGCTGAGAACAAAAGGTATAATAATATTATTAATGTGCATAAAAGTCTTTACATATTAAAATACAAAAGTGCCGTAGCACAAAAGATCGTTTACAAACTTGGTATCAAACCAACTTACAAAAGAAGAACTTACATCAATAGTTTCATTACAAAAATCACTAACCTATAATATATACAAAAAGAAGTACAATCCAGAACTACAAAATCTCTCTCCTAGTTGTGTCGGCCCTTCTGAAATGGATCACCTTGCTCACGGACTCTAACATCTTCCATACCTGCACAGATGAAACACTCATGCTAAGCGAGTACGCTTAGTGGGGAAAAGCACAATGAAAAAGATCACTCACAATAGACGTCGATACAAATCACATACACATAGCACATACTTAAATGAATACTAACTCATAATCACAATAGAAGACCTACTTATTCAAAATATAGTGGATAGCGAGTAACGCATAATCATTCGAAACTCCTGGATACTCGAGGGTATCAAAATCATTCTTTTCTTTTTATTTCAAAATATTTTCGCATGGAATCTTAAGCAAGATTCAAGTTAAATGGGGATCGCTTGGATCCAATTCAGGGACCTGATCAAGGTCCAAAACGCATACGCATAGCTGCAGCAAACTGAACTCTATAGGCATGCCTATTATCCACTTAATTTGACTTTCGCAGGTCAAGCATAATTCAACTAATTTGCATTCATATCATTCTTACAATTGTCTATTTATAACTATGAGAGCATAACAAGACTGAAAATTAAACATTAGAAGCATAAAAAGAAAACTTATTTTTTTTGAAGCCAGGAAGTGTCGCGCTCGCGACAGAGGCAAAGGTCTGCCTCAAGTAGCGGTCGCGATAGTCGTCGCGCTTGCGCGGGGACTGAAACACACCTCACTATCACGCTCGCGACAGTCGTTGCGCTCACGATAGTGAGCGGCCTTCAGCTTCTGTCGCGCTCGTGTGAGGGCGCGCGCTCGCGACAGGAGACGGTCCAAAGTTCGTTAGGCGGCTGAGCGCTCTCGCCTCGGCAGCACGCAAATAGCTCACGCGAAGGCTGCAATCACCGAGCTCTGTCGCAACCTTACAACAATGCCGCGTTCGCGAAGGGTCGGGATTTCCAGCCCTTACGTGAAAACCTGCAGAATTCCACTTCCAAAATTCCCCCAAACCTTCAATTAGCTTCAAAACATAACCCCACACAAATAGATCATTCACAAAACCTTAATTCACTTAGAACTTAACTTATGAACTAATTATCATCATCAAATCATACAATTTACGAGATCAAATTCCAAAATTTATCAAACCAGTAATTTCTCATAGAATTTCATACAAACTCATGCTATAACTCAATTTCTCACCAATTATACATCTCAATTCAAAATAATCAATACCCATAACAATTAAATACAAATACCCATAATACACCCCCATCAATTTCAACCATAACCACAAAACACAAACATCACACAAAACATATCAAAACCACAAACATTCCCAAACCTCAAATTCTTCAACTCTAATCTCGAGCTCTGCTTCCACTCACAATTTCCTTGGCTTTGGACTCTCTAGGAGGATTTTTTAGAACAAATAAACATCAAAGCAAATTTCAAAACTCAAACTCCCAAACCATACCCAAATACCCAAATTAGAGAGAACAAGAGAAAGGAGAAGAACAATAAGCTAATACTTACCTAGAACAACTCAAGATAACCCAAAACTCACCAAGATTGCAGTCAGAAAGGAAAGATTGTAAGAAATTTAAGAAGAAAATAAGAGGAAGAAGAGGAACGGGAAGAAGAGAGAAAACGGGAGTCTCTCCTCACTCACATACCCACTCTAATGCCACATGGCAACTCCCCATTGGAAAGCTACCCCAAGACATACACAAAACCCATTCTCTCACAAACACATAAAACCAACCTCACTAAACATACCCTACTCCCATATACTCATTCACACCTAAGCACAACTCTACAATACCTAATACTTCAATTTAAATCCTACACATACACTTAATAACACATGCCACACTTGAACACACACACAAAATCACACACACGAATGGCTCATACTACTAGGGCGGTTACGGGGCGTTACAATCAGACTCTTTTATAGTCATTCTTAAGAATTCTTTTGCTCTATGCTTCCTTATGGGATCTTTAGGAGTTCTTGGTGCGGTAAGTCTATCAAGGACCTGCGCCATGTCATGGAAAGTTCCCCAAGTACTGCCGATATATCACCCCTTGTAGACATGAAAGGGCTCAAAACAGACGGATCTTACTCCATCGGGTTCACACTTTTTGTTGTTTCTTTAACAGCATCTCAAGATCCTTCCATTCTCTATATCTATAAGAAAATAGGGACATTTGTCTTAGGCCAACACAAATACTACTCGCATACACTTATACACACATAGGTTCCTATTGGCTAGAACAGGCTAAACCCATTCTCTAATACCACCAAATGTGACACTCCTTACATGAAACTTATACACCCTGTACATGTAGTGTATATTCACATACATTTATCTATAGCACAATGTCTCATTCAATCATATTTGTTAATTTATGTGGAGTGTCACAATGCCTTAAACATACATATTCAATTGCATGTTGCATCCATACATACGATATAAAAATCTTTTTTTTCATGTCTTTCATATTCATGTATATATCACTATTATAAGTTATAATTACATACACTTGTTCTTCTAGAATTACAAATTGCCTCATATTACAAAACAACTATTACATTTTCATAAATACATATATTTTACAACTAAAAAAGAGCATATGTTTATAGAACTTTATACTACTCTTCTATTGGCCATGGTCCTTGTAGATTGTCCCTATGAAAAACACCTTATTGCTTAGACCTACACGGATAAACACCCTACTAAGTTTTGAAATTTAACGGGAAACACTTAAAGTTGTAAGGCTCTAAAATACACCCTAGTAGCATTGATGCATGTTTAAGGTGAAATGGTAATCGAATATGCATGATTAAATGACTAACATGGAGTAAAGGGCACAGCCGTCATTAATTCAAAAGATACTGTAAATTGGTAAAATATTAAAATATGTCATGCATGTATAAATGGAATTAATTATGGGCCAATATGTATCAATAAAGTTTAATTACATGCCAAAGTGGGAACAAATAAACTTAAGGGACCAAAATTGAAATTAGTCAAAATGGACTAATAGGATTTTTGCATGTGGTTTCTTTGCATGAAAGTATAGCCATAACAAAAGCATAGCCATTTCATTCTTCTTGTTTTTCCCAATTCACACATATAAACTCTATGCCCAAGATTTGAAAGGGAAAAACTATATTTATTGCAAATTAAGCACACAAAAAGGGGTAAGGGTTAATCAATTTGTTATCTTCTTCCCCTCTATAGTTTAAGGGCTAGAAATTAAAAGCTGTAATATGTTATTGAAATGAAGTTTATGGTGTAATTTAGAGGGGAATTTCAGCGCACACAAGGGAAAGAAGAAAGCTTAAGCAAGTAAGGAAGATTTGGCTATTTTTAGGTTTGGGAACTATTAATTTTATTTGCATGTGTTTAAGATGAATTAAAATGATATAAATGGTGTACAGAGTGGAAAATTGTTGGTGGAGTGTTGGTTTGAGGTTATTTTGAATGAAAATTGTTAATAATGCCATAAGCAATAGTTTGGTTAAATCTTGGGTAAAGGTTCACTTGAATTAGTTTTGGTATTTTACCGACATCTTGGCCTATAGACCTCTAAATGGAGTGATTCTAGTTGTAAACAAATATTAATACATAGACCTACAAATTTTAAGAAGAAACTAAGGTCTAATTCTATGTCTAAGGTATCTGTAAATGAGCTTGGAAATTCGGATCTCATGTTGCCCCTATTTTGGGAACAACTTGCAATATTTTAAGTATAACTCACACTATAAGACTCTAAATGACATGAATCAAAATTCTATAGAAACTAAACATATATTAGAGTAACTTTTATGAAGAAAGTATGGTCAAATTCTATCTTAATCATTCCCAATAATTTTTCAAATTTAAGGTCACAATTCTATTTATGAAAACACCTAGGAGCAGTATGTAAGGTTTTGGCCATATCTCTTTATTTACTATTTAAAATTCCCTGATTTTTGATCCTAAGAAACTTAAGACATAGGAAAACATTTATTATCAAAATCATTTTATCTAAATGTGGCATTTACTGGACTTAAATTATAGGTAAACATAATAGTATAAATCTGTAGAAGTCCATCCTGTTTCAATAGGCAATAAAATAGGGTTACACGGCTATCAAGAATCCTTGATCCCCATGTGACTCCTATATTTAGAATTTGAATGTGAGATTTTTCTCACCAAATGAACCTGGAACTTGACTAAAAGTTTATAACACTTGTTTGATACATGTACATTGATATATGATGATGATATGCATGTAATGTACATGAAATTACATGAGAACATTTGTATAAGTATAGCGCATATATATAATACATTATACTTATAAATGGGTATTGAATTCTTGGCATCACTTAGAACTATTCGACATGCATTTCAAATTACATGAATTTATTTTATGATTGTAAATGAGCATATGTGAATGTGATATGTTGGTAATTAACTTTGAAATGATATTAGTACCTGCCTAGAAATCTTGGTTGTGGAGAGATAGACATGCCCATAGGGTGCCCGTTGGAGGTGCCTACCATTGACACTCGTGGTATCTTATTTGAGACTGTATGTCTCTTTTATTTCATACCTTCTGGTGTGCCCATATATGATACTTATATGATTCATACTTCCGAGTACACCCATTTAGAATACCTTTGGGTATTCATGTGCTCGTACTTTTAGGTACGCCCGTTTTCTCCCATTTAGCCACACCCATAGAAAACGCAAGTAAACATCAACTTGTGAAATGTATTCTTAGATTTGATGAACTATGATATGAACTTTGAATTTTCTGCATATGATTTATATGTAAGCAAGATAATATATGTATGTTTATACATAATACATAAAATATAATATTTGGTTATATAATATTATTCACATATTATTGGATGATGATACATTTGTGAATATTATGACCTGTATGCCTATCAGGCAACTACTGTGAGTGGTCATTCAAAAATTAAGTGTTCCACACTAAGCTTTATGCTTAGCATGGGTATTTATCCATGTAGGTATAAGTTCCAAGGATAATATGCAAAGGACACGACCAACATAGGAGTAAGAGGACATTAAAGTAGTTTTTTTTTTGCGGTTCAAATATATGTAAATGTAATAACTATTTTTGTACTAACAAAGAACATGTAAGTTATTATAAATATATACATATAATCATGTAAATGTAACCAAATATGGAATTTTGTATAATGAATGATGTACGAATGGTATGTAATTAAAGAAATTTTTTGAATATTATGAGTAAATATATGATATCAGGTATAAATTTCTTGTAGGGGTGTTACAACAGTCATTGTCCAAGGACACAAGAGCAATTATAATCATGCATGTACAATTATATGCCAATATACCTTTAATGTAACCCTTCTTGTAAACATACTTTATGTAAGCTTTTCACATGTCATGCATTTGCGCGCGCACACACACACACATATATATTTGCATTTTATAATTTCTAAACATGAATATACACTACAAGAAAATCAGCATTTACCCACGGAAATTTAGCGACGAAAAATTTATCGTCGCTATTTAGCGACGGAAAAGCTATATCCGTCGCTAATTCTCGACGGTAAATAATTCCGTCGGTAATTACCGACGGAAAAAAATTTTCGTCGCTAAATTAGCGACAAAAAAAGCTAACCGTCGGTAAATTTGATGCGTAAATATCGCAGCATAAATTGCTACGAAAATTAGCGACGGAATTAGATTTCCGTCGCTAATTCCCGACGGAATTGAATTTCCGTCACTAATTCCAGACGGAATTAGATTTTCGTAGCTAAATAAAATTAAATATATTAATTAAAATATTTTTAGCGACGAAAATCTAATTCCGTCGGGAATTAGCGACGGAAATTCAATTCCGTCGATAATTTTAGCGACATAATTTAATTTCGTCGCTAAATAAAATTAAATATATTAATTAAAATATTTTTAGCGACGAAATTTTATTTTCATAGCTAAAAATTCGCGATGGAATTAGGTTCCATCGCGAAAAAATATTAATTAAATTTTTTAAAAAATATTAGCGACGGAATTCAGAATCCGTCGCTAAAAATTGGCGACAGAAGTTAATTTTTGTAGCTAAATAGCAACGGAATTGACCTTCGTCGCTAAAAACATTATTAATATTTTCTATTTTTAGCGACAGAATAAATATCCGTCGCTAAAAACTTTATATATAAAATAATTTTCTGACTTTTTCCCCTTTCTCCTCCCTCTCCTCTCTCTGTATTTTTTGTCCTTCTTCTTCTCTCCCCCAGCGCCGACGGCCAGATCTGGGCCGGTTGTCGTCGCCGCCGCCACTGCGTGGAAGGGCCACTAGCTCCGCCGCTTACTTCGCCCCCTCTCACTCGCTGCCAAATCTAGCCGCTTGCCGGCCGTCGCGCGTTTCTCCCCGTTGCTCCGCCCTCTCTCGCCGTCGCGCGTTGCTCCGTCCCTTCCCCTCTCGTGCGCCAGATCTAATGCAACATGTAAGGGTCAAAAGCATTGTTGTTTTTTACTTTCATTTCTATACCCATTAGCTTCCTTTTGTTTTTCGTTGGATTTTTTAGCTACTGTGTTCAAGCTTTCATTTTTTATTTTACTTCATCTGTTAATTTCTTCGAATCAAGGTTTCCCTTGTCAAAGGGCATGCGGGTTTTCGTTGTAATGAATATCTACTGCTAAAGTTTTGGTTTTTTTATTGTCGATTTGTTTATTTATTTGTTCCAGCATTTGGTGTAGAATTTCGGTTTTTTGTAGTCAACTTTCTCCTGGGAAGTTTGGGTTCCAACTATTGGAAGAATTGGTTGCTTTTGTTTAATTTCCTGCTGAAGCTGAAAACTCATGATGAGTCGGGGAAATGGAAATTTATGATCATAGAATGACATAACTAATTATATTGTAATTTGATTTGTAATTTAGTTATAAGTAATATAAATTGTTATACTGAATTTATTGATTTCTTAATATAAATTGTTGTGTACCATTGATATTATCAGGTGGAACTTGAGTCTGTGAAAATGGAATATACAAATGCAAAACTTGAGTGTACTGCCGCTGATGAACGATCCAAGATATTGGCTTCTGAGGTTATTTGTTTGGAAGAGAAGGTAGTGATTTTTCTCGGTATGCTTGGTTTTTCTCCTTTTATAGGTAACTGTTCCATTTTTCTTTTTTCTGTAACTTTTTGTGGACTTTTTAGATTCTGAGGTTTACAGTTTAATTACATGATAATGGTGAATTGGTCCATTTTACTTTTATCAATTGAATGTTAATCCTAAACTACTATCTTTTCTTTTTCCTTTCCTTTTTTCTTTTGTCTGGTTTTTAGTTGGAATTGGATTGTATGGACACCATCAATTTGGTTCACTTCTATCATTTTTTTATACTATTCTTTTTCCAGGATATGTGCTTAACATACAATTCATATTTATTCGCAAATAAACAGCAGCAATTTGGTTCAATGTTGTTAAAAGAGATTGATTAGTATTATTAATAGTTTTATTAAATAATTATCTTAATTATTATTATTATTAAGAAGTTGTGTTAATTTTAGTTATTATTATTATTATTTTTGTTAATTGGGTTTGCTAATTGGTATTGTTATTAGTATTATTAAATATTTATCCTAATTATTATTATGATTATTATAATTTTTATTTAGTAGTTGTGTTAATTATTATTGTTATTATTTAATGGGTATGTTAAGTAGATATATTATTAGTATTGTTATTATTTTTATTAAGAAGTTGTGTTAATTTTAGTTATTATTATTATTATTATTATTATTATTATTATTATTCAACATGTTATTATTATTAAATTAAAATCAGTAAAATTTGTACCTTAATTAATATTATTATTACTATTATTATTATTATTATTATTATTATTATTATTATTATTATTATTATTATTATTATTATTATGTTAATTTGTATTGTTATTATTATTATTTATTTATGTTAATTTGTATTGTTGTTATTATTTTTTTTATTTGTAAAAATTCCCGACGGAAATTGAATTTTCGTCGGGAAATTTGCCAACGGAGTTTCATTTTTCGTCGGGAATTCCCGATGAAAATTCATTTTTCATCGGCAAAATTCTTTTTCCGTCGGTAATTCTCGATGAAAATTCATTTTTCGTCGACAAATTTCCCGACGGAAATTGAATTTCCGTCGAAAATTTTTCCAACGAAAAAAATTCCGTTGGGAATTTTGCCTACGACTAATATGCCGACGGAATGAATTTCCGTCGGCAATTTTGTTTCCCGACGAAAATTCCTTATTTTCCGTCGGAAAATCCTTTTTTCCTTATAGTGATATATATATATATATATATTCATGTTCAGAAATTATAAAATGCATATTATTTATTTTTATATTAATTCTTTTCATATTCTGTATCATATTCCTTTTTTTATAATGGGCCTGCACTTTTCAATGGGAGTGGATAATGGGAATAATTGTAGGTACCCAAAGGTACAAAACCTATAGGTACCCAAAGGTATGAATCATATAGATACCCGAAGGTATACAATACTATAGGTACCCGAGGTACAAAACTGCAGGAGATACGTAGTGTAAGGCCTCGACTTGTACCTTAATTGTTTTTAATACATTTGAGGTATGAGAGTGGCCTAGATTGTGTAATTGGTCAAGTATATATGTTAGGAATATAATCGGTATTATTTGAAAAACTAGGGTTAAAATAGTCATTTAATACCTATGGACTTAAATGCATGAAATAAGAACTTGGATATGTTAATGTATAAGTTTAAGTTAATTAAAGGGTTAATGTATGATTAAATAAGAGATTAGGGACCCAAAAGAGAAAAAGGAAAAGGGACTAATCACAATTTAACATTGTGACCATCTAGAAGGAGGAAGAAATCTTCATGGCTATAAAAGCCATGAAGGTCGGTTGGTGAGAAGCCAAAAATTCGGCCTTTCCTTCCCCTTAGCAGCCATTTCTTCCTCATTCCAAATCACATAAATCTTCACTAAAAATTATGCTCAACTATCCCTTAAGTTAAGCAAATTAGTTCTAGTGCTTAGTAAGTTCATCAAGGTAAGAGAATTTGTTTGCTTGCTTTCTTTTCTGCCCATGGGTCTTGGGGAAAGAAATTATAGATTATTGTTTGGTATCTGAATTTATAATGACACTTTGTAGTAGAAAAAGCTGTTGGAGCAAAAGGAAAGGAGAAAGAAGCTAAAGGAGGAGCCAAATGAAGCTAGAAGAGAGCGAGGAGGGAGAAGGTTTGGGAATTTGTGTGTTAATGTGTGTTTGATGATGAAATGCATATTTATAATTGTGTATGCAAAATATGTGTTAAATTGAGCTGAATTGTTGTGGTTGAATGCAAGGAAATGGTTGATTTGGGCATGTTGAGTTTTGAGGGGAAATTCTGCCCAAATTTTGTCTGACTTTTGACGATTATTTTAGTCATAAGTTGAGTTTTAGAGTTCCAAATTGCATATTTCCAGTTGGGTTGAAAATTTAACTCACACAACTAAATATATTCAGAAGGAACCATGAGTTAATTCTGGCTTTAAGGTGCACTAAAATGGACTTAAACTTGGCTAATGAGTTCTGCCACCTTAAAGGGAGTAGTTTAGGTTGTTTAAGTCGTATCTAGAGTTTTAGAGGTACAAATGATATGAAATGGGTGCCATTAGAAAGTTAAGATCTTAAGGAACAAATATTAAGAGACCACTTTACCTAAAAATGATATTTACATGTTTGTTTTAGCTGCACAAATTAGGAGTGAAAAGTTGTTCAGTGTAACCCTATTTTAGTAGCCAATAAAACAGTGTCACACAGTGGTCAGGTTTTCTTACCCACCGTGTGCATGCTATGGAACACCAAGAATGGCTTGAACTTTAGGTCACACGGTGTTAAGGAAATCCTGACCACCTTGTGAAATCCATCACCACCGTGTAAGTCGAATTCTAGTCAGTTCTGTAAAGCATCTTTTTGGAATCTTTCAAGATTCTTGGGTCACCGTGGTCAAGAACTCCTGACCACAGTGTTCCCCTGTTTGACCACTGTGTGATGATTTCTCCCCACTGTGTGAACCGAGTTCTAATCGGTTCTGTAAAGGATCTTTTTAGCATCTTCTAAAATTCCCATGGTCACACGGTGGTTAGGAAATCCTAAACACCATGTGACAAGCCTGACCACCGTGTGAGTTATATATATTTTATTTGATTTACTGTGCATTTTGGTTTACACAGTGGTCAAGGAATCCTGACCACCGTGTAACATGTAAACTACTTAAATATATATTATGATTAATGTTAATTTGAATTGAATTATAACATGGATATCTAATAACATGAAAAATACTTAAAGAATGATATATGAAAGGCAAGTTTACATAAAATTTGCTAAAAGAGTTAATATGAAAATTTTGAAATGAACTATATATGCATGGGATTATATTATGAATTAGCATATTAAACTTTATTTGATGTGGTTTAAAATATATGGATTATTATTATTGGTTCTAAAATGATGATTGCCTGACTGTTAAGTGTTCTCCATATTACAATGTGAACCAAGTGACTTTAATTAATAATTAGCGTGCAAAAACCAAGTTATGGATAGATAGGCATGCCTATAGGGATCTTTGTTGCTACAGCCTATGCGTTAATGGACCCTATTTGGGTCCCTATGCATTATTGGACCCCATTTGGGTCCCTATGTGTTATTAGATCCCGTTTGGATTCCTGTGCGTATGTGTTATTGATATGATATGGTGAAAGTGCCCTTGAGTACCTATGTGTTTCAGTTTATATCCCGTTATCCACCACTTTAAATATGCAGGCAACAAGTGAAAATAAAAGAATGCTAAATGGATAATGTGAGAAATGCTAATTAATGTACATATTTATGTGGATGAATTTTAAGTGTATTCCAAGATAAATGCGTGTATATATATATATATTCTGTTATACATGTTAGTTCATATTATTACAAGTATACTTCATGTGCGCGTGCCTTTGAATTGTTGACCGCTGTGAGCGGTCGTCCATTTCATGTTTATTTCCCACTAAACCTTTGTGCTTAGCATGGGTGTTTCATCCGTATAGGTTTTGAAGATAAGTTGATTTTGAATGAGAATTCACAACCCCAAAGGCCAACACACTAGGGGCAAGCGTTTTGTGTATATTGATATCTTGATGTAATATTGTAAATCGTAATCTTTTGGATGTTATACTGGAATTTGTAATAAATAGGATAGGAAGACAAGTTTATGTATAAGAGTATGTGATGTATTGTAAATTAAAAATGGTACTTATGAATTGTATGTGAATGGTTGTATGGGTATGTATGCCATAATAAATATTAAGAAATTTTATAATCCTGAACTTAATATTATGTATATAAACATGATAATATAAATGCCGTGTAGCATTCCCCATCTATTGTAGTAACTCACCTCTAGAAGGTATAATCTGCTACGTACAGGTAAGAGGTGTTACACGTAGTCTCACATAAAACACCATATGTGTCAAAATTATAGGCAGTTATACTTGTAGTCCTATAGGTATGCCTATCTATCCATCACCAAGACAATAAGTAGGCAACTAGGTTCACATCTCTTTTATTATCTTCTTTTAATTATATCAATCTTTGACATGTCCATAGACATTTATTTATAGTCATATAATTGCTATGCATGCTCGCATGTACATGTCATATGCTTATAATTAAATAAAGTGCATAAAAATTGATTATTTACATGTATTTACCTTTATTAAAATCAATATCTCAATGTATTATAACATGTCATATGTAAATTTAGTCATTATCCATCATTAAATATGTGTTGGACAAGTGCCAAAAACATCTGAAAAAGTTCAAGTAAGATTCGAGGTCGTTTTGATAAGAAAAACTCAAGTTTAGGTAAAAATAAGGGTCAAATGGCTGACGAGAAGGGCTTGACAGCCATGTAGGGTGTCATTTTTTAGTCTAGAACCATTTTACAGGGCTAGTAGAGGCATGCCACACGGCTAGCAGGCCTTTCCTTACAGTAGTGTCATTCTGTTCTTGACAGGGCAGATTTTTTGGGTGTTTTTGCTCTACATTTTTTACAAGGAAAATGAGTTTTTTAGGCCAAGATGTCTCCATAACATTTGCTCCATATGTTTTAAGTTTCTAATGAATCAAGAATAAAGTCATTTGGACTTATAATGAGAGATATGGCCAAAATATTACTAACTGCTCCTAGGTGTCTTTTAGGGATAGGGATAGAATTGTCGTTTTGTCTTGGGAATGATTAAGATAGAATTTGGTCTAAATTTCTTTAAAAATAAATATTTTATTAGTCTAATTTCTATATAATTTTGATTCATGTCATTTGGAGTTTTTTAGAGAAAGTTACACTCAAAACATTGCAGACTGCTCCATACAGGGGCAGATTCAGGTCACTTGCTTTCACTCTCCAATTTGGGTTCTAGTATCTCATACATGTTATAGGTCAATGTCCTAAGTTTCATCTGCAATTAGAATCACTCAATGTCAATGTCTATAGACTCGGATATGGCCAATATACCAAAGACTATTTAGGTGATTTTAATCAACAATTTAAAGGTTTAGGTGATTTTAATCAACAATTCAAAATTAATTTATGCCATAGTTCAACCAAAGCATTTTTATGTGCAAACTAAGTGTTTTAATTGAATTCCATACTCCAACATTTTACATCCTTTTCAATATTTATATAATTTCAATTCCTCATGCATGTACATGAAAATTAAGTCTCATTATTAGTGGTTATGTCCTACGCTAAATATTTGAATTTTTATGTAATGTTATATTTTCATTTATAAAATTTTTTTCTCCACTTTAATATATTATTGGCATGTTACATTATTGTAATATTTAAGAATAACTAATTAATGTTATTCGTATTATCCTCAGTCATTTATCACTAAAGGGCATAAAAATAAATTAAGACTAGTATGGGTTTGGTTGATAATCATGAGATAATTATATATGGTGATATAAATCAAACCTATAGGTACTTGTTAGAGAATAAGGTATTGGATAGACCCACTATGAGATCATTACATAGGTTAGTGTCATAAATGACCTCATAATAAATATGTTATTGAATCTTTAGACCTGAGATTATTACAGTTTGCTACATAAAGAACATTATGCTTGGACATAATCAAACTTTATCTTTAATCGGATAATTATAAAGGTTATGATTGGGTATGATGTGAATTATGCAGAGGAAAGTGAATAATCAATATGGAATTTGTCACTCTCTTATGAAAGAGATATCTACTAGGTCTCTCGATAAGTAGGACTGAGAAATGCATGGCCGTGCCCAAATGAATTGATAGTGTGATCAATGTCATTTGAATTTATCAGTCTACTCGGAGATCGAGAAATTATATGTCTGAACAATTCAGTCACTAATAGTGTAAATTCCGTCATATTCTGTCACTAATTACTTTTAGCGACGCGAAGACTAAACATCACACATAGCTCAGTCGCAAGCAATATTGCAACCAAAACGTAAAACCGTCGCTATGCAAAACCGTTGCTACTGTGAGAAAACATGTAATTGAATTCTCTATATTCAATCAATTATATTGAGTTTATACAATCTATATATACAAGAAAAGAAGTAGAAAAGTCTAAGAAAAGAAAACAAAAGTCAACCAATCAAGCTGTATTCCTTATTTTCTAACACTGTATTCCTTATTTTCTAACACTCCCCCTCAAGCTGGAGCATAGATATTAATCATGCCCAGCTTGTTACACAGATATTCCACACAAGTCCCATTCAAAGCTTTTGTGAATAAATCACCTAATTGCTCTCCTGTTTTCACGTAATCCGTAGAAATCAAGTTTTCTTCAATCTTCTCACGAATAAAGTGACAATCAACCTCGATGTGTTTGGTTCTTTCATGATACACTGGATTCGAAGTAATATGAATAGCAGCTTGATTATCAAACCAGAGTTTTATAGGTGACGAATACTTCAACCCAATTCCAGCCAAGAGATGTTGGATCCACACTATTTCACATGTGGATTGTGCCATGGCTCTATACTCAGATTCTGCAGTGGACCGAGATACAACCCCTTGCTTCTTACTTTTCCATGACACTAGGTTTCCACCAACAAAGACACAATAGCCAGTATTAGACCTTCTATCAATTTTAGATCCATCCCAATCAGCATCTACAAAACATTCAATGTAAGTGTGCCCATGATCGCTATACAATATGCCACGTCTTAGAGCTCATTTTAAGTAGCGCAATATTTGTTCCAGAGCTGCCCAATGTTTGACTATAGGAGCAGACATAAATTGACTAACAATACTGACTACAAAGGAAATATCTGGACGAGTCACTGTGAGGTAGTTTAATTTCCCAACTAATCTTCTGTACATCTCTAGATCATCAAAGAGGTCCCCATCATCTTTTGTAAGACGTGCATTAGCATCCATCGGCATGCTGTATGGCTTGGTTCCTATCTTTCCCGTTTCCTTAAGTAGATCCAAAACATACTTCCTTTGAGATAAGAAAATTCCTTTCTTTCTTCTCATCACTTCTATTCCCAAAAAATATTTCAGTTCGCCCAAGTCTTTTGTATTAAACTTTGCATGTAGAAATAACTTAAGAGATGCAATATCTGCATTGTCATCTCCAGTAATAATAATATATCAACATAAACAATAAGAAGAATGATACCTGTTGATGAATGTCTGTAGAAGACTGAGTGATCACACTTGCTTTTATTCAGTCCAAATTCTTGAACTACCATACTAAACTTGCCAAACCAAGCACGGGGACTTTGTTTCAAACCATATAGAGATTTCTTCAAAAGACAAACTTTCCCATACTCCCCCTGAGCAACAAACCCAGGTGGTTGCTCCATATACACTTTTTCTTAAAGGTCTCCATGAAGAAAGACATTCTTAATGTCCAACTGATATAAGAGCCAGTGCTGCGAAGCAGCTATAGAGATAAACAATCTAACAGAAGTAAATTTAGCCACTGGAGAGAAGGTTTCTGAATATTCCACCCCATATGTTTGAGCATATCCTTTTGCAACAAGCCTGGCTTTAAGTCTAGCTACAGAACCATCTGGATTAACTTTAATGGCAAAAACCCATTTGCATCCGACAATCTTCTTCCCTTTAGGCAGATCAACCAAATTCCAAGTGTGATTTCCATCCAAAGCATTTAGTTCCTCTATCATTGCATTACGCCAACCGGGGTGAGACAATGTTTCTTTAACAGTTCGAGGAATAGAGATTGAGTCAAGAGAAGCAATAAAAGAACATGTAGATTGAGATAAATTATTATAGGAGACAAAGTTGCTAATAGGGTAAGCACACTAGCGTTTGCCTTTCCGTAAGGCAATAGGAATATCAAGATCACTTAAGCCCGGATCTGATGATGAATCCGATTCAGTCATTGTGCTAAAGGTTCCATGTTTCTAGAATAGACCTGTATAATAGGTGGCTTTGTCGGAGCCAGATCGGAGGCAGGTGGAGCCGAATCTCCTAAAATAGGAACAAGATCACTTGGAGTAGGGGGAACAGAATCACTTGGCATAATAGGATCGGGATCATTTGATGACCGTGTAGTAACATTGTAGACCAATCAATGATCATCCTCCTCCTGGCTTGTAGAATCAGAAGCTGGAAAGAATGGTTTATGTTCCCAGAAATTAACATCAATAGACACAAGATACCTGTTAAGTTCTGGGCAATAGCATCTGTACCCCTTTTGCAAACGAGAATAACCCAAGAAAACACACTTCAATGACTTTGGATCCAATTTAGTGATATGAGGCCGAACATCACGAACAAAACAAGTACTGCCAAATATTCGTGGTTCTATAGGAAATAACGGTTTAGATGGAAAAAAAACAGAGTAGGGAGTCTCACCAGCAAGCACTGACGAGGGCATGCGATTAATCAGGAAACAAGCAGTAGACACTGCATCGGCCCAAAATTGTTTAAGAACTTTCGTCTGAAATAAAAGGGCTCGCGCTGTCTCGAGCAAATGTCTATTTTTCCTTTCAGCGACTCCATTTTGGGACGGTGTGTCTATACATGAGGATTGATGAAGTATACCATTCTGAGTCATGTATGTCTGAAATGTGTCTGAAAAATATTCTTTTGTATTATCACTTCTCAAAATGCGAACAGAAGCATTAAATTGAGTTTTGACCTCAGCACAAAAAGCACAAAAATGAGTGAATAATTCAGACCGACTTTTCATAAAATATGTTCGAGTCAAATGGGAGTAATTATCCATAAATGTTGCAAAATACCTGAACCCAGGTTTGGCTATCACTAAACACGGTCCCCATATATCTGAATGAACTAAGTCAAATGCAGAATCAGCTCGTTTATTAATCCAAGGACTTAAAGAACCACGGTGGTGCTTGGCATACTGACATGACTCACAATCAAGAGAAGAAATATCAGAAAATTGAGGACAAAGTTTCTTCAGATTCAGCAAAGAAGGATGTCCCAACCGACAGTGTGCTTCAAAAGGAGATAAAACACTAGAACAAGCAACTGGCCTTGGTATCTTTCTATCGAGAATATAAAGACCTTCTGAGACGTAACCTTCACCAATAATCTGTTTTGTTATAAGATCTTGAAAGACACAGTGATCGGGGAAGAAGGAAATACAACAATTAAGATCACGTGTAAGTTTACTCACAGAAACCAAGTTAAAAGCAAGTTTCGGTATATGTAAAACTGAACCCATAGAAATTGACGAAGTTAGATTAACTATACCAAGACTGTTTACATCAGAGAGTGATCCATCTGCCATTATAACTATAGAAGAGGATGCATGAGACTGACATGTAGAAAATACATTCTGATTGCTTGTCATATGATCTGTAGCACCAGATTCAATGACCCACTGAGATAAAGAAGAAAAAAGACATGCATTTGGATTCTTTACCCCAGCAATAGTTGTGGTGGAAAAAAATTTCAAAGAATCCCGATACTGGATAAATTTTGCATACTCATCTGCAGAAATCATAACATACTTTCCAGAGGTACTGGTCGTAGCAATGTTTGCTAATTTGGGCTTTTGGTTATGCAATTTTCTACAAAACCTTTTTATATGACTAGGTTTATGGCAATAATAGCAGATCATATTTTTGTTCCAACTCATTTTGAATAATTCCGAATGAACAAAAAAATATCTCCACACAAATATTTAAACCAATACACAACCACTATTGGCAATAACAGCCACCTGCCAGAATAATTTTCCTAATCAATCCAACCAAACAGTAACTTGATAGTCACCAAGCCTTAATCGTAGCAGCACTTTAAATCAACAGTATCAAAGAGAAAAACTTAAGATCCAGCTGAGAACCACAGGTTAACATAAACTTTAACACCTCAAATTCCAAAATACCCGACTAACACTTTAAATGCCAAAACACCCAAATATTTTCCTTAAATAACATACACAGCATCTAAAGAGTGGCAAGGGATAGAACCTCTGTGAAGAGACCAAATGCAACCGAAGGGGACAAACTCAAGTAGAGACTGGACGGCCACCGGAGTACACAGCATATAACCGGAAGTGCTAAGAGATGCCGGAGAAGGAGTCAGAGGTCCAACGGAAAAAGGACAGAGGCTGACGAAGAAATACAGAGGATCAAATACCATCAACCGGAGGAAATCACCCCACGGGGACATCGGATTCTGACCAGGAATGACAAAGCGACGCCGGAGAATGAATCGGAAAACCGTCGGACGCCGGACGCACTCCCACGCGCCGGTGCGTGAGAAGAAGCGACGAGATCGGAGTGGCGTGTGAGGCTCACTCGCTGCTCCGATGGTCGCCGGAAAATGGTGGAACGACCGGATTTATGGAGTCGCTCCTCCCTGTGGTGGCGGTGAGACGAAAGATCAATCACAACCTAGTGACCTAAGCTCCTCACGTTACTGACCTAAACCCAGGGAGAACAAAGCCACAAACAGTGACCCAAACCCAGAAAGAAATAAGGGAAACGCAACTTCAGACATGAGAAACCCAGAAAGAGCCAAAGACTCTGATACCATGTGAGAAAACACGTTATTGAATTCTCCATATTCAATCAATTATATTGAGTTTATACAATCTATATATACAAGAAAAAAAAAGCAGAAAAGTCTAAGAAAAGAAAACAAAAGTCAACCAATCAAGCTGTATTCCTTATTTTCTAACACTGTATTCCTTATTTTCTAACAGCTATAAACAATAAATCCATCACTAATTAAACCCTAAAATTGGTTACCAAGAGATTTAAAAAATTATTAGTGACAAAAATTTTCGTCGCTAAATTCCATCGCAAAACAACATTTTTAACATTCCACATAAAAAAGGGGAATTAGCAATGGAAAATTCTGTCTCTAATTGTGCAAATACAGTCGCAATTTAATTTTATTATTTATTATTATTATTATTATTTCCAATTTAACTTTGTTATTAATATTATTATTATTATTTAATTTATATAAATAATAATTCTCCAATACTATTACTTTAAAAAATATAATACCATGAAAGTACATTAAATTGTACAGTACTTAAAAAGTACTTAGAAAAAAAAAAAAACTAATCCAAGCTAAATATATCTCTTCTGACTACAGAAATTGATTTCAGACCAACTTCTTGTATCCATTTCCATCTTCCATTGTAGCACTATTAGTTATTGAATCATCTTTAGCTTTTTTTAAACAAGCATAGTTTTCATCAGGATAGAAATTTGGCCCTGAATTAAACATGAATCCAAAAAAAAACTAATTGAATTCAGGAAAGTTCATTAATAATTATTCACAAACATCTAGTAGATATAATTCAAACCTCCTATATAGCGAATTGAACTCCTTTTGAAGACTATATATATTCCCCTCATGGAGAGCCTGAAAAACAATCACTATAACTTTGACATCCGTGCAACTTCAGTTAGTAACAAGGGATGATTTATCATGTAATCCAAAATTAAAACAGTTTACAAGATTAATAATAGCCAAGAGAAGAAAGTCATGTCCAGTATAACCAATATTCCATACAAACAAACTTCAATAGTACTAACAAGTATGGCCAAATGCAAACAAGCTTCAACGCTACAACTTTTGACTAAACTATAACTTGATAATTACTTGAAACTTACAAATT
Organism: Excoecaria cochinchinensis; assembly: GCA_947683425.1. Classification (NCBI taxonomy): domain Eukaryota; kingdom Viridiplantae; phylum Streptophyta; class Magnoliopsida; order Malpighiales; family Euphorbiaceae; genus Excoecaria; species Excoecaria cochinchinensis. The sequence continues at coordinate 9,077,011 of CANTUQ010000105.1, forward strand.
AGATATCAGATTTGATGACTAAAATAAAGTTAATTTCCTAAGATTTCAATAAGTGAAAAAGAAAAAAAAATCACATTCTCTATAGATTCTAGCAACTAACACAGCCCCCATATTTAATCTTACCAATAGCATGCTTGTATCTTTGTAGCATAGGATCATTAATTTCATCACATAAATGACAACCAAAATAGCCCGTAATATCAAGTCACCAATCTCACCAATAAAATAATCAAGTTAAACTTTCCTTAAAAATACTGCATTGAAAGCTCCTAAACATTGCAAAAAACAAATCGGAAAAGACATAACCAAAACCCAATCTCAAATCAAACTCCAGAACCGCCAAAAGCAACACCAAACAATTTAAAAAGCAGAAATTGAACCTTAAAGAGCAAAATGAATTCAATAAACTGATTTATTGAGAAATCACAGAAACAACCTTGTGTTCCAATTCAGACTTTCAAACCTTAATATATATATATACACACACACACACACACTTGAGATTGGGCACTGGTATAATTTAGAGCAGACATTATTAATCAAATTAAAAGCCTCAAATAATTTACAATCATAATTTTTACATTTAGTAATGGATAGAAAGGATTTGCATCAATAAATTGCCCACAATTAGCAATGCTATTAAATTGATTTTGATGAGATTAAAATAAGAAAAATCACCTATGAAACAGAAATGCAAATTCTAGTTGTTGCTCTGATGAAAGAGCAGTTGTGGGTAGAAGCCAAGTAAAGATTCTGCAAATATACAAACATCAATCACAATTTCAGACTTCTATAGAAAAACCACTATAAGTTGAAGTGAAGAAAAACCAATACAAATTGAAGTGGAGAAAATCCCCCTGGAGCATACCTCTTTTAAGTCTTGAATTGAAGATATATTTAGAGAGGGAAAGAGACAACCCTAAATCTGAAACAAGAACAACAAAATGAACATGAACTACTAATTCAATGCTTTCATTAAAGAATCAAAGGTAACAAAAAATCAAAATCAAAATCAAAATTCTAAATTATATAATCAAACCTAAGGATTGAAGAACCAACGGATGTATCATAGTTAAGAGTTACAAAGGAAAAAAAAATAAGAAGAACAACTAACCGGTAACGCACCAGTCACCAAGGATAACGGAAAAGGGCAGTGGCGACAGATGGAGCATCACTGGGGAGACACCGCAACTACTGACGTGAAGCCCAAGATGTCAGGGACCTTCCGTCAGACATCACGCCCCCAAAAGCCACACCGTTTGACCTGGATCTATACCGAAAGCCATGGTTTCACAACTCTGAACTCATCGTCGGTGGCGAGTGGGGACTATCGGTGGGTATAGGGAGGAATGCCTTGCTTCAAAAGTGATGTGGCTCGTGTCATTGTCTGACATTGGAGCTGACCGAAAAAGATGAGAGAAGCTTTGGCTTCCCTCTCATGAAGCAGGAGCAAACCGCAAACTCGATGGGGAAAAGGGCAGCGCTAGCTCGGCATCGTCTGTTGCCGATGGCAGCAGACTATCTCCGCTTCCCAGGTGATAGGTCGCCCCTTCCTCCCCGTGTGCGTTCCCTTTCTCTCTCATTTTCTGTCTTCAATCTCTCCCGTTTTCTTTTGTCCCAATTTAATTGAAAATACATAATTTATATAATATAAAATATCTTCAGCGACGAAGTTAAAAATCTGTTGCTAATGATAATGCAAGAATTGAATAACATTTAGCGACTAATAATTCAGTCGCTAAAGTTGGCAATAAAATTGCTGTCAAATTTAGTGATGAAATTATATTCGTCGCTACAGTTTCAGTTTCTTTAGCGATTAAATATCTGTCACTATTTTTCTGGAAATTAATTTGCTAAATTAAAAAATTGAGAAGTTTTTAGCGATACTTATTTCGTCGCTAATTTTGCCGTAAAAAATGGCACCATTCAGTGTCGCCAAAATTAGCGACTGTTTTTATTATTTCGTCGCTAAATTTATCACTAATTTGAACAAATACATTTTCACGACTGAAATCTGAAACAGTCGCTAACCCGTCTCAAATTAGCAAAGGAAAGTGCTTCGTCGTTAATTTTCGTCTCTAATTCAAGTTTTTTTTTTATAGTGATGGACCATGACACATGTTCGAATAAGATATCGTGTGACAAAAGAATTATAACATGTTCTATTGGTTAGGCTAAAATCGAACTATCGATGTTCACATTATTTAGGTAGTCATAATGTCTTGCTAGAGACCAATTTTCACTTGTGTGGTTATTATGGGATTGGTCCCACTGCCAACAAAATATAAACCTATTAGGTCGCATATGAAAAATGTAATGAACGGACTGAGTTTTTAATTTAGACATTTTGAATTTAAAATATTTTATTCGAAATAATATTGTACTATTAAGGAAATATTCCTTATTATTTGAATAAGGAATATTTTGTCTTTAATAGTCTTTCTACATTAACCCTTAATTAGAGTTAATGTGTGACTATAAATAGTTATAGTCGTTAAGCCCTAATTGAGTGACTATCATTCTGCTGCCGTCTTTTTTGAAAATAAAGCAAAGAGAGAAAAAAGGGTTTTATCTTCTTCTGTATGCAGCCGTTGTTTTTCTTTAAGAAAGAAAAACACATAGAATATTTTGAATCCAGTTGCACGTGAAGGGAGCTAGCACTCCTCTACAGATTCTTTCATCCTCGTTCGAGTGTGTGGATACCAGTGGAGAGTGGTTGTTCCTTTGGAGCAGCACCTGAAGTTAGTATTACCTCAGAGCAAACTGTTTGCATTTGCACAAAAATTGTTCAAACCGATCGAATTAAGGCATTAATCATTTTATATTGTGCTACAATGGGTTGGCATTCTTGAAGTTTTTTTTGAATCAATTGGATCGTATGGTTCTTGTTAGGGTTTTATTTAATTTTCGCTGCGTGATAATTTTGAATTATTCCGTTAAAATCCAACACCCATACCTTGTAAAATTGCCAATTCCTTCTCTTTATCTTGTTTCTTTCTCCTTCCTTTTGTTTTTGCTAGATTCTCCCAGAAAATTATATCATAAACACATATCAAGCTCTACTACAACCTATAGTTCCAGCTTTTCATATTGAAGAATTTTGTGAAAGGAGATTTTCTTATTATCACACTTCTATAAACAATCAATGTACAACGGATTTTATGAAGAAAACCTATGACTAATTAGAAGGTATACAACTAACTTATTAATTACAGAATTAACAAACTAAGACAACAAATTATAATAGTCAACACTCCCCCTCAAGTTGGTGCAAAAATATTTCCCATTCCCCATTGCAAATTAAGGTATAAAAGGCTCAACTGTTAAGACATTTTGTGAAAACATCATCTAGCTGTCTTTCCGATGTCACATGGAACAAGCTCAAGACACTATCAGTTAGCTTTTCTTTAATGAAGTATCGATTAATTTTTATGTGTTTTGTCTGGTCATGTTGAACATGATTATGACAATACTAATTACAGCTTTGTTATCACAATACAAAGATAGTTTGTCTTTTTCAGCCAACTTTAGCTTTGCTAGTAACTTCGGCAGCCATAAAAGCTCATAGACATCTTGAGCCATAGTTCTGTATTTTGCTTTTGCACTAGATCTAACAACCACACTCTATATCTTGCTTCTCCAAGTGACCAAGTTACCTCCCATAAGTGTGTAATAACTAAAGGTGGATCTTCTATTATCTAGAGATCCAACCCAATCTACATCTGTAAAGGCTTCAATTTGAAGATGACCATGTTTGTAAAAAAGAAGACCTTTCCTTAGAGCTGAATTTAGATGCCGTAGAATGTGAAAAATGGCTTACAGATCAAATTCTGTAGGATCATGCATAAACTGGCTTACCAAGCTGACTGCATAAGTAATGTCCAGTCTGGTGTGAGATAAATAGATGAGGCTTCTAACCAATCTCTGATATCCACCTTTATCAATTGATTCCTCAGTTCTTGCTTGCAGTTTATGGTTGATTTCAATGGGCAATTTTGTTGGTTTACATCCCAGCATACCAGTTTCATCCAAAAGATCCAGGATGTATTGTAACTTCAATTCAACAAGAAGTATTGTAACTTACCAAGATCCTTGATCTCAAACTCCTGGGCTAAGAGCTCCTTCAGCCGGGCCATTTCTTCATTATCATCTCCTATTATCACTATGTCATCAACATAAACAATAAGAAGAGTGATCTTACCCTTATAATGTCTCATAAAGTGGGTATAATCAGCATTGCTTTATTGATACCCAAAAGAGATTATAGCTTGCTAAATCTACCAAACCAAGCTCTTAGAGATTGTTTCAACCTATACAAGACTTTCTTTAGTTTGCACACCTTTCCTTGAGTAATCTCATTTTTAAACCAGGAGAAATCTCCTTGTAAACCTCTTATTCCATGTCTCCATATGGAAATGCATTTTTCACATCAAACTGCTGTAAATCTCAATCTAAGTTAAGTACATAGGATAGTAAGATTTTGATTGTGTTCATTTTGGCAACAGGTGCAAATGTCTCATGATAATCAACTCTATAAGTCTGAGTGAATCTTGCCACCAATTTTGCCTTGAATCTTTCAATCAAACCATTAGCTTTGTGTTTTATTGTGAACACCCACTTGCAGCCAACTAGCTTCTTGCCTGGAGGAGCAACTAGTTCCCGAGTTTCATTTTTGGCAAGAGCTTTCATTTCTTTTACCATCACTTCTTTTTATTTTGGATTTATGGTAGTTTTCCTTCAATCTTATAGAATGGACATAAAGGAAAGAGACAAAGCAAAGGCTCTATAGGAGGAAGACAAGGAATCATAGGAGACAAACTTAGAAATAAAATGCTTTTTACACGACCTATCCCTTTTTCTTTGAGTAATGAGTAAATTCAAATCATAATCAAAAGATAACTCACCCAAGGATTCTTGTAGTGTAGGATGCATGATGGCTTCTTCAGACCTAATTTTCCTTGAGTATATCAACAAATCAGGTCTATCTAAACGCCCAACAACAATCTCCCCTGAACAGTAGTCTCCCCATCAATCTTCTCGTTCTCCTTCAGAACATCAGTCTTTTTATTTTCCTCCTGAACAAGATCATGAAGGACCACATGCACCACTTCTTCTTCACTACTCTACCCCTAAAGAGATCACTGGGTAGTTCAAAAGTAAGGTTCAAATTCTCAAAAGGTAACATCCATACTGACATAAAAATTTCTAGATACAGGGTAATAACACTTATATCCCTTTTGGGTTGGAGAATACCCAATGAACACCCATTTAAGGGCCCTCAGATCTAATTTTCCAACATTCCTAGTATGGACAAACCAAGCAAATCCAAAAACCTTTGGTGGAACAGTATAGCCATTCTTTTTGGTTAAGACATCTAAAGGGGTCATGAAGTTAAGAGTTTTAACGGGCATTTTTTTAATAAGATAGGTTGCCACTAGTATAGCATCCCCCTAGTACGGCTTTGGAACATTCAAAATAAACATAAGGGAACTAGAAACTTCCAACAAATGCCTATTTTTCCTTTCAGCTACCCCAATTTAAGCACTAATATAAGGACAACTAGTTTGATGAATAATCCCATGAGACAACAAACAAGTACCAAAACTACTATCCATGTATTTTATCCCATTTTTAGTTCTCAAGACTTTTATCTTAGCATCCAACTCGGTGTGAATCATTTTATGAAAAGATTGAAAGCAGGAGAAAATATCACTTTTTGCTTTAATCAAATACATCCAAGTCATTGTAGTGCAACAATTAATAAAAGTAACAAACCATCGATTTCTAGACAAAAATACAGTCTATGTGGGCCCCCAAAATCAGAATGAATAAGTATAAAAGAAACAATGGTTTTATTATCACTTAAAGGATAAGAGTTTTTAGTATGTTTAGCATACTCAAAAGCATTACAAGATAAAGAATCAATTCAAGTTCTAGAAAATAAACTAGGATATAGTTTTTCTAAGATTAAAAAAAAAGATGGATGTCCTAACCGCCTATGCCACTGTATTATTTCTTGGTTGACATCCTTGTATCCTCTAAAAAGGGATAAGCCTTGTTTGTGTTCCATCATGTACAAGCCATCATGCTCTCTATCACTGCCAATCATATTTCCTATTTGAAGATCCTGAAAAATGTAATAATCAGGAAAAACTCAACCTTACAGTTTAGAGGCTTGGTGATAGCACTGATAGATAAAAGATTGACAAAAAATTGAGGAACTTGAAGAACAAAAGACAACTTAATATTTGGAGCATAGACAATAAAATTTGTCCAAGAAATAGAGGTTAAATATCCACCAACAACCCTAACACTATCTTTTTCTAGACAAGGAGAATAGTTACAAAAACTTTTAGAAGTGCCTATCATATGTCTATTCGTGCCAGAATCAATAATCCGTGAGTCAAGATGAGCAAAAGTGTAACCTAACTTGACAAAATTAGAGGTATCACTAGAGGAAGGGTTGAGCTGAGATAAAAGATACCTAAATTGCTGAATTCCATCAGAAGAGAGACTTTCAACTAAAGCTGCCTCCTTAGATGATTCTACTATTTCTAATATATTTGCTTGGCCCCTTGTTGGGTTGGCTCGTTTTCCCATCGACCCCTAGTAGGTTTCCCATGTAATTTCCAGCAAGTCTCCTTTGTATGCCTTGGCTTTCCACAGTAATCATAGTGCAGATGGTTATCAGAAGTAACACCCTTCGATTGCTCATGAGTAATATAGGCAATTAAGCCTAACTTCTCAATCGGTGCAATGTAAAGCATGGCACCTCTTCTAGTCTCTTCCTACTGGATATAAGAATGTGTCTCCTTAAGAGAGGGATAAGGCGATCGGCTAATAACTTGAACTCTCAATTTGTCAAATTCATGGTTCAAATAGCTAAAAAATCATAGACTCGCTCCTTTCAAGCATGTTTTGAATCAATACTGCATCGTAAGCACACTTGGCCTGAAAATCTTGATAATAATCCAGTTCTTGTCATAAACTACCCAACTTTGAAAAATAATATGAAACAGTAAGCTCACATTATTTTTTGTTATGAATTTTGTTAGGAAGTTCAAAACTTCGAGCATCATTCCCATTTAAGAATAAGTTGTTTTTGTAGCTTTCCATATCTTCTGCAGTGTCAAGTAGTAAATACTTCTTTATCCATGAGTCTCTAGCTAAAGCAAAACACATTTATGTATGAGATTCATGAAAAAGCATTATTGGAATAAAGATTTATAGATTTAAGGATAAATAAATTTGGGGCTTGATCTGGCATACTTGATTAAGCTAGAGTTGACACATAGACCATACTTTGACCTGAATGTGATAAAGATTAGTAAAATGGGTCTATTATATGGTAACTATTTATGAAAGAGTAAAATGGTCAAACCACTGACCTTTTGACATCTATGCCTGTCTAAAAGCCTCTCGGGACTTGTATAGAGTGAAGTTATTCATTGAGAATTAATATTGATTTGAAAAGTTCAAATCACAGTAAATTACTTCTATTGGAAGTGTATTATGGACATGTTCAGAAGCCTAATAAATCACACACATATAGGAATTGAATCCAAATATTAATGGAGTTAGGCCATAATTATATGAAATATAATTAAAGCTTGACAGAGGAAAAGGGAAATTATTGGGCCAATAAGTCACATATAAGGAGCCCATGGTGGAGCTTAAGTGAAGGGTGGAATCATATGAGATGGGGCAGCCCCATTCAGCCTTAGCTCAATCATAATGAGACTAGGATTAAGGTTATAATGGTGGCTATATAAACATCATTATAATTAAAGAGAAATAAGCTTTCGAGAGCAAAATAATTTCTGCAAAAATTCCCTTTCTACAATCCAAATTCTCTTACCAGACTCTAGAGATTTCAGGTGCTCCTATTTTGTGAAGGTTTTGAATTCAATTCTAGTGTGGATTAGTATTAGAGGTGATTTTGAGAGGATCACTGTAGTTTACGATAATCCAATGAGGTGAAATCAACTATGCAACAACACTCCCCAATATGTAACTAAGAAAAGTTTTTAATTTATTCGATTCTTTCGATGGTCCTTAAATGTTGTGGATCCCATGGTCGTTTAATTTCCACTATGCATAAGGTTGCGATAACCAATAATTAAGCATATATTTTAGGATTCCACCATATCTTCTACCTAAAGCATCTGTTTCAACAATTTTAAAGGCTTTAGGATGGGGTATAGCTAAACATGGGAGAGTTTTAACTTTCAATTATTCTTTTAATGACTTTGCTTGTTCTTTTCCCCACTCCGGGGGGTTTTCTTAAGCCATAAAAATAAAGGCTTAGCATCTGAAGCCAAATTTCTATAAAAGTCTAAAACATAATTAAAACTACCTAAAAAATTTTGTAACTGATTTTTAAAAGTTATTAAATTAGGAATTTTATTAGCAAATTCAATGGCACAATCAATATGAACAATAGTTCCTTTGCTAATGTTGTGTCCTAGAAACCTTATATTCATTTGGAACATTTCAACTTTCTTGGCTAACACTACTCGTTAATTTTGTTGAACAATTTTAACAAACATTTTTAAATGTTTGAAGTGTTGATCAATGTTTTTAGAAAACAGAAAGACATTGTCACTATAGACTATTATTAATGCAGTATAAGCATTAAAGATATCACTCATAATTTTTTAAAATTCAGAAGGACCATTCTTAGGTCAAAAGGCATCACTTTCCCTTCATATTGACCAAACAGGACAATAAATGCCATATTGTACCTATCTTCTTCTGTAATAGGGATTTGCTAGAATCCCAACTTCATATCAAAATTTAAAAATATTTTAGCCTCACAAAGTGGGTTTAATCAATCTATTTTATTGGGTAACAACTACCTAATCCATCTAAGTGTTTTATTTAAGGGATTGTTATTAATTACTTTATCTGTGAACTCCCTTTTCTAATTTAGCAACATTTTCTACATAGAAATTAGAGCAGCTCCATGGGCTACTATTTTTCCTTATAAGCCCATTAGCTTCGAAATCTGTACTTTCCTTTTTGTAGATTTCTAAATGCATGGGTCACATTGCTATAAGTCTGGCTTTGGTTGGGATTATTTTTTCATTAAAGGTGGGTTATAAGTTAATTTCATTCTCATGTCTTTTCAATCACATATTCTAAAAGCCAAAATCCTCACCCCATAAGGGAGAATTAGAAGGTCGAGCATGAACACACGGCACAAAGAGATTTATAATAATCACAATTAACCCAATTCCTTATTTAAGGAATTTTCACCTTTTTCTTCTCATCCTTCTTCAGACGTGTAGTCCGGAACATTTATTTCTAGATGTTACATGTTTGATTGAGATTCATTTAGGAATAATTTATTAAAGGAATCCTTTAATTCCTGGTCATAAATTATTTTAATATGCTATTTGACTTGACATTTATTTGTGTTTTGCCCCAATTTTCAATAACATATGATCTTTTTCTTTACATTACCCTTTTAGGCTTACTCTTTTTAGGATATTTTTCTCCTTTTTTTTGCAAGACCCTTTAGGTTTGGAGTAATAATTCTTCATTTCTCCTCTCTTTGATTTTTTCTTACAAGGAGAAAATAAAGGTTGATAACTTATTTGCTCACATAATTTTCAAGAATCCTTTTTTTGTTTGTCTTTTCTTTCTGCATCTACTTATGGAGCTTTATCTCATTGCATAAGGCAGTACCTTTTGCTACGACTTCTAATGTCCACTCACTATTGGTGTACAAGTGATACACTTGCTTTTAATTCTGGTTCTCACCCTTTCTATAAATAAGGGAGACCTAACAAGAGTTTTTCTTTCTAGAAGTCATGTTTTTTTGTCTTCTTTAGTAAACATTGTCGAGAATAAGACATCTTTGTACCACTTGAAATGTGATAAATCTGGAGATCTCAAATTCATGAATTGCTCATGAGATATATAAGGTTGTTTAACTTATAAAATGTATCCTTATAGTGTATAATATGGTATTTACACAAAAAGACACTTGCCTAGCTTGATTTTCACTAGTTTTTATTTTAATAGCATTGGAGATTTGCATTTTTCCTTCATTGGATATATAAAAGTTCCACCAACCTTTAAGTTGGCCGTATAGCCTGCAATTATGGCTTTAACAATAGTTTCATCATAATTTGCTCTTGCTTTAAAGGCTATAATATACACGGTCATATATTGAAAGACCTTTTTAATCTAATACTCAAATAGTCCATCAATATTCCATTCAGCAATAGATGTACCATCATATTGAACATAGTTGAAACTTTGTTCCTTAAATTGTAAGTCAATTGGAGATGGCTTAGGATAATAAGGCTTTAGGTTACAGTGACTGCTTGAGGATTAGGATAAGTGATCCTATTAATTTGGCTTGGAGAGTCTCTTCCATAAGCATTTTTCTCCACATCATTCAAATATTGATATAAATGTTCAGCTTCCAATCCTATCGAATCATCTAAATCTTCCTGCAACATTAGTGGTGCCACAACCTTTGAGTTCGAGCTTCCCAATCCCAAATTTTCTAACCTCTTGGTTAGCTCATCTATGTTACTAATTTTGTTTGTCTTGGCTAGGATTAAGCCAAAATTTTTTGTTTCCATCAGCTTAAATAAAAGTCTTTTTTCATCTTTGGAATTGGTCTTTCAGACTTTGAGATATAGTTAGCTACCTTTTATCTTGGAAACTTGCATTTCAATCCTGCTTAACTGCTGATGGCTTGCATATAAGTTCAGGTTTGTAATGGCCCTATATTTCCTTTCCCAAAATTGAAAGGTGAACAATGAATTTCAATGTTATCTGAGATTGGATAGGATACTTTTAAAAGAGGAGAATGGATGCTTTTGACTATTTTATCTTTATTGTTAATAAAATTTTTATAGGCTGAATCAAGGATGAGGAGATAAGAATAATCTTCAAAATTTGTGAAAAAAGAAATTCTTTTGAGAGCAAGGCAGTATTTTTTTTTGACAAAGGAAATAACTTCATTACGAAAACAAATCAGCTTGTAAAGCTGAGAACAGAAAAGGAGGGACTGTATCCCAAATCCGAGCATCAGACATAGAACCACTCTCTCTTGCAAGAAGATGAGCACACCGGTTCGCTGACCTCTTAACAAAACCAAAATAAAAGTTTACATTTGAGATGGCTAAACAATCTTGGATGATTAAACTAAGATCAGTGCTAAAACAAATTTTATTTTTAAAAGCTTAACCACCAGTAAGCAATCAGACTCTATGGTAGCATTAGTGAAAGCCTTTGACTTCAACCAACTGAGAACTTCACGAAAGCTAATTGCTTCAGCAATACAAGGATCCATAATACCTGGGAATGATTTACAACCCGCAGCTACAAACCCACCAACATGATCCCGCGCTATAAAAGCTATGCCAGTCTTATTAAGGTTTGGGAAAAGCACAACATCTGTATTAATTGTGATGCAACCAGCAGCAGGAGGAAACCAGCAGTTTAAGGCCACAGATGAAGAACTCCAGCTGGCAGAACCAGAATCCACTCTGTTAGCTGCCAAGAGCAAGGCAGTATTGACGAAACTTGAGGAAATATATACATATATACATACTTGATTGTTATTATTTTTTTTTTCAAATTATGCTTGATTGTTATTAATATTTTTATGTTATTTATATAAAAAATTTATTTTGTGAAATTATAGCTTGTAATTTTAATTAAAATCAATTTTAAATGTGTAAATTATATAATTAATTATTCCGTCCGTTTCACTTAATTTAACAACTTTTAACTTTTTATATAGACAAAAAAATCATTAATTAGAATGAAATTTATAAATTTTTCATTCCAATTTACTAAATATCTTTTTATCAATTTTCTACAATTATATATTATCATTGTATTAAATACTTAATTTTTAGTGCATATATAAGGGTAAAATAGAAAAATATATAATTAATAATTTTTAAAATTTAAAAATTATAAATTGAGCGAAATAAAAAAATTAGTAAAAATTATTAAGTTAGCTGTAATGGATGGAGGAAATGAATTATTAAGCAAATAGAGACATTGACATTTATAAGCGGATTTAGAATTACGGGCAGCAGGTGAATAATTTCGTATGGGTTTGGGATAAAATAATATGTATAAGGTGCTAATAGCTTGCCACTCCTCCTAAGAAAAGAATAACTTGCGTTCCCGTTGACTTGTTCTTGACCTGGTATAGGTTTTGGCCGACGCGGAAACCTGTGATGTCATGAAACCATTTAAGCCCCCTAACAATAAATACCTTCTTCAGAAACCGTTCCTTGGATTTTCAAAATACACTCCCCCTTTTCGTTCTCTGTAATAACACACCAGCACACTTGCTCTCCCTACACCCTTCCCCTCCCCTCCTTTGTCTCTCAACCGGAAAAAAGAAAACTAACACAGTTTAACTGATCACACAGAAAAGAAAGGAAAAGCAAGGAAACTCAGTATCTCATCGCTCGCCCTTTTTTTCTTCTCCTTTCTTTTCGTCCTCAAGTTCACTGACCCATATGTCCGACGGTGAAAGTACATGCGTAGCTGCTGAAGATGGAGAGGAACCCATCTCTAGGCCTAAAAAACCCCAAAAAGATCCCAGAAAAATTGCTAGAAAGTACGTCATTCCACGGTTTTTATGCTACTATTTTGTTCTCTTAATGATGTTGTGGTGCATGAAAATTTGTAGACTTTCTATTTCTTTGCTGAGATGAGTTTCCCTTTCTTTTTCTAATTTCTAAGAATCAAGAATGCATTCTGCTCTTTTTTCTTTTTTTTTTTCTTTTCCCCATTAGCAAAGAACATATGAGTGGTCTGTTTCATTGGTTCTAAGTGTGAAGTGTTTTGTATTTTCAGTTACAAATGTAGCTTTCTCTTCATTTTTTTCCCCTTCAGGTATCAGTTGGAGTTATGCAAGAAAGCTTTGGAGGAGAATATAATTGTGTATTTGGGTACTGGTTGTGGCAAGACCCACATTGCTGTGTTGCTTATTTACGAGTTGGGTCACTTGATAAGGAGCCCTCAGAAGAATGTGTGTGTTTTTCTTGCACCTACCAATGCACTCGTTCATCAGGTGGGGTTCTTTTGTCTTGTGATTTATATCTGATTGGCTATTTGATTTTTGATGTGGTAGTTTGAATAAAATATCTACTTTATCTGGTTAGAATTGGTATGCTGTGTTCATTGAGGAAAGTTCTGCCCATGGCCCTTGGCTTTGATGGTGGCGAGGTGGAGTGCAGTTTGATGGGTATTAAACAGACTAACAAATGAAATAATAAGATATAAAAGTCAAATAATGCAGATTTAATTCTTGATCTTTTTATGCCTATCGATCTGTACTGTAAATTTAGTTTTTGGTTGAACTGTTTTAATGTTAATTTTAAGGTATTTAGTGAGTTGTGGGAAGGCTTTATTTACTGGGATGGAGGTATATTATCACTTTTAGTATGCAGCTGATTCCAGATTTTACATCATTGCAAAGTAGTGAAGAAGATAGCTCAACACTAATGGAAGTCTAATACCTTAAGAAAGATTAAAAAAAAAACGGACAGAGGACAATGGTTTGCTTTTATGAATATTCTGAAGATAACAAGTTTCTCAAGAAAGCACAAAAGCATGTCAAGCTTTGACCATGAGATAATGAATATTTGGCTGCATTTTCTCCTGCTGACGCTAAACAATGTTTTCATTTGGGTCATGAATATTTTGAAAAGTTTGTTATATGCAATGATACGATTCCTATAAAAAAGAGTTTGCAATCATTTGTTCTTCTATTCTATCTTAAATGTCCTGCTCTTGCAGTTTGCAAGTAAGAAATGTCTGGCTGTTGTCAGTGTTGTGTTTTTGGTTTTGCAATTCATTTGTTTGACAAGGCTAGGAAAAGTTTGATTTTGAAGTCTTACAGATTGATGTCTTCTTCTAAAGCTATACATTTAGTGGCTTAAAATATCTCAAGACTAAGCATCAATCATGGACTATCAAAACTGCATGCTCTGAATCATGTTGGTATTATTTTGTAGCAAGCCCAGGTTATTGGAGAATCTACTGATTTCAAGGTGGGAATCTATTGTGGGAGCTCTGAGAACTTGAAGAGCCAGTATGATTGGGAAAAGGAGATTGAACAACATGAGGTGATCAGGCTAGTTTATTAATTCCATTATGAAGGATTTCTTTTCCTTAGAAAGACATGACCTCTTCTTCTTCTTCTTCTTCTTCTTCTGTTTTTTTTTTCTTTTTTTTTTTCAATAATATATTCTAGCTAAAATGCCTGTGGCCATTGCCTGCCTAAAATGATTTCTTTTCTCTTTAGGTTTTTTAACTGCTAAATGCCATTGGCTGACACTCACCTTTCCAGTTACCTTTTATTTATTAATTATTTTTTTGTTGGTGGTGTGTGTGTGGTGTTAAGGTTTGCATTCCTTGCTTGGTTGAATTAATGTATAAGAAATGGCTCAGGCTCACACACAAGTATCATTAACATAATGCTAATGGTTCATCTATCTTGGTATACTTTATGGGATTATATTTAGCACTATCTCTAAGAGTTCCACCACCTATTATTGCTTTATGCCAGCAATCATACTGGCTCCCACTTTGGTCAAATATTTCCCACCCTCACTTTTTTACACCACCCAAATCTCCCGCCTCGGCATAGTACGACATCATATCGAAGAAATCAAGTATGGCTGGATACATGGCTATAAGGCAACTGTCTTTTCTTTTCTTTATTTTCTTTTTTTTATTCTTAATTCAATAATAAGATTTATTATTTCACTGCCGTTCTTCTTTCTTGGGGTCTGAATTGTTAGAGGAACTTGTGTTTGTCAGATTATGTTTCTTCTTTCATAATTCTTTCTATGGTTGTACCTACTGCTACATTTAAAGGTTCAATCATTTTTTCACCTTGTAGTTAGTATTACTTATTATATTAATCTCCCATTGATTACAATTCAAATGGAATAATCAAATAAAAGTAATGGGAAAAATGGTTGTGCTAGCAAGACAAAAGCTGAAGGAAAAAAAAACTGCTTTCTTCTGCTTAAAAATGCTTTTCTTTTGCTGGTAGTAATAATCCTTTGACAACAATACAATGTTTTTGCAGGTTCTTGTCATGACTCCACAAAAACTACTGCTTTGCTTAAGTCACGGCTTAATCAAGATGGACTCAATATCTCTTTTGATATTTGATGAGTGTCATCATGCTCAAGTCAAAAGTCATCATCCTTATGCACAAATTATGAAAGTAAAGGGTCACATGACTTTTGTGTTTATACTTGTGCACACACACCACTTTAGTGAATGCATATAAATTATTCCCCTCTTAATTTTTGTTAGTCTGATTTAATTTTTTCACAAATCTATAGTTGTTCTACAAATCAAATGATGGAAAACATCCCCGTATATTTGGCATGACTGCATCTCCAGTTGTGGGGAAAGGTAATAAACCTCTAAATCTATATAACGTTCAAAATGTTCTTTCCATATCAAGATATGTAGTTGTTCATTCATCTGTTGCGGTGCATTTCTTTGGGCTGGTAGCAAACAAGATGGACATTATGTTAATCTTCTCTTTTACTTATCTTTCACCTAATGAAATGTGGCAACTCATCCTTGACTTTGTAACTCTTCTTTATCAATAAATTTTCTTCTTTTACGCATAAAATTTTGGTAATTAACCAAATTAAAATCATTAAAATTTCAAGAAAAACAAAATTATTATGATAAATGATCGAAAAACATTCAAAACTCATATTCCTTCTTTGCTTCTTTTTTTCCCTAGTTGGAGTAGTGAGGCCTTAGGTTTGGAAATGGCAAAGTAGTGAAATCTATTGTCCCTTGGATTTCATTCATAGCACTGAAAGTTCTAATCTTGGGTTCCCATTAGGTGCTTTCTTGTTATGGATAGTGATGATGAACTTTCGAGGCTAGAATACATTATTATTAAAAAATAAATTTGGAATAATGAATTGAATTCCACCTAGAAAAGCAGTTTTGTGTTACACGCAATTATGCCATCTCAAGTTCCTTCCAGAATAGAAAATAATTCTGTATGGCCTTTTATTTTAGGTTATTTTATGGTAAAGCTGGCCTAAGATGCTTTTTTGGAAGTTTAGAACGAGGATTTTCTTATGATGTGTCAAATATTGAAGAGTGTTATTTTGTTACTCTTGATATTTGTTATGCAACATTCAATATTCAAAAATGGTCCAATGTCTTGTTAGCAAATATTATTAATCCTCTGTTGCTCACAAATTCTTTGGTTGAGAGGTTTATGTCCCTAATGTTTACATGGAATACATTTTTCAGGTGCTTCTAATCAAGCTAATTTACCAAAAAGTATCAATAGCCTTGAAAATTTACTTGATGCTAAGGTAGTTTTCTAGTGCTTGTTGAGATATTAGTTGGCCTTATGCATTGCTTTTTCCTTTTCTTGAATTTATTTATTATGCATATTTTTTTTTGGTAAATATTAGGGGTTATTCATTATGCATTGATTGTTTATTATCCTTTTTTAGTGTTTTCATTTGACATGCCTAGTCTTTTACCAATATCATTCATTGTAAGATGGACACTAGTGTTGAAGAATAGGCTATGTTGCATACAAAGGGTTGTGGACCAATAAAAGTATCTATCTCTCTATTTTCTATCTATCTATTTATCTATGCACACAGTATCTTTTACGTGCTTGTGTGCGTGCACACAAGAATATCAGCTAAGAAGTCCTAGAATCATCTACACAAATCCCTCAGTCATGCTATCATATAGTTGTCAATGTTCCTTCTCAAGATGGTTCAAAGACATCTTGAAAACCAAAACATGGAAAGGCTTATTGTTGAGTGCCTTAGTAAGCATATTCGCTGATTGATTTTCAATTGACACTTGAGAAATATCCAAAGTCTTGTTTATAAACTTTTCTTGATTAAAAGCTGATCAATTTCAATTTGTTTTTCCCTAACATGCTTAACTAGATTATGAGCAATACTAATTCATGCATGAACTTTTGAAGCCATAACAATTCACATGCATTGAGTCATCGTTTGGTATTCAATATTTGCACTTGCTCTTCTTGTTGTAGTATATATTTTACTCCTTAATGTAATCAAGTTCACACTTTGGAAGTTCAATAACCAAATGTAGAGCTATAACATTTGGAGATTCTATCCAATCTGCATTTGCAAAGCCTTTTATTTTTAGTTGACCTTTTTCTCGGAATTATAAAACCTTGCCTAGTGTAGAGTTTAAGTATCTAAGGATATGGAGGACATCTACTATGTGATTTTCTAAGATCTTTGAAGATTTCGAAGAGAAATTTAATTTCTTCTCAAATTTGTATGTAGGTGGTACCCAAACTATAGCCTAACTAGGAAGTTTTACAATTTGTTCAAATCAATCAAACTAATCATAAATCATCAACTAATTAATTAAGCAGTAGTTTCACAAAAAAAAAAAAAATACTAGTTAAGGAGGCAATCTTGTCTCTTGGAGAAGTAAGAAGTAAAGTGTTGTATCCAAGTTAAGCGCAAAATCTGAATATAGAGTTATGATTGTGAACTTATATGGCTACGTCATTTAGTTGGGGAGATTGGGTTTGTTCAGTCCCAACCAATGAATTTGTGGTTTGACAATGAAACAAGACATGGAAATAGAATAATCCTAACAGCTGAAATAATGCTATCCCTATAATCAAGCTTAGATATTTACAGTCTTTTACAATCTAAATATAATCTAGAAAACAGCCGCTCATCCTAGACCATGTTAATCATGTGCAACTTTTTTGTAAACCAAAGCAAAAAAAAATTGGAGGGGAAGCCAAACAAGGAAGGAATTAATAACGGAGGATCAAACCAAACAGAGGTTGCCAAATACAAAGATAGTAGCATCACAAGATAGAATGCAAGTTTGTAGCCAAACCAGATAGAATAGACATAGAAACCTCTTGAAATTTGTGGTTGCATTGAGTTATAAGCCAGGACATGGTGAGAAATTTTTCAGATTCCATTAATTAAGCTGTCAGGACATGGTATCGTTCTTTATCTGATTGCTGATCTCGTTGTTCCAGGATATAAATAACTTGCCTCAAATATGTATGCTTGCATTTTTCAGGTATATTCTGTTGAAGACAAGGAAGAGTTGGATAGTTTTGTAGCATCTCCTGTAATTAAAATTTATCCATATGGTCCTGTTGTGAATGGCACATCTAGTTCCTATATGACTTATTGTGATAAACTGGAGGAGATAAAACGCATGGTATGTTGTTATTATCCATTTCTATCATAATTTTGCTTCTATGGGGACTTGGTTTACTAGCTGTTTTGTCATGATGAGGACAGTGCATATCAGAACTTTACAAGAAGAAGGATGACTGTCAGAGTCTTCAAGTTCTTCGAAGTACCAAAAAAATGCTGAGTAGAATGCATGAAAATGTGATATTTTGTTTGGAAAATCTTGGCCTTTGGGGAGGATTATATGTAAGTTGTAGCTTCTGATCCAGCCTCTAGTAGTTGTTATTTTTAAAATTTAGCTTCTTGCATACATACATATATATATATATATATATTTTTTTTTTTCAGTTGACATCCATTTTGGCTGTGGGTTCTGTAATGATGGTTATCGGTGTTTAGAACAGTTATTGGGTTACCTTACATCTCTAATACCTGCCTATGCTCAGCGGTTAAACTTTTCTGTTTAGTGCTAATGACTTCGAATTTTTGCAGTTAAGCAGATGCAACATGCATTTAAACTTTTCTGTTTACTAGCTTGTTGAAAAGAGAGAACTTTTAAAATCGAAGCTTATTTGTGCACAATTATTCATGGTTTATGTTTCATCTTTCACTTTTCCTTTGTTTCGGGTTGGATTGATTGATATATTCATAAACCATGCCAAATTTGGTGCCTATGTGCTGAGGCTATAGAAAAGTTCGTGGAAAGTGAGTTTAGCCTTCTCTAATTAAACTTGTGTCACTTTATATAATTATCCCCCCAAACCTAGATTAGGTTGTAGAAGAGTAAGAAAATTTTACTTAAGAGGAACAACAGGATAGCGAGCTTAGAATATGTTGATATCTTGTTATGCAACCAGAAAACCACAATTATATGAAAAAAATGAAAGGTAATTGAGAAATATATTTGAATCTGCTGTCTATTTTATCCTCATTTACCCTAATAAGTAAGATCATAGCCCTTCAAAGAGTCTAATAGAATAATATAACTAAAAGAATGATAGACATAATTGTCCTAATTGCTTCATTAGTGTGAAAGTGTCGTGATGGAGTAATTTTAGCGGCTAGTTTTTTTTTTTTTTTTTTTTTTAAGTTTTTGTAGACTTGAAGCCTTGCTCATGCATCATGTAATAGGAAGGTATTCCCACAACATCCAAAGTATGAAGGAGAGCTGACCTTCTAAAACAAAATAGCCCCCCTCCTTTCCTCCCTCCCACCCCTGGTCTTCCTTTTACGCCCTTGCTTTGTACGGCTCTTCCAAATGGACAATATATCCTTCTACTCCATTGGCTCTGAATGTCAATCCTGTCCGGAAAAATATCTGACAGTAAATTTGAGAGTTGTGATTGGTTACTGGAACAGAAAATATCAGCAGCTTATCTGCACAACATCAGTAAGTTTTGGGCCTAAACAAGTGGATTGTCAGTAAATAATTCTTGGAAGCATCTCCTAGAGCAACACTAGTGAATAATGTAAACAATACCATGGTCCCTTTATGATGATCTTCATTTCTATGGTTCCAATATCATTTATAACTGGAATTTGTGGTTTTGTGAAGATGGTTACTAAAGGTGTTTATTTTCCATTTAAAATTCCTTTTTATAGAAATCTGATTGAGCATTGAAAAATTTAGCAACTGGACTTTTGGTTTTAGATGTTAATCTAGGAGTGTTCCTACCCGTGTCTTAGACTTTTGGGCTTGACTTGTTTATACAAAACATTCTTATCAAATGTTTTATTACTCCTCTGTCACAAATATAGTATTGATAGGAACATCATTCTTATTGTTCCTGTTAAGCTTCATTAGCTTAAATACTGAAAGATGATTAGGAAGAGAAAGCAAAATTATGTTTATTAGGGCTAGGGATCTTTCCATGTTTCTTGATTTATATAGTTTTCAGTTTCTGTTGCATATCTAACTTTTGATGCCCTGTTTGTGTGTATTTCATTTCAAAACTTTCCTTTTTCCCCTTTGCTATTTGTGAAGGCTTCTCAAATTCTTTTGAGTGGTGATCACTCCGAATGGAATGCATTGGTAGAAGCTGAAGAAAGCATCAGTGATGACTCTATTTGTGATAGATATCTAGCTCAAGCTGCAAATTTCTTTTCTACTCATTGCACGACAGGTATTTTAATGTTTGAATGAAATTTCTGATTACGTCCTCTTTAGTTGATTATCAACATCTACAATCTTGAAAGCTTGACTGTTGATTGATTTGCAGTTCAATGTCTTGTTAAGGTTTGTGTCCTATTATCAAACTGACTATTGGTAAACCATCAAAAGCTGTCATGGATTCACTACGTAGCAGTTTTTTCTTTCAATGGAGGCTTCAATTGTAACCAATTTTGAATTTTTCTTCAAATTATACAATGTGGTTCTAAATATATGGGCTTGGTTTTCATAGGACAACCAGGGTACGGATTTTGCAATCAATAAAAAAGTTTGATCTTGTAGACGAAACCACTCAAATAGACTGTGTTTGCCATGCCCCATTATTTAAAAGCTTAATTGGCCATTGAGTATGAACATATGGCATGTACATGCACACACCTCTATGGCATCTTGAATTTAATGAGGGCGAAGGTCCAATCACACCCTTAAACTTTCGGAAATAGCTTAATTATACTCCTAAACAAATTTTTTTGTTAAGAAATTACCCCTAAACTAAAAGTGTCCAAATTTATCCCTAAACTAGTGATAAGTGTTCTAAATTTGCCATTTTCTCTAACATCCATTCAAATCAGCTGTTTTTTGATGAAATGAGAATCCACTAATGGATTTGGACAGATGTTGTAAAAAGGGCATTGACTTAGTTTGAGAGCAGTGTGTGTGTGTGTAGTATAAATGAAAAATACTATTCTACCCTTAATTACAAGTTATCTAAACAAAATAGATTAACCAACACTTCCCCTCAAGTTGGTGCAAAAATATTACACATGCCCAACTTGCAAACTATGGTATGGAAGGCTCGACTACTGAGTCATTTTGTGAAAACATCAGCTAACTGTCTGTCCGACGTTACATGAAATAGGCTCAAAACACCATCAGATAATTTTTCTTTGATGAAGTGTCGATCAATTTCGATATGTTTCGTCCTGTCATGTTAAACTGGATTATGAGTAAAACTGATTGAAGCTTTGTTATCACAATACAAAACTAGCCTATCTTTTTCAGCCAAATTCAACTCTGCTAATAACTTTTGCAACCATAACAACTCACAAACACCTTGAGTTATAGCTCTATATTATGCTTCTGCACTAGATCTTGCGACTATACTCTATTTCTTGCTTCTCCAAGTGACTAAGTTACCTCCCACAAATGTACAATAACTAGAGGTGGATCTTCTGTTATCTAGAGATGCAGTCCAATCTGCATATGTGAAGGCTTCAATTCGTAGATGACTATTTTTTGAAAAAAGAAGACATTTTCCTAGGGTAGATTTTAAATACCGCAAAATGCGAAAAACAGACTGCTAATGAGATTCTTTAGAATCATGCATAAACTGACTCACCAAGCTAACTGCATAGGCAATGTCTGGTCTAGTGTGAAATAGATAAGTCTATCAACCAATCTTTGATATATGCCCTTATCAACTGATTCTTCAGTTTCTGCTTGCAACTTATGGTTACTTTCAATGGGTGTATCTGCTAGTTTGCATCCCAACATATCAGTTTCATCCAAAAGATCCAAAATGTATTTTTTCTGAGAAATAAAGATTCCTTTGGTTGATCTGGCAACTTCAATTCCCAAGAAATATTGTAGCTTTCAAAGATCTTTGATATCAAACTCCTGAGTTAAGAGCTTCTTCAGCCGGACTATTTCTTCTTTATCATCCTCTGTCATCATTATGTCATTAACATAAACAATGAGAAGAGTGATTTTACCCTTGGAGTGTCTCACCAAGAGGGTATAATTAGCATTGCTTTGTTGATAACCAAAAGATATCATGGCTTTGCTGAATCTGTCAAACCAAGCTCTCGGATATTGTTTCAACCCATGCAAGCCTTTCTTCAGTCTGCACACCTTCCCTTGAGTTCTTTCATCATCAAAATCAGGAGAAATCTCCATATAAACCTCTTCTTCCAGGACTCCATGGAGAAATGCATTTTCACATCAAATTGCTGCAAATCCCAATCCAAGTTAGCTGCACAGGATAGCAAGATTTTGATTGTATTCATTTTAGCAACAGGTGCAAATGTCTCCTGATAGTCAACTTCATAAGTCTGAGTGGATCCCTTTGCCACTAATCTAGCTTTGAATCTTTCAATCGAATCATCAGCTTTGTGTTTACTGAGTGAATCCCTTTGCCACTAATCTAGCTTTGAATCTTTCAATCGAATCATCAGCTTTGTGTTTTATTGTGAACACCCACTTACAACCAACTTTTTGTCTGGAGAGTTAACTAGTTTCAAGGTTTCATTTTTAGAGAGAGCTTTCATTTCTTCAACCATAGCTTATCTCCACTTTGGATCCTTGATAGCTTCCCTCCAATCTTGTGTAATAGACATAGAGAAAAGAGACAAGGCAAAGGCTCTATAGGAGGGAGATAAAGAATCATAAGAGACAAAGTTAGAGATGGAATATTTTGTACATGACCTGACTCATTTTCTTTGAGTAATGGGCAAATTTAAATAAGAATCAAAAGATAACTCACTCGAGTATTCTGGCACTGTAGAATGCATGATGGCTTGTTCAGACCTATTCTTCCTTGAATATCTCAACAAATCGGGTCTATTTAAACGACCAACAACATTCTCCTCCCCCTGAACGTCAACATTCTCCTCCCCCTGTCCCTGAACAAGATCATGAGGTACCATGAGTACATTCATCACCACTTCTTCACTACTCTCCCCATGAAGAGGTGATTGTGTAATGCCAAAATAAGGTTCAGACTCCCAAAATGTAACATCTATACTCACATAGAATTTCCTGGATGGAGAATGATAGCACTTATATCCCTTTTGAGTTGGAGAGTATCCAATGAACACACATCTCAGTGCTCTCGGATCTAATATCCCAACATTCCTAGTATGAACAAAGCAAACACACCAAAAAATCTTTTGTGGAACAGTATAGCCAGTTTTCTTGGTCAAGACTTCTATAGGAGTCCTAAAGTTGAGAGTTTTGAGAGGCATTCTATTAATAAGATGGGCAACCGCTAGTATAGCATCCCCGCAATATGACTTTGGAATATGCATAGTAAACATAAGGGATCTAGCAAGTTCCAACAAATGCTGAGAGGCATTCTATTAATAAGATGGGCAGCTGCTAGTATAGCATCCCCGCAATATGACTTTGGAACATGCATAGTAAACATAAGGGATATAGCAAGTTCCAACAAATGCCTATTTTTTCTTTCAGTTACACCATTTTGAGCACTAGTATAAGGACAACTAGTTTGGTGGATAATTACATAAGACTCCAAATAAGTACCAAACCTACTATCCATATATTCTGTCCCATTATCAGATCGCAAAACTTTTATTTTAGCATCAAATTGGGTGTGAACCATTTTATGAAAAGATTGAAAGCAGGAGAAAATATCACTCTTTGCCTTAATCAAATACACCCAAGTCATTCTAGTGCAACAATCAATGAAAGTAACAAACAATTGATTTCCAGACAAAGAGGCAATTTGTGTAGGCCTCCAAATATCAGAATGAACAATCATAAATGGCTCACTGGCTTTATTATCACTCAAAGGATAAGAGTTTTTAGTATGTTTAGTATACTCACAAGCATCACAAGATAAACAATCAAACTGAGTTCTAGAAAATAAATTAGGATATAGTTTTTCTAAAACAAAAGATGATGGATGTCCTAATTGTCTATTCCACTGAATTATCTCCTGGTTGACATCCTGATATCCCCTAAAAAAGCCAAATCTCGACTTTTTTTTCATCATATATAAGCCATCATGCTCTCTACCACTGCCAATCCTCCTCCCTGTTTGAAGATCTTGAAAAATACAACAATCATGGAAAAATTCAACCTTACAGTTAAGAGTTTAAAATTCAACCTTACAGTTAAGAGTTTTAGTGATAGCACCGACAGATAAAATATTGACAGAGAATTAAGGAACATGAAAAACAGAAAACTTAATATTAGGAGTCCAGACAATAGAACCTGTCCCAGAAATATAGGTTAAAGACCCATCAGCCACCCTGACACTATTCTTTTTAAACAAGGAAAGTAGTTAAGAAAGCTTTTAGAAATGCCTGTTATATGTTTATTCGCACTATAATCAATAATTCGTGAGTTATGATGAGAAAAGGTATTGCCTGACTTGATAAAATTGGAAGTAGCACCGGAGGAAGGATTAAACTGAGACAGAAGACGCCTGAAATGCAAAATTTCATCAGAAGAGAGGCTTTCAACTGAAGTTGACTCCTTAGATGATTCTACTGTTTCTAACACATTTGCTCGAGCCCTTGTTGGATTAGCTCGTTTTTCCCCATAGCCCCTACTAGGTCTTCCATGCAACTTCCAGCAAGTCTCTTTAGTATGCCTTGGCTTACCACAGTAATCACAGTGCAAATTGTCTTTATCAAAAATAGTACCTTTTGGTTGCTCAAGAGAGATATAAGCAGTTAAGTCCGACTTCTCAATAGGTGCAATATAAAGTATAGCACTTCTTCTGGTCTCTTCCTGCTGGATTAAATAATGTGCCTCCTCAAGAGAAGGAAAAGGAGATCTGCCAATAACTTGAACTTGAACTCTCACTTAATTAAATTCAGGATTTAAACCAGCCAAAAAATCATAAACCCGCTCATTTTCAAGCATATTTTGAATTAGTACCGCATTGTCAACACATTTTGCTTGAAAATCCTGATAATAATCCAGTTCCTGCCATAATCTACCCAGGTCAGAAAAATAATTTGAACCAGTAAGCTCACCTTGTTTTGTACCATGAACTTTGTTCCTAAGTTCAAAGATTCGAACATCATTTCCCATTCAAGAATAGGTGCTTTTTGCAGCTTTTCATATCTTTTCTGCAGTGTCAAGCAGTAAATACTGTCTAGAGATCTTAGGATGCATAGAATTAAGAAGCCAAGACATAACCAATGAATTATCAGAGTCCCATTGACTAAAATTAGGATCAGTGACAGGTGGTGGTTTCTTATTTCCATCAATATAAGCCTGCAACCTTCTAGCCTTGATCGACTATAAACATGACCTAGACCAGGTTAAATAAGTGCTGCTCCCATCTAGTTTAACTGGACTAATTTGAGAATATGGACTGTCATTAATAGAATAATGTTTCTCTACTTCCTTATTATCTTCCTTAGTATTTGACATAATGGAAAGGCAAAAAAAGACTAAAAAACAGGAGGAAAACAACCTAGAAAAATATACAGAATCTGTTCACGTGGGACCTAAAAAACAAGAAAGTCGAAAGTCACCGGAGACCAGTGGGTCAGAGGCGGAAAAGGCTGGCTAGTTGATCGGAAGAAGAATCCGCAGCAAAAGATGGTCGGAGGTGGTGCCACGCGCCGGCGAGTGGAGGAAGGACAAAAACCAACAGGTGGAGCTTGTGATTACGTGCGGCTTCGGACGGTGCCGGAAATCTGGGTACCGGCCAAACTTGACACAGCTAGTATAAATGAAAAATACTATTCTACCCTTAATTACAAGCTATCTAAATAAAATAGATTAACTAACAGTTTGCAAGCAGTATTTTTATCAAAAATTTTGTTTAGGGGTGTAATTAATCTACTTTTGAAAGTTTAGGGGTAAAATTGACCTTCTCCCACTGCATTAGTATATTGGAGCACATAAATTTTGAACTCTAGACTATTGGAAGAAACTTTGATATTATGTACATAAACCATATAGCTAAAGCCCTAGGCTTGTAAATAAGGATCTAAAACTATTTTTGATAGCTAGGTCTAAATGACTACAATGGTTTATAGTAACTAAAATTATTTCAAATCTTGAATTCTTATGCACTTCCCTTTTTTTTTTCATTTGTTATCTTTGATGCTGTTGGACCAATGTATGTGGTTGAGCTTCCATGTTTGGTACTTTTGCCGGTTTATGCTTGACGAGCCCAAAAGTGATGTTAAAATTCCCTGCCTGTTTGTCCTCAAAAGACAATATTTGCATCCACCCTTATAAATGATATCATTCCTCTCACACATGCTAAAATTAATATATTTACAATGATTAGTCTCAACATTGTCATTTTTGCTATTGTTGTGAAGATTTTTTTCCATTTTTTTTTTCCATGACAAAACATTCCTTGTCATATATGGTAGTGCATCAAGTTTTTATGTAGATTTTCATCTTGAATTTAATTAGGTTTTTCAAATAGCATGATATACTTGTCACCATTTGAATTTGTCCTTAATGAGTGACTGATTAAGAAGCATTGCAAGTGCACACTTCATTTCTACTTTTTTTTTTTTTGCAAATTACTGTAAGAATGGAAATGGACTAAAAAAGATGAAGATGTGACTATGGATCACTAGTTGTTTGTTCATCCATGGTTGTGCCAAAATTGCGCAAGCTATTTAATGTTTTTAGTCACTTAGTGCTCATGCTCTTTTATTGGAGTAACTTCAATTGTATTTTTTCTACAAACAAGCTTCCTAGCCACTTCAATGATTGGCAGCTAAACTTTGTTTAAAGTAGAACACTTGAAGATGAAAAACATGAAATTGGCAATATCCTTTTTTTTTGTTACCTCTACAACTTTTAGTTATAAAAGCTACATTTCCCTCATCATTAGCTTACTGACTTTAGAGGAAGACCCCTAGCAATAAGACCATTCAGGACAGCCAATTTTTTGGAACTTAGAACAATCATTAGTTCTTTGAATGAGGTTCATAGATTATCTTGGTAGAGGTGACTATTACAAAACACTTGAGGAGAAAATATTTCTCATAATTGTATTCAAGAGAGCAAATGTACACATACATGTTATAGGAAAGCTCACTAAGGAAAGTAATCTATAATTTTGCTAAACTATACAAGGAATGTACATCAATGGCTATTGAATATATATAACACTCTCCTTCAAGCTGGAGCATAGATGTTAATTATGCTCAGCTTGTTACAAAGACAACTCGATTCCCATTTGAGGCTTTCGTAAAAATATCACCTAGTTGCTCTTTTGTCTTCACATAGCCAGTGGAAATCAAGTTTTCTTGAATCTTCTTACGAATAAAGTAACAGTTAACCTCAATTTCTTTCATAATAAACTGGTTTTGAAGCGATATGAAGGGCAACTTGATTATCACACTAGAGTTTAGCAGGAAATAAAAGTTTCAAATTGACTTCAGCTAAAAGATGATTTATCCATAAAATTTCACACGTGGACTTTGCCATAGTCTTGTATTCAGATTCTGCACTGGATAGTGATACAAGGCTCTGTTTCTTACTCCTCCACGACACCATGTTTCTATCAACAAAGACACAATAACCTATAGTGGACCTTATATCAATCTTAGATCCAATCCAATCAGCATCTGCAAAACACTTAGTGTGAATGTGTCCATGATTACTATACAATATGCCACATCCAAAGGCTCCTTTCAATTAGCACAATATATGTTCCAAAGGTGACCAATGTTTAATTGTAGGAGCATAGATGAATTGACTGACAATATTGACTGCAAAGGAAATATCTGGAAGAGTCACAGTGAGGTATTTTAATCTCCCAACTAACCTTCTGTGCATCTCTAGATCATCAAAAGGATCACCATCATCTTTTGTTAGATGTGCATTAGGATCCATTGGCATGTTGAATGGCTTCGCTCCCATCTTTTCGATTTCCGTAAGTAGATCCAGAGCATAATTTCTTTGAGATAATAAAATTCCTTTCTCTCTTCTTGTTACTTCTATTCTCAAGAAATATTTCAGCTAATTCAAGTTTTTCGTGTGAAACTTGGCATGTAGAAATAACTTGAGAGACACAATACATGTATTGTCATCTCCAATAATGACAATATCCTCAACATAAACAACAAGAAGGATGATACTAGTTGATGATTGTCTGTAGAAGACTTAGTGATCACACTTGCTTTTATTTAGTCCAAATTCTTGAACCACCTTGCTAAACTTTCCAAACCAAGCATGGAGACTCTGCTTCAAACCATATAGAGATTTCTTCAAATAACAAACCTTCCCATACTCTCCCTGAGCAATAAACTTAGGTGGTTGCTCCATGTACACTTCTTTTGAAGATCTGCATGAAGAAAATCATTCTTTATGTCCAATTGGTGTAAGGGCCAGTGCTGTGAGGCAACTATGGAGATAAACAATCTGACATAAGTAGGTTTAGCCATTAGAGAGAAGGTATCTAAATAATCCACCCCATATGTTTGAGCATATCCCACAATATTACATCACACCAATTGGGATGAGACAAAGTTTCTTTAATAGTTTGAGGAATAGAAACCGAGTCGAGAGAAGTAATAAGAGAACATGTAAATTGAGATAAATAATCACACTGGGGTTTGTCTTTCCCTAAGGCAATGGTAAGATCAATATCATTTGGGACTGGATTTGATGATGAATCTGATTCAGGCATTGTATTGAAGGTTCCATGTCTCTTAGAATAAACCTATACAATAGTTGGCTTTGTTGGAGTAAGAAGAAAAGCTGGTGGAGCCGAATTGCCTAAAATAGTAGGAACAAGATCAGTTGATGCAAGAGGAATAGAATCACTTGGGGCAATAGGAATGGGATCGTCTGGAGGCCTTGTAGTAACATTGTATCCGACCATTGATCGTCCTACCCCTGACTTTTAGAATGACAAGGTGGGTTGAATTATTCTCCCAGAAAGTAACATCAACAAATACAAGATACTTGTTAAGTTCTGGACAATAGCATCTGTATCCTTTCTGAAGACGAGAATACCCCAAGACACATTTCAATGACTTTGGATCCAATTTAGTAATATGAGGTCGAACATCTCAAATAAAATACGTGCTCCCAAATATTTTTGGTTCCATAGGAAACAATGACTTAGATGGAAAAAGAACAGAGTAGGGAGTCTCACTAGTGAGCACTGAAAAGGGCATGCGATTAATTAGGAAGCAAGCAATGGACACAGCATCGGCCTAGAATTGTTTAGGAAGTTTCATCTGAAATAAAATAGCTCGTGCTATCTCAAGCAAATGTATGTTTTTTCTCTTAGCAACTCCATTTTGAGATGGTATATTTGGACATGAGGATTGATAAAGTATGCCATTTTGAGTCATGTATGTCTAAAAGGAATCTAAAAATTATTTTTTGGCATTATGACTCCTTAATGTACGAACATAAACATTAAATTGAGTTTTAATCTCAACACAAAAATGAGTGAATAATTCAGAACGACTTTTCATAAAAAATACTCAAGTCATGTGAGAGTAATCATCCACAATTGTTACAAATACTTGAACCCTGATTTGGCCACCATAGAATACGGTCCCAAACATCTGAATGAATTAATTCAAATTCAGAGTTAGCTCGTTTATTAATCCGAGGACTTGAAGAGCTATGCTAGTGCTTAGCAAACTGACATGACTCATAGTCAAGAGAAGAAACATTGGAAAATTGAGGGCATAGTTTTTTCAGAGACACCAAAGAAGGATGCCCCAATCTACAGTCTGCTTCAAAAGGAGACAGAACACTAAAACAAGCAATGGGCCTCGATATCTTTCAATCAAGAATATAAAGACCTCTTGAGATATGACTTTTACCAATGGTCTATTTCGTTACAAGATTTTGAAAGTTACAATGATCAGGAAAGAAATAAATACAACAATTAAGATCACGTGTAAGTTTATGAAGAAATTCAGAGTATGATTTCTTACATTTGTATTAACATTAACCTGATTTTATACAAGAAGGATTGGAAATTAAGTCAAAAACATACAACTCCTAAATCAGCTCCTAAATTACCTCCTAACTACTATGATCAATTATTCAACCTTACAGCTATTCAACACAGCTATATTCAACACTCCCCCTCAAGTTGGTGCAAAAATATTACACATGCCCAACTTGCAAACTATGGTGTGAAAGGTTCGACTATTGAGTCCTTTTGTAAAAATATCTGCTAGCTGTCTGTCTGATTTCACATGAAATAAACTCAAGATGCCTTCAGTTAGCTTTTCCTTGATGAAATGTCGATCGATTTCAATGTGCTTCGTCCGATCATGTTGAACAGGATTATGAGCTATACTGATGGCGGCTTTGTTGTCACAGTATAAGGATAGTCTTCTTCTTTCAAATAGTCTCAATTCTTCTAGTAGCTTTTTCAGCCAAAGAAGTTCACAAACACCTTGAGCCATAGCCCTGTATTCTGCTTCAGCACTTGATCTTGCAACCACACTTTGCTTCTTACTTCTCCAAGTAACTAAGTTCCCTCCTACAAGAGTACAATATCCTGATGTAGATCGTCGGTCATTTAAAGATCCAGCCCAATCTGCATCTGTAAAAGCTTCTATGTGGAGGTGACCATGTTTGGAGAAAAGAAGACCCTTTCCTGGGGCAGACTTCAAATACCGCAAAATTCGAAAGACAGCTTTCATGTGAGAGTCTCGTGGATCATGCATGAATTGACTCACCAAGCTCACTGAGTAGGCTATGTCTGGCCTAGTATGTGAGAGATAAATGAGTCTCCCAACTAACCTTTGGTATCTCTCTTTATCCACTGGCTTTCCAACTTCTGATTGTAGCTTGTGATTGCTCTCAATAGGCGTGTCTGCCGGTTTGCATCCTAGCATACCGGTCTCATCCAGGAGATCTAAGATATATTTTCTCTGAGAAATGAAGATTCCTTTAGTTGATCTGGCAACTTCAATTCCCAAGAAATATCGTAACTCTCCAAGATCCTTTATCTCAAATTCCTGAGCTAAAAGCTTTTTCAGGCGAGCCATTTTTTCTTTATCATCCCCTGTCATCACTATATCATCAACATAAACTATAAGAAGAGTGATTTTACCCTTAGAGTGTCTCATAAAGAGGGTATGATCAGCATTACTCTGTTGATAACCAAAAGAAATCATGGCTTTGCTGAATCTGTCAAACCAAGCTCTTGGAGACTGTTTCAATCCATACAAGGCTTTCTTCAGTCTGCACACCTTTCCTTTAGTTCTTTCATCATCAAAACCAGGAGGTATCTCCATGTAAACTTCTTCTTCCAGGTCTCCATGGAGGAATGCATTCTTCACATCAAATTGCTGCAAATCCCAATCTAAATTAGCTGCACAAGATAGCAAGATTCTGATTGTATTCATTTTTGCAACAGGTGCAAATGTCTCCTGGTAATCAACTCCGTAAGTCTGAGTAAATTCCTTTGCCACTAGTCTGGCTTTAAATCTTTCAACTGAACCATCGGCTTTGTGTTTTATTGTGAACACCCATTTACAACCAACTAACTTCTTGTTTGGAGAGTCAACAAGTTCCCAGGTGTCATTTTTTGAGAGAGCCTTCATTTCTTCTATCATAGCTTCTTGCCACTTTGGATCCATGATAGCTTCCCTCCAATCCTGTGGAATAGACATAGAGGAAAGAGACAAGGCAAAGGCTCTATAGGAGGGAGACAGATGATCATAAGAGACAAAGTTAGAAATGGAATGTTTTGTACAAGATCTGACTCCTTTTCTTTGAGCAATAGGCAAATTTAAATCAGGATCAGAAAATAACTCACTCGAAGATTCTGGCAGTGTAGAGTGCATGATAGCTTCTTCAGGCCTATTTTTATTTTTTCTCGAGTATCTCAACAAATCAGGTTTATCTAAACGACCAACAACATTTTGCTCTCCCTGAACATTTTGCTCCCCCTGAACATCAACATTCTGCTCCCCCTGAACAAGATCATGAGGTACCACAGGTTCATTTATCACCATCACCACTTCTTCACTACTCCTACTCTCCCCCTGAAGAGGTGATTGAGTAATACCAAAATAAGATTCAGACTCCCGAAAGGTAACATCCATACTGACATAAAATTTCCTAGATGGGGGGTGGTAACACTTATATCCCTTTTGAGTTGATGAATACCCAATGAACACACATTTTAGTGCTCTTGGATCTAATTTCCCAACATTCCTAGTATGGACAAAGCAAACACACCCAAATATTTTTGGTGGAACAGTATAGTGAGTTTTTCCGGTTAAAATCTCTAAAGGAGTCCTAAAATTAAGAGTTTTGAGAGGCATTCTATTAATAAGATAGGCAGCTACTAGAATTGCATCACCCCAATATGGCTTTGGAACATTCATAGTAAACATAAGAGATCTAGCAACTTCCAACAAATGCCTATTTTTTCTTTCAGCCACTCTATTTTGAGCACTAGTATAAGGACAACTAGTTTGGTTAATGATCCCTTGAGATTCTAAATAAGTTCCAAATCTACTATCCATATATTCTGTCCCATTATCAGTTCTTAAAACCTTTATTTTAGCATCAAACTGAGTGTCAACCATTTTATGAAAAGATTGAAAACAAGAGAAAACCTCATTTTTTGTCTTAATCAAATATACCCAAGTCATTCTGGTGCAACAATCAATAAAGGTAACAAACCATCGATTTCCAGTTAAAGAGGGTGTCTGTGTGGGACCCCAAACATCAGAATGGACAAGCATAAAAGGGACACTTGCTTTATTATCACTTAAAGGATAAGAATTTTTTGTATGTTTCGCATACTCACAAGCATCACAAGATAAAAACTCAAACCTAGTTTTAGAAAATAAATTGGGATATAGTTTTTCTAAAACAAAAAAGGATGGATGTCCTAATCTCCTATGCCATTGTATTATTTCCTGATTGACATCCTTATGCCCTCCAAACAAAGCTAGGCCTTGACAGTGGTCCATCATGTATAAGCCATCATGCTCTCTGCCACTACCAATCATCTTCCCTGTTTGAAGGTCCTGAAAAATACAATAATCAGGAAAAAATTCAACTTTACAGTTTAGAGATTTAGTGATAGTACTGACAGATAAAAGATTGACAGGAAATTGAGGAACATGAAGAACAGAAGACAACTTAATATTTGGAGTACAGACAATGGAACCTGTCCCCGAAATAGGAGTAAATGACCCATCAGC
Organism: Excoecaria cochinchinensis; assembly: GCA_947683425.1. Lineage (NCBI taxonomy): Eukaryota > Viridiplantae > Streptophyta > Magnoliopsida > Malpighiales > Euphorbiaceae > Excoecaria > Excoecaria cochinchinensis. Next base: position 9,110,265 of record CANTUQ010000105.1, read on the forward strand.
TACCCTGACACTATCCCGTTTTAGACAAGGAGAGTAGTTAACAAAGCCTTCAGAAGTGCCTGTCATATGTCTATTCGCACCAGAATCAATAATCCAAGAGTTATGATGAGCAATTGTGTTACCTGTTTGGGCGGAGTTCGAGGTAGCACCGGATGAAAGATTGAGTTGTGACATAAGGCGTCTGAAATGTTGAACTTCTTCAGAGGACAGACTTTCGACTGGGACTGTCTCCTTAGATGATTCAGCTGCTTCTAACATATTTGCTTGAGCCCTAGTTGGATTGGCTCGTTTTCCCCCACGACCTCTGGTAGGTCTCCCATGTAACTTCCAACAAGTTTCTTTTGTATGCCTTGGTTTTCCACAGTATTCACAGTGCACACGATTTTGATCAGAAGGGACACTCTTCGACTGCTCTTGAGTAAAGTGGACAGTTAAACCAGACTTTTCAGCTGGTGCAGTATACAACATGGCGCCTCTTCTGGTTTCTTCCTGCTGAATATAAGAGTGTGCCTCTTCCAGAGATGGAAAGGGAGATTTAACAATGACTTGAACTCTTAATTGGTCAAATTCAGAATTCAAGCCAGCCAAAAAATCATATACTCGCTCTTTTTCAATCATATTTTGGATTAATATAGCATCATCAGGACAATTAGCTTGAAAATTCTGATAATAATCCAATTCCTGCCATAAACTGCTCAATTCAGAAAAATAATCTGAAACAGTAAGCTCACCTTGTTTCATGTCATGAATTTTGTTCCTAAGCTCAAAAATTCGAGCATCATTTCCCATGCGAGAATATGTAGTTTTTGCAGCCTTCCATATTTTCTCTGCAGTGTCAAGCAGTAAATATTGTCTGGAAATTTTAGGGTGCATAGAATTTAGAAGCCAAGACATAACCAATGAGTTATCAGAGTCCCATTGACTAAAAGTGGGGTCGGTAACAGGTGGTGATTTTTTATCTCCAGTAATATATCCTTGCAATCTTCTGGCTTTAATAGATAATAAGCATGATCTAGACCAAGGTAAATAGGTATTGCTCCCATCTAATTTAATTGGGCTAATTTGACCATCGTTAGCCGTATAAGATTTCTCTACTTGTTTAGTTTCAAATTCTGACATAATTGAAGATTAAAAAATGCAACGAGTAGAGAACAATTTACTTTACAGAACCTGATTAGGAGAATTCAAAGCACCAATTCTTCAAAAAATGGCCGAAGATTAGTTGGACAGGGTTGGAAGAGTCTTATAGTTGGCTTCTGGTGACAGCACAAGATGGATGAATGAAGACCAGATCAGCAGAGAACGTGTTCCCTCAAGGACACCCTAACGGCGACTTCAGAATTGACCGGTGGGGTGCTGATCGGAATCGCAGGAGGCCGGCGACCTGGGTAGACTAGATCCGGTGACAGACGGTGGCCGGAGGTAGCAACACGCGCTACACGCGCCGGCTCGTGAAGGTTGATGCCGAAATGATCTGACGGCGCGTGTGTCCACGCGCAAGGTCGGACGGCGCCGAAACTTGGTGCACTGACCGGAATCGGCCTGGGCTTCCTTCCGGTGAGGGTGGTGACGCCGATAGAAGGACGAAACGTTGTCCCCTTTCACTGCTGCCAAGAAACGCAAAGAACAGAAGGTTTCAGTGGCGCGTATATCCACGCGTGTGGTCGGAGGGTACCGGAAATCTGGACAGTGGCCGATCTTGGCCTGGGCTTTTCTCCGGTGAGGGTGGTGTCGCCGGAAAAAGAGATTACTTGATCTCTTGAACTTTTACGAAAAATTCCAGTATACTGGAATTCTGGAAAACAACCTACTGCCAGGGAGACAACTCAACCTTAATGACAGTACTGCTCTGATACCATGAAGAAATTCAGAGTATGATTTCTTACATTTGTATTAACATTAACCTGATTTTATACAAGAAGGATTGGAAATTAAGTCAAAAACATACAACTCCTAAATCAGCTCCTAAATTACCTCCTAACTACTATGATCAATTATTCAACCTTACAGCTATTCAACACAGCTATATTCAACAGTTTATTTACAGAAACTAAGTTGAAAGCAAGCTTTGATATATTTAGAACTGATCCCAAAGAAATTGATGGAGTTGGTTTAATTGTGCCAGACCCATGAACTTGAGAATTGGACCCATCTGCCATAGAAACTGGAGAAGAAGATGCATGTGACTGAAAGGTGGAGAGAACACTTTGGTTACTTGTCATATGATCTGTAGCACCAGAATCAATGACCTATTGGGACAAGAAAGGCAAAAGCCGGGTACTTGGATTCATTGATCCAACCATAGTAGAGAGAGGTGAAGCTTTTAAAGAATTATGATACTGTGTGAATTTTACATACTCATATGTGGAAATCATAATAAACTCTCCAGAGATATTGGTAGTAGTAATATTTGCTAATTTAGACTTCTGATTATGTAATTTTCTACATGTACACTTTGTATGACTAGATTCATGACAATAATAGCATATCATGTTCTTGTTCTAACTCATATTAAATAATACCTGATATTCGACCTTCCATGCAAGTGCGATGTACTCTAAGCAGCTACTGCAAATTGAAGCAGCAAACAAAGACTCAAGATATGCAACAAATAGAGCCTCACTAAGCTAGGAAACCCAAATGAGGGAGAGAACCACGAGAAATAGAGAGAATAAACCTCCCGAAGAAAGCACCAAACTACCATGGGGAAGAAACCTCTTTAAGAAAGCACCGAATGACCATTGGAGCACTGGAGAATAGCTAGAAACAATGAGTCGATACTGGAGAGGATAATCGGAAACAAATACGCCGTCACGCGCACCTCCATGCATCGGTGCCTGGGAATTGCCCAAAAACTTGGTTCGGTGCATGAGCCTTACGCGTTACACACCCGGTCGTTGGGAACTGGGTAAAGACCGGACTAAGGTTTGCACACTTCCCTAGGGTGGTGGTGAGACAAATCAGTCACTGCAATGAGTGACTCAAAAGGCTAGAAACACTGACGAGAAGCTGAAAAACCCAAGAACCCAAAAAAACTCTAAAAACAAAGGTAAGCCTAAAGCTCTGATGCCATGTTACAAAACACTCAAGGGGAGAATATTTCTCATAATTGTATTCAAGAGAGCAAATATATATATATACATGTTATAGGAAAGCTAACTAAGAAAACTGGTCAATAATTTTGCTAAACTATGCAAGGAATGTAAATCTACAGCTATAGAATATCTGTAACAGTAACATTGGGGCTGCTGAGGTTTTTGATATTTGGTCTTAAGATTTTCTCCAAACAAAATCTTGAATTAGTTGGAATTTGTAGATGTCCCTGAAGCTAGAATGGGCAGAGTAGATCACTAACAAGATTTTTGTGTCTTAGGTAAAACTCTTACTGTTGTTGCAAGGCAAAATGCTGTAAAAGCAGCCAGTTAGAGTGCAAGTGAAGAGTGATTATATGCATGTGAGCATTATCTTGTGGAAGAATTGAGAGAGTTGGAGAGGTAGATTTTTTTTCAGATTTGTGCTAATGTTTATGTAAGAAGGTGGGAAAGAATGAGAAGAATTTTTTTTTGTAATTTGAGCTCTATTGTTTTGATGGTTCAGTTTTTACAAGTTGATGTATGTGTTTGAGTGAGTACTTAGCTTTTCTTCTCTCCAATCTCCATCTTTTAATCTTTATACCAATGTTGAGTTATCTCTGACACTGTCGAAATCTGTCATCCACTGTTCAAAGCTTGCTTGGTTTTACATCCTTGGAACTAATAATTCTTCAACTAAATCTTTCAATATAATACTTATTACAGAAAATGGAAATTCCTCTTGGAAGAAATTTTGGTGAATAGTTTCTCATAAAACGCATCTTATGCATGTTCTAGTTGGGACCTCAGTTTTGCAAGTGGAAGCAAGCAATGCGGGATTGTAGTAATTGTCGTATGTTGGCATGCAAGTTTCTTGTATACAATTGTATCAGTATTGTATTTTTCTTGTATACAAACATAAGAGTGCCTCAGTTTTATAAATTTCTGTTCCCTCCTTCACATGCAGATCCAATAGTCCTGTCATGGCTGATTATTTTTTGCCACTTTGCTTTGGTCTGGTTATGCTCAGTGCTAGTTTTGAGCCTTAACATCTTCAAGAAATCTATTTCTAAACGAAGAGTCTTAAGCAGTCGTGCCGAGAAGGATAGCTTTAGGAGTTTTGCTGGTTGGGAATATATTACATTTTGCTTGTAAGGTGAAACAGTCAAAACAGGCCATAAATTGATGCACTTGATCTTTTGGGGTTTGGTTTGGTTGGTGAAATGGCGGTGCATACTTGTTCAAGTTCCTGCTCCACATTGATTGTGGTTCTATAATCTCTAATTTGAAATTTAATTTTGATTTTTCTTTTGCACTTTGGCATTCAATATAACATTTTGCTAAAATTTTGCAATGAACATCACTTTTGTTGGAATTTGATTCATACCCTTTTCTTTGGCTGTTCTTGTAGATGGAATTTCATCTGATCTATCATGCATAGAGGTTTTAAATGAACCATTTTTCTCAAGAAAGCTTTTACGCCTTATAGGAATCCTTTCTTCTTTCAGGTTGGTATTAGATATTAATGTTTTCTTTCACAGAATTATGTGAAACATTTTTTTGAGGCGCTTTTATAAATTATTATTATGTTTTTCTTCAGTTTTTATGTTTGTGTTGGAAGCCCAATGGTTTTGTTGTGGCAGATTCTCACATTTCACAATTCTTAATAATACATGTTAATAGCTGTATATATTTTTGAAATATTAGCAGCTGTGTAATATTGAGGAAAGTTAGCTTTTAGGAATTAAATGTTGTCTTTATTTAATATTTTGGGGTTTCGATTATGGTTATTCTGTAATTGTGAACTGTATAAATAAAAATATGCAGCCAGGATAGAATAAACTGCAACTTAGTTTTCTAAATTCGTCATGACATTGGAGGGAGATCTTCTAGGGTTTGGGGCCTTTTCTATAGCAGGGTGACTGCAATCCTTAACAATAATCAGTCTGGCCAAGTTGGATGGCACAAACTACTTTCTTGCTTATTTGTAGATTCCAAAGCTAGAATTACGGGTGACAAACATAAACTAGCAGCTTGTGATGTATTTCAAAACCAATGGGAATCAAAGGACTCTTGTTATATCATGATTGATCAAGTTACAAATGCTTTTATAGGAAGGGAATATGAGAGATGTGAACCCAGGGGACATCAACAGCTGTTGACTATTATGATTTATTGCCTTAATTTATTAATTCTATAATTAATAGGCTAGCTGTATACTTCCTAATTAGTCGTAGAATTTCTTCCTAATTAGTCATAAGGTTTCTGTATAAAATCCCTTGTAATTGATTGTTTATTCACAAGTGAGATATTAAAAAATTCTCCTTTCATAAAATTTTTCATCGTATCAGAGCCTATGTTATTTTGAAGGTTGAGTTTACTCCTTTTCGCAGTAGGTCCAGTACGCCATTTTTTTGGCAAGTTTAAAGAGGTTGCATTTTGTCCCTCTTCTTTCGACACTGCCCTCACCGAAGCAAAGCCCAGGCCAAGTTTAGCCTGTACGCAACTTTCCAGCGCCATCCTCACTCGCCACCAGATGCTTTCGGTTCCTTGTAGATTTGTAGTGTCGTTTACCTCTACGAAAGCTGATGGGAAGATCAAGATCATTTAATGGGGGATCTGATGATGTAGGAGACTCTGGTGCAAGACATGTATCATTAATTACTAGTCTGTTTGAATAAACTTGAACAATAAGTGGCTTGTCTGGAACAGAATTCTGAACACTAAGGGAAACACCGCAATCTGACTTATGAGTACTGTCCACTGTTCGTTTAGAGCTTGATATAGATTTATAGATGAGCCATTCATACTCCCCCTAACTAATAGAGGTGGACAATGCAAAGAAAAATGGCATTTTCTCTTGAAAAACATTAGTGGAGACCAAATATCTGTTGAGATTCTGGAGTGTAATAAAACACAATGGGAGAAATAGTTTTCTGTATGTTCATTCAAATCTCTTTTGAGTTTACACTATATATATCCAAGGAGAAAAGTAAAAAGCTATGAACTAGGGAGAAAAGCCTACATAGAAAAGCCTATATTCTAGCTATATACACTATTCTGTAACACTCCTCCTCAACCTGGGTCATAAATGTTAATCATGCCCAATTTGTTACATAGATATTCAACCCGAGTCTCATTCAAAGTTTTTGTGAATATATCACCTAATTGCTATCTTGTTTTCACATAGCCAATAGAAATCAAATTCTCTTTAATCTTTTCATGGATAAAGTGGCAATCAACTTCAATGTGTTTAGTTATTTCATGATACACTGGATTCGAGGTGATGTGAATAGTAGTGAAGATTTTTGTAAAAATGAAAATTTTTCTTATTATCTCACTTGTGTATAAACAATTAATGTACAAGCTATTTATAGAGAAAAATAAAAAAGTCATAGTCTTAGAATAAGGAAAAATAAAACTAACTAGGAAACAAACTCTAATTAGGAATATACAACAGTTATCAAAACTCTCCCTCAAGTTGGTGCAAAAATATTTCCTATGCTCAACTTGCAAACTAATGTATGAAAGGCTCGAATGTTGAGTCATTTTGTGAAAATATCAGTTAGTTGTCTTTTCGACGTCACATGAAATAAACTTAAGACACCATCAGTTAGCTTTTCTTTGATTAAGTGTTGATCAATTTCGATGTGCTTCGTCTGGTCATGCAGGATTATGCACAATATTGATTGCAGCTTGGTTATCACAATACAAAGATAGTTTGTCTTTTCTAGCTAACTTTAGCTCTGCTAGCAACTTCTGCAGCCATAAAAGCTCACAGACACCTAGGGCCATGGCTCTGTATTCTGCTTCTGTACTAGATCTAGCAACCACACTTTGTTTCTTACTTCTCCAAGTGACCATATTACCTCCCACAAGTGTGTAATAACCAGAGGTGGATCTTCTGTCATCTAGAGATCCAGCCCAATTTGCATATGTAAAGGCTTCAATTCGAAGATGACCATGTCTGTAGAAAAGAAGACCTTTCCCCGGAGCTGTCTTTAGACACCGCAAAATGCGAAAAACAGCCTGCAGATGAGGTTCTCTAGGATCATGCATAAGCTGGCTTACCAAGCTGACTGCATAAGCAATGTCTGGTCTGGTGTGAGACAAGTAGATGAGCCTTCCAACCCATCTCTCCCTCTCCTTCTTTAACAACTAGTACACTGGGCTGTTGAGATGGTTGAGCATTCTTCTCTGTTCGTAACAGTCTGCTGAAAACATCTTGAAGTGTGGTGAGTTCAGGGCTAGATAGAATTTGAGATTTGGCGGTCTCAAATTTTGAAGGAAGATTGGCCAGCAAACTCATAATAGCCATTTGTTCCCGCTGAATTTGTAGCTTCTTAATGTTTGTACTGAGAGGCAATAAGACATTCAACTCTGCATATACTTTGTTGAACTCCATAAAATGGGCAGTGAGAGATTTGGTCTCATCTTTTTCAGCACTGTAGAAAACTTTACAGACATCATAGATGCGAGTAATATTTTCTTTACCCGAATACAAGAAAGCTAAATAATCCATTAACTCCTTAACATACTCACAGTGATCTACTAATCCTACCACATCACTTTCAATAGAATTAGTAATTTATAAAAGTAACCGAGCATTATCTCTAAGCCAAGTTTTATCAGTTGTGGGTTTCTCAATTAAATGATCATCTTTCTCAACACTTTTTAAATAAATTCTTATTCTCCTACTCCATTCTAGAAAATTAGACCCATTTAATTTGTGCTCAGTAATTTTGGTGGGCATTGACATAATTTCAGTAACGTTGGATTTATTATCTTCAACAACCAACTTACCCGTTTCTGCCATTTAACTGCTAATCAAGAATAAACTCTCAAAAAAAAATACCCAATAACTAATAAGTACCACCAACAGCAAATATAACTTCTGAAAAAAAAAAAGAAACCACAAATATCCAAACACCCAAGTGACTAAAGGCCAATCTTTAGTAAAATGTAACGTTAAAAAAGAAAACCTGATCTCCACAGCTCAAACGGCACAAGTAGAGAAGCAAGAAGAGGGAGGGAGACCTTTTGGAGAGACCAGATGGGGAAACTGACACTACAGTTTGGTCGGAGACACCCAGGCGACCCCAGAGATGGAATCGGAGAACAATCGGAAGCCGGATGCTCTCCCATGCGCCGGCACGTCAAGACGGAGGCAGATTCTTGTGGAGGCGCATGAGATCCACTTGCCGGTCTTCTGGTCACCGGACTTCGTGCGAAGGCCGAAAATCCACCGGCGCTCCTTTTGAAGTCGATGGTGAGGAGAATAGGTCACCGGAGCTTGGTGACCTAAGGAGGGCAGATTAACCCACTGACGAAGAACCCAGAAAACCCAGATTTTCCAAACGAGCCTAAGGCTCTGATACCATGTAAGAAAACAAGTGTTTTTTTCTATATCATTTCTCAGCAATTACATGTATTTATACACAGAAATTATGTTGGAAGTCAACTATGTTTGCTCCTATATTTACTCCTCTATTTACTCCTATAATCACGTTGACAATCTGTAACAATCTCAAACTCCTGAGCCAACAGTGTTTTCAGTCGGGACATCTCATCTTTGTCATTTCCTGTCATTACTATATCATCAACTAGACTATGAGAAGAGTGATTTTACCCTTATTATGTCTTATGAAGAGAGTATGATCATCATTGCTTTGTTGGTAGCCAAAAGACATCACTGCCTTACTGAATTTATCAAACCATGCTCTAGGAGATTGCTTCAATCCGTATAAGGCTTTCTTTAGTTTACATACCTTCCTTTGACTACGTTCATCATAAAATCCAAGAGGGATCTCCATATATACTTCTTCTTCCAAGTCTCCATGAAGAAATGCATTCTTCACATCAAATTGTTGTAAGTTCCAATCAAGATTAGATGCACAAGATAACAAAATTCTAACTGTGTTCATTTTAGCAATAGGGGCAAATGTCTCTTGGTAATCCACTTCATAAGTTTGAGTGAATTTTTTAGCCACCAATCTAGCTTTGAACCTCTCAATCAAACTGTCAGCTTATGTTTCACAGAAAAAATCCACTTGCAATTTCTTGTTTGTTGGAGAAGTAACTAGTTCCCAAGTCTTATTTTTGGACAAAGCCTTCATTTCTTCAATTACAGCTTGCTTCCACTTAGGATCTGTAAAAGCTTCCCTCCAATCTTGTGGAATAGACACAACAGAAATAGACAAATCAAATGATCTATTGGAGGGGGGATAAGGAATCATGGGAGATAAAGTTGGATAGAGGATGTTTGGTACACGATCTAACCCCTTTTTTGTGAGCAATAGGCATGTTCAAATTATTAGTAGAATTAGAATTTAAAGATGACTGACCAAAAGAGGAGGATTCTTGACATAAAGTAGGCTTCACGATGGCTTCTTCTGTCCTATTTCTCCTCGAATATCTCATCAAATCAGGTCTATCCAAACATCCAATAGTCTCTCCCTGGACAATAGTCTCCTCTTGAACCTGTTCCTCCTTAACCTGTTCCCCCATATAAGTCTACCCTAGGGTATCAAGAGTTATAATAGGTACCACCTCTTCTCTCTCATCACTCTCCTCCTGAAGAGGTGATTGAATAGTATCAAAATAAGGTTCATTTTCTCTAAAATTCATATCCATACTAACAAAATATTTTCTAGATAGAGGATGATAGCACTTGTAACCCTTCCGCATTGGAGAATACTCAATAAACACACATTTAAGAGTCATTGGGTCTAATTTGCCAACATTCCTAGTATGAACAAAGCAAACACACCCAAACACCTTTGGGGGAATAGTATAAGCATTTTTTCCATGTAACACTTTTAAAGGACTCTTAAAGTTAAGAGTTTTGAGAGACATTCTATTGATAAGATAAGCAGCTGCTAAAATTGCATCCCCCCAGTAAGGCTTTGGGAGATTCATAGTAAACATAAGAGATCTAATCACTTCTAACAGATGCCTATTTTTCATTTCAGTTACTCCATTCTGTGCGCTAGTGTAAGGGCAACTAGTTTGGTGTATTATCCCATTATACTCCAAGTAAATACCAAACCTAGTATCCATATATTCTATGCCATTATCTATTCTCAAAATTTTTACTTTAGCATCAAACTGAGTACAAACTATCTTATGAAAAGATTGAAAACAAGAAAACACACCACTCTTTGCTTTTATCAGATACACCCAAGTCATTCTAGTGCAACAATTAATGAATGTAACAAACCACCGATTACCTGATAATGAAGCATTTTTTGTAGGTCTCCAAACATCAGAATGGATAATAGAAAAAGGAGCATAACTTCTATTATTACTCAATGGGTAAGAACTCCTAGTGTGTTTAGCAAGTTCACAGGCATAACAAACGAAAGAATCAAACTTAGCATTCTTAAATAGATTAGGATATAATTTCTCCAAAACAAAAAATGATGGATGTCCTAACCGTCTATGCCATTGAATGATCTCTTTATTACCATCATTACTCTCACCCAAAAAGGCTTGCCTTTTACCAGTAATAAGACTGTTGCTGTTGCCCAAGACATACAAGCCATCTTGCAACTTACCGGTGCCATAGGAAAAAATTCTACTTTGCAGTTAAGAGAATTAGTTATTGAACTACTGTATAGGAGATTAGCAGGAAACTAAGGTACATGAAGAATAGAAGAGAGTTTAATGGTTGGAGTACAATCAATAGAACCTGTTCCAGATATCGGAGCAAGAGACCCATCTGCTATTCGGACATTATCTCCTTTTTTAGTTTGAGAATAAGGAATAAAATTTCTCAAAGTACTTGTCATATGACTATTTGCACCAGAATCTATCCATGTATCATGATTAGGAGGTAATGGCTCACCTAATTTTATAATACTAGCAGTGGGACTCTCTCCTCTTAGATAAATTAACTGCTTGATTGTCCATTATAGTAGCAAAATAATATTCGTAGAATAGAAGAAAAACCTCAGATATGGACAAAAAACCGAAAAAAATAGAGCTTCAGAGATAGACAGAAAACCCATAAAAATTGAGCCTTTTCACCTGTTCACATGAAGCCCCAAAACCAAAGATTTCAGAAATGATCGAAAAGCAGCTGGTCGGAGTCGGAGGGTCTGGCAAACAGATCTAGGCAAGATTGGCTGACAGAAGGTGGCCGGAGGACGGTACAGGCGCCGGCGAGTGGATGAAGATCCGAAAGCTTCTAGCGGCGCGTGTACTCACGCGCAAAGTTGGACTGCGCTGGAAATTTGGGTACCGGCCGAACTTCTCCTAGGCTATGCTCCGGTGAGGGCTGTGAAACGCGATCTTTTTAAACTTGCTGAAAAACGACATATTGGACCTACTGCACAGGGGAGGAAACTTAACTTTCAAAGTGGCAGTGGCTCTGATATCATGAAAATTTTTGTAAAAAAGAGATTTTTTCTTATTATGTCACGTGTGTATAAACAATCAATGAACAAGCTATTTATAGAGAAAAATAGGAGTCCTAGTCCTACTATAATAAGGAAAAATAAAACTAACTAGGAAATAAAATCAAATTAGGGATATACAACAGTTATCAACAAGTAGCTTGATTGTCACAACAGAGTTTTGCTGGTAACAAAGATTTCAATCCAACTTCAGTTAAGAGATTTTGTGTCCACACTATTTCACATGTGGATTGTGTCATGGCTTTATACTTGGATTCTGCACTGGATTGGGATACAACAATCTGTTTCTTGCTTCTCCACAACACCAAGTTTCCACCAACAAAGACACAATAGCCTGTAGTAAACCTTATATCAATCTTGGATATAGCCCAATCAGAATTGGCAAAACATTCAATGTGAGTGTGCCCATAGCTCCTTTCAAGTAGCATAGAATATGTTGCAAAGTTGGCGAATGTTTGATTCTAGGCGCAGACGTAAAATCACTAATAATACTAGCTGCATAAGTGATGTTTGGACGAGTCATTGTGAGGTAATTTAGTTTTCCAACGAACCTCATGCACCTCTTCAAATCATCAAAAAGATTACCGTCATCTTTTTTAAGCTGTGCATTAGGATCTATTGGCATGCTATAAGACTTAGCTCTCATCTTTCCAGTTTTTGCAAGCAGATAAAGTACATACTTTCTTTGAGACAAGAAAATCACTTTTTTGCTTTTTGTTACTTCTACTCTCAAAAAATATTTTAGCTAACCCAAGTCTTTTGTGCGAAACTTAGCATGTAAAAATGACTTGAGAAATGAAATTCTTGCACAATTATTTCTAGTAATGACAATATCATCAACATAAACAAGAAGAATAATACTAGCTGTAGATTGTCTATTGAAGACTAAGTGATCACACTTGTTTTTTTTTTAATCCAAATTCCTAAACGACCTGGCTAAACTTGCCAAACCAGCAGAGGGACTCTGCTTCAATCCATAAAGAGATTTTTTCAAATAGCACACTTTCCCATACTCCCGCTTAGCAACAAACCCAAGTGGTTGCTCTATGTACACTTTTTCTTGAATATCTCCATGGAAAAAGGCATTCTTTATGTCCAACTAGTGTAAGGGCCAGTGCTGTGAAGCTGATATAGAGATAAACAATCTAACATAAGTAAGTTTAGCCACTGAAGAGAAGGTATCTAAATAATCTACCCCATATGTCTGAGCATATCTTTTTGCAATAAGTCTGGCTTTAGGTCTAGCCACAGGACCATCTGGATTAACCTTAATTGAAAAAATCCATTTGCATCCCACAACCTTCTTCCCTTTAGGCAAATCAACCAAATCCCAAGTGTGATTTTCATCCAAAGCATTTATCTCCTTTGTCATTGCATCACGCCAATCAGGATGAGATAAAGCTTTTTTAATAGTTCGAGGAATAGGGACCGAGTCGAGAGAAGCAATAAGAGAACATGTAGATTGAGATAAATGATCATAATAGATAGTTACCAATAGAATAGGCACATTGGTGTTTGCCTTTCTGTAAGGCAATGGGAAGATCAAGATCACCTGGGATTGGATCTGATTCAGGCATGTTCGAGATGTTCGACCTCATATCACTAAATTGGAAACAAAGTCACTGAATTGTGTCTTCTTAGGGTATTCCAAATATTCTTGGTTCTATAGGAAACAATGACTTAGATTGAAAAAGAATAAGGTAGGGAGTCTTACTAGTAAGCACTGAAGAGGGCATGCGATTAATCAAAAAGCAAGCAGTGGACACCATATTGCCCAAAATTGTTTAAGAATTTTCATCTGTAATAAAAGAGCTCGTGCTGTTTCAAGCATATGTCTGTTTTTCCTCTCAGTAACTCCATTTTGAGATGTTGATTCAAGACATGAGGATTGATGAAGTATGCTATTCTGAGTCATGTATGTTTGAAAAAAATATGAAAAGTATTCTTTGCCATTATCACTCTTTAATGTGCTAAAAAACACATTAAATTGAGTTTCAATCTCAACATAAAATGCATAAAAATGAGTGAATAATTCAGAATGACTTTTCATAAAAAATATCCTAGCCATATAAGAGTAATCATCCATAATGTTACAAAATACTTGAATCTTGGTTTGGCCACTATAGAACAAGATCCCCAAATATCTGAATGAACCAATTCAAATGTAGATTTAGCTTGGTTATTAATCCGAGGACTTGAAGAGCTATGTTGGTGCTTGGCAAACTAACATGATTCGCGGTCAAGAGAAGAAATATTGGAAAATTGAGGACATAGTTTCTTCAGAGATGGCAAAGAAGGATGCCCCAAAACCTATAGTGTACTTTAAAAATAGACAAAACACTAGAACAAGTAATAGGCCTTGATATCTATCCATCAAGAATATAAAGACATCTTGAGACATGACATTTACCAATAATCTATTTCGTTACAAGATCTTGAAAGATGCAATGATTAGAGAAGAAAGAAATACAACAATTAATGTTATGTGTAAGTTTACTTACATAAACCAAGTTGAAAGCAAGCTTCTCCATATTTAGAACTAATTCCAAAGAAATTGACGGAGTTGGGCTAACTGTGCCTGACCCTTGAACTTGGGAAGTAGACCCATCTGCCATAGTAATTGGAGAAGATGCATGTGACTGAAAGGTAGAGAAAACACTTTGGTTAGCTGTCATATGATCCATAGCACTAGAATCAATGACTCATTGGGATAAAGAAGACCAAAGACAAGTACTTGGATTCATTGACCCAACCGTAGTAGAGATAGGTTCAGCTTTCAAAGAATTTTGATACTAAGTGAATTTTGCATACTCATCTGCAGAAATCATAATAAGCTCCGCAAAGGTACTGGTAGTAGCAACGTCTGCTAATTTAGACTTCTGATTATACAATTTTCTACACGTTTGTATGACCAGATTCATGACGATAATAGCATCCCATGTTCTTATTCTAACTCATAGTAAATAATACCAAGCCACAAAAAGAGTAATCAACATAGTCAAGCAAAAAAGGCACTTTGCAATTACCCAAACACTGGTGGCAGTAACTAGAATATCCAATTTCGAATGAAATGCAATCCAATAGCACGAGACGATAGCAATTTCCATAGAAAAAAGAGAACTTGAGATTCGACCTTCCACTACAAGTGCGATGCACTCTAAGAAGCTGTTGCAAATTGAAGCAGCAAAACAAAGACTCAATATATGCAGCAGACAGATCCTCACTAAGTTAGGAAACCCAAATGAGAGAGAGAGTGCCATGAGAAACAAAGAGAATAAACCTCCTGAAGAAACCAACGAACTATCACAGAGAAGAAACCTCCTTAAGAAAGTACCGAATAACCACTGTAGCACTAGAGAATGGTAAAAAACGATGAGTCGATGCGAGAGAGGATGATCGGAAACAAATACACTATCACGTGCCTCCACGTGCCGGCGCATAAGAATTTCCCTGAAACTTGATTTGGTGTGTGAGCCTCATGTGCTACACACCCAGTCGTCGGAAACTGGGTAAAGGCCGGACTAAGGCTTGCTCACCTCCCTAGGGTGGTGGTGAGACATATCAGTCACTACAATAAGTGACCTAAAAGGCCAAAAACACTGACTAGAGCCTGGAAAACCCAAGAACCCAAAAGACTAGAAACCAAAGTTGAGCAGTAACCCTTACCCAGAAAAACCCAAAGACACAGATGAGCCTAAGGCTCTGATACCATGTAGCATAACACAATAGAAGAAATAGTTTTCTCTATGTTCATTCAAATATCTATGAGTTCACATCGCCTATATATACAAAAGAGAAAAGTATAAAGCCTATGCACTAGGGAGAAAAGCCTATATTCTAGCTATATACACTATTCTGTAACATGGAGAATAGCATCGATACCCCTTTTGGAGATGAGAATATCCCAAAAATACACATTTCAAAGCTTTAGGCTCTAGTTTTGTAACTTGGGACGATACATTTCGAACATAACAAGTGCTTTCAAACACTCGTGGCTTTACTAGAAACAAAGATTTATTTGGAAAAAGAACATCGTAGGGGCTATCACCATTAAGTACCATAGATGACATCCGGTTAATCAGAAAATAGCTGTGAAAATAGCATCAGCCTAAAACTGTTTAGGAACTTTCATCTTAAACAGCAAAGCATGAGCAGTTTCAATAAGATGTCTATTCTTTCTTTCAGCCACTCCATTTTGTGAAGGTGTATCAACACATGATGATTGATGGAGAATACCATGTTGAGTCATATAAGTCTGAAATGATTTTGACAAGTATTTTTTAGCATTATCACATCTCAATATATGCATAGAAATATTGAATTAAGTCTTAATTTTGTCACAAAAAGCAGAAAAATGAGTAAACACTTCAAAATGATTCTTCATAAAATAAACCTGTCATTCTAAAAAAAATCATCAACAAAAGTAACAAAATATCTGATCCATGTTTTGGGCACAATAGGACACGGACCTTAAACATTCGAATGAACTAATTCAAAAGCAAATTTAGCTTGTTTATTAATTTTAGGACTTAAGGAGCTTCGGTGATGTTTTGCAAAATGACAATACTCACAATTCGATGACGAAACATCATGAAATGGTGGATATAGTCTTTTCAAAATAGGAAAATAAAGATGTCCCAATAGGCAATGAGCTTCAAAAAGAGAAGTAACACTGGAACAAGCCACAGAACACGTACCCATGAATCCAATACATAAAGACCATCAGATATATGTCCTTTACCGAATATTTGCTTCGTCATAAAATCCTTAAAAAGGCAAGGATCAGAAAAAAAAAGAGAGATACAACACTTTAGATCTTTGGTAAATTTGCTTATGAAAATCAAATTGAAAACAAGATGAGGCAAGCTTAGCACTAAAGATAAAGTGATATAAAAAGTTGGTTTAACAACCCCATAAACCTTAACGTGATAAGTTGATCCATCAACTATTATTAAAGGAGAAGATACTTTATACGACTGAAAGATAGAAAATGTATGAAGATTATCTGCCATATGATCCATGACATTAGAATCAATGACCCATTTATTTGAGGGTGAAACATGACATGTTTTACCTAAATCAGCAATCGGAGTAGAATCTTTCAAAAGATCCTGAAACTGAGCGTACTCATCAGCTGGAATAGTGACAAATTTCTCAAAAGATAAACTGGATGCAACAATGTTAGCAGTTTGAGTTCTCTGATTGCGATTCTGTAGTTTCCTACAGTACTGTTTTATGTGTCCAGGTTCCTTACAATAATAGCACTTAATATTGCTGAAGTTAGTGTTTTTTGTAACATTTTCTCCCATATTGTGATTCTTCCCTACATCATTTCCCTCTCCTCATTTAACAATTAGCACACTAGGTTGCTAAGTAGGCTGAATATTCATTTTTGTTCGTAACAATCTTCTGAAAATATCCTGAAGTGTAGTGAGTTCAAGGCTAGAAAGAATTTGAGATTTGGTAGTCTCAAATTCTGAAGGGAAATTGGCTAGAAAACTCAAGATAGCCATTTGTTCCCTTTGAGTTTGTAGCTTCTCAATGTCAGTGCTAAGAGGCAAGAGAATATTCAATTCTGCATATGTTTTGTTGAACTCCATAAAATGAGCTGTGAGAGACTTAGCCTCACCCTTTTCAGCACAATAAAAAACCCAACATACATCATAGATGCGAGAAATATTTCCTTTACCTGAGTATAAGAAAGAAAAATAATCTATTAGCTGTTTAACATACTCACAATGATCTCCTAATCCCATCATGTTACTTTCAATAGAGTTTGTAATTTGTAAAAGCAAATGAGCATTATCTCTAAGCCAAATTTTATTATCAACGGGTTCTTCAATTAAATGATCATTCTCAACACTTCTTAAATAAACTCTTGTTTTCCTACTCCACTCTAAGAAATTAAACCCATTTAATTTATGATCAGTTGTTTTAGTAAGTACAGAAATAATTTAGTAACAGTGGACTTACTTTCATCAACCATATTTCAATAATAAAGGTCAAAGAGCAGTAGATAAACTACCCAAAAACAGCAAATGAGAGATAAACTTCAACTACCATCAGGGCAGAGGCTGCAACCAGCAACCTTCAAGCCAAGTCCAAAGGTCAAACAAACATTGGAGGAACATCAGAAAGAGAGGTGCGATGTCAGAAGACAAGGTCAGAGCTTCAGCCACCTTCACAAGCGCCTCCACGCTCCAGCGTAAGGAACTACCCAAAAATATCACTGGCGCATGAGTCACATGCTCTGCACACCCAGTCATTGGAAGATAAGGATTGGCTGGAATAGGTCACCCGCGGTGATGAGACAAAACGGTCACTGGAATACGTGACCCAAAAAAAAAAAGAACAGTAGCCCACCTAGAAAACAAATCCGCAGATGAGTTTAAGGCTTTGATACCATGTAACAAAACACAATGGAAGAAATAGTTTTCTCCTTTTCATTCAAATCTCTATGAGTTTGCACTATGTATATATATAAGGAGAAAAGTACATCTATACTAAAAGAAGAAAAAGCCTATGTCCTCGGGAGAAAAGCCTAGATAGAAAAGCCTATACTTTAGCTATATACACTATTTTGTTACATAAAGTGTACCAAGTCCAAGAGCCTTTTCAAATAACATAAGATATGCTCTAGAGCTACCCAATGCTTGACTATAGGAGCAAACATGATCTAGCTAACAACACTTACTGCGAATGCAATATTTGGACCGGTCACAATGAGATAGTTTAGTTTCTAAACTAACCTTTTGTATCTCTCCAGATCATCAAGAAGATCTCCATCATCTTTTATAAGATCCACATTGGGAACCATAGAAGTACTGCATGGCTTGGGCCCCAATTTTTTGGTTTCTTCAAGCAAGTCAAGAACATAAATAAGTCAAGAACATACTTGCTTTGAGACGGAAAAGTTCCCTTCTTGCTTCTTGAAACTTCTACTGCCTAGAAATACTTCAATTGCCTCGAGTTTTTTGTATGGAACTTGGCATGCATGAATGATTTGAGAGAAGAGATCCCTATACTATCATCTTCTGTTATGACAATATCATCAACATACACAACTAGAAGAATAATGCCAACTATAGACTATCTATAAAAGGCTGAGCGATCACAATTGATTATAGGTGTTACCTGGTGTTACCTTGTGGTATTGTACATTTGTTAGTGGAAAATTAGTAAGCTGGAGAAGCAAAAAACAAATTTTGGATGCAAGTTCAAGTGCAAAATGAGTATAAAGCCATGGCTCATGCTTTTTGTGAACTTTTATGGCTTAAAAACTGGTGCAATATGTAAATCTATTTGAAATGAAGCAGTTATTCATGTAATTTGTTAACAAGAATAACATTACTATTCGCCATTCATGCAGCTATGATAGGATGAGTTGTAACTTATAGCCTTCACCTCAGTTTTTCTCTATGTTTCCTAAGTCCGTCAGTACATAAATTTTTGTAATATTATCTGCAACTGTACTTGATTAGTTGCTGTCCGTGTATCTTTGTGCTACATGTTTAACTAAATGTTTTATGTGCACTTGACCAGAAAGAAGATGGATTGTAAGCATGATATTTTCTTGGATTTTCCTTAAAAAATTTTATCCTAATATCAATTGTAACCAATGTTATCATTCATTATTTTGTCACTGTTGGTTTTTCTGGTGGCCATTATGGGTAACTAAACAATCTCCTTACTTGACTTTAAATATTCTGTAATGTTTTTTTTTTTGTTCCTTTTTTGTTTTTCAGTTTTCTTCAATAAGATAGTCAAGAACTAGACATAAATGGCAGTTCTGAAAATTTTCATTTTTCTTTTTTTTCAGGTTACAACCAAATATGAAGTGTATAGTTTTTGTGAATAGAATTGTCACTGCCAGATGCCTTTCATACATATTGCAAAATCTTAAGTTTTTAACATCTTGGAAGTGCGATTTTCTTGTTGGAGTCCACTCTGGATTGAAAAGTATGTCTCGAAAGTTCATGAGCAAAATTCTTGAGAATTTTCGGAATGGAAAGGTAATGATTTGACAATAATAACATGTTGCTCATTTTTGTACAATGACATATTTGATCTTGCAACTTGGAATTTCCAATGGCACTTGAAAGAAAATTAGGCCTGACTTAATAAGAAATGTCCATAAACTGTCTGATATTTTGCAGAAGGATAATTGCAGTTCTTGGCCCAATGTCCCCTGCTAGCTATTGTAGCACTAAAGAATAAAGTTCGAGTTTTGGTTAATTTGGTAGGGTTAGGGGCTTTAGCCTAATAAGTGGTGTATCCTTCTTCCATTCCATTGATGTTGTATTGTAACCCTCTAGATGTCATGTTGCAGCATGGCCCTCCTTCCCTAAATGGTGCCATTGGTTTAAACCATCACCTTGCAAAATTTCAAGCCTAGGTTATGTTGGTAGCTCGAGCTTGGCCTGGCTCACATTTGTCCTGCCCAACGTCCTGAATGTCAGGTGAACTCATTGCCATTTGAAGGTTCAAATAATTTCTAAAGATTCTTCTTTTGGTAGTACAAGTGATGTGAAAATCTAAGTTCTCACACCCAAATGAGTCTAATTCAACTAAACTTAAACATGCCTTGAACTCTACAATTAGTATAGAGAGATAAAATCCTAAAATTGCTAGTCTTATGAAATATAAAATACCATAAAAACTCACATAAAATTAGTTTGGGACTTCTGCTATGTTTATTTGTCAGAACTTTAACTATATCAATAAGTGCCGTCAAATTAGTCCTATCCAAGTTGTTTATGTGGAATTCATGCTCCTAAGAAAGAAATAAGGTTGCAATTAGGCTTAAGTTATTGACCAGTCTTAAGGATGTTCATTAAAGAACAGGAATGAGAGAGGGAAATATTTACCTGTACTGTGAAAGTTGGGACAAGAACCGGGTATATTTTGGACATGTTCTTGTTATTTAACTTTCATACTCATGTCCCTACTACTTGGATTTGAAGATGTGTAGGTCTAAGGGTCACTGTGTTCTCATGACATGTTAAACCTACGGGAAACCACATAAAAGCTGATGAAGTTGGCACTCAGAAACTACCAAATAGTTTTTCTTTTCTTTTCTAAAAGAATGAAATTGATGAGCAGGATGCAGGGAGGTTTTAGAGGGACTGAAACTAGAATCCTGTATAACTTTAAAAGACATCCTGCTTCCATCTTCATTTGGTTTGTCGTGTTTAGTCCATGTAGTTGAAATATATGGCATGCATTAATACTTTTTTTTTTCTCTATAAAAAGAAGACCAGTAATTAATTCCCTTGTTAAATTTGCAGTTGAATTTGCTGGTTGCTACTAAAGTGGGTGAAGAAGGACTTGATATTCAGACATGCTGCCTTGTTGTACGGTTCGATCTTCCAGAAACTGTTTCTAGCTTCATACAATCAAGGGGCCGTGCACGAATGCCTCAGTCTGAATATGCATTTTTGGTGGACAGGTTTTTCTTAATATATGGTGTGTCTGTATTGATTGCTCAATCTGTCACTGGTTTTCCCCCCACATGAACCAGTTTATTGTTCTTAATATTTCAGTGGCAACCAGAAGGAGCTAGGTTTGATAGAAAGCTTTAGAAAAGATGAAGAGCGAATGAATGTGGAAATTTCATCCAGGACATCTAATGAGATGTTTGTTAGTCACGAAGAAAAAGTATATAAAGTGGAAACAACGGGTGCTTCTGTCAGTTCTGTTTACAGCATCTCATTACTACATCATTATTGCTCAAAACTTCCACATGATGAGTAAATACTTGAATTCCAATCTTTTATTTAAACTATTTTTTTGCTGGAAGTTTCTTCCATCATCATCATAAACCATTCTCTTATTATGATCATCATCATCATCATCAGCAGCATCATCATCTTCTTATTATTATGATCATGATAATGATTATCATTATTATTTGTTTCTGCAGGTATTTTGATCCCAAGCCCAAATTCTTTTTCCTTGATGATTTAGGGGGAACTGCCTGCCACATAATTTTACCCTCAAATGCTCCAATTCATCAAATTGTTGGTGCACCGCAATCTTCTATGGAAGCTGCTAAAAAAGATGCTTGTCTGAAGGCCATTGAAGAATTGCATAAGCTTGGTGCACTGAGCAATTTTCTTCTGCCAAATGAAGTAGATGGAGATGAAGAGTCAGTATCAGATCCTTGTGATTCTGATGAATCTGAAGGTTGAATTGTACAACTAGCTACTAAAACTTTCTGTCCCCTTTTTCTGTCTGACCATGTTCGCATTTGTTGGCAGCTGAGCATTCACGAGGTGAACTTCATGAGATGCTCGTTCCTGCTATATTGAAGGAATTGTGGACCACCTCAGAGAACTTGCTCTGCTTGCACTCATACTATATACACTTTAGTCCTGTTCCTGTTGATAGGATCTATAAGGAATTTGGCCTTTTTGTGAAGGAACCTCTACCGCTAGAGGCTGAGCAAATGCAACTTGACCTTCACCTGGCTCGTGGTAGATATGTGAAAACAAAGCTTATCCCATCAGGACCTTTGGCATTCAACACAGATGAGGTAAACTTTAGTATTTCAGTGGATTCATGATGCTTAAATTGCTTCGATTAATTGACTGATTTCCTATCGGCAGATCAGACAGGCAACCCATTTTCAAGAAATGTTCCTCAAGATCATTCTTGACCGATCAGAATTTGTTCAAGAATTTGTTTCTTTGGGCAAGGATTGTTTTTCTAAATCAAGCCCTACTTTCTATCTATTGCTTCCGATCATGCATGATTCTGGAAATATGGTGACAGTGAACTGGGACATCATCAGGAGATGTTTAATGTCTCCGGTTTTCAGTAGGGTAGAGAAAGAATGTAGTCCTTTAGATTCTCATTTGCAACTTGGTAATGGATGCAGACATATAAGTGATATTGAGAATAGTTTAGTATATGTCCCACACAAGAAAGAGTTTTACTTTATTACTAATGTTTTTCATGGAAAGGATGGTTACAGCCCACATAAAGATTCAGGCGCTCCAAGCCATGCAGAGCACTTAATTAAAATGTAAGTGCCATGGTTTCTTGAAATTCATTACTGTTTATTAATAGAAAAACACATATGTTGGCCTTTGAACGATGCATGTTTGGTTTGTTGAGGCCTTAAAATATTGTGTTAAAATTAAGTCATCGAACTTTTATTTTGACACTGTTTAGTTTAGACAAAATAATGATTGGAGAGCTTAATTTAGACGAAATAAAAGTTAGGGCTTAAATTTGACAAAATAAAAACTGGAGGCCTTAATCTAAATATCAATTTCTTCACACCTTTAAGGGGCAAAGACATTAGGCTAGGCCCGATTGGCTATTAAAATATATATATATATATATATATATATATATATATATATATACACAATTCAGGTATAAGACAAAATACACCATTTAGGGGAGAATATATATATATATATATATATATATATCCCCTAAATGGTGTATTCTGTCGTATACCTGAATTGTGCTTGCTTTTATGAAAGTTGTCTATTGGGATGCTATATTATTAACTGCACATTCATTTTCATTTCTATGGTAATTTGATGATATACTGATGGGTATTAGGTTTGGCATTCAACTCAAGTATCCCAAACAACCTCTTCTACATGCAAAACCACTTTTTTGTTTGCACAACTTGCTACATAACCGAAGAAAAGAGGATTCCGGTAACATCTTGACTCTCTTTCCTTTTGGGCCACTAAGGTTTGGTTTTATGAGGTATTTTACCTAAATTTTTTTCATATAACTCACTAACTTGATAAGCCTTTGGTTATATGGAGAAGAAATTTGGTAATTGTCAATTGAGTTTACTTTTGTAGTCACAAGAAAGCTTATCATTCTGGTGGAGGAAAAGGAAAAATTTGAATTTGTAATATACACATTGTTAGATGGTAGGGTATCTCTGAAGCATGGCAGGACTGGTAATTTACTCCTTTGGTTTGGCTTTTGAAATCAAGAGAATCAAGGGTAGGAGGGAAGTACACATATGATAGAAGTATTTAGGAAGCGCTAGAAGTGCATAATAAGCTACAATACATAGCTATACTCTTGTTGTCCTACTTTAAGTGTCTTTTGAGGTAATTGCACAATGATTAAAAAAATAATTAAATTATCCTTTTTCAATCCTTTATTATTTAAGATTGAAGAAATTCAGAGTAAGATTTCTTTTTTTTGTATTAACATTAAACCTGAATTTATACAAGAGTAATTGGAAATTAAGTCAACTAAATACGGCTCCTAAATGAGCTCTTAAATCACCTCCTAACTACCATATTCAATTTTCAACCTTACAGCTATTTTCAACTTCAACCTTACAGCTATTTTCAACCTTACAGCTATATATAACACTCCCCCTCAAGTTGGTGCAAAAATATTACACATGCCCAACTTGCAAACTATGGTGTGAAAGGTTCGACTATTGAGTCCTTTTGTGAAAATATCTGCTAGCTGTTTATCTGGCTTCACATGGAATAAACTCAAGATGCTTTCAGTCAGCTTTTCTTTGATGAAATGTCGATCGATTTCAATGTGCTTCGTTTGGTCATGCTTATTAAAATATCGATTAGATTGTATAGCTGTAAAGTAGCGTAATTTTAGGGATTTGTTCTTTCCTATTTTCAACTCTAGCATAGTGTATAAATACTTGTATATTCTCCAAATTGAATTAGTGAAAATATTCTCGCTTTCACATGGTATCAAAGCCTAGTTGAATTTCTGGGTTTCTTGAAATTGGATCACTGTGGCTGTTCTCTCTTCTGCTCTGGGTCAGTAACGTGGGAGAATCAGGTCACCAGTTTGTGACTGTCCCTTTGTCTCACCGCCACCACAGGGAGGAGTGCCTCCATCAGATTGGCCGATTCACTTGTTTCCGGCGACCATTGGAGCCGCGAGTGAGCCTCACGTGCCGCTCCCATCTCACCGCTCTTCGTCACGCGCCGGCGCGTGGGAGTGCATCCGGCATCCGACAGCTTTCCTTGGGACCCACTTCCAAACAAAAGATTTAGGACCATTGAAATATTTCTTAGGGATTGAAGTTTCTCGCAGTAATAAAGGGATCTATCTATCTCAAAGAAAATATTGCCTGGATTTATTAGATGATACTGGTTTTATTGAGGCAAAAGCATGCGATGCGCCTATGATACCAAATGTGAAGCTGAAAGCTGAAGATGGAGACTTGTTTGAGAATCCTAAAAAATATAGGAGGGTTGTAGGAAAATTGAACTATCTTACTATCACTCGTCCTGATATTGCCTTTCCAGTAAGTGTTAGTCAGTTTATGTCATCTCCTAGAACCTTACACTGGGATGCTGTTGTACATATTTTGAGATATCTGAAAGGTGTACCAGGGCGTGGCATCTTATATCGAAATCATGGCCACCACACCATATAAGGTTTTACAGATGCAGATTATGCAAGAGATTTTTTAGACAGGCGTTCTACCACTGGTTACTGTGTTTTTGTTGGGGGTAATCTTGTCTCTTGGAAGAGTAAGAAACAGAATGTTGTATCTCGATCAAGTGCAGAATCCGAATATAGAGCTATGGCACAAACTAATTGTGAACTTATATGGCTATGTCATTTACTTGGGGAGATTGGGTTTGTTCAGTCTAAACCAATGAACTTGTGGTGTGATAACCAAGCAGCTATTTATATTGTAAATAATCCTGTGTTTCATGAGAGGACCAAACATATAGAGGTCGATTGCCATTTCACTCGGGAAAAGCTAGAAGATAGATCAATCTCAACTTCATATGTCAGAACAGGGAACCAGTGAGCTGATATATTCACTAAAGCTTTATCTGGGAATCGAATTGACTATATTTGTAACAAACTGGGCATGATCAATATCTATGCTCCAGCTTGAGAGGGAGTGTTAAGATATCGATTAGATTGTATAGCTGTAAAGTAGCGTAATTTTAGGGATTTGTTCTTTCCTATTTTCAACTCTAGTATAGTGTATAAATACCTGTATATTCTCCAAATTGAATTAGTGAAAATATTCTCACTTTCACAATGCTGAATAGGATTATGAGCTATACTGAAGGCTGCTTTGTTGTCACAATATAAGGATAGTCTTCTTCTTTCGGATAGTCTCAATTCTTCTAGTAGCTTTCTCAGCCAAAGAAGTTCACAAACACCTTGAGCCATAGTCCTATATTCTGCTTCAGCACTCGATCTTGCAACCACATTTTGCTTCTTACTTCTCCAAGTAATAAGTTTTCTCCTACAAGAGTACAATATCCTGATGTAGATCGTCTGTCATTTAAAGATCCAGCCCAATCTGCATCTGTAAAAGCTTCTATGTGGAGGTGACCATGTTTGGAGAAAAGAAGACCTTTTCCTAGGGCAAACTTCAAATACCGCAAAATTCGGAAGACAGCTTGCATGTGAGAGTCTCGTGAATCATGCATGAATTGACTCACTAAGCTCATTGAGTAGACTGTGTCTGGCCTAGTGTGTGAGAAATAAATGAGTCTCCCAACTAACCTTTGATATCTCTCTTTATCAACTGACTTTCCAAGTTCTGCTTGTAGCTTGTGGTTGCTTTCAATAGGCGTGTCTGCCGGCTTGCATCCTAGCATACCAGTCTAATCCAAAAGATTCAGGATGTATTTTCTTTGAGAAATGAAGATTCCTTTGGTTGATCTTGCAACTTCAATTCGCAAAAAATATCATACCTCTCCAAGATCTTTTATCTCAAATTCCTGAGCTAAAAGCTTCTTCAGGCGAACAATTTTTTCTTTATCATCCCCTGTCATCACTATATCATCAACATAAACTATGAGAAGAGTGATTTTACCCTTGGAGTGTTTCATAAAGAGGGTATGATCAGCATTACTCTGTTGATAACCAAAAAAAATCATGGTTTTACTGAATCTGTCAAACCAAGCTCTTGGAGACTGTTTCAATCCATACAAGGCTTTCTTCAGTCTGCACACCTTTCCTTTAGTTCTTTCATCATCAAAACCAGGAGGAATCTCCATATAAACTTTTTCTTTCAGGTCTCCATGGAGAAATGCATTCTTAACATCAAATTGCTGCAAATCCCAATGCAAATTAGCTGCACAAGATAACAAGATTCTGATTGTATTCATTTTGGCAACAAGTGCAATTGTCTCCTGGTAATTAACTTCGTAAGTCTGAGTGAATCCCTTTGCCACTAGTCTGCCTTTACATCTTTCAACCGAACCGTCAGCTTTGTGTTTTATTGTGAACACCCACTTACAACCAACTAATTTCTTGTCTGGAGAGTCAACAAGTTCCCAGGTTTCATTTTTTGAGACAACCTTCATTTCTTCTACCATAGCTTCTCGCCACTTTGGATCCGTGATAGCTTTCCTCCAATCCTGTGGAATAGACATAGTGGAAAGAGACAAGGCAAAGGCTCTATAAGAAGGAGACAGATGATCATAAGAGACAGTTAGAAATGGAATATTTTGTACAAGACCTGACTCCTTTTCTTTGAGCAATGGGCAAATTTAAATCAAGATCAGAAGATAACTCACCCGAGGATTCTGGCAGTGTAGAATGCATGATAGCTTCTTCAGGCCTATTCTTCCTTGAGTATCTCAACAAATCGGGTCTATCTAAACGACCAACAACATTTTACTCTCCCTAAATATCAACAATATTATCCTCTTGAACAAGATCATGAGTTACCACAGGTTCATTTATCACTACAGGATCATGAGTTACCACAGGTTCATTTATCACCACTTCTTCACTATTTTCCTCCTGAAGAGGTGATTGAGTAATACCAAAATAAGGTTCAGACTTTCTAAATGTAACATCCATACTGATATAGAATTTCCTAGACGAAGGGTGATAACACTTGTATCCCTTTTGAGTTGGTGAATACCCAATGAACACATATTTTATTGCTCTTGGATCTAATTTCCCAACATTTCTAATATGGACAAAGCAAACACACCCAAAAACTTTTGGTGGAACAATATAGTGAGTTTTTCTGGTTAAAATCGCTAAAGGAGTCATAAAGTTGAGAGCTTTGAGAGGCATTCTATTAATAAGATAAGCAGCTACTAGTATTGCATCCCTCCAATATGGATTTGGAACATTCATAGTAAACATAAGAGATGTAGCAACTTCCAACAAATGCCTATTTTTCCTTTCAGCTACTCCATTTTGAGCACTAGTATAAGGACAACTAGTTTGATGAATGATCCCTCGAGACTCTAAATAAGTTCCAAATCTACTATACATGTATTCTGTCCCATTATCAGTTCTTAAAACCTTTATTTTAGCATCAACTGGGTGTCAACCATTTTATGAAAATATTGAAAATAAGAGAAAACTTCACTTTTTGTTTTAATCAAATACACCCAAGTCATTCTGGTGCAACAATCAATAAAGGTAACAAACCATCGATTTCCAGATAAAGAGGGTGTTTGTGTGTGTCCCCAAACATCAGAATGAACAAGTATAAACGGAACAGTGATTTTATTATCACTTAAAGGATAATAATTTTTTATATGTTTAGTATACTCACAAGCATCACAAGGACTCAAACCTAGTTTTAGAAAATAAAGTAGGATATATTTTTTTTAAAACAAAAAAAGATGGATGTCCTAATCTCCTATGCCATTGTATTATTTCCTGATTGACATCCTTATGTCCTCCAAACAAAGCTAAGTCTTGACAGTCGTCCATCATGTATAAGCCTTCATGCTCTCTGCCACCACCAATCCTCTTTCCTGTTTGAAGGTCCTGAAAGATACAATAATCAGGAAAAAAACTCAACTTTACAGTTTAGAGATTTAGTGATAGCGCTAACAGATAAAAGATTGACAGGAAATTGAGAAATATGAACCGAAGACAACTTAATATTTGGAGTACAGATAATGGAACTTGTACCAGAAATAGGAGTAGGTAAGAAAGCCTTTAGAAGTGCCTGTCATATGCCTATTCGCACCAGAATCAATAATCAAAGAGTTAAGATGAGCAAGTGTGTTACCTGTTTGGACGGAGTTCGAAGTAGTACTGGATGAAAGACTGAGCCGTGACATAAGGCGTCTGAAATGCTGGACTTCTTCAGAGGAGAGACTTTTGACTGGGGCTATCTCCTTAGATGATTTAGCTGCTTTTAACATATTTGCTTGAGCCCTAGTTAGATTGGCTCGTCTTCCCCCACGACCTCTAGTAGGTCTCCCGTATAACTTCCAACAAGTTTCTTTTGTTTGCCTTAGTTTCCCACAATATTCACAGTGCACACGATCTTGATTAGAAGAAACACCCTTCGACTGCTCTCGAGTGAAATGGACATTTAAGCCCGATTTTTCAGCTGGTGCAGTATATAGCATGGTACCTCTTCTGTTCTTTTCCTGCTGAATATAAGAGTGTGCCTCTTCAAGAGATGGAAAGAGAGATCTCCCAATGACTTGAACTCTTAATTGGTCAAATTCAGAATTCAAACCAGCCAAAAATTCATACACTCGCTCTTTTTGAATCATATTTTGGATTAATATAGCATCATCGGCAAACTTAGTTTGAAAATTCTGATAATATTCCAATTCCTGCCACAAACTGCTCAATTCAGAAAAATAATCCGAAACAGTAAGCTCACCTTATTTTGTGTCGTGAATTTTGTTTCTAAGCTCAAAAATTCGAGCATCATTTCCCATACGAAAATAGGTGGTTTTTGCAGCCTTCTATATCTTCTCTGCAGTGTCAACCAGTAAATATTGTCTCGAAATTTTAGGGTGCATAGAATTTAGAAGCTAAGACATAACCAATGAGTTATCAGAGTCCCATTGGCTGAAAGTGGAGTCAGTAACAGGTGGTGGTTTATCTCCAGTAATATATCCTTGTAATCTTCTGGCCTTAATAGATAATATGCATGATCTAGACCAAGCTAAATAGGTATTACTTCCATCTAATTTAATTGGGCTAATTTGACCATCATTAGCCGTATAAAATTTCTTTACGTGCTTACTTTCAAATTCTGACATAATGAGAGATTAAAAAAACACAATGAACAGAGAACAATACAGTTATAGAACCTGGTTACGAGAAATCCAAAACACCAACCCTTCAAAAATGGCCGAAGATTGGTTGAACAGAGTTGGAAGAGTCTTAGAGCAAAAATCTAGTGGCAGCAAAGGATGAATGGAGGAACAACAAGGGAGGCAGAGAACACGTAACCCCAAGAAACCCTAACGACGACTTCAGAACTGACTGGTGAGGTGCTGGTCAGAATCAAAGGAGGCTGGCGACCTGGGTAGACAAGATCCGGTGACAGATAGTGGCCGGAGGTAGCAACACACGCTACACGCTCAAGGTCGGACGGCACCGAGATTTGGTGCACTGACTGGACTCAGCCTGGGCTTCTTTCCGGTGAGGGCAGTGACGATAATGAACGGACAGATTGCGACCTTGATGAAGAACTCAACGTACTGATGTGAACAATGTTGCCAGAGTCTGACGCCGGCGTGATTTCGGACAGAGACCGAACAGAGGCTTGTCTTCCTTCCTAGGTGGGCAGCATCGTTTAGAGAGGGAAATAACTTGACCTCTTAAATTGTCGAAAGAATCCAGTACACTCTAAATGATACAAATAGTGCTGGAACCAAGATCTGAAAACAAAAAACCTTACTGCCAGGGAGTAAACTCAACCCTTTAGAAATGGCAGAGGCTCTGATACCATAAAGAAATTCAGAGTAAGATTTCTCTTTTTTTGTATTAACATTAAATCTGAATTTATACAAGAGTAATTGAAAATTAAGTCAACTAAATACGGCTCCTAAATCACCTC
Source organism: Excoecaria cochinchinensis (assembly GCA_947683425.1). Classification (NCBI taxonomy): domain Eukaryota; kingdom Viridiplantae; phylum Streptophyta; class Magnoliopsida; order Malpighiales; family Euphorbiaceae; genus Excoecaria; species Excoecaria cochinchinensis. The sequence continues at coordinate 9,140,534 of CANTUQ010000105.1, forward strand.
CTAACTATCATATTCAATTTTCAACCTTACAGTTATTTTCAACTTCAACCTTATAGCTATTTTCAACCTTATAGCTATATTCAACAAAGATCAAAAAAGGTGATAATAAAGATATAAACGTAGTGAAAATACTAATAACAAGGGAAAATTTGGAGAAATATGAGTAATACTGAATTTTTTAGAAAGACACTTAAAAGTGGACCTGAAAATCTTCTAAGGCATTTGAAGTGGGTTGGAGGGAGTAATGCCTATACATTAGTAAAGAATATGATTTACATTGCCAAAAATGCTAAAGTAGCTGGGTTATGTATACTAACGATCACTAAGCTTTACCTCTTATAACCAACCAGTAAAAATAAATGATTTATTATAGAAAAATCATTCTTTTTTATTTTATTTCAAGTAAAATAAGAGTGGTTCAAAAATTAATTTAACGACATCTGGTTGCTTATGTGGCAGACCATGTTGGATAAGCACACTCTGGAATTGCCAAATTATCATGCAACATAGAATTGCCATGTGGACAAAAGACAATCTTTTAATATTTTGAGGAGTCTGATTTAATTTGTCTTTTTTTATACTTTTTTATTCCCTTGTGGCAATTCTATGTAGCATGATAATGTGGCACTTCTAGAAAGTTCTTGTCCCAGACAGCATGCCCACGTAAGCACTTTGGAGCTGGTAAATTTATTTTTGGGCCATTCTTGTTTTATTTGAAACAAATAATACTTGGGTGATTTTTCTGTTTTAAAATAGATTAGTTTTGACTGGCTGGTTATAAGGGACAAAGCTCAATGGCCAAAGTAATCTAATTAACAGATAACCGTGCAGCACACAATGAAATGAGACTTCTTGATAGTATGTTTATCATCCTCGGGGTTGGGTGAGGTGGGTTGATGTCTATTGCTTGTTGCAGAACTCTTAGAAGTAGTTGCGGGCATGCAATATGTAGAATAAGAGAGTTTCATGTGATGTTTAAGTTGATATGATGTAAAATTTATCAATGATTAGGATCCTAACTCTAAATATCAAGGGGACTGTGTGAATGAATTTCTTTTCAAGGTTGGGGTCAATTTACAAATGCATGAAAATGTTTTATAAAGAATTATTCATCTGTTTAATTTTTGCTTATAATTTGGTACATGTCAAGAGCAGTAACACAAGAGCTGGATGAGTACTTCATTGATTTGCCTCCTGAGCTGTGTGAGTTGAAGATAATTGGCTTCTCCAAAGATATTGGGAGTTCAATTTCTCTGCTCCCATCAATCATGCATCGTCTAGAGAACTTGCTCGTAGCCATTGAATTGAAGTACTTATTATCTGATGCATTTTCAGAAGGAGCTGAAGTGACTGCCTATAGAGTAAGCCCAAAACAAATTAAATTTTATAAATTGGTTTTCTTGAGCAAGGATTTAAATTATGTTGGTTATTGCTTCAAATTGTGCCAACGATCATCATACAAGGACCTTTCCTTGATGCTTATACCTGTTAATTGAGATTAGGTACTAGAAGCACTCACTACAGAGAAATGTCAGGAGCGTCTTTCTCTTGAAAGACTTGAAATCCTGGGTGATGCTTTTCTCAAATTTTCAGTTGGTCGTCGTCTCTTTCTCTTGCATGATATCCTTGATGAAGGGGAGCTTACTAGGAAACGATCCAATGCTGTAAACAATTCTAACTTGTTTAAGCTAGCAAGTAGAAGAAACTTGCAGGTATGATTGGATTCTGAAAATAATGATTATTGTTTAAAGGAAAAAATCATAAAAACACACCTATACTGGTCTCTTTTTTCCATTTGCATACATCTACCTTTAGGCATTCTATTACATATCTCTACTTGCCAAAACCCTACCAATTTCATACCCACATGCCTATGTAGCAGAAAGCACGAGTGCAATCTGTGATGGGCGTGCGTACATGATGACGTAGACAAAAATAATATTTTAAGGGCCAGTTGCACACTTATACTTTTCGAACATCCTATTACATACCTCTACTTGCAAAAAATTACCATTTGTGCACCTCTGCTCAAAAAAAATGTACCACTTATCCACCTTAACACACTTTCAATTTTTCTAAAACCTTCGATTTTTTACGGTTCAATTCTTATCCCAATTTCCTTTAACATTGAACAAAATTACAGCATTATAGCCTATCTTTTAGGAAGGGAAATTAAATTAACATGGGAATAATAGTAGCATTATTGCTTCTCATTCATTACCAGAAAATGTCAATTAACAACTTAACATTTACTGCTATTTATTGATACGACAACAATCATAGCAGTTTTGGTAATGAATGAGAAAAATAGTTATATGACTACTATTATTTTCATGTTAATTTGATACTTCTCTTTCCTAAAATATAGGTTATAGTTCTGTAATTTTGACTGAAAGAGTGCAATTGTGTTCAATGTTATGGGCAATCGGGATAAAAATGAATAAGATTTAAACTATAGAAAAATGAAGCTAGTGTTTTAAAAAAATTGAAGGAGTATTAAAGTGGATAAATAGTACAATTTTTGCAAGTATGAGGTGTGCAAGTAGTAATTTTTTACAAGTAGAGATAAGTAATAGGATGCTCGAAAAGTATGTGTACAAAAAATTAGTTTAAAAAGAAAACATTTTGTTAAAATGACACATCATACTCGTGTTTACAACACGTGCTTGTTAAATGGGGAGTGGTCTGTCAAGGTGAGTAAGTGGTATACTTTTTACAAGTGCAGGTGTGAAATTGGCACAATTTTTGCAAGTAGAGGTGTGTAGTAAGATGCTCAAAAAGTAAAGGTGTGCAAATAGCAAAAAAAGAAAATTAGACGTGTGTTTTTATGGCTTTTCCCTTGTTTAAATTATCATCTAACTGTATTATTTTCCCTTTTATTTCTAATTTGTTTATGGTTTGGTTTTCTTATGCATAGTATATTATATAATGGATTCACTAATACTTCCTCTGTCTTATGCCAATTGTCACTTGTTAAAGAAAATTTTTATCCCATCTAAAATGTCACTTTGTAAAATGAAGACGACCTTTATTATATTTATTACAATTTCCCCCTTCTTATTAGTATCAACACTACATTAATATCTTCATTAACATTTCTCTTTTTTACACATTTTCTCCATTATGTTTATTTTCATTAAATACAAAAGAAGGTATTTTAGTTTATTCAAAATACATTTTTATAATGTTAAGCAGGAAAAATGCATCCTGGGTCCCTGAACTTTAATATTTTTCTACATTAAGTTCTTTTATTTTTAAAAGTTGATATTGAATTATTGTATTTTTCATACCATTCACATTAGATCCAATTTACACGGGACTGATAGAATTGGAAGGCATGTTTTATTAGTTTCGTTTAAAGTCAACTTAAAATGATCGTGGGATCTACGAAGACATAAAAAATTGAAGAAAAAGAGAACTCATCACAATTTACCTGTTTGACATAATAGTATATTTGTTCAATTTTTTTTATGTTTTGATGGGTCCCATAATCATTTTAAATTGACCTAATGCGAGATTAACAAAGCATGTCTTATAATTTTGCCAGTCCAGTAATATAAGTGATATCAACTTTTAAAAGTAAAGTAATAACAAATAATTACGTTAATATTTGTAAAGAACAAAATAGTGAACGTAGACATGAGAGGGAAGGAGTATCTTATTAAGGAATTTAAAGAAGGATAAAAATCGTTAGAGTAGGCTATACCCACCAAAATATAAGAGTTTACCTATACGCATATCTATCTCCCTAGGGATTTTAGGTCCAATGTTACTCCTACTTGAAACTTCAAATAGGTTATGTAGCAATCTTGAACCACACATTTTGTTAAAGAAGTAAAGCTAGACAAAACAATCAAATCAAAATTAATGCCCATATGTTTATGTTTAAGCCTCAGTAACATAGGATCATGAAGAACATAATAAAATAAATAAATAAATAAGAGAGAGAGAGAAGCACGAAGCTCTATGGTTTTATTTAAATATCCAAAAGACAACCTTAGAAAGTAATTATTTAAGCAACTATTATCCGTAACTTACCTATTACTAGTAGGACTGGAAATCCCAAATTAGAAAAATCTAGAACAGCACTAAATGTGATATGAAGTCCTAAAAAATAAAGTTCCTAAATACTATTTAGACCCTAAAGTAATTCCTAAAACATTGCATGGGAGTATTTGGAATGATGGAAAGGCAAGGTAATGAAGGTGAACAATACAGGACAAAGTGAAAAGTTGAAATTAATATATATCTGTTGAAAGCTTTTATAGAAATAGGAGGTTAATGGTGAAATGTATTAAAACTCTTTGTACAGTACTTGTTTACCTAGATTTGAAGGTTAGGAAAGACATTATCAAGTTAATATTTTTAAAAATTTAAGGAAAAGCACATTCTAGGGTCTCTGAACTTTAAAATTTTTTTACATTAGGTCCATATACTTTTAAAAATTGACATTAGAGCATTGTATTTTTTAGATTATTCACATTAGGTCCAGCTTAAATAGAACTTGTAGAATTAAAAGGTAAACTTTATTAATTTTGCGTGAGGCCAGCTTAAGATGACTTTATGACCCACCAAAACATAAAATAATTGAAAAAATATACAAGCATTTCAGGCATGCAAAAGGTGATGAATTGATTTTTTTTTTGAATTTTTTATGTCATGGTGAGTCACACAATCATTTTAAGTTAACATCACCCAATATTAATATAGTGGCATTTTAATTCCGTCAATTTAGTCTAAATTGGATTTAAAGCAAGTGATTCAAAAATTAACTTTTGAAAATACAAGGACCTAATGTAGAAAAACATTAAAGTTCAAGAACTTAGGTATGTGTTTTTCCAAAATTTAACTTCCATTGACCATGATTTAAACAGAAAACAAAAATAAAAAATAAAAGGAAAAGGAAAAAAAAAAGGAACTCATAGATGCAGTTAAGAGTTTAAACTTTTAGACTATACATGTTTACCCTTGATTTGAAGGATATCTGGAGGTCAACATGTCTAAAATATATTCACATGTGTAGCCCAAAACTAGTCTTCCTGTATGGGATTACTGACAGACTCTTGAATTTTTGTAATATGATTGAGATCTTAAAGCAATCCTTTCTGTAATTATAGCAGTAGTTAGAGGAGAAAATGTAGGAGCAGTAATAGCTGACTTAGGAGCAGTAATAGTTGAATTTCAGCAACAATTTTTGTGTATAAATGTCTGTAATTACTAAGAAATAAATATGAAATTAAACGGGTTGATTTCTCACATGGTATCAGAACTTTTGGGATCTCTGGGAGTGCTGGGTTTCAGCATTTGAAGTTTCTAGGTTTCAACAGCAGTGGGTGAATCTGCCTCACCCTGGGTCACCAAGCTCCGGTGACCGGTTCCACTCACCGCCTACCACGGAAGAAGCACCGGTGGATTTCCGGCTTTCGCACAAATTCCGGTGACCAGAAGACCGGCGAGTGAGCTTCACGCACCGCTCCTATTTTACCGACCTTCCTCACGCGCCGGCACGTGGGAGCGCATCCGAAGTACGACTGTCCTCCGATTGCTTCTCCGGCGTCGCCTTGTCATCTTCGGTCGGAATCTGGGGTCATCTGGAGGTGATCTCCTCTGGTTGATGGTGTTCAACTCCCTGGATTTCATCGACAGACCTGGATTTCTTCGACAACCCTCTGATTGAAGCTTCGGTGTCGCCTGGTGGTCTCTGATCTGGTCCTACGGTCAGTGTCTTCATCGGGTCTTTATTCAAAGGATTCTGTCTCACTTGGCCTCCTGCATTCACGTGAGGTGTGGTTTTCTCTCTTTGTTGCTTTGCTAAATATTAGATTGGAGTTGTATATTGGTGGTAGCAGCTGAATATTAAGTTGGATTTATCCATTTGTGGTGGGACATTTGAATTAAATTTGGTTTCTTAAAAATGGCTGATGATAGTAAATCTGGTGGAGATTCTAAATCTGCAATTACTGAAATTGTTTCAGCACCCATTAAAATAACTGAACATAAATTAAATGGGTCTAATTTTTTGGAGTGGAGTAGAAAAATAAGAATTTATCTACGAAGTGTTGAGAAAGATAATCATTTAATTGAAGAACCTTCTAATGACAAAATTTGGCATAGAGATGTGCGATTGCTTTTACAAATTACGAACTCTATTGAAAGTGATGTGGTGGGATTAGTATATCACTGTGAGTACGTCAAAGAGCTAATTGATTATTTAGCATTTTTGTATTCGGGTAAAGGAAATGTTACTCGTATCTATGATGTATGTAAGGCTTTTACCGTGCTGAAAAAGATGAGACCAAATCTCTTACTGCTCACTTTATGAATGTCAAAATGAGAATGTTTATTCTACTTCAAATGAAAAGATATACAGGTATATTTATACAATGTATTAGAACTAAAATTACGAAAATAAAATCCCTATAATTATGCTAAATCTACTTCTACAGCTGTATTGCTGTATTACAGCTATATCAACAGCTATATCAGACTTTAACAAGACTTTAACACTCCCCCTCAAGCTGGAGCATAGATATTGATCATGCCCAGCTTGTTACAATTATAGTCGATCCGATTCCCAGGTAAAGCTTTAGTGAATACATCAGCTTATTGACTCCCTGTTCTGACATATGAAGTTGAGATTGATCCGTCTTCTAGCTTTTCCCGAGTGAAATGATAGTCCACTTCTATATGTTTGGTTCTCTCATGATGAAACACAGGATTATTTGCAATATAAATAGCTGCTTGGTTATCACACCATAAGTTCATTGGTTTGGACTGAACAAACCCAATCTCTTCAAGTAAATGACGTAGCTAAATAAGTTCGCAAGTAGTCTGTGCCATAGCTCTATATTCGGATTCGGCACTTGATCGGGATACAACACTCTGTTTCTTACTCTTCCAAGAAACTAGATTACCCCCAACAAAAACACAATAACCAGTGGTAGACCGTCTATCTGAAAGATCTCCTGCATAGTCTGCATCTGTGAAACCTTCTATAATGTGATGACCATGATTTCGATACAAGATGCCACGTCCTGGTGCACCTTTTAGATATCTCAAAATATGTACAACAACATCCCAGTGTGAGGTTCTAGGAGATGACATAAACTGACTAACAACACTTACTGGAAAAGCAATGTCAGGACGAGTGATAATAAGATAGTTCAACTTTCCTACAATCTTCCTATACTTCTCAGCATTCTCAAACAAATCTCCATCTTCAGCTTTAAGCTTCACGTTTGGTATCATAGGCGCATCGCATGTTTTTGCCCCAATAAAATCAGTGTTATCTAATAAATCCAGGCAATATTTTCTCTGACATAGATAGATACCTTTATTACTGCAAGAAACTTCAATCCCTAAGAAATATTTCAATGGTCCGAAATCTTTTGTTTGAAAGTGAGTTCCAAGGAAAGCTTTCAACCTCGTGATTCCAACTTCATCACTTCCAGTTATCACTATATCATCCACATACACAACCAACAAAATGCACCCAGAATTAGATGATGTAAAGAACACTGAGTGATCATATGCACTTCTCTGTAGGCCGAACTCAATCACAACTGTACTGAATCTCCCAAACCAAACACGTGGAGACTGCTTTAAACCATACAAAGACTTTCTTAATTTGCACACCTTCCCTGACTCACCCTGAGCAATAAAACCAGGTGGTTGCTCCATGTAAACTTCTTCACTCAACTCTCCATGCAAGAATGCATTCTTCACATCAAGTGGATGTAGTGACCAACCGTAATTAGCAGCCAAGGAGATAAACAATCGAACAGAAGAAAGTTTCGCAACTGGAGAAAAAGTCTCTGAATAATCCACTCCATATGTTTGTGCATATCCTTTAGCAACCAATCGGGCTTTTAGTCGAGCAACAGAACCATCAGGATTCATTTTAACAGTAAACACCCACTTAGAGCCAATGGCCTTTTTCTGAGGTGGTAATGGCGTAAGATCCCATGTACGATTCTGCTCTAAGGCTGTCATCTCTTCTTTCATTGCGGCTAGCCAACCATCATGAGCTAAGGCTTCAGCAAGGGACGTGGGGATGACAATAGAGTCTAAGGAAGCTACAAAAGACTTGGAGGAAGGAGATAAAGCATGATAAGATACAAAAGAAGAAATCGGATAAGTGCATGTTCTTTTACCTTTGCGAAGAGCAATAGGAAGGTCAAGGCTAGTATCTGATTGAGATGGAGAATCTGAAGACGAAGCAGGAGGTGTCTCGGTAGCATGGTGCATACGTCGAGAATAAACTTGACGAATAACAGGTCGAGATGAAGGAGAAACATCTTGTTCACTGACAGTATAAATAAGAAAATCGTCCCCTGAATCACTAGTGTGTGAAGGAAAGGACCCATAGGAACCAAAGAAAGGTGTATTCTCAAAAAATGTAACATCAGCAGATACCAAATAACGATCTAAAGAGGGAGAGTAACAACGATACCCTTTTTGTTCACGAGAGTATCCCAAGAAGACACACTTAAGAGATTTAGGGTCTAGTTTTGAAACCTGAGGTCGCATGTCTTGAACAAAACAGGTACTTCCAAAAATTCGAGGAGCAAGATGAAATAGTGGAGATGAGGGAAAGAGAACAGAGTACGGAATCTGACCATTAAGAACAGATGATGGCATTCTGTTGATAAGAAAACACGCAGTGGAAACAGCATCTATCCAGAACACTTTAGGAACCTGCATATGAAATATAAGAGCCCGTGCAACATCTAATAAGTGACGGTTCTTCCGCTCAGCTACACCATTTTGCTGAGGGGTAACAATACAAGAAGACTGATGAATAATACCATGTTGGGAGAGATAGGATTTAAAGGTATGTGAAACATATTCTTTAGCATTATCACTGCGCAAAATACAAATGGATTTATTAAATTGAGTCTTAATTTCAGCATGAAACACACAAAATATAGTAAATAACTCAGAACGAGATTTCATGGGATAAAGTCAAGTAACTCGAGAATAATCATCAATAAATGTCACAAAATAACGAAAATCAAGTTTGGAAGTAACAGGACAAGGACCCCATACATCAGTATGAACTAAAGAAAAAGAAGACTCAACGCGTTTATTTAGTCTAGGAGAATAAGATACTCTATGGTGTTTAGCAAATTGACAAGCTTCACACTCTAAAGTAGATTCTCGTTTAAGACTAGGACATAACTTTTGTAAAATTGAAAGGGGAGGATGACCAAAACGACAATGAAGCTACAAAAGAGAAGACGAGCTTGTGCATGCAATGGATCGAGGTATGAGTCCAGAAGTTGATTCAAGAGCATACAAGCCATTCACCAGACACCCTTTACCAAGAATCTGCTTCGTCCCAAGATCCTGAAAAGGCAATAAGTGGGATAAAAAATAACACAACAGTTAAGACTTTGGGTAATTTGGCTAACAGATAACAAATTAAAGGGGAATGATGGTAAACACAAAATAGATGATAAGGAAAGAGATTTTGTTGGGTTTGCTGTCCCACGTTCAATTACAGAAGCAGTAGATCCATTCGCCAAAGTAACACAAAGTAAATTATCAGTAGAAGTGAAAGAAGAGAGAATACCCGTGTTGCCAGTCATATGATCAGTAGCACCTGAGTCAATAACCCACCTTCGAGATGAGGTGGAAAGACAAGCAGTGGGATTACCTGTGTTAACAAAAGCTGATATCCCAGAAGACAACTGCTGTGAATCATTAGTAGCAGTTAAGCGAGCATACTCATCTGCTGAAATGTTGACAGATGTCTGTGGAGTTGGTAGAATGCCATCCTGAGTAGCTACATTCGCAAACCTTTTATTATTCATCTGTCCGGAGTTCTTGGAAGGCTTTCCATGCAACTTCCAACAATTCTTTTTTATGTGCCCTTCAACTCCACAATAATGACAGGTACGGGAGTTACTACTATTGCCAGAAAAGGAAGCACTATTATTTCCTCCTTTACCTCCGCGATTACTATTCGAAGCATTAGTAATCAAAGCCATTGTATTATTGGACCCCATACTAGAATGTCCGTCACCATCTTTACATACTCGAAGCAACCGAGCATAAACCTCAGTAAAAGAAGGAAGTGACTCACCAGTTAATAATTGTGTGCGTGCCACATCATATTCAGAACCCAAACCTACTAAAAAACACTGTACCACTATCTGCTCTTCTTGTTCTTGCATTTGTTTAATGTCAGCAACGATAGGAAACATAGCCCGCTTTTCTTCAAAAGCTTGTTTCACTTCAGTATAATATTGAAATAGGGAGCGATCTTTTTGCTCGGCTCGATAAATTTTCAGCAATAAATTATGGACACGAGACATATCTTGTTTGCAAGCATACAAAAATTCCAGATATTCCCATAATTCTTTTACACTCTCACAATGACTCACAACATCATCAACGGTGGGATCTAAAGTATTCTGAATTTGATTAAACAATTTATAATCCTCCATTAACCATTTCTTTCGATTAACATCATCCTTAACCGGTGGATTACCAGTTAAATGATCCTCTAAATCAATACTAGTCACAAATCTACGAATAGTTCTTTTCCACTGTGCATAATTATTACTCCCAGTTAATTTCCTATCTTTAATTTTAGAAGATCCAAACATAATTTCAGTGACTGTTTTCTTATCACTAGTCTCCGCCATTTAAAATAATCCTAAGCAATTATAGGGCAGACACAGTATATTTAAAACAACTGGTGTAGATGGCTAAACTCCTTAATTACTTCAAAAGGAACAGAATTCCAGTATACTAAATATCCACTTTCCTCAACTGATCACCCAAAACACTATCAACAGAAGAAACTACCTTAAGAGGACGTCGGACTCTGGTCGGAGATGACACGCGACGGCCGGAGGAGTCAGAGGTCCAACGGAAAAAGAACAAAAGCAGAACTTAGAGAACAGAGGCTCACGAAGATTTCCAGAGGATCAAACACCATCAACCAGAAGAAATCTCCCCACGAAGACACCGGATACTGACCGGCGATGACAAGGCGACGCCGGAGACAGAGTCGGAAGATCGTCGGATGTCGGACGCACTTCCATGCGCCGGCGCGTGAAAAAGAGCGGCAAGATGGGAACGGCGCGTGAGGGCCACTCGCGGCTCCGATGGTCGCCGGAAACAGGTGGATCGGCCGATCTGATGGAGGCGCTCCTCCCTGTGGTGGCGGTGAGACAGTGGGTCAGTCACAAACTGGTGATCTGATTCTCCCACGTTACTGACCCAAAGCAGAGAAAGAATAGCCACAACCCGTGACCCGAAACCCAGAAATTCAACTAGGCAACAGTATCCCAAAACCCAGAAATCAACTAGGCTCTGATACCATGTCAAAATGAGAATGTTTATTCTACTTCAAATGAAAAGATATACAGGTATATTTATACAATGTATTAGAACTAAAATTACGAAAATAAAATCCCTATAATTATGCTAAATCTACTTCTACAGCTGTATTGCTGTATTACAGCTATATCAGCAGCTATATCAGACTTTAACAATGGAGTTCAACAAAATTTATGCAGAATTGAATGTCTTATTGCCACTTAGCACAGACATTAAGAAATTACAAGCTCGGCGGGAACAAATGGCTATAATGAGTTTTCTAGCCAGCCTTCCTTCAGAATTTGAGACCGCCAAATCTCAAATTCTTTCTAGCCCTGAACTTACTACTCTTCAAGATGTTTTTAGCAGATTGTTACGAACAGAGAAGAATGCTCAGCCAGTCCAACAGCCCAGTGTATTAATTGCTAAAAGAGAGGAAAATGGAGTTGGAAAGAACCGTAATAGAGGAGGATATGTCACTAGAAATAATGATTTCAGCAATGTTACTTGCTACTTTTGCAAAGAACCTGGACACACAAAGCGATATTGTAGGAAACTACAGAATCGCAATCAGAGAACTCAAACTGCTAACATTGCTGCTTCTAGTTCATCTTCTGAGAAGTCTGTTACTATTCCAGCTGAAGAGTATGCTCGTCTTTTGAAGGAAGTTACTACAATTGATGATTCAGGTAAAACATGACTTATTTCTTTCTCAAATCAATGGGTCATTGACTCAGGTGCTACGGATCATATGACAGGTAATCCTCAAACATTTTCTACATTTCAGCCTCATAAAGTATCCTCCCCTGTAACAATAGCTGATGGATCAACTTATCATGTTGAGGGTTCTGGAGTTGTTAAACCCACATCTGCTATCACTTTATCTTCAGTTCTAAGTTTGCCCAATCTTGCTTTCAATTTGATTTTCGTAAGCAAACTTACTAAAGGCCTAAAGTGTTGTATCTCATTTTTTCCTGATCATTGTTTATTTCAGGATCTTGTGACGAAGTAGATACTTGGTAGAGGACATGTATCTGATGGTCTTTATGTTCTGGATTCATGGGTACCCCGCTCTGTGGCTTGCTCTAGTACTACTTCACCTTTTGAAGCTCATTGCAGGCTAGGACATCCCTCGTTGCCTATTTTGAAGAAAATAAATCCACAATTTAATAAAATCTCGTCATTAGAGTGTGAGCCATGTCACTATGCAAAACATCATCGAGGCTCATTAGGTCCTACAATTAATAAACGGGCAAGGTTTGCTTTTGAATTAATTCACTCCGATGTTTGGGGTCCATGTCCTGTTGTATCCAAAAAAGGGTTCAGATATTGTTACTTTTATTGATGATTTTTTGAGAATGACTTGGATTTATTTTATGAAAAATCGTTCTAAGGTGTTCACTCATTTTTCTACTTTCTGTGCTGAGATTAAGACTCAATTCAATGTTCTTGTGCACATATTATGAAATGATAATGCTAAAGAGTATCTGTCAGAACCATTTCAAACCTATATGACTCAACATGGCATTCTCCATCAATCATCATGTGTTGATACACCATCTCAAAATGGAGTGGCTGAACGAAAGAACATACATCTTCTTGAAACAGCTCGTGCCTTGTTATTCCAGATGGAAGTTCCTAAGCAATTTTGGGCTGATGTTGTATCCACAGCATGTTTCTTGATTAACCGGATGCCATCTACGGTACTTAATGGTGATAATCCCTACCATATCCTTTTTCCTCATAAACCTTTATTTCCAATAGAGCTAAGAATGTTTGGAAGCACGTGTTATGTTCGTGATGTACGGCCTCATGTTACAAAACTAGATCCCAAAGCCTTGAAGTGCGTATTCTTGGGATATTCTCGTCTTCAGAAAGGATATCGGTGTTATTCCCATGATCTTAACAGATATGTGATTTCTACTGATATAGCATTTTCCATAGCAAATACCATTTTTCTCTAACAAGTCTACTTCCATCAGTCAGGGGGAGGAAGATGAATGTCTCATCTATAAATCTATATCAAGTTCTGAACAATCAGTGGATGATAGTGTTTCTCAGGATGTTTCTCTTGCTGATCAGACTTCAGTTCCAAACAAGCCACCTATTGTTCAAGTTTATTCAAGGAGAACAGTGACTACGGATACATGTCCTCCACCAGAATCAACTTCGCCATTGGATCCTCCATCAAATGATCTTGACCTTCCCATCAGCCTTCGCAAAGGTAGGCGCAGTTGTAAATCTACTTATTCCACTGCTAATGTTATTTCTTATGATCACTTATCTCCACCATCTAGTGCTTTTATTGCTTCTTTAGACTCCATTTCCATACCTAAAACAGTTAAAGAAGCTTTATCTCATCCTGGATGGCGCACCGCAATGCTTGAAGAAATTAAAGCTCTAGATGATAGCCACACTTGGGAGTTAGCAGATTTACCTCACAATAAAAAGGCTGTTGGATGCAAATGGGTTTTTGCAATTAAAGTCAATCCAGATGGATCTATTGCCAGACTTAAGGCCCGACTTGTAGCCAAAGGATATGCACAGACATATGGAGTAGATTACTCTGACACTTTTTCTCCTGTAGGTAAGTTGGCTTCTGTTCGTCTATTCATCTCTCTTGCTGCTTCTCAGCACTGGCCATTACATCAACTGGATATCAAAAATGCATTTCTTCATGGAGATCTACAAGAAGATGTATATATAGAGCAACCACCTGGTTTTGTTGCTCAGGGGGAGCATGGGAAAGTTTGTCGCTCAAAGAAATCTCTGTATGGACTAAAACAGAGTCCCCGTGCTTGGTTTGGCAAATTTAGTAAGATTGTCCAAGAGTTTGGGTTAAAGAAGAGTCAAACTGATCATTCCGTATTCTACAGACAATCAGCAGCTGGTGTTATTCTCCTTGTTGTATATGTCGATGACATTGTAATTACAGGAGGTGATTATGAAGGAATCTCTTCTCTTAAGTCTTTCTTGCATGATAAATTTCACACTAAAGATTTGGGTCAACTATACTTTCTGAGAATAGAAGTTTCAAGAAGTAAGAAGGGAATTCTTTTATCTCAAAGAAAGTATGTTCTTGATTTACTTGCAGAAACTGGAAAATTGGGAGCTAAATCACGTAGTACCCCTATGGCCCCAAATGTACAACTCACAAAGGATGATGGTGATCTTTTTGATGATCAAGAAAGATACAGGCGGTTAGTTGGAAAATTAAATTATCTTACAGTTACTTGTCCAAATATTGCATTTGCAGTGAGTGTTGTTAGTCAGTTTATGACAGCTCCAACAGTCAACCATTGGGAAGCTTTAGAGCATATCCTATGTTATTTAAAAAGGGCTCCTGGACTAGGTATACTTTATAGTGATCATGGGCATAACTGCATTGAATGCTTTACAAATGCAGACTGGGTAGGATCTAAAACTGATAGAAGGTCGAATACAGGATATTGTGTTTTTGTTGGAGGAAATTTAGTGTCTTGGAAAAGCAAGCAAACTGTAGTGTCCAAGTCAAGTGCAGAATTTGAATATAGAGCCATGTCACAGGCAGCATGTGAAATCTTATGGTTTCGTCATTTACTTGCTGAAATTGGTATAAATCCCTCTTCTCCAGCAAAACTTTGGTGTGATAATCAGGCTGCTCTCCATATTGCCTCAAATCCAGTGTATCATGAGCGAACCAAACATATTGAACTTGGCTGTCATTTCATTCGTGAAAAAATTCAAGATAATGTAATTTCAACAGGACATGTGAAGACAACAGAACAATTAGGTGATCTATTTACAAAGTCTTTAAATGGGTCACGAGTCGAATATTTATGTAACAAGCTGGGCATGATCAATATTTATGCTCCAGCTTGAGGGGGAGTGTTATAGATTATCATAATGTAATTATAGCAGCAGTTTGAGGAGAAAATGTAGGAGCAGTAATAGCTAACTTAGGAGCAGTAATAGTTGAATTTCAGCAACAATTTTTGTGTATAAATGTCTGTAATTACTAAGAAATAAATATGAAATCAAACGGGTTGATTTCTCACACTTTCTTTTGATGAAAGGAAATTTACATTATCTACAAATTGTGGGTTGAATTCCCAGCATAGAAAACATTTCTCCTCTTCAACTCAACTGACATCCTAATATGCACCCCTCTTAATCATCTTGCAGAGAATCAAGATTAGTAGCGGACAAAATCATTGTGTGGTCATTGCGTCTAAGACCTTTAGAAGCTATAAACTAATTCTGGGTTCTATGTTAGTAATAGTATGAAAAAAAAATCAGACATGCATCATCTAATCTAATAGTCTATATAAATTTGGAATTATTTTTTATTTGACCTTGGCAACAAAAACCCAATTCACAATTAGTAGCATAGTTGAATTCTTAACTCCAACACCATCATTGTACTATGCTTTCTTTTTGTAACAAAACACAATGGAAAAAGATTTTCTATGTATTTCTCAGGAATTACAAGGATATATAC
This sequence comes from Excoecaria cochinchinensis, assembly GCA_947683425.1. Taxonomy (NCBI): domain Eukaryota; kingdom Viridiplantae; phylum Streptophyta; class Magnoliopsida; order Malpighiales; family Euphorbiaceae; genus Excoecaria; species Excoecaria cochinchinensis. The sequence continues at coordinate 9,156,345 of CANTUQ010000105.1, forward strand.
ATATATATATATATATATATATATATATATATATATATGAGAGAGAGAGAGAGAGAGAGAGAGAAAGAATTGAGATCTTAAAGCAATCCTTTCTTTTGACGAAAGGAAATTTACATTATCTACAAATTGTGGGTTAGGGAGGGAGGGAGGGAGGGAGTTAACAACTAAGGAAACTAAATCGATAGCCTAATTAGGAATATACAATGTTTCCTATTCTGTACATCTTCTATTTTGTAACACTCTCCTTCAAGTTGAAGCATGTATATTAATCATGCCTGGCTTATTACATACATATTCCACTCGAGTTCTATTGAGTGCTTTTGTGAACAGATCACCTAAATGTTCTACTGTCTTCATATATCCAGTTAAAATAATATTGTCTTAGATCTTTTCATGGATAAAGTGACAGTCAATTTCAATATATTTAGTCTGTTCATGATACATTGAATTAGAAGCAATATGGAGAGCAGCCTGATTCTCACACCATAGTTTTGCCGGTGATGAAAGATTCAAACTAATCTTAGCTAACAAATGATGAATCCATAAAATCTCACAAGCAAATTGTGACATAGCTCTATATTCAGATTCTGTATTGGATTTGGATACCATAGTCTGCTTCTTACTTATCCAAGATATTAAATTTTCTCCAATAAAAACACAATAGCCAGTAGTTGACCTCTTATCACTTTCAGCATCAACAAAGCATTCAATGCTAGAATGCCCATGATCACTCTATAATATATCTCGTCTAGGTGCACCTTTTAAATAACATAAGATTTGCTCTAAAGCTTTCCAATTCTTAATTGTAGGAGCAGTCACAAATTGACTAACCAAACTTATTGCAAATGCAATATCTGGACGAGTCACTGTGAGGTAATTTAGCTTTCCAACTAATCTCCTATATTTCTCTGAAACATCCAAAAGATCGCTTTCTTCTTTCGTAAGATTCACATTAGGAACCATAGGAGTACTACACGGCTTGGCTCCTAATTTTTCAGTTTCTGCAAATGGGTCAAGAACAAACTTCCTCTGGGATAGAAGAATCCCTTTCTTGCTTCTTAAAACTTTCACTCTCAAGAAATATTTTAGCTAGCCCAAGTCTTTAGTGTGAAATCTATTATGCATAAAAAATTTAAGGAAAGAGATACCTGCAGAATCACTTTCTGAAATCACAATATCAACATAAACAACTAGAAGAATAATGCCTGCTTGTGATTGTTTATAGAAAACTGAATGATTACATTGACTATTTTTTAGCCCAAAACTCTTGAACCACCTCACTAAATTTGTCAAACCAAGCATGAAGACTCTGCTTTAGTCTATACAAAGATTTCTTCATATGGCAGACCTTCCCATACTCCTCATGAGCAATAAAACCAGGTGGTTGCTCCATATAGACTTTTTCCTGAAAATCTCCATGGAGAAAAGCATTCTTGATATCCAACTAATGTAATGGCCAATGCTGAGAAGGAGTAATAGATATGAAGAGACGAATATAAGTCGACTTAGCCACAGGAGAGAAAGTATCAGAATAATCTACTCCATAAGTCTAAGCATATCATTGGCCATAAGCCTGGCCTTAAGTCTAATCACGGATCCATTAGGATTAACTTTGACTACAAAGACCCATCGACATCCAACAGCTTTCTTGCCTTGTGGTAAATCCAATAACTCCCAAGTGTGATTGCATTATGCCATTCAGGATGAGATAATGTTTCTATAACTGTTTTAGATATGGAAATAGAGTTTAGAGAAACAGCTAAAGCACTAGATGGAGGAGATAAGTGATCATATGAAACAAAATTGGCAATGGAATAAGTAGATTTACAGTGATATTTTCCTTTACGAAGGCTGATGGGAAGATTATGATCACTTGATGGTGGTTCTGCTGACAAAAGAGACTCTGGTGCTGGACATGTATCATCAGGGACTATTTTTCTTGAATAAACCTGAACAATTGGTGGCTCGTCTGAAATAGAAGTCTGAACAGCGGGACATGTATCATTAAAGACTAGCCTTTTTGAATAAACCTAAACAATTGGTAGCTTGTCTAGAATAGAAGTCTGAACACAAGGAGAATTATCATTATTATATTTCTCATTAGAACTGTCTGCTGACTATTCAGAACTTGATACAGATTTGTAGATAAGCCAATCATCTTCCTCTTGTTGACTATAGGATTGGACACCACGGAAAAGAATGGTATTTTCTCTAAAAAGACTACATCAATTAAGACTAAATACATGTTGAGATTTGTAGAGTAGCATTGATATCCCTTCTGAAGACGAGAATATCCCGAAAATACACATTTCAAGGCTTTGGGATTCAATTTTGTAACTTAGGGCCGAACATAACAAGTACTGTCAAATACTCGTGGCTCCAATGGAAACGGTGGCTTTGTAGGAAAGAGCACATGACATGGGCTATCACCATTAAGCACCAAAAATGGCATCCAATTAATCAGAAAACATGTTATGGAAATAGCATCAGCCCAGAATTGTGTAGGAACTTTCATTTGAAATAAAAGAGCGGCAGCTGTCTCAAGTAAGTGTCTGTTCTTTCTTTTAGCCACTCCATTCTAAGAAGGTGTATCAACACATAACGTTGTTAAAACATGCCATTTTGAGTCATGTAAATCTAAAATGATTCTGAGACATTCTTTTGCTTATCACTTCGTAATATGTGCATGGAAGCATTAAATTGATTTCTAATCTCAGAACAAAAGGTACAAAAATGAGAAAATAGTTCAGAACGATTTTTCATAAAAAATATCCGAGCCATACGAGAATAATTATTTACAAAAGTAACAAAATACTTGAATCCTGGTTTCGACACAATAAGACATGGCCCCTAAACATCTGAATGAACCAGCTCAAATGCAAAATTAGCTCGTTTATTAAGTCACAGTCCAGACGAGTTGAGATAGTTTTTTGCAAAATGACATTATTCCCAATCAAGATGAGAAATATTATCAAATCGAGGACATAATTTCTTCAATGACGGTAGAGAAGGATATCCCAATCTACAGAGTGCTTCAAAAGGTGAGAGGATAGTAGGACAAGCAACAGGTCTTGATGCTTGTTGGTTTAAAATATAAAGACCGGCTGCTTAATATCCGTTACCAATAATCTGTTCTGTTACAAAATTTTAAAAAACACAATGGTCAGGGAACAACATAATGCTACAATCAAAGTCTCATGTAAGTTTACTTAAAGCAATCAAATTGAATGATAACTTTGGCAGGCTCAGTACAAATGACAGAGATATGAATGAAGTCGGATTAATAGTATCCAAACCATCAACATAAGTAGCTGAGCTGTCAATCACAGTGACCAAAGAAGCTGACGTATGCAGTCAAAAATTAAAAAATATTTTTTTATTGCCTGTCATATAATCTGTTGCACTAGAATCAATGACCCAATTAGATTAAGAAGACAAAAGGCATTTATTTGGTTCTCTTAATTTAGCAATTGTAGTGATAGATGAGACTTTTAGTGAATTTTGATATTCGATGAATTTAACATATTCATTCATAGAAATATAAATAAATTCTCGGGCCATTTCAGTAACAGGTACTCTAGATTCATCCATTTCAAAATAATAAGACTTTTGTCAAAAAATCGCCCAACAATCCAAAACAAATAAAGAATATTCTGGTGGAAAACAAATAGGATAAACCACAACCAATCAAAACAAGATGCAAAGAAAAATAAAGAACCTGAACCAGCAGCACCTCAAGCAAGCCACAAAAAAAAAAAAAAAACCCAGCAGAAAGAATAAAAACCTATGACCAGTAGCAACCTCAAGCAACCCATAAAATGTCCAACAAAACAACACTACTGCCAAAAAAAACCTAGAACCAGCAGCAACAAAAGAGACCAGATGAAAAAGCTAACCCCATAATTTGATCGGAAACAGCCAGTCGACGTCGGAGCTAAAATCAGAGGATCACTGGACAAGGCACGTGCTTCCACATGCCAGCGCTTGAGGAAGCGATGAAAGACTACGATGGCGCGTGTGGCTCACTCGTAGATCATCTAGTCATCGGATTTGGTGGAGATGTCGGAAACACTCCTGCGCACCTTCCGACTCATAGACCGTCTAGTCGCCAGATTTGGTGGAGATGCCGGAAGCACTCCTGCACACCTTCTGCATTAGCGGTAAGACAAACCAATCACCAGAACTGGTGACCCAAAGAGGAGCAGACTCCTCAACCAAAAAAGGAACAGTAACTAGAAAATCAGAAATCCCAAAAAGAACCTATTCGCTATGATATCATGTAACAAAACAATGGAAAAAGATTTTTTATGTATTTCTCAAGGATTACAAGGATATATATATATACACAAATATAGAGTTAACAACTAAGGAAACTAAATCAATAGCCTAATTAGTAATTTATATTTCCTATTCTGAATGTTTTCTATTCTTTACATCTCCTATTCTGTAACACTTTTTATTCCTGCAATGCTGCACATAAATTTCCTTCCATTCAAATAAATCACTCTGGCTAGATTTAGTTTCATCCAAAAGCCAAAAATATAAATTTTCTCCGTATCATGATAATTATATTCCTGAAAGACATAAAAAAAAACCAGTAGGCCTTTACTTCTGATTCTTGCTCCATTAAAAGTTTGAAACTACATCTCCCATCTCATTGTCACAAAAGACTTCGCTAACTACCTAGAACTCTCCTTAGGAATAGGACTGTTGGGTTTCGACGGATTAAATCAACATTAAACGCAGCGGAAAAAATCGAAACCCGAAACAGGATCCAAGTATTTTCGATTGATTCAAAAGGAAGAGATAAAGATTAACTGACCTTTTGAACGAAATAACTCTTTAGATCGGACTGAAGACGCTGCCTTTACACGAACGTCCTCTATCGGTATCCACACGCACGAACAAATGAGCAGGAGTCGCAGGGGTGCTAGCTCCCTTGAATGCGAATGGATTTCTTTTCTTTCTTTCTCAAAGAATAATGGTAGCTCTTTTCTGTTTTCTTTTCTTTCTTTCTCAAAGAAGAACGATAGCACTGTTTTTTTTTTTCTTTCTTTCTCAAAGATATATCTCTATACAGCCACTCTAATCCTTGTTATTTAGAATAACGTGATTAGTGTTTTTATTAGGGTTAAACTCTTTTATTAACATATATCCCATATATAACTGTATATATATTTCAAATCTTTTTCCTCTTAGGAAAAGATAAATGATGATATTATCTCTTAATTCAAAATTAAGATATAATATATATATATATACATATATTTATATATATATATATATTTATTTATTTATTATTCTAAATAATAAGAAATAATATATTAATACATATTATTATCTCATATTCAAAATAAGAGATATTTATATGCATAAATATATATATATATATAAATATGTAATTTCGAAATTAAATATAAATACCTATATTTATATTTTATTCCGAAATAACCCAATAAAATCCATTCTGTTCATTTTGCTCTTGGTGTGTGACCCAATAGGTTTATATTATGTTGGCAGTGGGCCTAATCCCATAAAAGCCCACAAGTCATAATTGGTCTCTAGCAAGACATTATGACTACCCAAATAATATAAATATCGTTAGTCCGATTTTAACCTTGCAATAGAACATGTTATTATCCTTTTGTCACACGATATCTTGTTTGAACATAAGTCATGGTCCATGTCAAACTTAAATTGTTCAAACATATAATTTCTCGATCACCAAGTAGACTGATAAATTCAAATGACATTGATCACACTATCAATTCATTTGAGCACGGCCATGCATTTTACAGTCCTACTTATCGAGGGGCCCAATAGATATCTCTCTCATAAGAGAGGGACAAATTCCATCTTGATTATTCACTTTCCTCCGCATAATTCTCATTATGTCCGATCATAAACTTTATAATTATCCGATTAAAGATAACGTTTGATTATGTCAAAACATAATGATCCTTATGTAGGAAACTATGATAATCTCAGGTCAAAGGATTCAATAATATATCTATTATAAGATTACTTATGACATTAACCCATGAAGTGATCTTATAGTGGGTCTATCCAGTACTTTGTTCTCTAGCAAGTACATATAGATTTGATTTATATCAACATATATAATCATCCCATGATTATCAATGCAAATCTATACTAGTCTTAATTTATCTTTATGCCCTTTATTGATAAATGACTAGGGACAACATGAATAACGTTGTTATTCATAAACATTACAATAATGTAACATGCCAATAATATCAATACGAAGAAAACCATTATATAAATGAAAAAGTAATGATTACATCAAGGTCCAAATGCTTGGCCTAGGGCATAACCACTAACAAGGACACCATTCTGAACCATCAAAAAGACATGGAGAGAAGAACAAGAAGCTTCTACTGACTGGATGCCAACTCATCCTCTTATCACTAGCTGTAGAAAAAAGGATCAAGGTTACAGCCTATCAGCTGTGAGAGACCACCGTCCTCCTCCTGACCTTCTTTAATCTGGATGTAACATGCCAGCTAATAGAAAGTTAGATGTGGCTGCTGTTTGGAGAATTTGTCAGAGAACATTTAGCTTGGTCTTGAAATACTTTCCACTCCTGATAGGCTGTTTCTACTATAACTGATCTAAATATTAGATGCTTAATATCATATGGTTTAAATTTGTGAGATTGACCTTCCAAAGAGCTGAAGGAGTAATTGCAGAGATGCATAGGGAGTTGACAGGGACCTTGATTATGATAGTCTGTTCTTCTTTCCCTCTTCAGCCAGCTCAAAATTTCTTTAGCTGTTCAAATTTTTAGGCTAATTTGTTGCTGTAAATTGCTGCTTCATGTGGTTCTTTAGCAATATCACTATATAGAGCCTTATCAACATGGGAAATCATACTCTTCATGTGAAAACTTGATTTCTTTCTAAAATTAACTTGTTTTTTCAGGTATATATACGTGATCAACCATTTGATCCCTCCCAGTTCTTTGCTTTGGGTCATCCTTGCCCTATAATTTGCACCAAGGAATCAGAAAAGAGTATTCATTACCAAAATGAAAGCTATAGAGAAGATCAAGGAAGTGCTAGTGAAGTTAGATGCAGTAAAGGTCACCATTGGTTACACAAGAAAACAATTGCTGATGTTGTTGAGGCTCTTGTTGGAGCATTTATAGTTGACAGTGGCTTTAAAGCTGCAACTGCATTTCTTAAATGGCTGGGCATTAATGTGGATTTTGAATCCTCAGAAGTTATCAATATACTCCTGGCAAGTAGTAGGTTCGTGCCACTTGCTTCTTCCATGGATATTGCTGCTCTTGAAAATTTGTTGGGCCATCAATTTCTCCACAAAGGTCTGCTTATACAAGCATTTATGCATCCTTCCTATAACAAGAATGGAGGAGGCTGCTATCAGGTATCCGTTTTTTTCTTGTTTATATTTACAAGTAGGCAAGAATTTATGGTGATATTTTTCAGTCTAGGTAGTATTAGGAGCATTTCAATCGATACTGCAAGCTTCTCATGCTTCAATTTTTTGAACCAGAGACTCGAGTTTCTTGGAGATGCTGTGTTAGATTATTTGATCACATCATGCCTATTTTCAGTTTATCCCAAGTTGAAGCCTGGCCACTTGACTGATTTGAGATCAGCATTGGTGAATAACATAACCTTTGCCAATGTCTCCATTGATCGATCTTTTCATAAGTTTCTAATATGTGATTCCAGCAAGCTTTCAGAGGCCATAAAAAATTATGAGGATTTTGTTAAAGCAATTCCATCAGAGAGGGGCTCGCTTGAAGGACCTAAATGTCCAAAGGTAAAAAGGTGAAAAATTTCATGTTACCCTTCTGTTTCTCTAGAGTTGATAACTAATAATTACTTCAGAATGACTTGATTAGTTGAGTTATGTTTGCTTCATACAAGGTCTTAAATGTTGATGCAAAAGAGCATGTTTTCATTTGAACTTCACACCTCACCAGGCCCTCCTTTGGGAATATATTGATATAATTCCCATTTGTAAATTTGTTGAAGGTTGAGAGGTTTGTTTGTTTAAATTGACTCACTTATCCCACTGAACTTACAGCAACTTTATTTATTTTTTTAAGTTTATTAGTTTTTCATTTTGCTTGGCTAAAATTTGTATTGGTATGCATGTATGACTTTTGAGGGAGCAAGAACCTGCTGATATTATTAATATTAAAGTGTATTCGAGGTTACTTTATTTCCTCAATTTACGTGATCTTTGCTACGTTAAAGGATTTAAAGACTGTTTATCTTGTGCTGCGAAGCATGTTATTGAAACCTCAGTTTCATTGATATCTGCAAACGAATTGACTTATTGAGATGACATGGATCTGTAATCTCTTATCTTCCTTTGTTTCTGTCTTGAGGGGTTTGTGATCCATTTGCATTTTCTTCTTAAAGTTCCATCAAAAAAATATCAGCATACCTTTTTCCACATTGTATAGATGCTATGTGTTCTCTGATACAGTTGATATTCATGACATTTTTTGTTGCTAATGGGAGATGGGAAATAATAAAATAAAATTGTGATGTGAGCAAGCAAAGTGAATAAGCATTCAAACTAAAACCTTGTAGTTCCAGCTTCTAAGTTCAAAATCAATTAGAATGAAACTTATTATTTCCATAAACTTATAAGGTGATACGGGTGAAGATTCACATGTTAAGATGCAAAGCACAAAGGCTGGTAGCCTTTGAATTCTCAGACTTGTTGACTATTATTTTGAAATTGCATGCTTCAAAGCAAGTAGATCTATGATGCATCTTTGTTTTATGCAATTCTGGGTTTTCATCTTTATCTAATCACTTTTATTCAATCAGGTGCTGGGTGATTTGGTTGAGTCTTGTCTGGGAGCCATTCTTCTTGACACAGGGTTCAATCTAAACTGTATCTGGAAGTTAATGCTGTCTTTCTTAGGTCCAATTTTGGATTCTTCCACTGTGCAGTTGAATCCTTTTAGACAACTAACTGAACTTTGCCAATCTCGTAACTGGAGTTTGCAGTTTCCTACACTAAAGAAGGGCAGAACTTTTTTGGTTACAGCAGAAGTACATGGTAAAGATGTATGTCTTGCTGCTTCGGCAAGCAACGCAAATAAAAAGGAGGCTATTAGAGTTGCTTCAGAGCAAATTTTTGTGAAGTTGAAGGTAAAAATTTGTTTCTTGATGTATTATTATGGGTTTATTCTTTTGAACTTGCAGCCTTCCTGCAATGTTAACTCGAGTCGGACATTCTTAGACATAAACATAACTAAATTCAAGTTTATTAAATGGGGAATTGGGATGGGGTAGCATGGAAGGGATGCATAATTTGTGTTTAATTTTTCTGTAACCAATAGGAGTGTCTGGAGAGCCTCATAATAAGATCTCTACAAGTTCAAACTTGCAAAGTCAGTTGTTTATTGTCATGTGCATTGACCATTCCTTGGCACATTTAGCAATTCTTTTAAGATTGAAACTCACTGATGATTATATCCATATACATGCATATACGTCTATGTTGCATAAATATGTCTGAACCAGCAGCAGGATCTTGATTCAGAAGCGGTTCCGTTGGGCATTTCATGCATTTGTCTATTTGAACTATGATGTGAAATCTTTTTATTATTTTAGCTTCTTTTTGAGGGCCTAAAACTTCATATCTGAGGTGCCCTAAATAGCAAATACCTTTGCCAAATGTTGTGAAGAGAAAGGCTGCTTCCAGTACATGTTTCCATGTGTCAGTAACTTTATTTATTTCTTTATTTATTTTTAAGTCATTCATTCGTCTTAACAAACAGCTATGGACTCTTTTGACCTCATTGACTTCTGATATGCAGGATCAAGGCTACATTCTCAAGTCTAACTATCTGGAGGAAATTTTAAAGACTACTGAGAAGATGGAAGCCAAATTGATTGGATATAACGAGACCCCTATAGATTTTACTGCTTCTGTTGCCACTAAGCTTGAGGACTCGAAGATACAAGAGCCTAGCAGCAGTGACTTTAACCCTGAATTTCATTCTACTTGTAAACCAATCCTTGTAGCTGTAAGCAAGCAGCCCGAGTTTCCATCAGAAGTTCTTGCAAGACAGCCCAGTGGAACCACTTCATATCCTAGATCTGAGACAGACTCAGATTCTCTGATCACAGGTTTGTGATGATTGTAATGCTTGCAGATGTAAAAATGTGCAGAGAGATTCTGATATTTTCTGGGATTTCCAGATGGATCACGTCACAGTTCAGCAAAATCACGTTTGCACGAAATATGTGCTGCTAACTGTTGGAAACCTCCTGAATTTGCTTGCTGTTCTGAGGAAGGACCAAGTCACTTGAAGCTGTATGTCCCTGATCTATTTCAGTGAATTTCTAACACGTGTTAGAACAATATTTCCATTGAGAACTGCTGTCATCGCTGATCAACTTAATTAGGGTTGGAACATTGATCAATCTTAATTGAGAAGTCATGTACTAATTCATGTCACAATTTCTTTTCCACCCTCTTGCGTACATAAACTCTGGCACATACCGGTCATTATTAAAATCCTGCATAGTATCAACCTTGATGGTCTATTTGCATATCAAAATTGTTGGTGAAAGACTCTCTCAAACTAATTGGGATGTCATAAATTCTAAATTTGCAGATTCACTTACAAGGTGGTTGTGGAAATAGAAACACCTGAAATGATTTTGGAGTGTTTTGGGGAACCAAGATCGAAAAAGAAAGCTGCGGCAGAGCAAGCAGCAGAAGGGGCACTTTGGCACCTAGAACGTAATGGGTACTTACCTTAGAAGTGAAATGATCATTTAGTAATTGCTGATGAAAATTTTGCTAATTCCAGATAACCATGGAAGCAAAGATTGAAGATTCAAGCCATAAATGTCTAACAGATTCCATCTTTTATGGTGTCATTATTTGCAAGGACTAGTAGATTTTTTATGTATATAAAAAGAATATGAATCACTCAAAAGGTTATGTACACAGCAGAGCAAATGTTTATGACAAATTAATGAAGAAAAAGCATTTATGTAATGCGAGATGCCTGCGACTTGAGAACTCTTTCTACTCATTTGAGTTGAGACAAATGAATGATTAGGGCAAGTCCATGTGGACCGAATTCAAATAAAAGAAGAATATGACATTTCTTTAGGATTATAAAAGAACTAGGTTTTCCTTGTTTCATTATTTGAAAGCTAACTCTTTGAAAACTCTCGTACAATGTCTAATCCTAGGCCGAATCTCCCTAGCTAGTGCGAAGTGATTTTTTTATCAAGTTATTTTCATTGATTAGTTTTTGATCTTCCTTGAATCCTTGTGCGGATATTCATTAGAGGCAAGCCGCCACTTGAATTGTTGTTGTGCGATATAACCCAACAAGAAAGAAAGAAAGATGAGAAGAAACAAGTATTCATAGGTAATATTCCCTCTTTATGTATGCTCTTGAATTCAATTTTATTCCATATAAAGTGATCCATTTTTTGCGTTCAAAAATTTTATATTCTGTTGCATGTGATGCGTGTATGAAATTTTAGCACAATTAGGCAAGCTACTCAAGAATTTTAAGATTATTTTGAGATTGAATTTTAATGTTTCTGATTCTCTTAAATTTTCATATTAATTAAAACATCAGGAAATTATAACAATGTCCAAAAACTTTATATTTTTTAGAAAATAATTCTTAAATTTGCTGTCTTAGAGTCAATTTTTCTAATGCTGTTAAATTTTTGATGTCCAATAATTATCAATTTCCTAATTGTTTTCATTTAAATCATGGAATAAATAAGGATCCAACAATAGATTTGTTAAATATTGACTGTATTAATTATATAAATGAATCTTTTGAAAAATTCAATAGTTTATAAGTTGAAACCTTCAAATGTCTTTAGAAGAATTGGCTCACATGGTGAGTTTAAAAATTATTTTCTAAAAAATAGAAAGTTTTTGGATTTTATTGTAAATTTTCTGTATTTTAACGAATATAAAAAGTTGATTAAAGCAAAAAAAAAAAAATGAATAACTTAAAATCCAGTCCTCCAAACTAATTTTAAGATTTTTAGTAGTTTTATAATTACGTTTAAATGAGTTAAAATTCCTACTATAGAGTATACTCATTTTGATTGATACCAACAAAATGGATAAAGTTTTTGAAATTTGCTAACCTACAATAACAGGTTAAAAGGATTTTTTTTTGTTACATAAATTAAAATTCAATGATTTTTATATTATAAATTAAATATTAGAGACTTTATTGTTACAAGAGTTATAGTTGGGTGACCAATGATGTAAATTACCCAATTTTTTTCTTCTATTGTCTTGGATCAATAGTTCTGAAATGATTATTTGGTCATGGTTAATAGTGCGTCAACTTATTTTTAATGGATATATATAGCTAGTTTTTCTAGTGCAACCAAAGTAGTAAAAGGTTGAAATTAAAATTGAAAAACTATTGTAAATAAATTGAAAGATGAAAGAATATTTAGAACAAGAAAATAAAAAGTAAAGAGAAACTGTTATTCTCTTTTTATTATTGTGTGTTTATAAACAACCACAATGATCATATATAGGTACAAAGATTTGTTCTATATAGAAAGATTTTGTCTGTATAGGAAGTAAATACATTTAGGAACAATTTAGTTTATATAGAAAACCAACCAATAATTAGGAATAAAAGTAGTCATCCATAGTAGGAATATTACGTAACACTTTCTTTTAGATGACTATATACTATGAATATACCTCATTAAAATCTTGCTAAATAAAATCCAATGCAATAAAAATTTAACGAAGGAAAAAGAGTACAAAATTCATATGTATTTTTTCTCAAATATTGTGTACAAAATTCATAAAAATAAAAAAAGAGTACAAAATTTATAGGTACTTTCCCTTTAATGTTGTGTACAAAATTCATAGGAAAAAGAGTACAAAATTCATACTGAATATTCCTACAGTTGACGCACTCCAATGTTGTGCATACGCTTATTTAAGATTGAACTTGGTAGTACTTTTGTGAAGAAATCAGTTGATTTTTTGTTTGAGCAAACTTTGCAATTTGGCATTCATTAATGATACTATATCTTTGATTGTTGTTCTCAAACAATAATATACACACTTCTTTAATGTGATGAGTTATGGCTCTCAACCACATGGTCTCTCAACTAATTTTCATGAATAGCCAACATTGAAAAGTTCGATAATTATTACTCTTATAGCCAAAATATTTGACATCTTCTGGTATCTGGACTTTTAGACCAAATATTTTATATGAGTCTGGTTTAGTATGAATTGCTTCTTTCCCTTTTTGCTCATTATACTTTTCGATAATTAGAGACTCATTCTATTTATCATTATTTTTCATAAGCAACCACTACAAAAAAAAGGATAATTAGCGACTGCACATTTAGTCGCTAATGTACAAAATTTAGTCGCTAATTACATATAGCAATAAGACGACGAATTGTCGCAAATTCAGCCGTCGCAAAAGAATTAGCGACTAAACCTTAAAATAGTCGCTATTTTTAGCGACTGATTTTAGTCACAAATATTACATATGCCATCGCTAATAAACCAATAAAATTAGTCGCCAAATGTGTTATTATTAAATTAGCGACTGCCATTTTAGTCGCTAAATTTTGTCGCAATTTATTTTTTTAATTTGCGACAGACAGTTGCCCAAATATATCAATCGCTAAAAATTAGCGACTAAATGAGTGTCTGTCGCTAATTGGTCGTATTATGTATTTTATTTTTAGCGACGAATTGTTTTGTCGCAAATCCATCGCTAAATTTCTGAATTTAATTTTTTTTTTATTTTTATATCATTAAAAAATAAAATAAATTAATATATACATTACAGAAAAATAAACATTCATATGAATATAAATGTAAATTATAATCAAATTTATAAACATATAATCTAAAACATATATAATTAATATTAGTACATAGTGTATATCTAATTAAAAGTACTCGAAAAGTAAATAAGGCTATTGTCCCACATAATATCTTCCTAAATAATAAATTGTACTAATAATAATATCATACAAAAAAAGATTTGTAAAGTTATTTTGAGGTAGAGCCGCCACTACCAAAAGGAGAATCATCATGCGGGTCAAGACCTTGTGCACCTGAAGGGCCAACATCATCATGTGGTGCGGGTGATGCAGTAGTGGTATTGGGCTGAGTGGCTGGTGGCTGAAGGGCCAAGTGAGGAAGCAATGAACGAATAGTCCATGCAACAATCTCCTCGACATCTTCCTTTGTCAAGCAGGTACCACCAGAATGAGAGGTAGTGTTTGTATCAGCAGCATATGATGGTTCGGATGGATAAACACCAGGAGGCACATATGAGCCAAGTCCGTATATTGTTTTCCTTTTATTGCATCATGCAGCCTCAATAAACAACTCCGACTCATCAACGGATGACTCATCTTACGATCTCTGAAATCGGAGTTGCTCATACCTCTCCTATAAAATGACAACAATTTTTAATAAACGTAAATATAAGAACAACAAATATTTTACAACAATTTAGCATTTAAATAACTGAAAACATTATCATAACTGCAAAAGTACATGTTACTTACATGCACCTCCCTGCTACGATCCGCCACGTAGGTCTTCCCATCATAATTTATGGCATGTGTGTACAGAAAGGCCTCGGGAATTGTAGGTGGCCGGCCCAACTCCTTCTCCTATATCATGTGCAGTATAAAGTAGTTATTGAAAAAAATGAAGATGAGTTAAAAAAGATAAATTTTTAACTGTATTATTAAAACATGCACTTGCATTAGTTTCCTTTTTTATCCTATTTTATTGTAATATATAAAGTGAAAATTTTTCAAAAAATTAATGAAAATTTTGGCATAACCTCCCCATATTATTGCCATCCTCCTGTAAAGAAAAATCCATTTTACACTTCTAAAAATAACAAATCTACTCCAATCTCCTCAATAAACTCCAACACAATTTTCCCATCTTCCTCTATATATATCAATCAATATATTGTCAAGCAATTCGCATATCTATCAAATTCAATAGTTGATTTGTTCTATATAATCCAAATTCAAAAGGCAAACTGTTTCAAAAGTAATATATAAAGAGAAAAATTTCAAAAAATCAATGAAAATTTTGGCATAACCTCCCCATATTATTGCCATCATCCTGTAAAAAAAAAAATTCATTTTACACTTCTAAAAATCACAAATCTACTTCAATCTCCTCAACAAACTCCAACACAATTTTTCCATCCTTTACATATATCAATCAATATATTGTCCAGCAATTCGTATGTCTATCAAATTCAATAGTTGATTGGTTCTATATAATCCAAATTCAAAAGGCAAATCGTTTCAAAAGTACTGAAATGAACATATCAATTGGCAAACATTATGGAAATTGAAAGTCACTAATATAAAAGTATAATTTAATTCTCTTATGATTAAAGTACTTACCAGTCATGAGATATGCTCACTAATAAAAATCGTACCGCCTGTGTATGATACAGGAGCCTTATCTTCAGACCCTCCATAACGATTGATCTTTTTCTGAGTAGAAAGTTGAATGCGTAGAGGAAGATTAAAAAGCTGATTCCACCTAATCCATGCAGATTCCGGAAAGTCTTTAGGCTTTTGCTTGGCAATCTTTATGTGATACACATAATGCTTATACTTTTGTGCAGCTTTTGTTTCCCAACCTACCCTAACAAGACCATTTACTTCAGCATCCTAGTGGCACCTTTTCTGCATTTATATTTCAAGTGGTTCATTAGTAATTATAATCATACATTAATTCAATATAATTTGAATGCTAAAATTTATAATGAGAAATTAACATTAATTTTCAAATAAATATATAGATATACCTTGAATTCTCCCCAATAAAACTCCTTGATTTCTCTAGAAACCTCCTTCCAACTAACTCCATTAATGTATGTCCATTGATGGAAGCTGCTGGTTATAATCCTAGAGCATTGGGAGGAAGGTTTCAGCCTGCAAAGTATATAATATAAAAGTAATGTGGTTAAATATGTTTTTATAACTTATTCACAATTTGTATGGGTGAATACTCACATGCCCTTTTGATTAACTGTAATGTACAATCTACTAATATTTTCACTTGACACTTCACATGTAGTCGATGTACTGTTGTTGGCTATGTGCAGACTAGGAGTTGATACAGATGGCGTAAATGTCACAGGAGGCGATGGTTCATTCCCAGATGTAGGATCTCTAGGGATATCTGGCATATCTCCAAAAGGTGGAGTTGTTGAATCCCTTCTAGATCGTCCTCCTCGATGTCCTCGACCTGTAAGTTCTCGTCCTCTACCACTAGGGATGCTCACGGGGCGGGGCGGGGGCGGGGAGTGGCTCCCCCATCGCGGGGCGGGGATTCCCCGTCCCCGCCCCCGCTAGGGACGCGGGGGGAAAATCCCCCCCGTCCCCGTTCCCCGCGGGGATCCCCGTCCCCGTAAAAAAAAATTAATTTTAATAAAAAAAATTAATTTGATGGACATTTTTGATCCAAATTAAAAATATTTTATAAAATTTAATAATTTAAAATTAAAAATATTTCATATAATTTAAATATAAATATTTTATACAATTAAAATATAAATATTTATAAATATTCCATACAATTTATACATTACAAATATATATATATATATATATATATATATTAATATATTATTAATGTATTATCAATAAATATATATATATATATATATATATATATTATTAATGTATTATTATATATATATATATATATATATATATATTTTTTTTTTTTCGGGGCGGGGACCCCTTTCCCCGTCCCCGCCCCGAATTCAAGGGCGGGGATTTTTTCCCCCCCATCCCCGCCCCCGCGGGGGAAAAATTCGGGGATTCCCCGCCCCGTTCGGGTCGGGTCCCCGCGGGGGACGGGGAATCCCCGCCCCATGAGCATCCCTATCTACCACGACCCATACCTACATAATGGTAAACTATACATGTATGTATATAACATATATAACTTATAATTTCATAAGTGTATCAATCTTTTTTTCCAAAAAATAAATATAATAAAAAAGTTTAACAAGTTAACACATCATCCTCTAAAAATTACAATTAATCAATTAGTCACTATCTGATGAATTTTGAAATTCCTCTTCGTCGTCCTCATTGCTATCATAATCTGTAAATTCCTCTTCTTCTTCATCCACTTCAAGTTCTTGATCAAATTCATCACTGTTATCAATTTCAATTACCACTCCCATAGGGTCACGTAAGTCTATATCATCTTTATTACAAGCATCCATTGTTATCTCTTGCACAGTAACTTTATCAACTTGGAATGCATTAGAATATGTAGTAGCAGTGTCATCTCTTACATCTGATATCACAATGTAGTCCCTCGGTTTAATCGAAAACACGGCTAACCAGTTAGCTCTATCTAATCTCAAAGCAGGATATCTTGCATAACACACTTGAGTTGCTTGCATTTTTAGGATAAATGGTTCATATTTGTTGAACCGACGATGCTGGTTTACATCAACAATTCTATATTGGCTGTGAATCTTAAGACCAGTGTCTATAGTGGGATCAAACCAATGACACTTGAATAATACAGTTCACTTTATTGGTAATGATGGGTACTCTATCTCTATGATCTCTTCAATCCATCCATAGTAATCACCAACATTATCAACTGAATTGGACCCTTTTACACAAATTCCACTGTTCATTAAATGTCTCCCAGAATCATGACTTTTAGTGTGAAATTTGTATCCATTAACAAAGTAGATCGAGTAGCACTTCACTCTCCGTAATAGTTTTTGTGACAAACTACAGAGATATTCATTTTCAGTTCCATTGTAATGGACCTACTCTTCAAATAAAACATAGTGAAGTTA
Source organism: Excoecaria cochinchinensis (assembly GCA_947683425.1). NCBI lineage: Eukaryota > Viridiplantae > Streptophyta > Magnoliopsida > Malpighiales > Euphorbiaceae > Excoecaria > Excoecaria cochinchinensis. The sequence continues at coordinate 9,174,226 of CANTUQ010000105.1, forward strand.
TCATCAATACCATCTTAAATGATATTTATGTGTTATAAATGCAAATTTTTTTTTGCCTTACATATAATTCGAACCAGTCTGTAAAATAGTTATCAATATTTACATCAATTTGACTTGGTGTAAGATCAAGATACTTCTCACGTAAGTTCTCCCAATATATACTTCATTACCAAAAAATTAAAAACAAATTAATCATTTTCAAAAATCCTTATATATCTCACAACAGAATCAAATATATAATTATTCTATACCTCAAGAATGGAGAAACCTCCTCGCAATTTAGTAGAATGTAAGTATGAGCTGCCTTATACTCTTCTGATGTTAATGCTCTGTCACGAAGTTCTGAGCTTGTTCGGCCTGGGTAAGTGAAAATTTTTAAATTTCCACTAATATTTTCCCCACAATCTCCATCATCATTATGAGGAGGACGTTGGTGTCTGGTACTGACATGAGGTTCAAAGTAATGCGAGAAAAAATTAGATGATTCTGAGAGTAAATATACATTGCAAATAGATGCATTGCACAATATGAATATATTTCTTTATTGTCTAGTAACAAAATGAATTAAGTTGTATGTTGCAAAAGAACACAAGATCTACTTGTACTTGCACATAAAAATTACAAGATCTACTTGTATATCTGGGATAAATCATCGTTATTTTATAAAACAAAAAAAATTAAAAAGTTTACCTAGAACAAGAAGAAAATCTGTACACAAACTAAAGAACCAGAACAAGGAACTACAGAGGGTCGCGCAGAGCTGTAAGATAACTTGATCAAACAAGGGTCACTATTGGCCTGACCCGTTTCTTTTTACTATTTCTTGGCACAATCCTAATTCCTGAAAGAAAAATTATGCTCTCAAATTATTCGAATTAAAGAGATCTTCAAGGGCATTGTATGGGAAATTAATCCGATTGATTGAATCATAAATCATATTAGTTATCCTATTATTCATGTTGGCCACTTACGAAATTCCCATAATTTTATTCACTCACATTTGCACTAGCCATACTTATGTTTTATGAATTCTAAATATTATTTTTGTCTAGCATGAAGCAAGCAAACAAAATTATTATTATTATTATTATTATTATTATTATTATTATTATTATTATTATTATTATTATTATTATTATTACAACATCCATGTAGGGGGTGGGGTTGCAAGCAAAATGATGCTTAGAGGTCTAATGAAAGAGTGAATTAGGGGTTGCTCTGTAATATTTGATTCTTAATTCAACAAATGTCACGACAAAGTTCTTTGATTAAAAGATTTCAAGTTGTGTGAAGATTAAGTCATCCTTAACATTATTTTATATTATATAGTTTTCCAAACTAGACAACCTAAGGTAGCGTATTCGGTAGATTAGTAAAAATTAAAAACCATAACTGCAAGTTATAGACTTATAGTATAATAATTTAGTATTTGTTGTTGTGATTTGTCTTGTACGAGTGTTTAAACCAAAGTGTTGGGTTATCACTAGCAAACATTAAAAATATTAACAGTGCTGTCAATATTACATCTCTTCACATTCAAGTGCTGTTCTCCCTTTTAATTTTCTATATATATATATGTGTATATATGTATATATATATATAATTTTATAATGGAAGTTTAAATAATTGAAATTGAAAGAAATGTAATCAATTAACAGTTTAACATGATTGAGGTAGTTGAACATCTATTCATTATTTGTCATTATGCTAAATCTCTGCTAAAAATTGAACAATATATGCCAAGTTTGAATAGAAATATACTTAAAATTATATTTAATTTTCTAACTATATCTATTTTGTACTATTTCAATACCCATTTTTTAAAAGTTGAGTTTTAATTTAATCTAATATTTGATTTTTTTCAATAGCGTATTGAAGTTTGAATCTTCTATTTCAACTATATTAATTAAATTTACAATCTATAAATATTAGTTAGCAAAGATTCCAACTGTAAATGCTGGTCACAATGTAATGAAAAGTTTTTTCCCCATTATAAATAAATAAATAATAATAATAATAATGTAATCTATAAATATATTTTTTTTAAACAGAAGAAACTTCATTAAGAAGAGTCAGCTAAAATAGCTTGACGAATACAGGTAGGGAGAACTAAATCCCAAATAACAAGACCTGGCAAAGAAAAGGCAGCACGAGCTAGATTATGAGCTGCCTTATTCACAGATCTCTTAACATATTCAAATCGAATATTAGAAGAGGAATCACTAAGAACATTACAGACATGAATAATAGTATCAAAGTTAGAACAACTGTGATGTCGAGTATTCAAATCAGAGACGACAAGTTGAGAGTCGGACTCGATAATAGCCTTCAAGAAAGGAGAAGATTTTAGCCATTTAAGTGCTTCACGGACTGCCAAAGCTTCAGCTTGAAAAGGATTTGAGATACCCACATAACGCACACAACCAGCAGCTAAAAAAGCTTTGGAATGATCACGAACAACAAACGCCAGACCTGCAGAAAGACAATGAGGAAAAACAGCAGCATCTGTGTTAATCTTTATCCAAATCAAGGGAGGAGGGGACTAAGAATGAAGAAAAGAGCTAGAATTGCATAAATCAATAGCATCTGAGCTTCTAGCCAGCTGCCAGTCCCGAACCATAGCTAAAGCTATGTGCAAGATAGAATTCGTCATATATCGCACACCCTGCCAAATCAAATTGTTCCTTGCTTTCCACAGAGCCCAGCAAATAGATATAGCCAGTCCACAATTATCAGAATCAAAGCAACCAGAGATTAAATGAAACCAACTTGGAAGATCAGAAACCTTTCCCCTCACAAAACCCAAATGAGATTTATTCCACACTCCTCTAACAACAGCACAATCAATTAGAAGATGGAAAATAGATTCATTAGCATCGCCATACAAGGGACAAACTTGGTTCAGCTCCAAGCCTCTTCTTGCTAAGATGGTTCTCACAGGAAGGCAAGAGTGGAGAGCTCTCCAGAAGAAATGTTTAATTTTAGAAGGAATAGACAGACTCCAAAGCATCTTCCAATCAGTTGTAGGTAAAAGAATAGGAGAAGAAGAAATGGATGCATCCTTACAAATAAATTTATAAGCTGATTTGACCGAATAAATTCTCGATCTTTCTAATCCCCACTGCCACATATCTTGTTTATTAAACCAGCCAAGAGGAATGCTAAGAATAAGTTGACTGTCCCTCTGATTGAATATAGACTGAATGAGCAAAAAATTCCAGCTGCAATGTACACTTGATATGAGGTCTTGAATCTTCAGATTCTCCCAAGAGGCATCAAGAGTAGAAGTAATAAAGGGATTTGAGTTATCAGGAAGCCACAGATCAGTTAAAACATTAATCTTAGCTCTATCTCCCACTTTCCATCGACACCCTTCGATAACAGTCTCTCTTGCCGCTAATATACTATGCCATGTAAAGCTCGGATTAGAGCCTAGGCAAGCCTGCTGGAAACTACAATTCAGAAAATAGCGAGCTTTAAGAGTCTGGGCCATTAGAGAAGCACCATCCGATAAAAGCCTCCACACCTGTTTCCCCAGCATAGCTAGATTGAACTCCCTAAAGGCTCGGAATCCCTGTTCCCCAAACTGCTTTGGACGGCAAAGTTTATCCCACGACATCCAAACAATTCCACTATGCGAGCTCCTATTTGTGCCCCACCAAAATGAGTTAATCTTTCTCTCCAATTTCTGACATATCCCTAAATGCAGTAAGAAAAGGCTCATGGTGTAAGTTGGGAGGGCTTGGGCTATCGATTTGATGAGGACTTCCTTTTCCGCTCGAGATAAGAGGCATCTTATGACGCGCGTCAGACCCAGCAAGGGCCCTTGCTCAACCCACTTTTAGGATTCGAGGGGCTAGTTCGCGTCTTTTTGATCGTGGGCGCCATGAGACATCTTGGGTGCATCCCTCCCAATAGAACATTGAGAAGGACAACCTATCCTCACGACACCTTTAGGTACCTTTGAGATGTTTTGGAGTCACCACCCAATTTACAAGAAATTGGGAAAGGTCTCTCACCTCTTATCGATCTAGACCAGAGATTTGGTGTTCGGAACTTCACTCTTATTTATGCCTTGGTTAATTATAAATGAGTTTTTAACCTCCTAACATTCTATCTCTTTTCTCACACGATTAATGCATTTAATTAAAAGTGCATTGCAAGCATTTAAAAGCGATAAAGGAAAGCGGTAAATAAAGCAATAAACGAAAGCAATAAACACGCCAAGCACACAATTACATGAGAGATAGGGGCGAAATACAACCCCTTATAAAAGAAGATTAAAGATGCAAGTTGGGACGGAATATAATCCCAAATGAAAATTAAATAATGTTGCCCAAAAATTAATTACAAGGGCCCGAAATGAATGAACATGAATTTAAACAAACAAACAAAATCAAACATAAAAAGGACATACATAAATCGGGGCATTCGTTTTGGTTTGGAACATTGGTTCCTTGGCGCTTACTTAAAGAGGGATCGAAGAGTTGTTATTTGTTGGTTTGAAAAACCGGGATAAGTGATCCCATTTTGGAGAAAACCTAACTCTTTGTTTTATTGTGACGTTTTTACATTCCTTGGCTAAAATAAGGGACATTGGTTCCAATTTTATTAATGAAAATCTCAATTTACTTATAAAAATATTTACATGATTTTTTTTTATCTCACGCGTGCACAAATAAAATAATTATTTACAAACAAGAGAGGGAAATAGGAAAGGTCTCACCAAAACCGACGTGATCCTCAACTCGTCATGACCCATCCGGGGAGCCACGGGGACGCTCACATACGCGACTCAAAGTAAAACTCAGACAGAAAAGTAATATCAAAACATTAGTAATAATTATAAAGATTAAACACCTAAAGACCAAATAAATATATGATGTGCTAATTTAATGTGCCAAATAATTAATAATTATAATGACGATAGTAATAATAAAATCATAACAATAATACAAAAATAACAATGTGACACAATAATAATAATAATAATAATAATAATAATAATAATAATAATAATAATAATAATAATAATAATAATATAACAATAATAGCAACAACAGTAATAATAAACATAAAACCACATTAATGATAATGATGCCATAATAATAATAATAATAATAACAATAATGATAATAATAACAATGATGCAGCAACATAATAATAATAATAATAATAATAATATTAATGACAAAACATTAACAGTAGCAAAAGAAAAAAATCAAAAAATAAAGCAATAATAATAATAATGATGGTGATGATGGAGTGCACAATGATGCAAGGAGAGTGAAAATAGCCATAAGAAAATGAAAAAAAAAAAAAGCCAACAATAAACATGAACATAACAATGGAAATAGCCAACAATGACAATATTAATAACAGTGGCCAAAATATAAAATAATAGTAGCATAATATTAAAAATACTAGTAGTAAGCATGGTAATAATAGCAAAAATAACAAGCAAAAATAAATGAGAACGGGTCCAAAATATTTACTCTTAGAGTTTATGAATCGGAAAAAACGGTGTCTTGATCCGTCCCCTTGTCGATTTTTTTGCAGTGGTGAAATATTTGAAGAAAATATAAAAATTTGTGTTTTGGAAACAAATTAACTTAAAAGAAAATAAAATACTTTGGTGAAAATATTTTTGGTGGAGGTTTGAGCGAAGGAAATTAATTTTTCAAACTCAAAATCATCTGGGAACTAAATGTTCTTGAAGAGAAAAGAGAAAAAAAACAAGAAAAATCAAAGCTTTGAAATTCCTTGAATTTTCCTTCAAAACCCACGGCTGCTCCTTGGTTGAGTGAAAATGAAATTCCTCTCCTTCTAATAAAAATGCAGCTCTCTCTACTAAAATGAAGACAAACCCCTCTTAATTTTCAGTCTTGGCCAAAAGTAGGAAGGGACAAAAAGTCATTCATTTTTAGTTAATCAAAAAATGCATGAAAGTGTGAAAGAAACGACAAAATCAGACTGAAAAATGCAGAAAAAATCAGGCAAAAACGACCGTACGAAGGGGGCCAAAAATGGCCGCGTGCAGAGGGGATTGAGATGCGCCCCAAGGGGCGCGCGCCTCGCGGTGAGACGCGCCTCACGTGGCCGCGTCTCACCAAAACTTTAGGCCACTTTATAAGTGGCCGCGTCTCACCAAAGGTGAGACGCTGCCACTTATAAAGTGGCCATATGTGGCCACTTTACAAACCTTTTTTTTTCGTAAATCTTTTTTTTTTTGAAAAAAATCTTTTTCTTAATATTAAATCCTCTTTTCTTTTTTCAATTAAATTAATTAACTAATTTAATTCTCTTTTTTTTTTAAATATCAAGAATAACACTTCCTAATAATATTATTTTTTTTAATTTTTTTTATATATTTATTTATTTATTTTTATTTAAAAACAATGAGGGTCTCGACAAGAAAAACATCATTTTTGACACACTCGTGGCAAGTATCGCTTTCATCATAGGGTAATTCCGATCTTGAACCGTCTCGGGACCCGGTGTCTACACATCTATTCCAACCACTAATCCGTTTCCAGATTCTGTGCTCAATGTAAGAGAAGATATCCCTCTTATTTCTACCCACTAAAGATGGTAAACCAAGATAACCTTCATGAGAAGCATGAGGGTCTATAGACAAGATTGAACATACTTCACGCCTACAACTAAGAGGGGTATTAGAGCTAAACTTCGAGGAAGATTTATTGAAATTAATCAATTGACCAGAATTAGCTGCATAAACATCTAAGATATTCTTCACACTATGAGCTTTCGCTACATTTGCCTTAAAAAATATGAAGCTGTCATACGCAAAAAACAAGTGAGTGATAGGCATTGCTCTCTTAGCAATTTCACACCCATGCAATCTGCCTTGAGCTTCATTTTGCTTTAGAAGAGCTGAGAGACCTTCAGAGCAGAGGATAAACAAATAAGGGGACAAAGGGTCTGTCTCAATCCTCTATTAGGTATAATAGGACCCAGAAGCTTATCAGAATAGGAAACATAGTAACTCACTGTCTCAACACACATCTTAATTAAATTCACCCATTGTAGGTTAAACCCCATAGCTAGTAAAATAGCCTCCAAAAAATGCCATTCTAGACGGTCATAAGCTTTGCTCATATCAAGTTTGAGAGCAGTTATGCCATTTTTCCCCTTAAGATTTACGCTTCAAGAAGTGCATTACCTCAAAAGCCACAATAAAATTATCCGAAATAAGACGATTTGGTACAAAAACACTTTGGTTCAAAGACACTAGAGAAGGCAGAATAGTCTTCAATCTTGAGGCTAGCATCTTAGCAATAATTTTGTAAATGACACTACAAAGAGCAATAGGACGAAGGTCTGCCATACTTTCAACATTATGTTTTTTGGGAATGAGAACTAAAGCAGTTTGATTTAAATCAGCAGGTATCTGACATTGACGAATGATGTTAAGACATTCAGTGGATAGATCCTTACCAATTATAGACCAACATTTTTGGTAAAATGCAGCATTAATCCCATCAAGCCCAGGAGATTTATCTGATGCATACTGAAGAGAGCTTTTTGATATCTTCCTCACCAAAATCATGCTGAAGCATAGCATTTTGAGCAGCAGAGACACGGGAACTAATTCCATTAACAGTAAAACCAGTGCTTAACCGAGTAGCTTGGAAAATATTCTGAAAATAGTCCAGAACAACATCTTCTAAACCATCATCCCAACGACAAACCCGACCCGTAGGATCTTTAAGCATCAAAAACTGATTTTTTCGCTTCCTCTTTGACGCTACTGCATGAAAATATTTGGAGTTGCTATCCCCATCTTTGAGCCATAAGAGTTTGGCTCTTTGTCGCCAGAATATTTCTTATTGACGCAGAAGGTCTAAATACTGCTTTTGAGTTTCTAAAAGTCCTTCTGTATCCATAACAGAATAGCCCCCTCTAACTTGCTTCAACTTTAACTTAATAGCAGCCAGCTTTTCTTTGAAATTACTAGTAATTTCTCAACCCCACAGTTCAAGAGCACTACTGCATTTCTGTAATTTAACCACAAACGATTCCCCTTGGTTAGAATTCCAGGAATTACGCACTATCTCCAACAGTCGAGACTCCCTCAACCAAGCATTTTCAAATTTGAACCTTCTGTTTGCTCGGCGAGTGTTAGTGGGAATTGGATCCAAAAAAATCAAAAGGTGATCAGAAGAGCTATTTTCCAAGATATGAACTTTAAACAAGGGAAAGAAAGATATCTAATCGTTATTTGCCAAAGCCCTATCCAAACGTTCTTCAATCCATCCCCTATCATCGCTGCCCCTGTGCCATGTGAATTTATACCCATTGAAGCCGAGGTCAATCAAATTCGAATCAGTAATGGCCGCCTTAAACCCATCAATAAGACTATCAGGCAGACGACAACCTCCTCTTTTCTCCCGATGATCTAGAATATCATTAAAATCCCCTAAAACGCACCATGGCAGGTCAGATATGTGAGACAGGGAATGAAGAAAGTTCCAAGAATTTGGACGATGAGCTCTATTGAGCTCTCCATAAAAACCTGTAAGCCTCCAATGATTCTGGCCCACAATGTCCACCTGAACATCAATATGCTTCCTAGAATAACCCAGCAAACTAACATCATTTTTATTTTTCCACAGCAAAGCCAGTCCCCCACTATGGCCCAACGGATCCACACAAAATAAACCTTCATAACCCAAAATAAGTTTTATTCTTTCAAGTTTATCTCTACTACATAAAGTTTCAATAAGGAAAAGAAACATGGGCTTTTTCATCATAACAAGGTCCTTAAGAACCCGAATTGCCTGTGGGTTGCCCATCCCACGGCAATTCCAGCTTAGACAACTCATGGTGATAAGCGGGCCTGCTCTACAGGACTCGCCTCTGGTACATTTTTTGAATCCATTTCAATAGAGATAACTGGGCCGGACTCAGGCCCATTTGAATCCATTTCATACATACATTTTTTTATCTCTACGGCGCTGTTTAGCTTCAGTTATAACCACTCCATCCTGACCTTGTGTATCAAGGATATCCCCATTCTCTCCACTATTAGTGCCTTCCATAACTCCCTTGCCCTTTCTGTTACCTTCCACTTTTGTGTTAAGGCCAATGCCTATTTTTTCATCGGTTTCTTTGGGGTCATTTCCTCCATTATCTCCTGGAATCCCTACAGAAAGGGGATTGAGGTCAACTGCCATGGCTTCACCGGAACAGTGGCCAGATGCTAGTGACTCCTGCTTGATGGGTGGCGTAGTACGCAACCAGTGGTCTCTTAAAGATGATTGTCTTCTTGTAACAGCACGTATAGAATCATCAATTTGCCTAGTGAGAATACTTCCATCATTTCTATATAATTCAGGGCAATGTTTTTCATTGTGACCTATCATCCTGCATAAGAAACAAATAGAAGGAAGTCTTTCATATTTAAAAACAATACTAATCCAGTCACCTCCCACCTTTTTAATCTTCATCTCCTGCTTGAGCGGTTTGTTGACGTCAATGGCCACACGAATCCGCATATAGTTCCTCCACATACCCTCAAAGTTCTTTGGAACTGCAGCTATGAATTTCCCAATATACTTACCTATGCTCTGTGCCACTTTTACTGACATAAAACCAACTGGAAGTTGATAAACCTAGATCCAAATGTTCATCCAATCAAGAGATATAAGTTCCATTTGATCAGTAGCCTGAATATGGTTCACCAGAAGGAGCTGGTTGTCAAACGTCCATGGCCCTCCGTCAATGACACGTTGAACATCCAATTCATGGAAAAATTGAAACAGAAACCGATTAGCATTAATTTCCTTAATAAAAACTCCCAAACCCGGTCTCCATAATGCAGCCAATGTTTGCTTCATTGCATGGGCATTTATCACCTTTGTAGTGAGAAAATGACCCACCAGACTCCATCACAGATCTATACTTTGCGTGTCCCCATCCTCATCTTCAATGATAACACCTTTATGATCATCTTCATTAACTGTTAGCGAGGCGCACTGTTGATTAAGTGCTTCTAGGTTCCCATGATTATTCGCCATAAAAGCTAAAAGAGAAAAGAAACTGAAACAGCAACAAAGAGAACTTATTAGAGAGCAAGACAAAAAACTCCTGTCATTGAGACAGACGTCCATTAGCTATTTTTATGTAATCTATAAATATTAGTTAAGGAACATCCTCTATTTTTTTCAGAAACAAATGCAATCATAATTCTCCTAGACATGGGGTTTCTTGATCAGCACTATCTCTGAAAGATTGACAAGAGTTGGTTTCATATAGAAAAATCAACGAATGAATTTATCAAATTCGTCTACATTAATTGCATATTTAATAAAATACTCATCAACTAGAAAGTACAAATCATTTACAAATCATTACTCAAATCATTTCTTTAAAACACAAAACTAATACGACTTGCAGACTTTTAAACCTAATCCATGTTCAGGTAGCTGTTGAAAATAACAATGGCAGATGGTCGAATTGACCTCAATATCTTTATAAATTTCAAAGGAAAAAGGTTCTTAATAACATCAAAATATAGTCTCGATGACCCTATATATTCCTATGACCCTTCGATGGTAGAATCTACCTGAAAATTTGATGTAAATTAAACTTGGATAATTAACTATATATTCCTATGACCCTTCGATGTCTCCTTTATTACAAGCTAGCTAGGACCTTACCTTTAAACCATGGACTACTCACTCCTAAGCATCCATTTTCTGATACCAAAATCCCTCCTTTAACACCTCCTCCTTCTTACTTTTAAATCCAGCCACTCAATTGCCATAATTTATATCATCCATACTAATCCATGGAAAGCTAAATTAATTACTGCCAGTGACAGCAAAAACCTTTTTTTTTAATGAAAATTGACAGCAAGGAACTTAAGCAGTTTATTTTCCATCACTGCTTAAATATAATTTTAAGTAGTATATCTCCTTATGTTAAAAACAGCACATACAATTTTCAAAGAAGTATTACTCTTTAAAGGTTAAAAAGAATTTTGAATCTAAACAATCAAAACTTCATCTATACCGTATACTGCAAAGAGAGAATGCAGGAAACACTAGTACAATATCACAGCCATTAAGCATTTCATGCTAGAAATTTAATTAATTTCCCTAGCCACTGGGTTGGCCACTGCTACAAGGCTATTCATATAAGAAAATTTTGACACCCAGTAATTAATGAAACAAAAGCTTTTTATATTTTTCAATAATTTTTCAAATCCATTATCACACAAATCAATTGATTGAAGGTTGCAGATAAAAAAGAAGAATAAAATCTACGGTTAATGAAATGGAACATACCCTTTTTTTTCCGCTTAACTTTGCAGGATTTGGTTCTGAAGGCAAAAAATCAGATCCATTTTCCTTCCTCCTCCTTTCGCGTCTTCGATCTCGCCAGAAACCTCAACAAAAAAGATCAATTTTACATTAACTATAGTCACACAGATCAACTTTTAAACATCTGGAAAATGAAATCAAAGGTTGAGTTATACGTGAATCTAACTTACCTCTCGCACAGTAGAAGCAAACGGAGATGTTATCGCCGATTAGACCTCCGGCGACAATGGGCGGTGAGACCGGTGGCGGGGGATTGGGGAAAATTGGGGATTCTGGGTTTTCTCTCTTTTGGGTTTTTTCGTTTGGGTGATAAAGGAATTTGGGGATTTTGGTTTATTTCGATATGATTCACTAATCGAAAATTAGCGACTACAATGAGTTAGTCGCTAAATAATTAAAATTAAAATCTAATACTATAGCGACAACATTATTCAGTCGCTAATATAGTCGCTAAGTATACTATTTCAAATTGTAAGAGAAACTTTTATCATTATTTAGTCGCAATTGTATCTGTTGATATTAGCGACTACAAGTTAATCGCTAAAATTTAGCGACTAACTTATCTATTGCTAATTTAGTCGCTAAAAAAGGCACGGGTATTTCGCGTCAAAATTTAGCGACTAATTTTTGATATCAGTCACTATTTAGTCGTTAATTTGCTTTTCCAATTGAGAAACAATATTTTCACGACCAAAATTTATTTTGGTCGCAAATTAGTCGCAAAAATAGAGACTAAAAAATTTAGTCACTAAATCAATATTTTTTTGTAGTGAACTGAATATGTAAATACATTATCAACTACCATTTCTAGGGTAGTTTACCACTACCAAAACCATTTATAGGGTTGATTTTAAAGAAATATAGAGTTGTTGATATATGTTGCTTTTTGCCTCTTCTAGAGTATTACTTTGAAAATTTTTCATTTCTTTTTCTTTGAAAGAATGATATCTTTTCCACTAAAAAATCCGTCACGCTTCTGACGGACTATAAATTCATTGACAATATTGCAAACTATCTTGCGTGGACAATGACTGTTTATCTTTTCCTTTTGATAAACCATGCTATCAATTTTAAGGGCTTATGGACATTGATAACCATGGAATTTATAGTGCATACTTTCCCTTGAATGTCTATTAATATATATTGCGCCTCATTAAAACCTTACTAGGAAAAATCCTGTGAAATAAAAACCTATTGAAGAAAAAAAGAGTACACAATATCTTTAATATACATCATAAGTTGCCTCATTAAAAATCTTAACAGAAAAACCCAATGGGAAAAAACCTTAGTTAAGGAAAAAAGAGTATAATGTATATTTTTTTCCCCTTATAATAATATGTTACACAACTTTCAATTTGTACATGTAGAGTTTTGATATGTCATATTATAATTTTTTTTTTTTCTAAAAATGAGCTACATATCTTCTAGATGTGCTAGCCATATATCTTCTGGATAAATTATGCATGAACTGAAATAAAATTTCATGTTGTACCTTCACAAATATATATAAGTTTTTCTCCACATCTTTTATTTCTTTAAGATAAAAAATTTATAAAATTTAATAATATGATCATGCATATAACAGGTACGTGACGAATGTACTTTCATATCATATAATTTATCTATTCTTAAATGGTTTTCCTAACCATTCTCTTTTCTCTTAATTATCAACCACTTCTAGTGGTAAAAATTAATTATACAATAGTAATAATTATCGTTTCTTGAAAATACCATTTATATGGCTATAATTTTATATTGTTTCATCAACTTCAGGAAATGAAACAAATGTAATAAAATAATTTTCACGACACGTATATAACATAATCATGTAATGACTATTACAAACAAATACATTTAGTAATTTAATTCAAATATTTCTAAAGTATTACTTAAAAATAAATAAAAATAATAGAATTTTTCAAATAAAAATATATGATTATGCAAAGAATTATAATCTTTAAAACAATATGTAATTTAAAGCAACAATTTGACAATTACCTTAAAATGCATGATTACTTTATACATTAATAGCAATAATATATGATCAAGAAATATGTTATATCTAGTGACTTTACAGCTATTGGGGTACTTAATGGAAGATAATTTTTAAACATGTAATCACTTTATCAAAAATTATACTTTCAAACAAATAGTGTTCAACCTTCAAGTCGATACAAAAATTTAATTTTTAATATTTGTTAAAATATTTTAAACTTTTCAAGAGTTTTAATAACAATCAAAATCATAAATAAATCATGATAATAGGCAACATTATAATACTTTAAAATCATATACATAAAATTCAATATATATTTGTATTAAATAAGTTTTTTAGAAATATTTATAAGTTTCATGCATGATAAATCTTTCAGAAATTTTATGCAATAATTTCATTATCAAATAGGCAAATAGTATCAATCAGTTACATACTAAAATATTGCTAGATTGATAAATAATTTAAACTTATTGCATCCATATCTATTATAAGAAAATATATCTCTTCATAATAAATACCAATTCATTGTAATAAATGTCATAAAATAAGTCATATTTTATGATTTCATTGTATATTGTATGAATATCATATGTACCCCATTGGTATCATATTTTTCAATATTTGAACTACAGGTCCAAAAATTCATGTTATAAAATTGAATAAATTAGTATTTGTATTTTTCAACATATTTAATTTTAAGATACTCACTATGTTGAAAATATCAACATCAATATTTTTAGGCTTAATATGCTAATTGCCCCTTCAAGTTGTAACCAATTGCCAAGCCACCCCTCTAACTTATATGATTACCATTTAAACACCTTAAGTTAATTATTAAATGACTTTTAAACGCAAAATTGAACGGGAGAAAGCACATAATGGACAATCGCTTGACGTGGATGACACATCATTTTAGACCAATTAAAAACAGACACATGTATTAAAAAATAATCACTTAAATTCTATCCTCTCTCTCTCTCTTTCCTCTCTCTCTCTTCTAGTTTCTCTTTTCTCTCTCTCTCATGGTTTCTCTCTTCCCCCCTCTCTCTCGATTCTGCTTTTGCTCTTCCCTCTCTCCCTCTATTCTCGTTCTCTCTCTCTGTTCTCTCCCCCTCTCTCTCTCTGCTCTAGTTCCCTCTCTTCATTCTCATTCCCTCTCTCTGTTCTCTCCCCTCTCTCTTCGATCAGAGCCTCTGCGTCTCCGATGGAGAAACAACACTAGAGCGGACAAGGCAAAAACTCCTTTGAATAAACTTTGGGACGAGGTGGATACATATGGTGATTTGAAACCATATCTGATTGGAAAAATAAGAGAAATTTTGAGAGGCAATTTAATATTTCTCATATTGTTGATTTTTTTACTGGTGCTCTGTGTACTCTTCATCCTATCTCAAGATATTTGATTTGGGATTTAGATTTTTATGGAATTTGTGAATATTGGATATTTTGTTCTTAATGGGTGTTGGAAATATTTTTTTTTTTAGTTTGATCTTATCTAATTTGCAAATTATTTAGTGGAGAATTTTTTTTTCATTCTTAATTTGTAATGGGTGCTGGAATTATTTTTTTCTCTTTTGATCTTATCAATTTTACTGATCATTTATTGGAGGTATTTCTAGCACAATTCTTGCTGGAAATAAGAGCGCGAAGATCTCGTTGATTGATGAAGAAGAAGAAGCAGATTAAGTGATGTTGCCATTTTTGAAACTGAAAAAAAAAGAATCAAAATCAGAAGCAGAGCCTTCATTGATTGATGATGAAGAAGTAGAAAAAGAGATTTGAAAGAGCAGTAGATGAATTATATGTGTAATTGAAGATTATACATGAAATTAATAGAGGGTGTAGCTTGTGTTTGGTGGCTAGGAAAATGGCCAAGTTTTGGGTTTCTATTGATCAGAAAAAATTAGGGATTTTGCCGTTGAGAAGCTGTGGGAGATAAGATCTCACGCTTCTACAGTGCGTGCATTACACCTTCTATGCCAATTTAGCAATTTTTATGCCACGTGGGAAGTCTAGTCAGCAAAAATGATTTATTTTAGTATTAATAGTCAACTATAGGTGTCTAACTAATAAACTTATAAGTTCGAAGGGCAGTATGGCAATCAATTACAAGTTGAAGGGGCAATTAGCATATTAAGCCATATTTTTATGCAGAAATGTTGTCGACAACTTTATCTTTTTCGATTTCTTTCAATGAAGTAACATATTGAGATCTTTTATTTAATTTCAAGTAATTAAGCCACTTAAGGGGTTTTGAAATTAGTTATGCCATATATCTCTTCAGGAGTACCCTCCTCCATAATTAATATGACCATTTGGATTTATTTGCTTCTTGTTATTCAAAGATTTTATTTTTATTTGGAACCAAATAATTTACCGTGCAAGGCAAATTATTTACTAGGGCATTACTTTGAATTGGAGCATTTGCAGCTGATATATATGAGATTCAATAAATCTTTAACAAATACAGTAGCATCATGATAAAATAATCTTTTGAACTTCAGGTTCATGATATGAGGATCTAAATTGCACGTAATGTATTTATTATTTTATTTTTCAGCTGCTTATTTCCCCTGATATTAAGAAAACTATTTAACCAAAATGCAATTTTTAGTTATAGAGAAATTTAATGATCTTTGTTGGCATAATGCATGTAAGTATTGCTTCAAGCAATAATATCCCTATATAAAAATAATATTATTGTTCTCATAAAAATATCTAACAATTAATCAGAGGCATTTAATAAACATTCTTGTTAGACCTTTGAGTATGAATATGTACTACGGGCTTATAACAATCATTTACCCGCAATATATGATCATTAGCATTATCAAGAAAAATATCTTGATTGCATAATCTGGAAGTTGTGCACTTAATTTGAATGATCCCACAAATTATAGGTTGTGAGTTGATAATAAACACACATGTTATCATTTTATTGATGCACTTTCTAAAAATTGTAAAATATTTGAGTGGTTAACATGGTGGATAGTGAGTCCACATATATTATCTTTATTTATTCCAGAATGAAGGGAATTCAGTCCCTTTATTAGCTAGTGAGCGCTTTATTTTCATAAATAATTTTTTGAGTTTAGTAATATTTTTTAAGAACAAATAGCTTATGAGAATTTTTAAATTGAACAAAAGAAACTTCTGGTTCTCTAATAAATATATATATATATATATAAATTCTCAATAATTTATGCATTATAATTGATCTAGAATCATTAAGCCAACCATACCAAGTAATCAATTGTCATTCAATTAGCAAATTTTAGGTTTACTATTTTTATTATATAAAATATTTATATCAATTGATAAACATCAAGATTCTTAATATTAATATCAATCAGTCAGCAAATTTTGAGTTTATTAATATTTGTATCTATCAATAAGCTTCAAGTTTACTAATATTAGTATTAATTAATCAGTAAATTTTGGGTTTACTAATTTTTATATAACAATTAGTAAACTTCGGGTTACTAATATTTATATATGTTCTGATATAAATATTGCCATATACACATTTCAATATTCTAATCTCAGTCTCAAAGTGATATCCATATCAGTAAATATCTTTTATAATAATAATTTTTTTGAGACATATTGGGTAATGACTTTGAAACTTTTCAGGAGCCTTCAAAATTATTTTGTATTACCCATTAAGATAATAAAATGACAAAAATATAAATATAACAAATCAAAATATTACTTTGCATAAAATATATTCATCATATATTATATATAGGATCAAGATATAATGAAGCAAGGATCAATTTGTAATTATGCAAAATAAATTTTTAAAATCATGTTAATGTCCGTGGCAAAACCGATGCCAATGGACAATGCCATTCTATTTTCTATGATGTACTATCATTCAACCTATTAATTAATCTCATTAACTCATGAGAATTAAAATAATTCAAAATTTACAAATTAAATTTACTTACTAAACTACTATATTCCAATTATCAAAACTTGTAATAAAGATTTGATCGTGCTGATAATGTATTATAAATAAATTTAAAGATAAAAAAATATATAAAACAAGAAAATAAAGAGTAAAGAGAAACTGTTATTCTCTTCTTCTTGTTGTGTGTTTATAAACAACCACAATGATCATATATAGGTACAAAGATTTGTTCCATATAGGAAGACTTTGTCTATATAGAAGGTAAATATATTCAGGAACAATTTAGGTTATATAGGAAACCGACCAATAATTAGGAATAAAAGTAGTCATCCATAATAGGAATATTACATAACAAAAACCATAAAAATACAAGATATGAGTTTTAATATGCACACAAAATAAGTAAATTTGGGTTCAGATATCTATTCGGTCCAGCTCAATCCATCAGTAATTTTACAAATTTGGACATATATTTCATATAATATAGGTTCGGTGTACCCCATCAAAACCCATTTATTTTAAGGTGGGCTTAAACTTCATAGGTAAAATACGGCTTTAGCATGATCGATCCTGCAAGTAAATTTATTGCACTAATTTAATTTTAATTTAGAGTGCTGTAAAAGATATAGCAAGCTTTTTATTCTAAATTTGAACGGCTTAATAAGCTAATTGACATTTTAAGTTGTAACATTTTGCCATGCCGCCCCTTTAATTTATATGTTTCCCATTTAAACACCTTAAGTTGATAATAAAAGGACTAATAGACACAAATTTGAACTGATAGAAGCACGTGATCACCAATCACCACATGTGGATTCCACATCATTGTAGACCAATTAAAAGAAGACACGTGGACTTGCAACAGTAAGCAGTTAATTACCTGCTACGGATATTTACCCTAATATATTCACTGTCTTCAAACTTTCCCTCTCTCACCGTTTCTCTCTTCTCACTCCAAGCAAAGGGGCTTCAAAATAATCCGTTCCCAATCTGCTCCATGAACTTGTAGAACCTTAGAATCAGAGAGTGTAGGCATTTCTATATCAGTGGCATTTTTTATAGTGCAAAATACCATTCTGAGAGCGGAGGCCATGATTTTTACAGATATAAGGTAAGATCAATTTTTTTATATTTAACTGAAAATGGTATTTTTGTTATTTATAGAACACTGTTAGGGTTTGTTGTAAATTCTGAGACAATAAATTGCTAACAGCATAAATTTTACTTACTTGTCTTCAGTTAATGGGAAGTAAGATTGTTAATAAGTTCTTTCATCATGCTGGACAACTCAAAGAGGACTCATTAATGAGGTATATTATAGATGTGGACAATTTGTATTTTATAAGATTCCACAATGGGCAAAACACATAGGATATAACAATGTTATTGAATTTGCATGCATTGTGAACAAGAGTGGACTTTTCCACATTGTTGAATGTGACAAGGATGTGTTAGATCTAGCTAATAAGTTAAATAATTTTGATAGGGTGGATGTCCACTTTATACACTCAGTGGACACACCATTATTATATAATGAAAATGAAGATAAGGGGAGTAATTCTATTGGTGTGGGCCCTATTAGTGGAAGTGGTGGTCCAATTGCTGGGAAAAGAGTTAGGGCATCAAAAGCATTAAAGGGGTTGTTTGGAGAGGCTAGTAAAGGGAAAGGGCAAAGGGAAACAGCTGCTGATAAGGGCAAAAAAGTTGCATCAGAAAGCCGTAAAAGGGGTAGAAATGAAAGGGGGCGGTAGACTGGAAATAAAAGGTTAGAGTATGAATCTGATGATGAGAACTTAGGATCTGAGTTTGATGATTCAGACTATGATGAAAATTTATTAAATGATTCAGACTATGATGAAAATTTATTAAATGAATCATCTAGTGATGAAGATTTGTATGATGAAGATGAGTTATTTGAAGAGGAAGCAAGTGATTTAGATGATGAGGTGCTGCAAGCCAGAAGGACAAAATTAGATACAAAGTTTAACAAATAAAAAGCATCAAGAGTTAATGTAGAAGAGATACCACATGGGCCTATTGGGGTTGGTGCAGGATTTGAGAGTAATTAAAAAGAAAATAGGCAAAGACATGGTGGTAAGGTAGTTGGTGATGAGGAGGTATTTGATAGCAATGATCCTGCAAGTGAGTGCAGTGAAGATAAAGGAGTTGGAAGTGGATTTGGTAGGAGAGATTACCACCTAGGAGATTCAGAAGCAGGGTATATTATGATCCTACATGTAGGGTTATACTATTTTAGCTGGGAATAATATTCCCAAATGCAATTCAGTTTAAGCAGGCTTTGCAAGACTATGCTGTTGAGAGAGGTGTGAACTTAAAAATTAAGCCAAATGAGAAGAGTAGAGTTAGAACAGTTTGCATTAAGCGCAATTGTGATTGGCACATATTAAACAGTATTAAGGGCAGAAGTGGTGACTTTATAGTGAAAACATATTATCCATTCTATGCTTTTTACAGGACTAACAGAAACAAGTCTTATAATACTAAGTGGATAGCAAGAAAATATAAGAAAAGGATTATTAGTCAGCCTAAAATTAAGTTGTGGAAGATGCAGCAGCTGCTCCATGAAGACTATTTTGTCTATGTAGGCAAGATAGTTTGTGCAAGGATTAAGCATTTGGTAATTAGGCAATTTATGGGAGATTATAAATTTGAGTTCTCTAGATTGTATGATTATGCCGATATGATAAGGACAACTAACCCAGGTTCAACGGTGAAGATAAGAACTGTAAGGGAGATTGTACCAGGGAAAAAAGTGTTCATGGGTATTTATGTTTGCTTATAAAGGCTCTTAAAATGGGATGGTTGAATGGTTGTAGGCCAGTAATTGGGTTAAATGTAGCTTTTCTCAAGGCTATAACTAAAGGGGAAATTCTGACTTGTGTATCAAAGGATGGCAATAACCAAATGTTCCTAGTTGCATGGGCTGTAGTGGATAAGGAATCCAAGGACATATGGACATGGTTCATCAAATGTTTGATGTCAGATTTGCAGTTAAATGAAAATGCTAGAACTAGATTGGTGGTACTGAGTGATATGCAGAAGGTATTTTTATTTTATGCATTTATTCATTAATTTACTTATTATGTATTATATTAAATCTGCACAATACTAACATATAATGTTATATGTGAATTTACTTTATACTATACAGGCAATAATTGATTTGCTACCAAATGCTGAAAATAGAATGTGTGCAAGGCACATATAGAGTAATTGGAAACAGAAATAGAGAGGTGAAGAAAGAAAAAAGAAATTTTGGGCATGTTCAAGAGCAAGTTTTAAGGTATGACTTCTTGATAGAATAAATGTATTAAGTAAGTTAGGAACTGGTATTGTTGAGGATTTGTTATGTTATAACAAGGAAACATGGTTTAAGGCTTATTTTACTCTTGTGAGTTGTTGTGATATTGTTGAGAATAACATGTGTGAGACTTATAACAGTTGGATACTTGGGGCTGGGCATAAATCAATTATAACTATGTTAGAATAAATTAGGCACAAGATTATAGTTAGAATGGTAGAAATGAGGGACTTTGCAGACAAGTGGATATGTGAGGTTTCACCAATAGCTATAGATGCAATTCAAAAGGCTGGACATGATGCTTCAAACTATCATATCATTTGGAATGGCGATTCTAGTTTTGAAATCATAGATGGTATGCATAGACATGTAGTTGATATTAAGGCCATGATATATTCATGTAGGTCATGATAATTGAAAGGTATCCTATGCAAGCATGCTATATGTGCAATGACACATAGAAAATTTGAACCATCTGACTTTGTAGCTCATTGGTATAGAAAAACTACATACCTAAAGGCATATGCAAGTTACATTCATCCCATAACAAACATAAAGCTATGGCCTAGCACACAGAATACCTCTATTGAACCACCTAAGGTGACTGCAATGCCTGGAAGACCCAAAAAGAATATGAGGGAGGCACTGGATGAACCAACCAAGAAGTTTGGTAAAATATCCAAAAAAGGGGCTCCAATGACCTGTTCACATTGCAAAGAAGGATTGCCCAATATTGGTGAGTTTTTTAGTTTTTTGTGGACAAATAACTGTGACAAATATGTAACATTATATTGTTTTGATAATTACTTATAGAAACACGTAAAACAACAAGAAGATCAAGGCAGTAAGGCAAATGAGAATACACCAAGTTAACCAATTCCAAGAGCAGAGATTCAACCCAACCCAACATCACAAAGCAATACTATGTCGAGAGATAAAACCAATCAAAATCCAAGACCTGCTACTCAACCATCAATAAATGCAATTATTGTACATTTAACTATATTTAAATTTTTCCATCACTATATTCAGGATTTATTATATTTATGCAGCTGACAACAAATGCCAGTAGGTGTAGATGTCATACATAGAGGTCGAGGGAGGGGGAGGGCTGACAATGTTGGACACAAAAAAAGCAGATCACAGGGCCATGGAATTTACTATAAGGAATCTGGTGTTATCTTAAACAGGGTGAATTCACCGTGTTGTTTTTGTTTTTAATGAACTTTATGTTTGCATAGCTGATAATGATATTATTCAATATTTGCTTGTAGTTTGGAAACAAAGAGAATGTAACACCCTCATACCCCTTGGAAGGATATCGGGGCGCCACGCGGACATCTACGTATATATGTGCATATACATACACTAGCGGAAGCGATATCATTATACACATCCATATAGGAATAATAAAATAAAATAACATAATATTACACTAGGGCCTAACATGTATTTCATTTAACTTTACATATACATTTACATGTGATTCCTTTACTTGTATTACATAACGATGTTACTCAAAACATCATAAACTCTATTTCTATCTTATACAAAAAGATGAACAAAACTTCCTAGTGGCCTTGACCTGCAGATGCCCGCTCACTGGTCCGAACCTGTACCTATACGGAAACAAACATCCGTGCTAAGCGATAATGCTTAGTGGGGATGAAAATAATGCAAAAGACTTTTTTACGAAGTCACAAATATTTCACACATGTCATATAACAAAATCAAATAAACTCATGCATATAGCTCTTATACGTGTATAGGTTGCATGCTCAATTATCAAAAACTATGAGCTCACATGTATATAACATCTACTCTTTTACTTATTCATGTACACTACAACTCAAGCATATAACTTTCACACACTTGTACAGATTATTTATTCAAATATACATTATCATGTGTCCACATTCATGTAAACATATACTTATATATAAAATTGTCATGTATTTAAAACATTACTCTCATGTACTATAACATTTCTTCAGAGCAACACTTTTAATCATTGCAAGTTCACTACACAGCATTAACAAGCCTGAATTCCTCTCATGGTGGATACGGGCAACTCTAGATACTGTTTACGGTATCTTACATATGGAGAATTAACTCAAACTCTATGGGATACACAGGGTATTCCAAACACTGGGCACAATTAAGGCCAACTCTAGCAGCTGCACTCTAACCCTTTATAAGCATGCTTATCTATCCAATATAACGGTAATCAGGCTCAATAAACAACTCACATATACTATACACAGATACTGCTTCATCACGATGATTCAAATGCATTTATCAAATTCAGAGGCATTTAATTCATGTACAACTTTTATTAATCAGGTACATTTAATAATACTAATCATGCAAGAGGTTTAAAGGATAATTTTAAGCCAAATACGGACCAAATGGTGATATGCAACACTCATATAAACATATAACAACTCAAAACAGAAGCAATAGATCAAAACAGGATCAATAGAGAAGGAGAGGGCATGAGCACGACTCGTGCTCACTCTCTCACTCAACTGGAGCATGTTTCGTGCTCCCACTTTTCTCTCTTGGTGAGCACGACTCGTGCTCACTCCTTCCTTTTTCCCTGGAGCACGTTACGTGCTCTCACTTTCCTCTCTCTGTGAGCACGTCTCGTGCTCTTTGAGCACGACTCGTGCTCACTCCCTCCTCTCCTAGACGTTTGCACAACACGACTAGAAAAATGCCAAACTTGCTGAAAAATGTGTCTCTGTCACGATCGCGACCACTGTCGCGCTCGCGACAGAAGGCTCTGTCAGGAACCTTTACAAGCCTGCTTCTCACCTCAAACTTACATCATCTAAACTGACATCTAAACGTCATTTTGAGGCAACACTTTCTTCTTAACAATTGTTCCCCAGGAAGTTAACTTTCAAATGGGATAAATTTCAGGTCAAATGGACATCTACAACTCCAGATATACACTAAACAAGCTATACTGTTCCAGTAACCCGACCCAAGCAGAGACACTTCGGTTTTTAACATTTTCGAGGAACATAGAGCCAGAATTAGCTCCAGCACCCTCGTAGACATTTTTATCTACTGATCTTAGCTTTCAGATGCAATTTGAATCAACTCGATTGAAGCCCTATAACTCTACTTATGATGAAAACATCATACAGAGGTTTGACGAAAACTGAACAGAATTTCCCCAACATCACACTTTATACACAAAAGCTATATGAAAACCATATAACACATCCAAAACAATTTCAATATGATCCAATACATGATCACAAACATATCTAAATACTTATAACATAGAAGCACTGCAAGCAATCAAAATGAACATCTAACAAATATACTCTAAAAGAGCACTTGAGCTAATTAATGCTCATCAAGCATCTCTCTATTCAAACATGTCTCTATTCAAACATATTTCATGTAAACACATGCAAGAATAATAAAATCACACTCGATCCCTACCTCTAGGAAGCTTGAACTCTATGCTCTATTCAGCTCTAACCTTTTCCTTTTCTTTATCCAATCTCTTGTTCATAGCTCCCATAAATCACATAGAAAACACTCAAGTTAAACTTCTTCTCACTTTAAATCAAAAACAGAAAGAAAAAGGAGGTTAGATCGAAGAATAAATCCAACTTACCTTCTTGAAGAGACCTAATCAAGTTCTACTACACTCTCTCTAATCCAATCCAAATGGTTCTTCCCAAAGAACCAAGCAAATGAAGAGGAAAAGAACAAGAGAGAGGGCAAAGCAAGGAGGACACGGTAAAACCAAAGAAAAAGAGAAAGAAAGGAAAAACAAAAGGCCAAAGCAAGAAACCAACGTGAAAGAAGAATGGGAAGTTGGTCAATGTTAATCCAACATTTACTATTCACATTAATGCCCACTAACCTCATTAATTCATAATTATCTTTGACTAGCCAAGTGTCTCCTTTCCTTGTTTCTACTTATTCCTCTTTAATTCATATGTATATCTCTTTTCTTAATAAATACATACATGTATTTTAACCAAACCACATAATATCCCATGCCACATGTCACCTTCCTATAATGCCACTTGTCAAACTCCTATGCCACCACGTGTCCGATACACATCAAATAATCTAACTCAAATAGGCTTCCCATGAAGCATTCTGTCGCACTCGCGACAGAACCCACACCAAGCCATTTACTCAAATACACTCTCTTATACACACAAACTCTGAAATTCCCGAACCAAAATTTCGAAATTCTACTAGGGCCAAATCGGGTTGTTACAGAGAAGGTTGTTTACACACCTCCTACTTTGAGGGATGCTTCTCAGAGAAATGTAGATCTTGGCTTCAAGCCTCCAGGTTTAAAGTGGAAAGGGAGAAATACAGTCACCAAAAGGCAATTGCAAGAGCAAAGTTCCCAAGAACAGATGAGGAGAAGGCAAATTGTTGAAGCTACCCAAATGTCTGCTATGTCTACCCAGCCATTAAGCTCCCATAATGCATATGATAATGTGCAGTGTTCATTACATTTTCACTAATGTAAATGTTGAACAATTTTTTAAAACTAGTGTTTACATTCTGCTATAGGGTTGATTTTTTATTAATCATCCAAGATGATCATTTTGTAATCAGCTACCATTATAACCTTATACTGGTTCTATATACCAGTTAATTATTTGCTTATACTAGTTCTATATTGCAGTTATCACTTTTATCCACTATTGCATATTTATATGTTATGTTCAACAATAAATAAAGCAACAATCTTCTCAACAAAATCTAAATAGCAACAGCAGAAAATCATAGCCCTTTCTCATTATATTAAACAAAATAGTACATCAAAACAAAATTAACCATTCATACATAAATAGCTACATCAATAATCCTATTAAAAAAGCCAGAAACACAACTACAACTTAACAAAAAGAGCACTTTCTCCCTCCCCTGTTTCTTGCGTTCCCAACTTGTTGCTCCATTTATCTCAATCTACGAAGTACAACTAAAATCACATGTTTGTAATGTTTTAAGATGGGTGGATCAATCCATGCGAAAAATATGCATGCATTTGATTCTTGCGAAAACACACCCATTCCAGTTAGATAGAAAACAAAACTGATTATGGGTAGAAAATCTAAACAAAACCGTAATTAAAAAATTTCAAAATCTCATAACGTTGGCAATTGAAGAACCTCCTTCCTGCGTTCAAGGCCGTCCATGACGCTCACAACTCTACCGGCTGATTACATTAGCACTATGGTATATTTTTCATGATAATCTCCTCAACCCTTCTTAACTCTATCTCTCTATGCTAAGTAGGGGTGTGCATCACCCGACCCGACAAACCCGAAGGACCCGAACCGAAAATGTAAATCGGGTAGGGTTGTTAGGGTTATATGGGTCGGGGCGGGTGTGAGAAAGTGGGTATATTCGGGTTCAGGTCGGGTCGGTTAAAATCTTATTAAACCCGACCCGACCGAAATAGAGATATACAAAAGCAAAAAAAACCCAACTTCAGTTAATCTCTTTCCTTTTCCCGATTTCCTTTCTCTCAAAAATCAAAATCCCTAAAATTCCAAATCCCTTCTTCCCTTGCGCTGCTGCCCATCGCCACCGCATCACCGATCATCATCGCGTCTCTCATCACCGTCGCGTCTCTCCATCACCTAGCGCCACCAGAGGTAAGCATGGTCTTTCCTCTTCTTGCTGGTTAACTCTTTATATATGGGTGTGGGAGCCTTGCTCTTAGTTGTTCAAGTTTATTCTCTAAACTTTACCTAGATTTAGGAGTTTAGTGGATAAAATGCAATTTTTTTACCAGAATGAGGTGCTTGGTTAAAATACCTAGCTAGTATCTTCTTGTTTGAACCCATAAATAGTGATTTGGCGGAGCTAGTGGGGAGTAGGACATATCATTAGCAATTTTCTCTTCTTGATTATCTTTTGTTATTCATTAATTGCATGTATTAATTGATTTGTTAATTGTTGATTAAATTCATGCTTTTTACTTGCATTTTTAAAACACAATAGCTTAAAACTCAACCCAATTGTAAATTCATTCTTTTGCTCAATTAACGCTCACGCATTACTATCCTTCCAAAACTGATCTATTGGATACGAATGAGAATGAGAATGACAACCGGACAGCAGCAAATAGAAAATGAGAATCTACTAAGGCCCATCTAAGAAATTTCAGACCCATATATACAATTTAAATTTTTTTTATTTGGTATTTGTTTCTAATTTTATATTTTATTGTTTTTTATAATATATAATTAGGTTGTTCGTGAAAAAAATTGAAGACCGAAGAATGGCTACTTCCATGGATTTTGATATTTATTGTTATTAAGTATTATGTAATAAGATTTTAATTTTTAAGAATTTTATAATTTTTAGTTTATTGTAATTTTTATATGTTTTATGAGGGTAAAATGTTATATTAGTTTAATAGGATTTTAAATTTTATTTTATTTAATGTAGTTTTAGGATGTTAATTAACTTTAATTATATTATATTTTGTTTTATATATATATATATATATAATTTTCGGGTTTTTAGGGTCGGGGCCCGACAAATGTCGGGTTGGTCGGTTCGGGCCCCTATTTCTAAACAAGGTCGGGTCGGGGGGGATTTTGGTGCCTTCCTCGGGTTCGGGTTGTTCGGGTTTGGGTCGGGTTGACCCGAACCCGCCCGTTGCACACCCCGGATGCTAAGATTGCTTTGGGTTTCTCAGAAAAAAGAAAATATTTGAAAATGGAGTTTAGACACAAATTATAGAAGACGAGATGGAGAGATCCACAGGGATGAAATTCCAGATTGAAACATGGAGTTTTACAACATTTAGGGATTTAACCGTTGAGAGAGGGAGTGGATGAACACTTCTCACGCGTCCACAACGCGTATAAATTAGTTTCTCCTGCCATGTCATTCCCTCTTTTGCCACATAGGTTGTACAGTCAGAATGAAACGTTTATTAGTCATTTTATTATCAATTTAAGCTATCTAAATGAGAAACATATAAATTAGAGGAGTGACATGGCAAAACGTTACAACTTGAAATGTTAATTAGCATACTAAACCAATTTTTACTTTTCAATATTTTAAATGAGTATTTTAATTTAAGGCATAGTAAATATTTAATTTTTTTTTACTTTTAATAATTTGAATTTGCAACATATCAAAAATTTATAATTAAAAGTTTCCTTATTTATTGAAATTTGTAAATTTTTAAAGTACCAATATGTTAATCAATTTATAAAATATTTGTGTACCATGCATATATATAACTGAATCAGAATTTCTATGTATTTTTTGAATTCGATTTAGATTTTAGACAAAGCATAATATTCTTCTTGTGGACTTGAGCCAAGTTTCAACTTTATTATCATTTAAAGCAAGCTTGCTTGAGCCCAGCCAAGTCTAAAGGTCGAGATAGGCCTGGTTGGTTCGGTTCAGTTTTAAATCGAATCGAATAAATCGAAAATCGAAATGTATTAATAATTAGAATCAAAATGTAAATCGAATTTTATAGAATTGAAATCAAATAGTAATTTTGATCGGTTCGGTTCGATTTATTCGGTATTGAATTATATGAAAAGTTTTAATTTTAGGTTTAGTTTTAAACAAAAAAATATATTAAATATTAGTTAAAAACAATGCGTTTTATATATTTCGGTTGGTTTAATTTATACGATTTCAGATTTTACTATTCGAATCAAATCGAATTACCTGCATATTAATTTTAATTTAAAACCGAACAAATTGAAAATTGAAATAACTAAATTAAATAGATCAAAATCCATTTGATTTTTAGTTTTGGTTTGGCTATGCACAGCTGTAATTTGAGAGGTATAATACGAGGAAGATTATTTATTTTTTTAAAAAGGCGGAGAATAAGAGGCGCAAGCACGTGACCATGATAGTGACCTCTTCCCGCCATTTGTTTCCCGCCAAAATCCTTACCAGACAACAAAATCCTCCTTGCGCTACCAATTTCACCTGCAGAGATACATTTTCTAGAGAGAAGGTGTTTTATGAAAAAAAGATGTCTGGCTGGGATGAGGGAGCCGTTTATTACAGTGACCAGGCGCAATTTCCTGAATCAGGTTCCGATGCGGCGGCGGCCGCTCCCAGCCGCCACACTATCCTCCAGAAATTCAAGGAATTCATAAGAAATTTCGAGACCAAGAAAAATGTATTCTCCTATCGCGAAAGTCTTGTCCATAACCCTAAGTCTCTCCTTGTTCACCTCGAAGATCTCCTCGCCTTCGATGCTGAGCTTCCCGCCCTCCTCCGCTCATCACCCTCAGATTACCTTCCCTTGGTACCCATATTTACACTATAATGAAATCTATGGATACGATACTATCGCGTATTTATATTCTGATTTTTGCCTGATATAACTGTTTTGGTTTTGAGTTTAGTTTGAGACGGCAGCAATGGAGGTCCTACAGAGTTTGAGGTTGAAGGAGCAAGCAGAGAGTGGGGAAATGAAGGAGCCAGAAATTCGTGAAGTGCAGATATTACTGAGTTCTAAGGAGGATCCTGTTTCTATGCGATTCCTTGGGGTTAGTATGCTTATTTTTGGTTTAGATGCCGCAAGAGAAATTTGATTCACTGCAATTAAGGAAACGAGAGTAGAGTAAAAGATATTTCCTCTAGTGTACTTTCTATTTGTTCAGTTACCTTGAATGAAGTATATGGGAAATAAAATTTCTCAACTACAATTAAAGAAGAGAAGTAAGAGATTTACTCTATTTCTCTCCTTTCACATCATTTTGGAGGGAAATAATTGTGAGGATATAGATTAAATTGGGAGTTTTTGTTTTCCTCTCTGTTACATTTGTTTCTCTCTGAAGTTTGTCAAACAACAATGGAAAGACGGGAAATTTAACTTATTTTTTACTCAATTTTTTTATATTCCATGTATCCAAACAAAGGCTGGTCAAGTGGGATATCTTTAACTTTACTTTCGTTTCTCTTCATCTGCAGGCTCAGTATATTTCAAAGCTAGTTAAGATAGCTGGTATTACCATTGCTGCATCCAGAGTGAAGGCAAAGGCAACTTATGTGAGTCTAGTATGTAAGAATTGTCAAAGTACCAAGGAAGTTCCCTGCCGTCCAGGCCTTGGAGGAGCAATTGTGCCTCGTTCATGTGATCATATTCCTCAGGTTTTTATTCCAAATCATTTAGTTGCAAGATTGTCCTTATTCTTGTTTTCATGGTCTGGAATTTGATTTTTTTGGACTGGAATTCTATAGGGGAATGAAGAACCATGTCCTATTGATCCTTGGATGGTGGTTCCTGACAGAAGCAAGTATGTTGACCAGCAAACCTTGAAATTGCAGGAGAATCCTGAGGTATTTATCTTCATATGACATTATTGGCAACTAAATGGTGCTGTAAAGTCATTAACTTATGACTGTTGGCCTGTGAAGGACGTTCCTACTGGAGAGCTTCCCAGGAACATGCTTCTATCAGTGGATCGTCATCTTGTCCAAAGGATTGTACCCGGCACAAGATTGACCATCATAGGGATTTATAGCATCTTTCAAGGAGCTAATTCATCAACCTCGTGGGAGTCCTTCTACCTTTGCTTGATAATTTTAAATCTTGGGATCCACGTGCATTCATCCCTGATCATTGTGATTATCTTATATTATTGGTGTAGGCATAGAGGCGCTGTAGCAGTTAGACAGCCTTATATCAGAGTTGTGGGGATAGAGGAAGTAAATGAGGCCAGTTCTGAGGGCCATGCATCTTTCACTCAAGAAGAGGTAAAATTGTGGAAACATAAGGAAAAGTGATTGTTTATGTTTGTTTTGGTCTTGATACGACTGCACCTTCCTTGTGATTTTTAATCATTATTTAAACATAATCATTTTTGGAGACCCGCACATCATTAATTACAGAAATTTTGCTAATTTGTCAAGCTTATGTTTCATAATACTAGAAAATGTTTGAATCGTTGGTGGCTTTTGATTAAAGAAGGAGACTTACCTTGTAAATCTTGTTCTTACTTTTCTTGGTCAATTTTCTTATGAGTGTATTTTATGCAGATAGAGGATTTCAAAAGATTCGCTTCACGAGGAGATGCATATGAAGCTATATGCTCCAAAATTGCTCCTTCTATATTTGGTGAAGAAAACGTGAAGAAAGCAGTAGCTTGTCTTTTGTTTGGAGGGTCAAGAAAGGTATGTATTGAAAGTTCATTGCTTAACATGGATGGAATTTATTGATGAAACTTGGTTCTGCATAAAACAGAATTTGCCTGATGGGGTAAAGCTAAGAGGTGATATCAACGTGCTGCTTTTGGGCGATCCATCCACTGCCAAGTCACAGGTTAGTCCTATTCTGTTCAGTTATGACTTGATAGCTCTTTAGAAGTTAAAGACGGAGGTTTTTTTGCTTTCTCATTTATGTATCTTTTGCTTGAATGATTTTTCTACATTGCATTAATGTATTGACATTTTGTACGCTTGTCGAATCTTAGTTGCGAGTTCATGCTGTTTCTTTCTAATTGTTTTGAGTAGATGCTGATTTTTTGATCTCCTTGCTTGTAAAGTTTCTCAAGTTTGTTGAGAAAACAGCTCCAATAGCTGTTTACACCTCTGGGAAGGGTTCATCTGCTGCCGGTCTTACAGCTTCCGTGATACGTGATAGCAGCTCGGTAATTTCTTCGTCATTTTAGAATGTCTAGAAGTGTCAGATGTCATCTATGGTGATGGTGAAAGGAATCATTTCTACCATTTATTATTCCCGCGCAGCATGATTTTTTTGACTCCAAATGTGACTCTGTATTTCAGCATGAATTTTATCTTGAAGGAGGAGCTATGGTTTTGGCTGATGGAGGTGTTGTATGTATAGACGAGTTTGACAAAATGAGACCAGAGGATAGGTAAATTAAACTTGAATTAGATGAGATCTTTTTTGTTATTTCATATGGATGGCTTCAGAGAGCTTACAATTATGTGTTTCAGGGTCGCTATTCATGAGGCCATGGAGCAGCAAACAATATCAATTGCAAAAGCAGGAATCACAACTGTTCTCAATTCTAGAACATCAGTACTTGCAGCTGCCAACCCTCCATCAGGACGCTATGATGATCTTAAGGTTAATAGCTATGTTTCTCTCTTCCCAATCAATTTCTTTAATGCATTTTTATGATCCTTGATAAAGAAGTAATAAAATTGGTCTACTTCCAGACAGCACAGGAAAACATTGATTTACAGACGACAATCTTGTCTAGGTTTGACTTGATCTTCATTGTGAAAGATCGAAGAGACTATGGTCGGGATAAGGTAAATTGCAAACTATCTTACCCAATTGGTCCTGCAAAGAAATGCAACCATTCTAGTATCCAGAATAAAACATGTTTCACTTGCATTATGTGGTTTCAAATGCCTTTAAGTTCATTCAGTTGTCTGAATTCATTTTTTTCTGTGGCAGATCATAGCTAGTCATATAATAAAGGTCCATGCATCTGCTGATGCAGCTTCAACTGATACTAGGGTTTCCAAAGAAGAGAATTGGCTGAAGAGGTAATTATATTCTGATCCAAATCAGTCTTACCTTTATGCTTCTTCTGTTATTAAAAATAGATGATACAATACTTTTATTTGCAACTGCTGCAGATATATACAATACTGTCGAACTGAATGCCAACCCCGTCTGTCAGAGTCTGCATCCAATAGACTGCAAAATGAGTATGTCAGATTCAGACAGGTATACTTACTATTCATAGCATAACTGAAAAAGGAACATTCAGTAGTTCCAACTTGATTCAATATTTTGGCTGCCTGCTTTTATGAAAGTTCTTGGACCATCGAGTTCTGGAGTAATTTAATTAGCAATCCTTTAACATAAATTAGGGGAAAGGGAAGGGGGTGGGGTGGGGTGGGGCTTTAAGAAGTGTGGAAGCCTTAATGAAAACGAAGTACAATTTTTTCTATGTACAATATCAGTTGAGATTTCTGCTAAATTAACTGTCTTAAAGCTCTTGCATTTAAGAAATAGTGAGTTACGGCAACGGTTTCTTCTGACTTTCACCATGCTAAATGCTTTGCAAGCCTTACATAGCCATAACAACAATTATAGGTCTTGATTAGTTTCCTTCTATCCTTGCATTTTATTTTACTTTGCTTGATCATTGAACATGATCTTGAATCTGTGCACCTCACCTCTCGTTATTGCATTCCCATTTTGCCCCTTCCTAGGTTTTTGGTTCAGTAAATTATCTGCACAGCTCAACCTTTTTTTTTTTTTTTTTTTTTTTTGAATAATCAAAAACAGCTCAACCTTATTATTATTGGTTACCAAGCCAAAGAGTTGAAACTTACATTAATTATTTTCGAAATTTGCGTTAGACCATCCTCGGGACATAAATCTGTATGGTTTGCAAAGACTGTTATTCTGTTTCTGTGGAATTTAACTCTCATTAATGCGATCTCATTCTATCCCTTGCAAGGTTTTTGGTTTGAGTAAATTTATCTACACAACGCAATCTCTTTATTATTGGTTACCGAGCCAAAGTAGAAATTTGTACTTTTTATTTTGGAAATTTGCTTTAGAGTATATCTAGGGACATGAACATGTATATTTGCTAAGACTGTCATCGGTTAATATTCTATCAAATAATTTAGCTCTCAATATGGTTGTTTATCTAGGACATGAGGAAGCAGGCTAACGAGACTGGTGAGGCTGCTGCAGTACCCATCACTGTAAGGCAGCTGGAAGCTATCGTAAGGTTAAGTGAGGCTCTTGCCAAAATGAAACTGTAAGTATCGGCTGTTACACATGTCGAATGAGTGCTTGGATCATGAATAAATTAATTTTTAATCAGTTTGACTTGGCTGGGCTGTTCCTAAAGGGCTGTGTACTTGTGATTTCTTATGCAATCTCTTGTGGATGGTAACTTTTTGGAAGCTTCTCTCAAATAAGTGTTGATTGACATTTCATCTGGAAAGTCAACTCTGACCTTCCTGGAGGGCCATAAGATATTTATGAAAATTTTATTTCTTGATTATCTGCTTAACAACATTGTATTTATTGAATGTCACGGAAATGGTAGCATCATGATGGACTACTGATATCAAACCATGTCATGTGATGACTTATTGTTGACTTTTTCCGCTAAATTCTATTCCATCCATAAAAAGTTGTAGCTTCTTTTCCCATGCTAGATTAATTAATAATACTGGCTAGGAATGGTCTAAAGACTCTCTTTTTCCCTTCTGTTTTTAAAGTGTTTTCCTGATAACAGAATATGCTCTTAAAAACTGTAAATGTGCAAATCCTAAACGTTGTCCAAATGCAGAAATTAGTTTGACCTGATTGATAAACTTGTTTTTATTTTTTAAGTCCCTAATAAACTAGAAAACAAACTAATGAAGATTTCAAAAGGGTCACCTAAGGGCCTTTGATCTCAAATACCATGAAATCTCCATAACAAACAATTTGTACTTTCACATATAACATCAAAGTTGGTGGGTCATTTTCCCACATGCGTTCAGGATATGTGCATTAACCTATACATTTGTGCATGCACACGTGTGCTTGGCTTTGTTAATGAATGTATTCTTTTTTTACTTATAAAATTCAGCTATTACATTAAATTTATTTCTCACCCTCTTGAATTGTGATTTTTAGGTCCCATGTTGCCACTGAAGCAGATGTGGTTGAAGCAGTAAATCTTTTCAAGGTTTCAACAATTGAAGCGGCACAGTCCGGCATAAATCAGCAAGTGACTCTTACTCCTGAGATAAAGGTTTGTCAGAAACAATGTGATGATAGTTCTTTTTTAAATTTTGTTCATGTACTCTTTACAGTTCCGTTTTCCCCACTGCTTTCTTAAAATATCATATAATGGTTTTCTACAACAAACAGCAAGCAGAAACTCAGATAAAGAGAAGAATAGGAATTGGCATGCGTATATCAGAAAGGAAGCTGATTGATGAACTTGCTAGAATGGGGATGAATGAATCAATTGTGAGTATTTAGTCAAAATGTCATATCATTTGCCTCTTTTTCTGATGTGAGTGTGACACTTAAAATATACTCATCTTCACTCTTGCTACAGAAAATCTAGGTGTAAAATATCAGGAAAAGATGTTTGAATCAGAAATACTTTCTTTTGATTCAGAAAAAAGTTGAAATGTGCACCAAAATAGATCATTGTCCAGTATGAATGTCTTTATCAAATGCCGCCCACCCCTGCGTCCTTGCTATCTCATATTATTTCATTCATACGACTGTTACATTCGACAGGTGCGAAGGGCTCTTATAGTAATGCATCAAAGGGACGAAATTGAATACAAGCACGAGCGGCGCATCATTGTGAGAAAATTATAATCTCTTGCAAAAATCTTGATTTATATGAGATGTATGGGGAGCAATTCCGGTGATATGAACAGTTGATGGAGCATGTTGATGGCTACAGCATGCTTTAATTGTGACCCCATCTTGGGACAGTAATCATTATACATCCAATATAGGATAGGCAGCAAAAGGAGGAGGCAATCTTACCATATATCTTTACTTGATGAACAAGTACTCCTAAAACATTACAATGCCAAGTGGAAAGTTTCCTTTATTTTATGTATTTGAATCAGAATTGAGGGTTATTTTATGGTATATAGTAATGAATTCTAGATTTGCAGTTTTCTTCTTGTTTTAGGTGAAAACTTCTTTTAAGTTGGGGCTACAGCTTGTAGCCTATGCTTGGGAGCATGCATATTTTATCTTTTGTATCATTCTTTGTTGATAAAATTCAAGAGATGAGAGGAATTTAGAGGAATGAATTTTACTGATTTCTATTTATTCTACGCGTGTGATTCCTCAGTTCGAGGGGTTTACATCTAAATCAGGAAAGATATAGCTAGCTTATAGACCTATAAATCATAATCAAATCCCTTAATCACAAAACAATATCAAATCCTTTTGTCATATGAATCATGTAGGCGTGTTCAAAATTTGATCCAACACTACCGAAAAACATCAACTAGCTATTCTGATAGGGTTGTTTGGAGAGTTCGGGTCAGGTGTACAAAATTAAGATATTTCAGGATCGGGTCAGGTTAAAACCCGAATCCAATCGAATATATTACATTTATAGTCTTTTATTTGTTTTATTCCTTTCTTTGAACGTTATACCCAATCGGTCCATCTCTCTTTCAGTCTTTTGCTCTCTCTCACACCTTTCATCTCCTTCCTCCCTCTCTTTCTGCTTCCGTCTCCCCTCTCTCTCTTTGCTTCCATCTCTCCCTCTCTCTCTCTGCTTCCTCCTCCACCTCCTCCTGAAATTGCCACCACTGCCGGCCGATCACTTGTCATTTTTCTAGCGAGAAGCAGAGAGAAGGACAAAAGGAAGACCACAAAAAAAGAAAGAAAAAAATCCAGACTTAGCGAGTTCTTTTTTTTCTTTTGCACGAGATCTGGGTTTGGAAGGAAGCAGTGATATGTGAAGGAATATTTTCTTCTTTTCTTTTTTTTTTTTCCTTTCATTTAGTATTGAGATCTCAGATCTGTGATTGTTTTTTTCTTTTCAAGTTATTTGTTTTTGTTTTTTCATTTAGTGTTGAAATTTTAGATCTGTGATCGATTTTTTTCTTTGCTTTATTTTTGGTTTACTGTGTAAATTAAAGGGAACAAATTTTGATAAGCTAAGAAAAAAAAAAGAAATTCCTGTGATTTGCATGATAAGCTAAGCTAAGTAAAGATAGATTTTCGATTTTTCCTGTGAATTGAATTTGCGTATTGCATATTTAATTTTTAAATAAAAAAATATTGGGTTCTTTGATTCGGGGCTTTACTAAAACTTATGGTCGGTTTGGAATGGAATTTTAGATAAAATTCGGGTGTCGGATTATTCGGGTTCGGTTCAGATTGATCCAAACCTGATCGATGCACACCCCTAAAATAATGTATCTTAATACCCTCCTAAGCTATTCATGTTTTTTCATGAAAAATTGAATTAGAGACAATATGAAGGGCATGTTGATTGTCAAATACTCTACTTTCTACTTTTCCAAGAAATTATATTATCTCCAATAATGATACAATATCCTAAAAAAAATCACCTAGCTATTTGATGGAAAGCTTGCCTAATTAGTATCTATGTATCCGACAATCTAATAATGAACCTTATCTTTATATAGTAATCATTGCGATGGAGTTCCTTCAAGATATTTGAGAATACGAATGAGTGTATCTTTGTGTCACGCACTGAACCCTTTAATGGTATCCAGCTTATTTTCGAAAGTCCGCTTTTAGGACTCAAGACCGGATGAAAGTTCATTTAACTCATGAAGGCTAGTTGTTTCAGAATTGATAGGGATTCAACCCAATTCGCCAAGCCTTGGGCCTCAAAAAGGCATGAAACAACGTCTCAAGGTACCCTTATTCTATTTTTGGCAATCAACCTACGAGAGCGTTTGCTAGGCACCACAAGGTAAGTATTATGAAGTCACCATCCAATAAAATATTGAGAAATTTATTCAAACCTTATGAAGCAAAAACTAGACCAGAGATGATTCGGAACTTCAATCTTATTTATGCGTTTTGTTAGTGTTATATAAATGGGTTTTAGGATTAATTATTTTATCTCTCTTCTCATGCAAATTATCATGCTAGAAAAAGTAAATGCGTACTTAAGCATATTGGAAAGATGTAAAAGCATGTTATAATGAAAGCAGTAAAGCATGGTGTAACACCCTCATACCGCTTGGGACAATAAGAGTGCACACCTCAAAACACGCCACTTAAAAATACAAAATTTCTATTTCAATAATAAATTACAATGCTCGAAATCCCTATTATAATCACTAGACTCTTTAACTTTACATATTCAGTTTATTACATACATTTATCATTTTGTTACAAAAATATTACAATAACATAGCTTTTACAACCTATACTAGACTTCTTTTCTAATCTAGTGTTGGCATCGCTCCAAACGGTCAACCTTGAATTCAACCGCATTACCAGTACCTACATGGATTGAAAACCCATGCTAAACATAAAACTTAGTGGGGAACTATAATGATATGAACTACTTCTCAAAAAAGTCGTTTATGTATGCACACACATGTTGTCAAACATATTTACACAATCATATATTCAATTACGAAAAATAAAATTGAACGAGTAAGTATATACTTGTTTTATATCAATTTACTGCTCAATTATTTATAATGCATCACTAGTCATGCCAATAATCATTAATTTATGTGTTCTTTATACACATAACATGGCATAGATAAAATAAATATGTCTCTTAACAATTAAGGTAATCAATCATGTTCATTTCATTGCATTATTACACACACTTTAATTATACATATATTAACATGCATTCATAAATTATCACTCAACTAATTCCCAATCACTTCACTAGATGCACTTATAGCTTTAATAACACAAAAACTCTTATATTGCCCGAATCCTCATTGATGGTGGATAACGGGAAACGTTAGATACCGACGAGCAGTGTCAAACACTAGACACCAAAAGGTATCAAACACTAGACACCTTTTAGTATCAATAGTAGGCAGCTGCGGTCATTATCCTTTATAGGTATGCCTATCTATCAACTACTATGTGAAATTCAGGCTCTCATTTAAACTTTTATAACTTGATAATTGCAACTCAATCACTTTTATGAACACTTAAGTGTTATTCACTTGAAAACATGTACAACACCAATATGCCTTTATTATTACGAAACATACCTGCCACTAACCTTCAACACTCAAGATACACTTCATTTATATATATCGATGTAACAATTAGCAAACATGCCATAAAAACCATGTATACACTCATAGTTCACTTTGCACATCATTATTCAAATTCATATCCTTAGTCATTTATGTTTCCAATTGGTAACCATTTGTATACTCATTACATAACCCTAGATATGTGTTGAATAAGTTTTGGGAAGTTCCAGTGGAGTTCGAGTTCGATTCGAGAAAGAAAATGCATGTTATAAGCCAAAAATAGGGGTCACACGGCGGTCAATAGTTCCTACCCCCTTTTGGGGTGTCAGAAACATAGCTATAGTATCTATAATGCTTTTACACGGTAGTGAGGAATTCCTCCTCGACGTGTAAGCCCATTCTGCCCCACTCTGTACTGGGCATATTCTACCTCACTTTGTACAGCCAATTTGAACTACCAAACGACAGATTTAGCAAAAGTGGCCGTCTAGACTTTTTATTACTCTATGTCTTAACTTTCTACTAGTAAAATTTCAGATTCATAAGAGTTAAATCCTAGGAGTTATAGCTTTAGAGATACAAACTGTTTCATGAACCCAGTCAGAGAAGATACTCTTCTATTTTGACCAATTTTGTGCCACTTAAAACTAAAATTAGCTCATGGCTATTTCTAAGACATTTATAGATCTTGTCTTAGCTTTCCAATGACAATAATTGCATACAATTTGGAGTTCCATAACTCATTTTATACTAAAAACAAGCAGCAAAGGTCAGGCTGAAATTTGGGCAGAATTTCCCTTAAAACTCATCACCCAAATTAATCAATGCAACATAGCCACAGCAACAACTCAATCCAATTCAACATAAATTATTCATACACACTTCAAGATAATCAATTAATCATCATAAATACAAAAGCACACAAAATTTCCCAAACCCTTTCTCTTTGCTCCTCCTTTCTTCTCTTTGCTCCTCCTTTCCCATCCTTTTTGCTTCTACTTGTTCCTCTATAACTCCCATACTCCACTTGTTAAAATTCTCAAAAAGTCACACAAAAATCTCACCTTAACCACCATTACTAATTTAGAATTCCAGCTCAAGAAATAGAAAAGAAAAGAGATGCAAACTACAGAAAAACATTATTTAGATGCACGAAAACTCAGCTTGATTTCACTCATCTCTTGGCAAGCTAATATAACTGAGAAAAATGGAAAGGAGAGGAGAAGAAAATGGCTGTCCTCTTTTATCCATTGTGGCCGGCCAACTTTGGCCAATTTATGGCCACTAATTCATATTTATCTTAAGTTTTAAGTGTCAAATGTCAATTCTTGATTTTTATGCCATATTCCAATTTGATCCTTCAACTTTTGTTTCCTCATACATTTGACATATAATCATCTCTAAATTTGACATTAACATACAATATTTCTTAATGCATTTATTTTAAGTCCTTAAATGTCAATTTACCAAATTACCCCTTAACCTTTAACTTAATACCAATTACGCCCTCTATCACACTTAACCGTTGCAATCATCCAATTAGGCATTTTCGGTCACAATTATGCACTGAATATATGCGAATCCGTCTAGAATATATTTTGGGTCCTTACACATGGCATAGAAAAGCGGTAAAATCATAAAATGGAAATGAATTTAAAGGTAACATTATACATAAATCGGAATATTTATTGAATATCATTTTAGGTGGGAACGTTGATTCCCGCATACAATTATTATAAGAAAGCAAATTTTATTATATTCATTTTGAGAGAGAATTGGGATGGATGATCCCATTTATTATGAAAAATTCATGTTAATTTAAATACAAAAATTTATAATTTTAAAAAGAATTATAGTTTATGTATAACTTTGTATTATTAAAAATAGGACATTGGTCTTGATTTATTGAAAAAAATCTCAATTAATTAATAGAAATAGTTTTGGTGTGATATTAAGCGTGCGAAAAACCTTTATTATTGCAAACCTTAAAGGCAATAAAAGAAAATAAAGAATAATAGTAATATAGGCCAAATAAACAAATAAAGCTAATAAAATAAATTCTAGACTATTTTCTTTGGCCCTGATTCGCCGAGCACAGGATGTGACGCGCGCCGAACATGATCGTTCCCAGAGGGCCCGCTTTTAGGGACTAAGAAGGTTCGCATCTTTAGATTTTAGGTAACATGAGATATTTTGGAATTCTTACCCAATAGAACATTTGGGAAGTTCATCTAATTTCATGAAACCTTTAGATACTTTTGAGGTATTTTGGAGTCGCCATCAAATTTACAAAAAAATTGAAAAAGTTCGTCTAACATCGGGATTTAAACCAGAGAGTAGTTCGGAACTTTACTCTTATTAATGTTTTGATTAATTATAAATGAGTTTTTAATTGTTAAATTTTCATCTCTCATCTCACACGTCATGCATTAAAATTAAAGCGTGAATTCAAACAACAAGGAAAGCAGTAAAGAAAACGATAAAATAATAAAGCAAACTAAATAAAAAGATAAAATTGGGACAAAAATACAATCCTCCAAAATGCAAAATTAAAATCTGGGACAAAAATACAATCCCCCAAAATGCAAAATTAAAGTAACATAAATAAAACTCATACATAAAGTAGAGTATTATTTGAAATAGGAACATTGGTTTTTTTATGCACACTTAAAAAATTAAAGAGTTATTTTTAGGC
Source organism: Excoecaria cochinchinensis (assembly GCA_947683425.1). Lineage (NCBI taxonomy): Eukaryota > Viridiplantae > Streptophyta > Magnoliopsida > Malpighiales > Euphorbiaceae > Excoecaria > Excoecaria cochinchinensis. The sequence continues at coordinate 9,215,185 of CANTUQ010000105.1, forward strand.
ATTTTTAAGAAAATCGGGGATGAGTGATCCAATTTTGAAGACAATTAACTCTTATTTTAAAAGTGACATTTTATTAGTTAAAAATTAGGACATTGGTCCTATTTTATTAAGAAAAATCCAAATTCATTAATAAAAATATTTTTATGTGATTTTCTTTTTAACGTGCATAAAATAAAATAAATTTATTACAAATGACATGACAAATTAATTAAAATCAAAATAAAGAAAAAATAATAAAAATATTACATCAACTAAAATAAACATCCTGCATTTTCTCATTGGCTCGTAAGGGTGCTCAAATATAAAAAAAATAAGTATTGAAATAAAAAAACAAACACAAATAAAATTGATGTTAGTAATTAGAAAAAAAATATAAAAATGAATTAAAATAAATAAAAAAATGAAATAAAATGCATTATGAGTGACAAATAAATTAAGTGACATAATGAACTAAATAAATTAACATATTAATAAATCAATACACATAAAAACATAAATAATAATAATAATAATAATAATAATAATAATAATAATAATAATAATAATTAACAATCAAGTAGATAAAAAGAATAATAAAATATGTTAAAAAATGTTAAATTTATGACTAAAATCACATAAAACAAAAAAATAAATAATAAATCTAAAAATTTATATGGTGATTAATTGATTATAAACAAAAATAATAATAATAATAAAAAATAAAATACAAAATTAAACCCAGAATACTTACCCTCTTAATTATCGATCTGAAAAGCAAAGATCGTGATTTGTTTCCTTATCAACAATCTATGAAAATCAAATTAAGAAACCAAAAAAAGAACTCAAGCTTTTTTCTCTCTAAAAAAAAACTAAAGAAATTTTTTAAATCAAAGAACAATTTTCACAATATCAAGAAAAGAGAATTGATTTCTCTCACTCAAGTGTTAGTTCTCAAATCAAAAGGTGAAGATTTTTAGAAGAATTATCCAATAAATCTTGTTTTTTTTTAAAAAAAAAAACCTTAGATTTTTTCTCCAAACTCACAAAAAAAAAAACCCTCTTTTTCTTCAAAAAATAATCTTTTATATCCCCAAAAATAAGTTTTTTGGATGCCACTAAATCAATTTAATGCCTCTTAAAACAGAAAAAAAAAACTGATGAATTTTAAAAGTAAAAAGAAAACGTTTTAAATTAAATTCCCCAAAAAAAACTAAAAATAAACATTTTTGGCAAAAAAAAACAGCCAGGGGCTGCTGGGCAGGCGAGGGGCGCTCGCCCTTGACGAGGGTTGGGCTGGGCAGTGCGAGGGGCAGGCACCGAGCCGCGCCCTCTGCGCACTCGGCTTGCCTGCTAGCGAGGGGTGCCGGCGGCCTGAATTTTTTTTTTTTTAGAAATTAACAAGAACATTATCATTTCAAACCCCCTTTGTTATATATATTTTTAAAAAGCAATTTTGATAAGAAAACTATCAATTCCAACTTTTTTTACCTGTGAATAGGCACTTAATTACATTATTAGTTAACCCTGATCTAGACTATTTCGGGATCCGGTGTCTACAGTTGCCTCCAATTTTGGGAAAACTAGTGCATGGGTGCCTAGATGAGCCAAAATTCAGAGAAAAGGAAAGGACCGCGTACCTGAGGCTGCTACCTTCCTGCTGTGTTGATGGAGTTGTGGTGGGTTTGACTAACGCCAGTCTTGTTGACGTATTAAGTTACGCTCTTGGTGGCTAATTGATGTCGCCTTGTTGGTGTGTTACATTCCCGTTGGGTTGATGCCAGATAAATGCTCCCTGAAGAGCTAATTGCTTTTTGGAGAATAGTATTATGATCTATATCATGAATGTCATCCTCTTGGATTGCACCGAGTTATTGACAAGACTACGAAGTGCGGTCATTCTTGAATTTCACTGAGCCGTTATCCCTTTGATTGCACCGAGTCATTTCAAACTTACAAAATGCAGACCTCATCCTCTTGGATTGCACCAAGTCATCTCAGACTTACAAAATGCAGACGTCATCCTCTTGGATTGCACCGAGTCATCTCCGACTTACAAAATGCAGACGTCATCTTCTCTTGGATTGTACCGAGTCATCTCAGACTTACAAAATGTAGACGTTAGCCTCTTGGATTGCACCGAGTCATCTCAGACTTACAAAATGCAGCCGTCATCCTCTGAGATTGCACCGAGTCATCTCAAACTTATAAAGTGCAGACATCATCCTCTTTTGGATTGCACCGAGTCATCTTAGACTTACAAAATGCAGTCGTTATCCTCTAGGATTGCACCGAGTCATCCAAGCAACTCCCAATTAGAGGGACGGCCCTCACTCGGCGAGACAGTATTCACCGTGGACTGACCCCATTCTTGATGATTTAGGTGGAGACTATTCCCAGATTGGATACTTTCTGTGTCGAGCCTGCTGTTTTCATGACTGGGAGCCCCCTTTTTGCTTCGAATAACATTTGTCATTATTTTTAAAGTAGCCGCTTGTGGGTTTTCACACTAGCTTTTCTTATTGGGAAATACGTCCTTTTTGGATTTTCGCATAACTTTGTGCCTAAATTTTGCCTGAAGCGGATCCAACCCATTCCAGCAGCTTTTTTTTCAAGGGCAAACTGCCTGTTTTTAGGTTTTCACCCTGCTCTTTGGCCTAACTTTTGCTTAGAAAGCCAGTTACGGTTTTCATCTCTAACGACCTTTTTTTCAGGTGTGGCTGTAAGAGAAATGAAGGTTATTATCGGAACCTCCCTTAAGGGTGATCAGCACATATTCGTATAGACACCTTCAGACAAAGACGATTAGAGAATAACCATTAGATAAAGAAATGAAGTATTTCTTTGTAAGACAGAACTAAAAATTAATGAGAATGCAGACTGAATTCTTCTATTCATTACATAATTGTGTACATTTCCATATGATTTCATCATACATGATCCTCAATTAACAAAAACTCAAAAGCACAAGACTACACCTAATCTTGGAATAGATCTTGTAAGCATCAAACTCTTATTATCAATTGGCCCTCTCAGGTTTTCTCGATTGAACATTTTCTTTTAGCCCTTTATTTTTGCCTAGGGTGCCTTTTTTCAATTTTCACCCTGACAGGGCACCTAATTTTAGCAAGGCCGCCTTTTGTCAATTTTTGACCCACGGGACATTTATTCTCTTCTTCTAATTTTTGGTCTTTAGCCATAGAATCTTTTTAGTCTGTTTACAGTGATCGGGTCTTTAAACTCATTCTCATCGCTGCACGCTAAAATTGTTGCTCCCTTTGTTAGCAACTTTTTCAGCACGAACGTACCTTCCCAGGCTGGCCTGAATTTTTTTTGGATGTTTAGCACCCCTGACCTCATCTATTTGAAGACTAGATCCCTTTTTTTCAACGGGTGCTTTCTCACCTTCTTGCCAAATGACCGAGCTAACCTCTTTTGTTAAACCTGATTGTGATAAAAGCTCGCAACCTATCCTCATCCAATAGATTCAACTGCAGTTGCTCAACTGCAGTAATTGCTGCTGTGCCCATTCTGCCTTTAGAATCTTGGCTTCCATAACCACCCTTAGAGATTTTAGCTCGATTTCAACTGACAAAACTTCTTTAATTCCATATACCAAAGAAAATGGTATTGCTCCCATAGTGGTTCTAATGGTGGTTTTATAACCCAAGAGTACAAAAGGTAGCTTTTCTGCCCAGTTTTTATAGCTCTGTACCATCTTGGCCAGTATTCTTTTGATGTTCTTATTTTCTGCTTCAACTGCGCCATTAGCTTGAGGTCGGTAAGGAGAAGACTTGTGGTGTTAGATTTCATATTTTTAAAGCACCTGTTTAGTTTCAGTGAAGAATTGTACCCTATTATCAGATACAACGTGGCGCGGGAGGCCATATCTGCATATCAAATTTCTCTCGATGAACCTGGCGATGTCTCTGGCATCGACCTTCTTGAAAGATTCAGCTTCGACCTATTTAGTGAAGTAATCGATGGCGACTATGACGAACCTATGCCCATTAGAAGCTGTAGCACGTATCTCGCCTATGATATCTATTCCCCAAGCTGCAAATGGCCACGGAGACGTCAAGTTATGTAGCTCTAAAACCGGCACATGTCTCAAATCCACGTGTTGCTGGCATAACTGGCATTGCTTCACATACTTTGAATAATTTGTATCCATTGTGAGCCAATAAAACCCTTGGCGTATGATCTTCTTTGCTAAAGTTAAGCCATTCATGTGAGCTCCTCAGACTCTGGCATGAACCTCCTCTATAACCCTTTTAGCTTCTTTCTCTGCCAAACATCTCAATTGGATATCGTTAGCTTGCCTCTTATATAATGTGCCATTTACACTGATAAATTGGGTAGACAACTTTCGAATCATTCTTTGGTCCTTGTTGGTGACCTCTTCTGGAAAAACTAACTTTTCTAAATAATTATGAATATCGTAGTACCAAGGGTTTCCATTGGCAACCTCAACATCCATCACCTGCTCCATTTCAAAACAAGGCTTTTTCGAACTAGAGATCAAAACGGGTCTCATAACAACTCCTACCGGATTATCCCACATGGACACTAATGTCACGAGAGCATTAGCCAATTGATTCTCATCCCTAGGAACAAAGTGAAAAGTGCAAGTCTTGAACTGGTTACTTAACATTCTCAAGTACTTTACATAGGGCAACAATGTTTCTTTTTTAACTGACCACTCCCCTCTAATCTGATGGATTACTAAGGATGAATCTTCGAAAACTTCTGTGATTTTTGCCACCACAGCAAGTAGTGCTTCCAACCCGAAGATGGAAGCCTCATATTCAGCTTAATTATTGGTAGACTTGTACCTCAACGTTTTGGCTAATGATAGCTTCTCACCATCTGGGGTCGTAAGAATAATCCCTGCTCCTTCCTTTTTACTGTTAACTGCCCCATCGAAAAACATCTGCCACCCTTATACTGCTATGGCCGTGACATTTTCATCTGGGAAATTATATTCGAACTGGTCTCCTTCAATATGATGTTCAACTAAGAGTTTAGGTACAGCTTTTCCCTTGATGGTTTTTTCTAGTGATGTATTAGACATTGAATTCTTGCAACAGTAACAACCATCTTCCCATTTTTCCTAGTAAAGAGGGTGCTTCCTAAAGGTACCTGAGCGGGTTATGTTTAGCAATCGCTTGTACGCTGAAGGAGTGAAAGTAGTATCGCAATTTTTTAGAGACCTAGATTACTGCTAAGCAAATCTTTTCTACTTCAACATATTTGGCTTCATATGGCAGGAATTTCCTACTAAGGTAATAAACAGCAAACTCCACTCCAAATTCATCCTTCTGAGCTATCATGGCACCCACTGAACTGTCTTCTATTGCTAGATACAAGATTAGTGGCTTGACAGGATGCGGTGGTCTTAAGACTGGCAGTTTTAGGAGATAATCCCTAATAGTATCAAAGGCCACTTGACAATCACTACTCCACACCACCGGTTGATTCTTCCTGAGAAGCTTGAAGATCGGCTCACATACCGAAGCTAGCTTGGAAATAAACCGGTTGATGTACTGAAGCTTTCCTAAGAAACTTCTAACTTCTTTCTCTTTCTGAGGCATTGGCATCTCTCTAATTGCTCTGACCTTATCAAGATCCACTTCAATTCCTCTCTGACTTACCACATGGCTTAACAGTTTACCCGAGGTAACTCCAAAAATGCATTTCTTGGGATTGAGGCACAGATTATACTTATTGATCCTTTGAAAGAACTTTTTCAAAACCTGGAAGTGACCTTCTCTAGTAGCCAACTTGATCATCATGTCTTCTATATATATCTCCACTTCCTTATGGATCAAGTCATTAAGAACTCTGGTGGCCATTCTTTGATACGTTACTCCTGCATTCTTTAATTCGAAAGGCATAACCCTATAGGCAAATGTACCTCACTCAGGGATGAAGGCTGTCTTAATTCGATCTACGATCTTGTTAAGGATTTGATTGTACCCTGCATGACCGTCTACAAAACTGTACATCATGCAAGCAGCCGCACTATCCATTAGCACATCAATATGAGGCAAAGGGAAATCATCTTTCGACAAGCTTTGTTCAGATCTCGATAGTCCACACACACTCGAAGCTTTCCATCCTTTTTAGCCACAGGAACTACATTGGCCAACCAGGTCGAGTATTGAACCTCTACTAGAAACTTAGCCTCAATCTGCTTATGGATCTCTTCTTTCACATTTTGTGCCCATTCTAGTCTAAGTCTTCTGAGCTATTGGTTAACTGGTTTACACTCTGGATAAGTTGAAATGGTATGTTCAACGACGTCTCGGTCAATTCTCGGCATGTCCTCGTAGTTCCAGGCAAATACTTTTTCATATTTTTTCAAAATTCTCTCAAATTTTAACCTCTTCTCATGATTTATGTCTGATGCAATCAAAATTTCCTTTGGGTTCTCCAAAGTTTCGAGATTAAATGTAGTTGTACTAGTTGAGTTAATGTCAAAAATGAATGCATCATATTGTTTTAAATGAGAAAAATATGATGTTGCTTTTCGATTAGTACCCACGGGTACCCCAATGTGTTACTCGTTATCCACTATTATGAGTCAGCAGGTATTATGTTTTGTTGTGTTATAAAATGTGAATTCTGAATAATTCTATTTATGAGCATATGAATCAGTTAATATGTGAATCCTCAATGTGTATGGATCTTGTTTAAAATCTCCCAATGTGAAAATGTTTTTGAATGAGAAAATGAAAGATGTTGCTTTTCGATTGTACCCTCGGGTACCCCCATTGTGTTCTGTTACTCGCTTATCCACCCTTTGACTTAGCAGGCAATTAAATGAATAAAAGAATGTGAATGAATTGATGAGTTCTGTAATGATTTGTAAATAGATATGTGAATAAGCATCAGACGTGTTTGTGTGTGTGTATATATATATATATATATATATCATTTGAGATTGTGCTTTATGCACTCATATGTTCTGAATCCTTAATGGACACCTATGTGAAATTGTGTGGTATCTTCGGGTACCTAAATGCTTTTGCATTTGATATCTAATAGCAGTTAAACGGAAAGAGATGTAACAGATAATGTTTGTTCTAATAAGTGTGTATGCATGAATAATGATTGCATAAGAATTTGTATGTGAAAAATATGCGTTATTAATCTGTTTAAAAGTTATGAGCATGAATGCCTATATGATGTCTTGTTAGAGACTTACTGAAGTATTTGATATGCATATCTGCTATAATTTATTAGTCAATAATAGATATTATGAATATATTCGTTTATATGTATAAATGAGAATACAGGTAAGTTGTGTGTTATCTGTCTTCTGGACTTTAGCCTGGGTAAGTGTAGACACCGGGTCCCGAGGCAGTCCAAGATCAGAATTACCCGATGATGAAAAGAATAATTGCCACCAGTAAGGTGTCGAGAATGATGTCTTCCTTGTCGAAATCTCATTTGTTCCTCTAAAAATTTTTTTTTATCTCTTTTTACTCTTTATTTTTTTATTTTATTTTATTTTATTTTTTATTCTTTTTTATTTTTTATTTATTTTTTATTTTTTGCGCGTATGTTTTTCCATGAGCCGCGTGCGGGCCGCGCCAGCATGAGGGTGGCATGCGCCTGCCTCCACGCCGCCATTTTTGGCCACGTCGATTTCTTCTCTGCGTTTTCTGATTTTTTTCAGTCTGATTTTTTCCGTTTCTTTCACGTTTTTGTGTAATTTTGATAAACTAAAAATGAAAGCACCTTTTTGTCCATTCCCATTTTTGGGTAAGACAGAAAATTAAAAGGAAGATTGGTCTTCATTTCTTGGGGAGAGCTGCCATTTTATTCAAAGGAGAGAACTTCATTTTTCTCTCAACCAAGGGGCAGCCGTAGTTTTTTTAGAAAAATCTTAAAAATTCAAAGCTTTAATTTTCTTCTTCTTTTTTCCTTTTCTCTTAGAGAACATCTAATTCCCGGATGATTTTGAGTTTGAAAAATTAATTTCCTTTGCTTAATCATCCTCCAAAAATATTTTCTTGAGTTAACCTATTTTCAAATACAGATTTTTATTTTTTTCTTCAAGCATTTATCACCATAAAAATCGACAAGGAGGACGGATCAAGGCATCCTATTTTTCAAATTATAAATTCTGAGGGTAAATATTTTTGAACCCGTTCTCATTTATTTTTGTATATTATTTATTGTTGTTAATATTGTTATTTTTTGTTATTATTGCCATTTTCATTGTTACTTTTCTAGTATTTCTAATATTTTGCTACTGTTGGCATCTTAAGTTTAGTTTTTTTGGTTTAATTTCTTCGTAGTTATTTTATATGACTTTTGTAGTTTTATTTCTTATCTTATTTTTGCTGTTGACGTTAATCATGCTATTGCCATTACTATGGTCGTTTGTTTTTATTGTTGGCATTTGCTGGTCACTTGATACTCCTATTATTATTCTTGTTATTCTCATTACTATTATTATTATTATAATTATCATTGTTGTCTTGTGTTGCTGTTGCCACTATTTCTTTCCATTATTATTATTATTATTATTATTATTATTATTATTATTATTATTATTATTATTATTATTATTGTTATTATTATCATTACTATTGCTATTATTGTTATTTTATTGTTGCTATTATGCCATGATTATTTATTATTATTATCACTATAAGTTTATGGTTGTCATTATTTCATCTTTATTTGATTAATCTTTAGAATTGTTACTAATATTTTTAACGTTATTTTTTGGCCTGAGATTTATTTTGAGTTGCATTACGTGGGCATTCGTGACCTCCCGGATGGTGGTGAGATCTTTTCAACCACCTTTCATGTGTTTTGTGTTTGTTTGTAAATATTTATTTTATTTATGCACGCGTGAGATAAAAAATCACAAAAATATTTTTATAATTAAATTGAAATTTTTGCTACTAAAATCGGGACCAATGTCCCTTATTTTAGCCAAAAAATAAAAGATATCACAATAAAACGAAGAGTTAGTTTTCTCCAAAAATGGGATCACTCATCCCGGTTTTCCAACTCAACAATCAAGTGACTCTTCGAACCCTCTTTAAATAAACATGAAGGAACTAATGTTCCAATCCAAAATGAATATCCCGATTTATGTATGTTTTCCTTATACTTAATTTTGTTTGATTGTTTTAAGGTTTAAGTTCAATTTTTTTGGGCCCTTGTAATTAATTTTGGGGCAATATTATTTAATTTTGGGGGATTGTATTCCGTCCCCATTTATATTCTTAATCTTCTTTCAATGGAGTTGTATTCCGCCCCAACTTCTCTTATAATTGTGTGCTTGCGTGTTTACCGCTTTCCTTAGTTACTTTATTACCGCTTTCCTTATCGCTTTTTTTTTTATTTTCTTTACATGCTTTAATGCGCCTTTAATTTAAATGCATTAATCGTATGAGATGAGATGTAGAATTTTAGGGAGTTAAAAACTCATTTATAATTAACCAAAGCATGAATAAGAAGGGAGTTCCAAACACCAATCTCTGGTCTTGACCAATAAGAGGTTAGAGACCTTTTTCAATTCCTCGTGAATTGGGTGGCGACTCCATGATACCTCAAAGGTACCCAAAGGTGCCATGGGGATAAATGTTCCTTTCCAATGTTCTATTGGGAAGGAAGCGTCCAAAATGTCTCATGGTGCCCGTGATAAAAAAGACGCGAACCAGTCCCTCGAATCTTAAAAGTGAATTCAAAGAGAGCCCTTGCTGGGTTCGGCGCGCGTCATAGTAAGTATACCGGTAAGGAATCTATATGCATTGTTGTTGGTTCTTAATGAATATGGTAACTATATACATATCGATTAGTAAGTAAGGAAAATAATATGGTAAGCATGATATAGATAATTGAATTTAGTAAATGAGTTAAGATTAATTTGGAATAGCTATATATAAGGTTTTCTATAGAACTACGTGGTTCTGATTCCCCAACCATAGGGATACGTAGGAAGCTTGGAATAACTATTTCAAGCTCGAACCAAATCTGAAAATTGAAGTGTTTTGTTTAGTCTTTGAACAAGTAAGAGGTTTGATAAAATGAAATGTTTCGACTTAAGCATTGATACTATAATTTGCATGATTTTGGATTTATTAGTAATAATGGGAATTGGAAAGACTTAATATTTTCTGACTAGTAAAATGTATTTTTGGTAACCAATGAGGTATAGCTATTAATATGGTTAATTAAATGATTTAGATAAATAACAAGTATGTGTAATGTATTTATAGTTAAAAATTAATAAAGTATTTCTGTGTATGGTCTATAGATTCAAATGCATGTGTATTGCTTAAGTTTTCATAACAGAACAATGTTATGAATTTGTAATGATTTTCGCCGCTATTCCTTTATGTTTATATATGTATATACTGCTTATGCATGTATTTGTTCCAACAACTGTGAGTAGCTGGATATTATTTATTTCACCCCCACTAAGCATTATCGCTTAGCACGGGTGTTTCTCCGTACAAGTTAGGAGATCAGAGTAGCGCAGCGGTCCGCTGTGACTTTGGCCAATAAGTCGGTAGAAATTTATAGGAAATTATTATCATTTTCGAAATGTAATTACGTTTATTTATTAGCATTTGTAATAAGTTGTAATATTCTCTAGTGCGAATGATGGTGTAGTGATGATATAGATTTAGGATGTGCATGTCTTGAGGTTCTGTTTTTAGAAATTTTATTATTCTACTTTTTCGTTATTGCTAAGAGTGTTTGTCTGGTAGCACCCTTCGCTCACCATAACTCTTTGTCATTCGATATGCTATGTGTGGGAGTTAGGGGTGTTATAAGTTGTGTGTCCATCGCAATTGTGGTCACAAAAGGAAATAATATTGGTTTGTGAGTTGAATTAAATGAAATGATAATAGTTAATTAAATCAAATGAATTAACTAAATAATAAATTTGATATAATAAAAATAATAAAATAAGTAAAATAGATAAAATGCATGATGCAGTCTGAAATTCATGTAGCAGGCAATTGGCAAGCGTATGCCAAAACTTTTAAATAAATTACGAATTAAATAATAAATAATAAATAATAAAGTAAAATAAATTAACAAAATTAATAAATTAGAAGAACATAAATAATAATAATAATAATAATAATAATAATAATAATAATAATAATAATAATAATAATAATAATAATAATAATAATAATAATATTAGTAGTAATAATACTACTAATAATAATATAAAAAATATATATATATATATATATATATATATATATATATATATATATATATTCACAACAACAACAACAACAACAACAACAACAATAATAATAATAATAATAATAATAATAATAGTGGACTAAGCTAATAAATGAACAACTAAATAAATTAAATTAACAAGTAAGGAAATCAACAGATGCATGTATAAAAGGAGCTGAAGGTGGCCAAAATCATGCAAAAACCAGGAAAGGAGCAAAAGGCAAAGAAGAAAAGAAAGATGAGAGATAGTGTGACCAGCCCATGAACGGTGTCATCGCCAGTGACTCGGCTGAGCTATGTCCAGGTCTGGCCGTTAGTCGATCCAGAAGATAGATCGACACCATAGAAGAAAAGGGAAACTCGGTTTTCCAACCTTTCAGCCACAAAATCTAATGTTTTATGCACGATTCATGTCACAAATCATTAAAAACACATATATGTACCAAGTAAAATTGATTTAGAAGACAAATAAAGAAAATAAGAAAAACTTGATTTTAGAGAGAGAAAAACAAAGCACAATGAAGAAGATGAATAGTGATTTTCACTTTTATTGTTTTGAGCTATTTTAATCCATAAAAATTATCACAAATATTAAATAAACCAGAGACAAGATGAAAGAAACAATTATTACACAATATTATTAACAAAAATGTAAAATCAAAGAATTCAAAGATTAACTAAAAAATGAGAATATTTGCAGACTAAAACCAAGCTTTTTACACTGTTCTGCATTTCAAGCCTTTTATATTATCTTCAGTTTTGTAAACTCAAGATCAAGAGAATCTTGCACCTAAGTCTTTCTTTGTGTTTGATTTGATTTCTTTTGGTTTTTGCTCTCAGTTCTCTCTCAGTTCTCTAATTTTTTCTTTCTCTTTATATTTCTTTTCTTTGTTTTTGGGTCTATTCAAAGAACCTCCTCCTTTTTTTTCCTTTTTTCAGTTATAAAGTAAACTAGAATATGGAGAAATAAAATCCAATCACTCCCGTAACTTAGTGAGCTACGAGAGTGGTTGGAAAAAGAGGGAAAAAGGGCAGAAATGTCCCTTCATGGGCATTTATAGGGCGAGACACGGTCTTACAAGCCGTGACTCATAATGAAGAAAATGTGGGCCAGGATGTGAATGGCGTCCCTAGCTGCAAGATGGGGTGAGTCACGGTTTTATCCGTGACTTAGAGAATTTGAGAGAATCTATATAAAAAAAACCTTTTTGAAAACCCCCAAACCAAAGAGAGCCTTAATGCTTCTATTCTCATGTCTATTTATAAGCAAACATTATCCTTATCAGGTAACCCTGTCAAAAGCCACGTTAGGACCTAGTGTCTATAATTTTAATGATCAATATAGGGAGCTTGGAGAAATTGACTAACCACACTGATAGCAAATGAAATATCTAATTGTGTGAGAGTGAGATAGTGTAATCTCCCAACAATCTTTAGTATCTTTAAGGAACTTTCAGTGGCTCCCCTTGTCTAGGAACAAGCTTGACATATGGACTAATAGGATTATCTACAAGTTTACAATCTAACATGTTTGTCTCTTTTAATAAATCCAAGACATACTTTGTGAGATAACAATTCCTGACTTTGATTGTGCCACCTCAATACTAAGAAAGTATTTTAACTTTCATAGATCTATATTGGAAGTGAATACATATATGTTTCTTTAACTAAGTGATGCATGTTATGATAATGCCATGTACATAGAAAACTAAATAGATACATTTTCAATTACCATGCTGAAAGAACACAAAATGATTGGATTGGCATTAATTTATTCCAAATTCTTAGACTGCAAAGCTAAATCTGCCAAACTATGCTCTTAGAGATTATTTCAAGCCATAAATTATCCTTGCAATTGGCAAACCAATTCTGACCCCCCCTAAGCAACAAATTTAAGAGGTTGTTCCATATATACTTCTTGGACCAATTCTCTATGAAGGAAGGATTTTTAATGTCAAGTTGATGCAAAGTCTAAGAGATGAGTAGTTGTTAAGGACACAAGAAGGCGGGAAAAATGAATTTTAGCCACTCTAGATAAAGTACCATCATACTTAAGGCCATAAACCTGAGTATAGCTTTTGGCAATAAGACATGCTTTTTCAGTTGATTGATTTGCCCATCAAGTCCTATTTATGTTCTTATTTTGTAAGTGTTTGTTGTTGATTTTCTTGAACTAGTTCTCCATGAAGGAAGGCATTTTTAATATCAAGTTGATGCAGATTCCAATAATGAGTGGCTACTAAGGACATAAGAAGGCAGAAAAAAATGAATTTTAGCCACTCTAGAGAAAGTACTATTGTAATCAAGGCAATAAACCTAAGTATAACTTTTGACAATAAGACATGATTTTTTAGTTGATTGATTTTCCCATTAAGTCCTATTTATGTTCATGTTTTGTAAGTGTTTTTTTTATTGATTTACATATTTTTTATGTGTTTTTCTAGGTTTTTGAAGTTAATTTTGAAGCTAAGTCTTGGTGGAGATCAATTTAAAGCTGTTTAAAGTGGGAAACTTGAAATTTTACATGCCACGGCCATAGGGGTTCATGCCACGAACATGGGAGCCCCCAAAATCAACTTTTTTTTTTACTCTAGAAAGGTGCAAAAGGCGATGGAAGTAGGTGTTAGTGATTATGCCCTATGCCAGATATTTAGACCTTCATGTAATGTTACATTTTCATTTATAAAAGAGTTTTCTCAAACATGTTATTGGCATGTTACATTATTGTAATGTTTATGAATGAATAATATTTTATTATTCTTATTATCCCTAGTCATTTATCACTATAGGGCATAAAGATAAATTATGACTAGTATGGGTTTGATTGATAATCATAAGATGATTATATATATAGTGATATAAATTAAACCTGTAGGTACTTGTTAGAAAATGAGGTAATGGATAGACCCGTTAGTGTCATAAGTGATTTCATAATAGTGATGTTATCGAATCCTTAGACCTAAAATTATCACAATTTCCTATATAAGGAACATTATGTTTTGACATGATCAAACGTTATCTTTAATCGGATAATCATAAAAGTTATGTTTGGGCATGATGTGAATTATGCAGAGAAAAGTGAATAATAAAGATGGAATTCGTCCCTCTCTTATGAGAGAGATATCTTTTGGGCCCCTCGATAACTAGGACTGTAAAATGCATGGCCGTGCTCAAATGAATTGATAGTGTGATCTGTAACACCCTAATACCCCCGGGAAGGAATATCGGGCCCCACGCAGACTCTAACGCGAACCGAAACAAAAGCGGAAGCAAGAACAGAAATAAACTAATAACATTAAGCTAATAAGCACAACCTGAGAGCCAACATCCGATTATAAATAGTATACATACATTAGATATTCATTACAAAAAGTAACCATTATATTACATGATCATTATCTGTACATATACATCTGATTAACACTATTACATAATAACTATACTTCTCTATTTAATGATGTTACTCAAAACATTAGAAACTCTATCTAATACAAAAAGTTCTTTATTCCATCTCCTAGTGGCCATGACTTGCAGATGCACACTCCTAGATCCGATCCGGTAAACCTACACGGAAACAAACATCCGTGCTAAGCGATAACGCTTAGTGGGGATAAAATAAAGCAAAGGACTTCTTCTTCCGAAGTCACACACATATCACACGCATCACTTCTATAATCATGCTCAATACAAAACTATAATCATATAATCTTGTGTTCACATGCATATAAACTTTTATTCATTTACAGGTTATGTACACCTAAACCACATGATTCACATTCATGGTCATGCTTAAGATCACATATTCACATATATATACACTCTTACTCTTGTACAGATCATGTATACAAAATAACATTCTCATGCAAAAGCATACGTACAGAACAGTACTTAGGCATCAACTCTTATGCACGTCAAACATAAAACAGCCTGAATTCCTTTAGTTGTGGATACAGGCACAGTGAAATACTATCAGAATTTACAAGTAGAGACCAAACTCAAAATTGAATACTCGAGGTATTCGCCAATTGACACAATTAAGGTCACAGAACCAGCCGCGCTATAACCCTTTTATAAGCATGCTTATCTATCCACTACTATGACCCTTCAGGCTTAACATAAAGGCTTTGTACACTATATCATATACATTATAATCACTCAAACATTATATCATGATTCAAGCATATATAATCAAGATCACACTGTATGTCATGTTCAATAATTATAAAGCATGTAAACCCTTAGTTCCATTCTTAAACTCTTGTATCATAGCATCATTTACATGTAATTCATTTGGCAACCACTCATATACTCATTTTATAAGGTTAGATATGAGTTGGACAAACTATAGGAACTTGCAATGAAGTTTGGGTGCACTTTGGGAAGAAAAACACTCCAAAATACACAACCTAGAGGAGGGTAAAGAAGGGCAAGGGTTCATGCCAACTATGGGGTTCAAAATAAGAAGAAAAACCTTGTACAATCAGGTTCTGTCACACTTGCGACAAGGGTTGCGCTCGTGACAGAAGCCTCCCTAAAAAATGCTCTACGAAAATCTGACTATCATGACAGTTTATCAGCCCGACTTTGCATCGACTAAACCAACCCATAAAACTCAATTTTAGGAAAAACTTACTCTTAAAAATTTATCCTTAGGATGTTAATATTCAAATGGAGCAAATTTCAGGTCATTTTGACATCTATAACTTCAGATATGAGTTAAACAACCTATACTGTTCTAGTCAGCCAGCTCAAGTAGTGAAACTTCGGTTTTGGCCAAATTTTAGGTTCTTAGACAAAGAATTTGCTCAACGTCATTTCTGAAACTTTTATAGAAATTGAAGTCACGGTTCTAATGGATCAATAATCACTCCATTTAGAGGTCTAAAACTCTACGTATGACAACTAAATTACACGGAGGTCTGATGAAAAATGAGCAGAGTTTTCCAAAATCAAACCTTACGCTCTAAACCTATATGGCAATCATCTAACATCATCAACACACATGCACATGATCAAATTACATACTCATAAGAATATATAAATACATATAACATAAGAATACCGCAAGCAATCAAAATGAACAAAGTTAAAATCGCACACGATCCTAACCTCTAGGTAGCTCGATCGCTGCTCTCTATTCGATTTCGATCTTCTCCTTACCTTTATCCAACTTCTTGTCCACAGTTTTCATGCACAAATCAACCCATAGAATACTTAACCCAAATTCTTAACTTTAAATCAAAAACAGAAATATGGAGAGAAAAAGGAGATCAGATCAGAGAACAAATCCAACTTACTTTCTCAAGCACCCAACCCAACCTTCACAATACTCTCTTCAAACCAATCCAAGTTACTCACTTAAGGAGCAATCAAAAGAGATGAAAAGAGATAAAAGAAAGAAGAGAGAGTTGGCAAGGTAAAGGGGCACGATAGAAAACCAAAGAAAGAGCAAAAGAATAAAAGAAGAGCAAAGGCCAAAAGCAGAAAATTGAAAGGAGAGTAAGAAAGTGGCCGGTCAAACCTCATAGAAAACCAACAAATCCTCATAAAAGCCAACCTCTCACATAAATGCCACCAACTAGCCTTAAATGCCACTTACCATATGAATTAACTCACAACCAAACAAGTCAAAGCCAAGTGTCACACTCCCTTGTAGCCATGTGTCAATATCCTACAATGCCACATGTCCGGTACACATAAAATAAGCCCAAAAGTCCAACTCAGTTAGGCTTCCCGTGAAGCGTTCTGTCGCGCTCGCGACAGGACCCTCGCTCAAGCCACACTCTCCTCTTTTTTTAAAACCACATAAGCTGATTGTCCGCTAGAGGGTTCTGTCGTGCTCGTGACATAACACTCACACACACAAATACTCTTCTTCTAAAGCCACACTTGTACAATTAGAACTTTATACCTCTAACAACTTACAAACTGAAAATAATTCCATTTAGATTCGCTTTTAAACTTGTCAAAATCCGACATAATTTAGAGAAAACTTCTAGGGTCCAAATCAGGTCGTTACAAATCTCTCCCCCTTAAGAAATTTCGTCATCGAAATTTTCCCGGTAATCATTTACATCCCAACCATCAAAATCAAACTCATGCGAAAACTTAACAATTCAAAAACTTACCAGAAGAACCTGCGGGTTCATTCACATCCTTTCTGATGAATGCAGGTGCTCTAGCCGAACCTCCATAAGCATCTAACTTCACAACCGGTTCCGATAACACCCGAGTAGCTCTAAACATTTCTTCTACATCTTTTCTAGCTTGTAGAGCTAGTCTCTCTCTTGTCTTGGGACACTTAGCAAGCATGTGTTTCATACTGTCACACTTAAAACAGGCTCCGGTGAGTTTCCTACACTCACCCCAATGGTGCCTCTGGCAATGCTGACATTTCGGTATCTCTCAAATTCTCTTGCCTATTGACACTTCTCTAGCTGATACCTTTCTCTTCCTAATAAGATCCTGAGAAGCCTGAGAAGCAGTCACTCTGTCTAAGATCCGAATCAACCCTTGCACAATTTCTGAATTCTCATACCCTATATCGGAACCATCATCTCGTTGACGCTGCGGAATAGGCTGATCAACTCTAACTGGAATCACACTACCTGTTGTTTCGCCCCCGGTCTCACTCAGATCCGACTCCATCTAACTCTACACAAAATGACATCTGTATTAGGCCACGACTCTAGACAAAATCTGACATTCAATCTATACTCTACATCTTATAGGCCTAAACCATCTAACCTAGGCTCTGATACAACTAAATGTAACACCCCAATACCCCTGGGAAGGAATAACGGGGCGCTACGTAGACTCTAACGCGAACCGAAACAAAAGTGGAAGCAAGAATAGAAATAAACTAAAAACATTAAGCTAATAAGCACAACCTGAGAGCCAACATCCGATTATAAATAGTACACATACATTATTAATATACGGATATTCATTACAAAAAGTAACCATTATATTAAATGATCATTATCTGTACATATACATCCGATTAACACTATTACATAATAACTATACTTCTCTATTTATATAATGATGTTACTCAAAACATCAGAAACTCGATTTAATACAAAAAGTTCTTTATTCCAGTTCCTAGTGGCCATGACTTGCAGATGCACACTCCCAGATCCGATCCGGTAAACCTAACAGAAATAAATATCCGTGCTAAGCGATAACGCTTAGTGGGGATAAAATAAAGCAAAGGACTTCTTCTTCCGAAGTCACACACATATCACACGCATCACTTATATAATCATGCTCAATACAAAATTATAATCATATAATCTGTGTAATCTTGTGTTCACATGCATATAAACTTTTATTCATTTACAGGTTATGTACACCTAAACCACATGATTCACATTCATGGTCATGCTTAATATTGAACAAGATCACATATTCACATACATATACACTCTTACTCCTGTTCAGATCATGTATACAAAATAACATTCTCATGCAAAAGCGTACGTACAGAACAGTACTTAGGCATCAACTCTTATACACGTCAAACTTAAAATAGCATGAATTCCTTTAGTTGTGGATACGGGCACAGTAAAATACTATCAGAATTTCCAAGTAGAGACCTAACACAAAATTGAATACTCGAGGTATTCGCCAATTGACATAATTAAGGTCATAGAAGCAGCCGCGCGGTAACCCTTTTATAAGCATGCTTATCTATCCACTACTATGACCCTTCAGGTTTAACATAAAGACTTTGTACACTATATCATATACATTATAATCACTCAAGCATTATATCATAATTCAAGCATATATAATCAAGATCACACTGCATGTCATGTTCAATAATTATAAAGCATGTAAACCCTTAGTTCCATTCTTAAACTCTTGTATCATAGCATCATTTACATGTAATTCATTTGGCAACCACTCATATACTCATTTCATAAGGTTATATCTGAGTTGGACAAGCTATAGGAACTTGTAATGAAGTTCGGGTGCATTTCGGGAAGAAAAACACTCCAAAATACACAACCTAGAGGAGGGTAAAGAAGGGCAAGGGTTCATGCCAACTATGCAGTTAAAAATAAGAGAAAAGGGGTCGCGCTCGCGATAGAAGCCTCCCTCAAATGCTCAACGAAAATCAGACTATCAGGACAGTTTCTCACCCTGACTTTGTATCGACTAAACCAGCACATAAAACCCATTTTTAGGAAAAACTTCCTTCTTAAAAATTTATTCTTAGGATGTTAATATTCAAATGGAATAAATTTCAGGTCATGTTGACATCTATAACTTCAGATATGAGGTAAACAACCTATACTATTCTAGTAAGCCAGCTCAAGTAGTGACACTTCGATTTTGGCCAAATTTCAGGATCTAAGACCAATAATTTGATCAACATAATTTCTGAGACTCTTATAGAAATGGAAGCAAAGGTTCTAATGGCTTAACAATCACTCCATTTAGAGGTCTAAAACTCTACTTATGACAAAAACATTACACGGAGGTTTGATGAAAAATGAGCAGAGTTTTCCAAAATCAAACCTTACACTCTAAACCTATATAGCAATCATCTAACATCATCAACACACATGTACATGATCAAATTACATACTTATAAACATATATAAATACATATAACATAAGAACACTGCAAGAAATCAAAATGAACAAAGTAGAAATCAAAATGAACAAATTCAAAATCGCACACGATCTCGACCTCTAGGTAGCTCGATCACTGCTCTCTATTCGATTCCGATCTTCTCCTTGCCTTTATCGAATTTCTTGTCCACAGCTTTCATGCACAAATCAACCCATAGAATATTTAGCCCAAATTCTTAACTTTAAAAAAAAAAACAGAAATATGGAGAGAAAAAGGAGGTCAGATTGGAGAACAAATCCAACTTACGTTCTCAAGCACCCAACTCAACCTTCACAATACTCTCTTCAAACCAATCCAAGTAACTCACTTAAGTAGCAATCAAAAGAGATAAAAGAAAGAAGAGAGAGTTGGCAAGGCAAAGGGGCACGATAGAAAACCAAAGAAAGAGTAAAAGAATAAAAGAAGAGCAAAGGCCAAAAGCAGAAAATTGAAAGGAGAGTAAGAAAGTGGCCGGTCAAACCTCATAGAAATCCAACAAATCCTCATAAAAGCCAACCTCTCACATAAATATCGCCAACTAGCCTTAAATGCCACTTACTATATGAATTAACTCACAACCAAACAAGTTAAAGCCAAGTGTCACACTCCCTTGTAGCCATGTGTCAATATCATACAATGCCACATGTCCGGTACACATCAAATAAACCCAAAAGTCCAACTCAGTTAGACTTCTCATGAAGCGTTCTGTCGCGCTCGCGACAGGACCCTCGCTCAAGCCACACTCTCCTCTTTTTTTAAAACCACATAAGCTGACTGTCCGCTGGAGGGTTCTGTCGCGCTCGCGACAGAACTCTCACACACACAAATACTCTTCTTCTGAAGCCATACTTGTACAATTAGAACTTTATACCTCTAACAACTTACAAACTGAAAATAATTCCATTTAGATTCGCTTTTAAACTTGTCAAAATCCAACAGAATTTAGACAAAACTTCTAGGGTCCAAATCGGGTCGTTACATGATCAATGTCATTTGAATTTATCAGTCTACTTAGTGATCGAAAAATTATATGTTTGAACAATAAAAATTTGACATGGACCATGACTTATGTTCAAACAAGATATCGTGTGATAAAAGGTTAATAACATGTTTTGTTGTTAGGTTAAAATCGGACTAACGATATTTATATTATTTGGATAGTTATAATGTCTTGTTAGTTACCAATTATGACTTGTGGGCCTATTATGAAATTGGGCCTACTGCCAACTTAATATAAACCTATTGAGTCACACATTAAGACCAAAATGAACAAACTGGATTTTAGTTAGGGTATTTCGAAATTATATAAATATAGATATTTATATTTAATTTCGAAATTATATATATATATATATATATATATATATATATATATATATCTTATTTTGAATAAGAGATAATATCCCTAATTTATCTCTCTAGGGTTTAAGTAGATACATATATATATGAATATATGTTTAAGATAACCCTAATTTTGTTTTAAGAGAGGCTGCATAATAACTTAGCCGCCACCTTTTCTTTGTGAAAGAAAAATGTAGAGAAAAACTATTTAAAATCCAGTTGCACGAAAGGGAGCTAGCACCCCTGCGATTATCTGTTTATTGGTTCGTGCGTGTGGATACCATAGAGGGTGTTCGTTCATTGGAGCAGCGCCTACAGTCCGAATTAAGGAGTTAATTTCGAATTTTCTGCGCTACAACAGATTGGTTATTGTTTAATTATTCTTTGAATCAATTGAAATACATGGATCCTGTTTGGTTTTTGTTAATTTTCGCTGTGCGATAATGTTGAATTATTGCAAAAAACCCAACAGTAGGTGCCACAATCTTGGGAGCTACAAAGATTAATTGTAGTTCAAGATGACCCCTACAGGCATGGGGCTTTACATGCCACAGCCATAGGGCTTTTCAAATGCTAAAATGAAGATGTTCTATATGCCACAGCCGTGAGGTTACATGTCACGGCCTGGGGGATGGGAGGAAAGGGGATATAACATGTAGATTTAAAGTTGTTTTTTCTCATTTTTTAGAGAGTTATTTTTGGAAAAGTTATTTTGAATAGTTTTTAAGTTTTTCTTTCTTTTCTATTTGGCTCTTTTTCTAGAGTAATTTTCCCTTATAAATACTCTTAGATTTATAGATTAGTTCTTAGATTTTAGATTTAGATCATCAACTTGAAGAAGGCATCAAGAAGAAAAGGAAGAGATTTTAAGAGTTTATTTGATTCTCTCGCCATAGAAGTTGTAAATATGATATTCTTTTCTTAATTCTTTGCTTTTGCAATTTAATGAGTGTGTAATTTTATCTTTTTTCTAAGGGATTTTTGAATCCCTAGTTACTTATGGATTATTTTTAATGCAAGCTTATTGTTCTCCTTTCTCTTCTTGTTCTTTTAGGTATGGATGTTCATTTGATTGGATTTTTGCTAGATGAATGATGGGATAGCTTGTTTAGTATTAAATCTGAATATTATGATCTTTCATGAATGCATGTTTAATGTTTGGTTTTGTTCTTGAATATTTGACGGAATGGTTATTTTGGAATATTGATATTAACTACAAGAAAAAAACAAAATAGAGACGGAAAATAGAGACGGAATTCCGTCTCTAATGCAAAATAGAGACGGAAATAGAGACCGAAATTTTCGGTCTCTATTTCGGCGGTCTCTAAAATTTAGAGACCGAAATACTCCGTCTCTAAAAATAGAGACGGAAAAGAAATTTCCGTCTCTAAAAATAGAGACGGAGTCATTTTTCCGTCTCTAATTAGAGACGGAATAGTCTTTCCGTCTCTATTTTTAGAGACGAAAAATAGATTTCCGTCTCTAAAAATAGAGACGGAATCGTATTTTTCGTCTCTAATTAGAGATGGAAAAGAATTTTCGTCTCTATTTTTAGAGACGGAAAATGAATTTCCGTCTCTATTTTTTAAAATATTGTTTTTAAAAAAAATATATAAAATAATAAATAATATTAATTTTAAAATTACTTTAATTAATATATATAATGAAGCAAATATTAAATGAACTAAAAATAAATTTTAAAAAATGTATTTTATAATGTATTAATATTCTCCAACTTTTTATTCAATTAATTAATATAGATTAATTAGAATAAAAATACAAAATAAATATAAAAAATTAACCAACAAATTAAAATAAACAAAATACATAAATTTAAAACATAAATAAAATACAACATTAAAATAATAAAAAATGCATAAAATACAAAATAAATCTATAACATTAACCAAAATATTAAAATAAACAAAATACATAAATATAAAACATAAATAAAATCCTACATTAAAATAATAAACAAATACAGAAAATACAAAAAAAATATAAAACATTAACCAACAAATTAAAATAAATAAAATACATAAATATAAAACATAAATAAAAAACTACATTAAAATAATAAAAAATAACAAAATACAAAATAAATATAAAATATTAACCAACAAATTAAAATAAACAAAATACATAAATATAAAACATAAATAAAATACTACATTAAAATAATAAAAATTAAAAAAAATTATCTAAATAAAGTACATGTGCAGCAAATCTGGCCGGAGAAGAAGATCCGCCGGCGGTGGTGAAGGGGGAGAGTGACGGCTTCGGTGGGCGCGGGGGAGAGCGGTGGTGCAGATTTGCTGTAGAGAGAGAGGAGATAAGGGGAAAAAGAAGAAAGGGAGAGAAGGAGAGAAGGAAAAAGAAAAGGAAAGGGATTTAAATATCCTGAAAAATAGAAACGGAAATTGCTTTCCGTCTCTATTTAGAGACGGAAATAAAAATTCCGTCTCTAAATAGAGACCGAATCTAATTTCCGTCTCTATTTAGAGACGGAAATAAAAATTCCGTCTCTAAATAGGCGGGATTAATTCCCGCCTATTTAGAGACCGTAAACTTTTTCCGTCTCTATTTAGAGACGGAATAAAAAAATTCCGTCTCTATTTAGAGACGGAATAACTTTCCGTCTCTAAATAGAGACGGATATTAAATTCCATCTCTAAATAGGCGGGAATATTTCCCGCCTATTTAGAGACCGCAAATAGAGACCGTAAGGCATTTCGGTCTCTATTTAGAGACCGAAATGCAATTCGGTCTCTAAATAGAGAAAGTAAAAAGGGAGGACAGTGGGAATTAATTCTCTAAAATTAGAGACCGAAAGGCAATTCGGTCTCTATTTAGAGACCGAAATGCAATTCGGTCTCTAAATAGAGAAAGTAAAAAGGGAGAGAAGTGGGAATTAATTCCCGAAAATTAGAGACCGAATTTAATTCGGTCTCTAATTAGAGACTGAAAGGCAATTCGGTCTCTATTTAGAGACCGAAATACCATTCGGTCTCTAAATAGAGAAAGTAAAAAGGGAGAGAATAATTCCCGAAAATTAGAGACCGAATAAAAATTCGGTCTCTAAATAGAGACCGAATTCCAATTCGGTCTCTAAAAATTGAGACAGAATACTTTTTCGGTCTCTATTTAGAGACGGAAAAACAATTCCGTCTCTAAATATGGTCTCAAATTATGGAGGAAAATAATCCCGCCATATTTAGAGACCAAATTTAGAGACGAAAAATTTTTCGTCTCTAAATAGAGACGGAATTCATTTTCCGTCTCCTGGAGACGGAAAATGAATTCCGTCTCTATTTAGAGACGGAAATTTTTCGGTCTCTAAATTTCCGTCTCTATTTTGCTGTTTTCTTGTAGTATATTGTCACTCTATTTTTCATGGTGGTTGTGAAAAGATATGGCTTATCATGGATTAGATGTGTGTCAAGATAGTGGTTTAATCTAGGTTTAGGTGAGGGTTTATACCTATGGCTCGTTCTTATGCCAGCTTTCTTGGAGTTTTCTAGAATAGGGTCCGAGTTAGTTATAATAGCATAACCAGTAGAGGATACTTGGCCTTAGGTGAGCTAATATAGAATTTATAAGCTTGTTTATGATCTTTTGCATTAAGTTGACTAGTGGAGGATAAAATACCCTTAGCAAGCCTTTTTTCCATTGTTTTTCTTCTTGAATGGTTGATAGTTATTTTTAATTGTCTATTTTGTCTCATTTAGTTAGTTTTATTATTTAAAATGCAGTTTTTACCGAATCCATAACCTCTCAGATAACGTTGAACATTCATAGAATAATTGACTAGTAGGACACTAATCCCTGTGGATATGATATCCGAGTGGTGGTAAGCTGGACTCCTACTTTATTACTTGATTTAATGCATTTGCCAAAATCCAGTCAACATATGTAGATATCATTACCTAAAAAATAACGAACTATACATCCGTAGATATGTAATCGTATAAGAATTACCTATAGATATGTAATTTGCTTAAGGAATACCTATAAACATGTAGGGACTCTTTAGTTATAGAAAATATTTTTTATTTTTTTTTTTTCGGTTTTTATTTTCATTTCTTATTTTTCTGTTTTTTTATTTTCCAAAATAAAAAATTAGAAAATGAAAATTATATTTGCTTCTATCATTTTATCTGTATTTTCATTTTTCATCTCATTTACAATTTTTTTAATATTATATATATTCTATCAATATAATTACAATAATTGTTATTTATATTAATAATATTTTAGGTATTGATAAATAAATATTTAAATTAATCAATGTTTAAAATGGTAACAGGTATATATGAAAATTTTAGACAAGCTATAAGTAAACTTAAATTACACATTCTTCTCGACCCAAAAAAAAAAAAGAACAATTCACAAATAAAAACTATAACAAAACTATTGTTGGTGATAATCAAATAGAAACAAAAAATATATAATAATTATAATAAAAACAAAAATTAATATATAAATAAATAAGAAATCAATGAGAAAAATAGTCATAAAAAAAACTTACCTCGTTTTTTATTATTGCAGAAAGAGATGAGCTGTTCTATTAAGTTTGTATTAAGTCTCTTTTTTATAAATTAGAAAAAAAAGGCAGTGTAGTTGAATTTGAACTCTCTTTTAATAAAAGAAAAATAAGAAAACATATTTTTTGTTTTTTCTATGCAATAGTTTAATTTTGAAAAATTTAGAAAATTGTTTTCTAATTTTCTAAATTGGAAAATATTACAACTAAACAGTAATTTTCATTTTTAAATTTTTTTAGAGTAATTTTTTGGAAAACTGACTTTATTTTTCAGAACTAAACAGTCTCGTAGTTACTTAACCAATAGATATAAATATATATATTTAATTGCTTAAGAAATAACTATAGATATCATTGCTTAAGAAATACTTATCCATTATGTATTTGTTTAAAATATACCTAAAGATATCATATAAGGGAAATTAGACATAATTGAACAGACTTTAAATGTTAAGCGAGGAAATGAGGAAAGTGAAACAAAAATTACAAATCACGGGTGATAGCTCATAATGGAGAAATCAACGTCTTAAAATCAGCATATCAAATGTGTGTTTGGAGTGACCTGTCAATTTAAGAGAAATGAAGAAGTGAGATAGAGCAGATTTAGGTGTAGGTGGAGAATTGAATGATATTTTTAGAGGAAATTTAGGTTTAGGTGGAGAATTAAAGGATATTTTTTTGTAGAAGTGAGAGAGCAATTGATGAAAATTTAAAGGAAAATGAAGAAATAAGGGAGCAATAGGTTGGGATTGAAGGAGATGGTGAGAGAGAGCAATAGGTTGAGAATTGAAAAAGATTAAAGAAATAAAGAGTAGATTTAGGGTTAGTAGGAGAAATCGGTTATTCAAATTAGAGGTCAACAAATATTTTAAATTTAAGGATTAGTTTTTTGTAAAAAGAAAAAAATTAATACTAGTATAGCGGTGTGTATGTTGGATGCATTGTTTTATGGATGTATTAAAATAACACTCAAAAACCTAGTTTTTCTTTTGAAAAAATATAAAAATATTTGCAATATTGGATGAAATTGATTAAGGGGATTCAGGTAAAAAGGAATATATCATAAAAATTTCCTTATATTTATTTAAAGGCAAAATCCATTCTCGGATTACTAAACTATTAAAATTTTGTACATTGGATTCCTTTATATATATATATAAAAAAAAAAAAAAAATCTTCTCCAGGTTCTTATAATTTTATTTGAGGTAACATAAAGTTCCCGTTAATGGTCCACTAGTGCATGTATTTCAAATGCCTTTAAATGGCGCCTCTAGTACCGATCACCTGAAATGCTGACACCAGTTGCTAAAAATTCACCAATGATCGACCTAAGAGCACTAGAGTGAAGCTGTTGCTGCTAGGAGTATGCTGACGTCCACCACTCACCTAGAAGTTTATTAGTTTTGTTGGAAAATGAGTTTGAAAATTTAGTTTGGAGAGCGAAAAAAAAAAAAAAAAAAGAAGAAAAAGAGGACGAAAGGAAGATCTGGGGGTGATGACGGGCAAGTAAACGTGGTGTGGTGATGGCAGGCTAGAAAATAGTGACCGAAAATGGAGAAATCGAAGAAATTTGGTCGTCGGCATTGGTGGAACTCACAGGGAAGGAGAAAGAAGATAAGAAGGAATGATCGAGTGTGGTGAGATTCTTGTTGCATGCAAATACGAACCATTAGATTAAGAGTGGATCTTTATCTAACGGTCAAGATTTGTGTATATTGTGAACGTCATCACACTTAATCTTACATTTGAAAACTTAAATTAGTGTCGTGATGTATACTATGCTCACTAATCTGGACCGTTTAATTAGAATTAACTTTTGATCCAACAATCTAAATTTGTGCGCACCGTATATATGATTGTATCGAATTATATCCTCGACTATCACCTTTAACTATTGAAACACATGCGTTAACAGGCAATTAATGAATAATTCAATATTATCTCATATTAAAATTTTAAAATATCGAATCAATTTTTTTTAAAGAGAGCTAGTGTAAAATATTAAAAATTAAAAATTAAGGGATTTCAGGTTTTGCCTTGTTTAAACAACAGCCTTATTATGCACCTAAATTTTGTGGATGAGTTTTTATCACTATATTTTGTTAAAAAGATAAATTCATATGCAGTTATCTGAACTTGTCAACAAAAAACTTTTGAGCATCTAAACTATTAATTTGACTAGATAAGCACCTGAACTTATTTATCATATAAGAAATAAACACAAAGTCTAACATGGCAAAATGCGTGAAATGCACACCAATTTTAGGTCGTTATAACTTTTATTTATTCATTGTTCATTGTTCACAAAGATTAAAAAAATTTAAAACTTATATTAAATCCCTAAATCATCTTCTTTAACCCTAAATCCTCTTCTCTTCTCTCTTTAACATCTTTTTCCATTTTCTCTGCCCTAAATCCAGAAAATAATTTCTTATTTTTTGGAAAATTGGTGCAACAAATTGAAATATTTGGTTGGAAAAATGAATCATGGTATTGAGAATGTCTGCAAATGTAAAAAGCTAGCGATTATGAGCACCTAAACTCTTAATTTGACTAGATAAGCACCTGAACTTATTTATCATATAAGAAATAAACACAAAGTCTGACATGGCAAAATGCGTGAAGTGCACACCAATTTTAGGTCGTTATAACCCTTATTTATTCATTGTTCATTGTTCACAAATATTAAAAAAATTTAAAACTTATATTAAATCCCTAAATCATCTTCTTTAACCCTAAATCCTCTTCTCCTATCTCTTTAACATCTTTTTCCATTTTCTCTGCCCTAAATCCAGAAAATAATATCTTATTTTGTGGAAAATTGGTGCAACAAATTGAAATATTTGGTTGGAAAAATGAATCATGGTATTGAGAATGTCTGCAAATGTAAGAAGCTAGTGATTATGAGCACCTAAACTCTTAATTTGACTAGATAAGCATCTGAACTTATTTATCATATAAGAAATAAACACGAAGTCTAACATGGCAAAATGCGTGAAGTGCACACCAATTTTAGGTAGTTAACCCTTATTTATTCATTGTTCATTGTTCACAAAGATTAAAAAAATTAAAAACTTATATTAAATCCCTAAATCATCTTCTTCAACCCTAAATCCTCTTCTCCTCTCTCTTTAACATCTTTTTCCATTTTCTCTGCCCTAAATCCAGAAAATAATCTCTTATTTTGTGAAAAATTTGTGCAACAAATTGAAATATTTGGTTGGAAAAATGAATCATGGTATTGAGAATGTCTGCAAATGTAAGAAGCTAGTGATTATGAGAATTTTATGGTCAAAATCTAATCCTGGTTGGAGATTCTACAACTGTGAGCTTGGAGAGGTAAGATTCCATATTTATCTAATTGTAACCGTGATTTTAGCTTCAGTTATTGTAATGGTATATATTTATGAAAAAAAATAATCTTTTGATTTTTGGAATAATGAATTTGCAAAAGCATGGTGGTGTAATTTTCTTAATTGGGTGGATGATGAAATATCTGAACATGCAAAAACGATGATTTAGAGATTGCCGAATAGAGCTAAGGATTTTGAAAAAATTAAAAGAAAGGGAAAAACGAAAATAAAGATATATGTGTTTTGCTTCGTTGTTAGTGTAATTGCATTGAGAGTTTGGAAGACTATGTTGATAACCAAAATTGGCTAGAATATAAATTGTAATTTAAGATTGAGAATCATTATAAATTGTGGTTTAATTAGTTAGATGCTCAAAGATAGTGAGTTTTATGTTATGAATGTTTATTTGCAGTTTGCTTGTTAAAGCAAGTTCTAAATTAATTAAACTAAATATAGTTGAAGAAAAATGTGCCATTTTTGTCTGAATGTGTTTTTTGTGCATCATCATATCTAACAAAGTTTTGTTGACTTATAATAAAAATTCAAATTGTACCAATATACATTTGGAGTAAATAAAACAGCATACCAATATAGAAAGACTAATTCATTGCAAGCATTCTACCAATAATATCCAATAGTAACAAATGTCATCAAACAAAATATTGGCAGATTTTCTATCCCAAAAAAGCATCCACAATATAAACATTCTAGTACTTTAAAAGCATATGAACTTTAACAATCTAAAAAGACATCCTAGTATCTCACAAGCATAACAAGTTTAACAATCCATAAAGATATCCTAATTCCCTGCAGTAAGTGGGTTTGCGGATGAGCTAGTTGATGCATGATTCATTCTTTTATAGGCTATTGTTGCAATTATTTTGCTGCTAAAGTTGAGTTGCTATAACAGTTTGCCTTCCATTTCTCCTAGCCCTATTTTCTGAATAACCAAGATCAATGTTTGTGATATTTGCATATTCTTGACAGCTCTTCCAACATCAACAACCTTTTGCATTAGTCTCTTTAGTTGCAAATTATCAAAATTTAAAAATTAGTATTAATTGGAAATAAATACAAGAAAAAATTACTAGACATGCACATATTACATTGAGAATAGCAATTCTTGTGTTTTCATTAATAAAGCATGCCTTTTGTAACCACTTAGTCGTTTCCCTCTACCAGTTCAATGGTTAGTTAGGTTGAAGTATCAATTGTGACATTATGCTGAACTCCTGAAATAGGCTGACTGACTAAAACTATCGTTGCACCTCTTCTTCTGAGTGAACCTCTGCCCCTTGAAGTACCTTTCCCCCTTGTGTACTTATCCCAGCTAGTTATGCATTGTTCGTCCCTGAACTTTTTCCCCTTGAAGAACCTCTGTTACTTGCTGCAACCCTAGCTCCGAATGAACTTGTAACAGTGTTATTGTTCCTTTTTATGGCAAAGGTATCATCACAGATTGAAGAAGAGTAAAAGTGATTATTTGGTGGCACAAAAGATGGACCGTCAATTCTCCCCTTCCCATGTTCACATTCTACACATCCCATTAAAAAAATCATGAAATTGTGCACATATTAATGACATAATATTATGAATAATTTGTAAAAACTTGTTGTTTGCAGCTTGATTTGTTATGCCTAGCTGCTTTGCATTTAGAACAATGCATTATAGTTCCCCTATAAGATGCCCTACCATGTTTTTCTCATCCTTATCTTTCTTCATACTCTTTTTTCGCCTTTTTGGCATTGGCTTCACTTCAGATGGCCCAATTTGAGGGTTATTAGTTGGTTTCCACATCTTCACGGTAGGTATTGGTTGAATAAAATATCTTTAAGAATGTATCCCTGTGGAACCACTTATCTACATATAGTTCTAGTTCAATTTCCAAGTGGTACATTGCACACACAACATGTGCACAAGGAATGCCCTTTAACTCCTAATTCCTACATGTACATGTCTTTGCTTTTAAATCTACAATATGGTAGTAAGGCCCATTAATTACCTTAAAAACCTGATCACCCACTACGAGAAAATTTGGAAATAGCAGCAAAAAAATAGCAACGGAATTAATTCCATTGCTATTTAGCAACGGAAAATAAAATAGCAACGGAATTTAAATTCCGTTGCTAAAATTGGTTAAGTTTTCTATGTTTAACAACAAAAAAAAATTTGGTGATTTTCGGTCGCTAAAAGTGGAGAGAATTTTTAGTGCCAATATTTAGCAACGGATATTAGCAACGGAAAATGGTTTTCGTTGCTAAATATGGCGCCAACGAAATTCGTGACAATTTTGGGGCAAAAAATAGCAACGGAATATTATTTCGGTTGCTAAATTAGCAACGAAAAGTGTTCCGTTGCTAAAGGCTTCAGTAATAGCAATCGAATATTATTCGGTTGCAAATATAGCAACGAAATCATTTTTTCGTTGTTGTGTTTACTATTTCGGTTTACTAATAGCAACCGAATATTTTTCGGTTGCTAAATTTTTCAACATTAGCAACCGAATTAAAATTCCGTTGCTAAAACGTTAAATAATAGCAACCGAATGAAATTCGGTTGCAAATTTAGCAACAGAAATTTATTTCTGTTGCTAAATAAAAAGTGATAACTATTTGCTTTAAAAAATACCAATCGAACTATTCGATTGCTAATTTAGGAACGGAAAGTAATGCCGTTGCTAAATTGCGAATAGCAACTGCATATATTTTGGTTACAAATTTAGCAACGGACTCGTGGTTGCGTTGCTATATATCATGTATTAAATATTTGCTTTCATGAATAGCAACCGAAGTGTTTCGGTTGCTAAATTTGATTAACAATGGCAACCGAATTGATTTCGATTGCAAATTTATTAACAATGGCAACCGAATTGATTTCGATTGCAAATTTAGCAACGGAATACATTTTCATTGCTAAATATCAAGTGTGGTTTTGAATAATAACAACCGAATAGGTTTCGATTGGAGTTATAGCAACGGAAACTGATTCCGTTGCTAAAGGAGATTTATTTTAGCAACGGGATATGAAATCCGTTACTAAATTTGTCAAGAATAGCAACAGAATTCTAACGGAATATATATTCCATTGCTAAAAATCAAGGGTTTTAATTAAATCGTTTTCTTTCTTTCTTTACCTGAGCGCGCCGCTTCTTCCTAAATCATCGCTTCTTCTTCTTCTTCTCCTATTATCCGGTGTGCCCCCAACCCCACCGATCGGACTCTTCACCCACCGATCTCCCACCCCACCGTAAGATATCATTAACCTAATGTTTAAGTGAAATGGCAGAGGGAAAGTGAGGAATTGAAGCAGCTGGCTAACGGAAATACCCGATTCCCTCGATGGCCCTCGAAAGCTGAAAGAAGGCGACTCGAAAGCTGCGTTTAAAAGGTCAGGGTTTTGAAATGCTTGTAGTGATTTTAATTTCTTTCTTCAATTGGTTTACAAACATCAATGTTCTATATATTTAATCTGCATCTTTGGGTCGTTGAATTCGTTTCTGATGATCTGCTTTCTTCTAGTTCACTTTCTCTCTCATTTTTATATTTCCAGTTTGTTTATATTGCGAATTATAAGAAACCTAGTTTTTAATCCGGCAATTTCTCTGTTCTTAGACTTTCCCCGCATGTTGTGTTTCTTGGCTTGGCTTAGTTGCTTGCTGAGAAACAACAGACTTTCTCTTTCTTAAACCTTAAATGGGGCATCTTGATCTTAGTTTAGGGCACTAAATACTTGCAAATGAAATTAGCATGCCGTTGTCTGTCATTTGTAAAGTTTTGCATTTTGACTGAATGTTGTTCAAATAGTAGTTTTGTTGCATTCATTTAGATTGTTTTAATTGCATATATGTATTATGCGAGAAAGTTGGCTGAAAAATACTCTGCAAATAAGTTGGCTGAAAAATTAAGAGCATATATAAATTGGGGAAGGATATGGAGAAACACTATTATTTTGTAGTACTATCACTGCTATTTATCCACAAGTGTTCATCTTTAGATCGCAGCCAATTCCCTCCATCATTTTTATTTGGTACTGCAACTTCTTCTTATCAGGTACTGATATATGTTGATGCTTCTACTTTATTTATTATTATTTCTAATTAAATCATGTGTGTGATAATATATAATTTATATTTGGTAGCTTAATTTGTAGTTAATTTAAATATTTATACGCAAAGGGAAAATCTTAATCTTCTTCGAATTCACATTTCATTTTGCACCTTCAATCTTTGTTCTTCTTGTTAAATGTTTGCTTTTAGTAAAGAGCAGAGTTTGTAATAAAAAAAAAGTATGATAATAAAATTACAAAATATGTTTAAAAAATTGTCCACATAATCAAAATTATATTAATAACTCTATATACTTTGTTATATCACTAGCTAATCATTAAATTTTAGATGATACTTATAGAGTAATATTCAGCACGTTGTGATCCAACTCGAAAAAAAAATCAATTAATATTTTATGGTATCTGAACAGACAATTGGATGATAAATCAAATGAAATCATGTTGGTTAGTGCCTTTATGATTTGTATGATCTTGTATAAAATCCCCAACATGTGGAGATAGAGTTGGCAATCAGTAGCATGATGAGACATGTTTGCTGTTAGAGTGAATTAGCTGAACCAGGATGCAGCTGGATTGGTGTCTTAGTAAGTCCAAGTTCAGAATATGAGATTTAGCATGTGTGTGCGCACAAAACGTGGCTTCTGCATGAAAATAATGCTTATTTAGTGTGCCTGCTATAATGGTTTTCCTATTGTTGACACTCAACTATATATTTTCAAATGTTTATTATTATGCTTATCTTTTGGCACAGATAATGGTTTTTTATGCAAAGAATAGGATAATATATGCTGTGACATTGTTCTAATGTCTTGAGCTTGTATCCTCTTACTATGTTAAATGGCATTTGCTCCTGGTTTATTCTTGCAGACCTATGAAGGATATCTGGAAGTGCATAGCAGAAGCGCTAGACAATTAAGTTCACCAGCTAGTATACTTACCTGATAATATTTTATCATGTTAGTTTAATAGAAGTGTTCTTTATTGATAGGCACAAGGCCATTTGATTATATTACAGAATTTTATACACGTTACCATCTCCGGATGCTTGTTAATATATTTTATCATTATGGAGCTGTAGATATGCTGCTTGTTGAAAGTTTTTGCTGCCTAGCATTTCATTCTCCAATTTTTCTGCTTTTGGAATTGTTATTCACATTAGTGGCTCACCATGTTGTTTGTATCTAACTACCAACGACTGGGTGGATAAATTTGTGCACTTCACTGTCCAAATTAATGATGTTATGAGCATTCATACTACTGCTTTCAGCTCTTCATCTTTATGTTCAATGTTAAGAGTTAAGGTGTGGGTGAATACACACTGCAGGGTTTGCTTTTGCTAGTGGAATCTTGATTTCCAAAAATCTTATTTTCTGCTTTATCTAATTTCAAACTGATGTTAATTTGTTCATATTAACAGGTTTATTCCATCAGGTGTTTGCTCAAGAAAGATTAGATCCAAATTCAAAGAGAGAATTTGAGGGTTATGTATGGAAGAATATCTCTCTGCAGACAAAAGATTTTTTTTATCAGGAGTTTGAGGTACACAAAATAAATTGCCTTATTTGTTTCAAAATAACTGACTTCATACATTAAAGAAAATATTTATTGTACTTGACAATAATAATATTATGTTTTTTTTTTCAGAAAGAATTATTTTGGGATTCAAAATTTAATATTGTTATTTATGAAGTTTAGGAAAAGCGGGCCCGCTAATGATATAAAGAATTTCTGTCTAAGTTACGCAAGGGTGGTCAACGACCTACTTTTATTTCTGAAGAAATATGGAATCGTTATTTGTATTGAATTTGTGTTGTTTTTGTGACACATTTCATGAATTTCTACTTTACAATGTTATTTATACTGAATTTATGTTGTTTTTGTGATGGTTTTCAAGAATTTTTATTTTACAATAATATAAATATATTTTTAGGATTTTAATTATTGTGTATTATAATTTTTATATTATATTATCAATAAGCATATATATTTTCAGGATTTGAATTACATTTATTTATAAATTAAAAATTTTATAAAAAATAAAAATAGCAACCGAACCTGAATTCCGTTGGTAAAAATAGCAACGGAATTCACCTTCCGTTGCTATATTTAGCAACGGAATATGAATTATGTTGCTATATTTACCAACGGATTCTTCATTCCGTTGCTATTTTTAGCAACGTAATGCTTTTTTCGTTGCTCAACTTCTCCAAGGAGGATGCGATAAACACCAACATTTAGCAACGAAAACATTTATAGCAACGGATTATTCATTCCGTTGCTATTTTTAGCAACAAAATGCTTTTTTCGTTGCTAAACTTCTCCAAGGAAGCTGCGATAAACATTAACATTTAGCAACGGAAATCATTTTTTGTTGTTAAATTAGCACGGAAAACTATTTCCGTTGCTAATATAGCAACGAAAAATAATTCGGTTGCTAATATTGACAATTCACCAAAATGAATATTGGCTAAATTTAGCAACGGAAAGGAGTTCGGTTGCTAAAAATTACCCACCGCCAAATTTGCAACCGTTTTTTCCATTGCTATTTTTCGATTAGCAACGGAAAATCAATGGATTCGGTTGCTAATTTCCGTTGCTATTTCCAGGTTTTCTTGTAGTGACCATTCCATGTCAGCATACACTTCCTAGCAATTTTTGCATTAGCTTTTAACACTTTCCTAGACATAAGTGAAATGTCAGAAATTCAAGTATTGGCAAATCTTCTC
The DNA here is from genome assembly GCA_947683425.1 of Excoecaria cochinchinensis. Lineage (NCBI taxonomy): Eukaryota > Viridiplantae > Streptophyta > Magnoliopsida > Malpighiales > Euphorbiaceae > Excoecaria > Excoecaria cochinchinensis. Next base: position 9,251,047 of record CANTUQ010000105.1, read on the forward strand.
ATTTGAACAAGCCTATTCATTAGCTTGTGTCTAATATCTTCTAGCATTATAATGATGGACTTATGTCTAGAAACTAATATCCAATTGTTAAATGATTCACACATGTTATTGTCAACAAAGTCACATTTACCATCTGTGTTAAAGGACAATTTTCTTTTGGACAACTTAACAAATCCTCACAAATCTCCTAAAAGCTTCTAACTCATTTTCAAACCTTATCAAGAAACTAGACTTAGCACATTTCCATATTTTTCTTCTTCTCTCCTCACCCTTCCAGGTTTGTTTCTAAGTAGACCATATGTGTCTAGCACACATCCTGTGCTCAGACTCAAGCAATAACTCTTGGTCACATTGTACTAATCTCTACACAACAAAATAAATCACATTTACATACTCAACACTAGTTATAAAATCACATTTAAAATAACTGCACATAGTTACATTTTGCATGTTACACATAATGGTAAGTCTTTTTCCATCTCCTAATTGAAGATCAACAATTAGATATTAGAGAAACCAACTCTATGAATGTAACACCCCCTACCCATACGTAGGCGAACCCATCTGGATCGGACTGAGAAGCCGTATGAGCAGGGTGTGTCACCAAACAGATTGCGGCAAAGCATACATTCACACATCACCAACATACGAAAATACAGCGAAAATTAAAACTTTAGAGAAACATCAACATGATCATGCATTAATATAACAACATTCATTACAATAATGTTCTGATCAAACTGATATTACAAAATAATTACCTATCCAAAATATACAGAGCGAAAGCTTACAAAATTACTGATACAATGAGAGTTCTAATACAAAAAGGATTATCATAAAATACTACAAAAATAAGCCCTAACACTAATATCTGTGTTGGCTTGACTGGCGGCGACTCTCCCAAAGCAAAAACGCCTTTCGCACCTGCACGGGTAACACATCGTGCTAAGCGATAAACGCTTAGTGGGGAAACACACAACAGAAGAGTTGCGGCCATTCACGATGGTCGTCAAAGCATAACACATACGATATGATATATACGGATAATCATGTAAGATATATAATCATACTTACATAATAGAAACATACATTCAGAAGCTCATATCCAAATTCCATATACATAATAACTGATTTCTCATACTTATCATTATGCGCATTCGAAAATCATATTCTTGTAATCATTTCAAAGCAAACCAAAGCAAACAGAACACCTGCTGACTCACAGTAGTGGATAACGAGTATACAGACAGTACCTTACGGGTACGAATCGAATACAGACAGTACCTTACGGGTACGAATCGAAAACCATTTATTTTATCACATTCAAAACAATTTTTCGGAGGGAACTTAAACAAGATCCAAAATTCATAAAGGTTCGTGAGGAACCAGACGGGAACCTTATCGGGGTCCAAACGGAACTGAGGCTGCAGTTAAAAGACTCTATTAGGCATGCCTAACTATCCACTAGTCTGACTCTCGCAGGTTATGCGTAATCCAATTCAGGTTCCAAATCATAGCATATCATTTATCATGAAGGATTCAAAATATTGCACATATAAACAAGCATATTATATAGCATACAGAGGTAAAAATTCATGAAGAAACCATTTGAAATTCATTTTAGTAGAAAAGGCAAAATCGAAAAATAGAGCATGAAGAAGGTCACTGTCGCGCTCGCGACAGAGGCGAACTTGCCCTAGGTCGCGATCACGGCAATATTCGTGATCTCGCGGAGAATCAAATACAACTCATCGTCGCGCTCGCGATAGTGAGCTGCCAGCCCGATCCGTCGCGCTCGCGACAGAGGATCGCCCAAAACAGCTCGGCAGCCGAGTGCTCTGTCGCGCTCGGGACACACGTCGCGCTCGCGACAGAGGCTCTGCTGCTCCGCTCGGCAGGGAGCTCGGACGCGTGCAAGAGCTGCTATCACCGGGCTCTGTCGCGAGGTCGCGACAGAGTCGTGATTTCCAGCCCTTACACGGAAAATCTGCAGAAAATTCACCTCCACAACACCCAAACCTCAAACATCAACTTACCTCAAATCCAGCAACCCAAACATCATAAACAACATAAAACACAACATTTATACCAAGAATTTCAATTAAATCATGCCAAAATCAATATCAATTTACCAAATTCAAATCTCAGCACTATTCATTCCACAACTTAATCAAATGTACAATTGGGTTCAAAAACTCACATGCGAGGTTTCATGAATCATCTAAACCAAAATACATAACATATAAATCATTATAAATATCAAGAAAACCAAATTTTTCAGAAATTCATCCCAAGAGCAAAAATCACCAAAATGCATAAATCACAAAAACTCCCAAACCTGAATCTCCTTAGCTCCTAATCACTTAGTGCCACTTCCCGACGCCTTCTCCTTCCCTTTGGGATGATGAGGAGGCTCAACTAACAACAACCCAACAAGGGCACACAAACAAAAACCTAGATTAGCTCTAAACCCAGAAATTATAAAGAGATGAGGAACAAGATGAAGAAAATGAAGAACAAATGCAATAAACTCACCACTTAAAATGCTAGGAGATGATCAATTTCCACCAACTATGACTTGAATCCAAGCTAAGGCACAAAATGGGAAGAGAAGAGGAAGAAGAGAAATGAAAGAGAAGAGAGAAACGGGATTGAGGGAGCATAATTTCTGCTTTCCTTTCTCTTTCCTCTTTTAAATCCCCTCTCACCTAACCCTAGCCATGTGTCCTCTTCCTAGTGGTGGATCTTGATCACTCACACCCAACAAGCACACATCAAACACACACAAGACTCTCCCAACTTATAATACCCTATAAATGTGTGAGCACAACACACAAACACAACTCACTCACTCACATCCTACAAACATGTGAGCAACACACCCAATTACAACCCAACTAATTCACACCCTAATATCATATGTGCACCCACACACTAACAAAATCCCAAAACATGCAATTTACCCAAAATACCCTTATGACATGCAATTACACATATACAATGCATGCAGAAACATGGCTCGAACTTCTACGGGGCCAATGGGGTGTGACAATGAATGTTTATCTTTGTGTCCATTACTACCCAAGCTATGGGATACATATGTTGATTCCCACTTTTCCCACAAATAACCAACAACTCACCTTTACATATCCCTTTCAAAAAGCATCCATCTAAACAAATAACCCTTCTACATCCCTCAAGCCAACCCTGCTTCAATGCATCAAAACAAACGTAGAAAAATAAAAATAAGTTTTTACCTAGGCGTTTCTCCTTATCAGTTCTAATCCAACAAGAGGTCCCTGAATTTGTTTTCCTAATTTGATTAATATAGTCACATAGCCTTACAAATTCTAACTTCCAATCACCCCTGAACTTATTAATCACCATTAACAATTCCCTAGTGCATGGAGACCTACTTACATACAACCCCTACTTTTCTCTAACCAAATCCTATATCTTTCAGATCTTAATATCTAGAGTATCCTCTCCTTGAATTCCCTAGCTATGAATGTAGAAGTACACAACTTATTTTTGTTCTTTTTTGTGCGCTTGTGCTCTGGATTATGAGTCTTTATCTTAAAATCACTTGAATCCCCCTCAACACTAACATATAACTTCTAATCACAATTGGCAAATTTGCATTTAACCCTTGCTCTATGCCTTTCATTAGGCCTTAGCTTTAATTCAACCCCATTCTCCATAGTAAAATCAACAACTGCTTCTCTGAATTGAAAAACATTTTCAAATATCATCCCAAGTTGCCATATAGTGGTAGTACATTTAGGATCATAAAATAACTTATTTGTCCTTTTTCCATGTAAATCAACTCCTGGTTCAGCTCTAGAATCTAATGGATCTTTGCTATCATCACCCTATACATCAGAACTATCAAGATATACCTCATCACCACCCAATCTTCTTACATATTTTTCACCTATGTTCTCTCTCATGTCTTCAAAATCCTTGTCAATCCTAACTTCACCAACTGGGATCTCATGAGTGAAATTAGACTCACTTCTCCTCTTTTTCTCTCTTTTCTCCTCCCTTGCAGCTTTCCTAAATCTTTTTAGTTCTTCATCTAAATCACTTGCTTCTACTTTAGTATCATAATCTCCATTTGTTCATCACTTGGAGATCCTTCATCATCATCTTCATAGCCCTCAAACTTTATCTCATATGAACTATCAGACTCCTAAAGCTCTTTAACATCCCCAGTCTCTTGTGTATTTACATTCAAACCCGCTTGTGTTGTTGCCCTAGAACCCCGAGCAGTATTTATATTCTCATCTCTTACATATTTTTCACCTATGTTCTCTCTAATGTCTTCAAAACCCTTGTCAATCCCAGCTTCACCAACTGGGATCTCATGAGTGAAATTAGACTCACTTCTCCTATTTTTCTCTCTTTTCTCATCCCTTGTGGCTTTCCTAAATATTTTTAGTTCTTCATCTAAATCACTTGCATCTTCTTTAGTATTATAATCTCCATTTGTGCTACTTTCTGAACTAAGGTCTTCTTCTTCACTTGGAGATCCTTCATCATCATCATCATCTTTATAGCCCTCAAACTCTATCTCATATGAACTATCAGAGTCCTCAAGTCCTTTAACATCCTTTGTCTCTTGTGTATTTACGTTCAAATCCTCTTGTGTTGCTACCCTGGAAACCTAATAGTATTTAATTCTCATCCACTTCTATTGTTGCCCTAGAATATCTAGTAGAATCTTTACTACTTTCAATAACCTCCACACTTTTTGACCCAATTACTTCTATATTAGACATCACATTTGTAAAAGTGAAACCTTCATTTTCCAACACATTTGGTTAACTGACAGCATTCTAGATGTATAAATCTAAAATTGGCCCATTAGTGGAGTCTTTAACCAACTCCAATAATTCCATATCATCACCCCTACATTTTAATTTTTTTTTGTTTTACTATCTTTATAATAGAATCTTTGAGTATCTAGATAGCCTATTTGTAATGCCCTAATTACCCCTTAGGAGGATAATGGAGACGCTATGCGCACAAATAATGCATACAAAATACGATAACACATACTATGGCGGAACAATACTAAACAAACATGTAAGCGGAAGCAAACACTATTAATCAAAACAAAATATACTTGTATTATTAAACTCTTAAAATATTCATATTACAAAAAGATAACATTCTTATGTTACAAGATCCAAAAGCCTTATATCATCTATTACAAGCCTTCTCAATACATATACATTGAAATAACCACGAAAGGAATTTTATACAAAAGCAAAAAATCCACTCAAACTCCTAATGGCCAGCAGATGCAAGACTCTCAAAACCGAGCCGATCCTACATACCTACACTGGAAAAACACCCGTGTTAAGCGATAACTCTTAGTGGGGATATACAGAAGCAAAGGACTTCCCACGAAGTCACAACAATACACATATCCATAGCACATATACATGTAACATACATCAATAATCTATGACATAAACATTTGCAAGCAATAATAAAAATAACATTTACCAATACCTTTCTTGTCACAATTTTTATGTACATGCACACCATACATATCACATGCCTTTGTCATATACATTACTAAAACATTTACATGTCATTCATCCTATATAATAAGTGATTATCTATCAGAACATCTCACATATATGCATAAACATGTACATTCAAATACTTATGATAGATCACAAATTTACTTTCTCATACACAAACATACAATAACTATAGCCTGAATTCACATTAATGGTGGATACGGGTGCACTAGATACTGACTAGCAGTATCGAACATTTAGAGAATGAAGTCTCAAATCATATAGATACCGAAGGTATCAAGCTCTAAACCCAAACGTGCCAAATCTAGACCCCAAGGGGCCAACTCTAGTAGCTACAAACTCTAGTCCTTTATAAGCATGCTTATCTATCCACTACGATGAATCCTCCAGGCTTTACATAAAATAACATCCACTAATACATATACTTTACATTAACATGAGTATCCAAATCATAATTACATATCAATTTAATATATGTTATAGCTAAGCAAACTATTAAGCATATGATTCAAATATTCATTAATGTAATCATATACAACTTTACTATGCAATGTTATGCATAAACCAATGCAAAATTACACTTAAATAGCAATAAAAGATTTATATACAATCTTTGGGCAGTGTCATGCTCGCGAACCTTATCGTGGTCGCGACAAAACCCGATAATTACAGCTATCGCGCTTGCGGGCAGTGTCGCACTCGTGACAGAATGCTAAAATAGCTTCTGTTGAGCTCGCAACTGAGCTTGCGTTCGTGACAAGGCTCAGCAGAGCAAACCACTACCGAACTTGCGCTCGCGACGAAGCTCGATAGTGCAAACCTCGCCTAAGGAGCATTCTATCGTGCTCGCGACAGAACTGAACTAAGTATTCCAACTCCAAAACATACAATCACAAATGCACATACTTCCACATATCAACCCATATTCACATGCATAATTCCCAAAACCATATCATTTACATTACAAAGCTCTAACCACAATATAGACACAAACAAATATCATTAACAGCCAAAATGGCCTTCAAGCACATAGTCATAAGCAAATGCCTTACATGCATATTCTGTAACATACTTATACTTTTCCAATAATTAACATGCAACTAATAACAGAATTTCAAAAATCAATATCTCACAATATCAACACATACACTTGATCAAATAAACTAATACCTAAAATTCAACATGCATCTAGTCAAGACTAAACATATAATCTCATACGAACCACACATGGAAGTAGACAAGAACACACACGATCCTTAACCTCTCAAAAGCAGCTTGAACCTCTTCACTTCAAGATCAAACCTTCTCCTTGCCTTTCTTTTTCCTCTTATCTGATGCTTCTTGCACAACCAAGTCAAATATACACACTTAATTCATAAACAACAATCTCAAGCAACTCAACACACTTACTAAATACCAATAGAAGGAGTAAAAGAAGATCACGCTAATCCAATTTACACTTACCTTTCAATTCTCTTATCAAACCTCTTCAAACTATCCAATTTGCAGCAAAAACCCACAATGTGAAGAACAAGAACCGAAAATGAAGAAGAAGAAAGATGGAAAGGAACCAAGAGAAGAAAAGAAGCACAAACCGGCCACATGCAAGAAATGGGACAGAATTTCCCACTAAACCCCCTTTTATTGCATGGCCCCAACTAGGTGGCACTCTCATTTCTTGCCACGTGTCCTCTTCATCACATGTGTCCCACTCACACCTAAATTCCCATTTGGTCCTCAGTAAAGTTTCAAATAAGTCCCTCAAATCAATTCTTTCTTCAACTAACTTTTAATCTCTTTCAATTATGTTCTCCTAGACTCATAAATTCATACTTAAATAATTACTCCTGTACCCTTATCTAACACTTAACATCAATATTCCTTCTAAGGTACATTTTGGGTTGTTATATTATTAATTTTGAATGAAAAGCTAATGCTACAAGTGAAAAATGGTCCTTCTTAATATACAATTCTTTAATATTGCCTTTACCCATATATTTCTTATTCCCATTTTTACTAAATATACCTCAATGGTGAAATTTGACTTTCGGACAAATTGTAAACATTGTGTGACACTGTAAACAAAGATCAATAGTAAAAAATCAATTGAAATTTTTGAAAATTCTATATTCCAATCCCTCTTTCAACTTAATATTAAAAAAACTACTTCATAATATCAGCAACCTACATTATCAGATAATTTTAAATAATACAAAAAGCTTACCTCTAGACCTTTGCTTCTTATTCTCTATTGGAATCTAACACTTCTCCCAATTTCTTTCTTATTCTAGCTCATAGGAAATATAAGCCAAATAACACACACTTTAAGAATGAACTTTTAGTAATTTGATTTCATGGTTTCAGATTGCTTTGGAATGAATAAATATGATATTAAAATGAAGATTAAGGTTAAAAATCTCCAATGTGTTTCCCATTTTTTCTCCCAAACATTTTATCCCAGTCTAAATTCAATGCCAGTACTGTTTATGAATGAAACATAAACGGTATGTTTGAATATAACATCCTTAGTCTTCTACAGCAGATGATTATGGCTTCTAGTGCTTACAAAACCCAAACGAATACACCTGATAGAGCTATTGCTGAACTCCTCATAGCAGGATTTTCAAGACAACTGAAATGATGGTGGGATTATCATCTCACTGCCCAACAACGATTAGAAATATTAAGTGCCATTCAGACCACAGAGGATGGAGCACCCATTCTCGATGAGTTGAGTAACCCCATACCTGATGCTGTAGCAACCCTAATCCATACGATTAGTCTACACTTCATAGGTGACCCTTCTCATTTGAAAGACAAAATTGCAGAACTGCTTTCAAACCTTAGGTGTAAAAAGCTTTCTGATTTTCAAAACAACTAAAACACGTTCTTAACTAGAATTATGCTTAGGGAAGATTCCAATCAACCATTTTGGAAAGAAACATTCCTTGTAGGTCTTCCTACCCTTTTAGGGGAAAGAGTTAGGAACAAAATTAAAGAAACATGTGGTATTAGCCAAATTCCCTGTAACCATTTAACTTATGGGGAACTGGTTAGCTTCACTCAAAAGGAAGGTTTAAAAATCTATTAAGATTTAAAGCTTAAAAAACATTTAAAATGGGAAATGAAGAAAACTAGGCAAGAACTAGGATCATTTTGTAAACAGTTTGAAGTATCCACATAAAAACAAACAAAATCCTGTGGAGGTTCCTGTTCAAAACCTTACAAAAAGCCTCACAAACGATTTTCTTTAAAATCCAACAAAGGGGAGTTCTATAAGAATTCTAGGCCTCAAAAATAGTGTAGATTCAATAAAAAAATCAATGAATTACAAGTAGAGGAAGAAACAATTCAAAAAATTGAAGCACTCCTCCTTGAAGTCACGGATAGTGAATCTCAAATAGAGTCATCAGAAACAGAAGATTTTTTTCAAAATGATGAACTAGCTGCCCTTGATTCCTCTAGTAGTGAGTCGGACACTAGTTTCAAATCAATAAATGTTTTGACAAAAGACCAAGAATTAATTCTTGATATCATCAAATAAGTGGAAGATTCAAAACTTCAGAAAGAAATCATTGAAAAACTTTTGAAGTCTTTTGAACCTAAATCTCCAAAGCCTTCCACTTCAACTTCCAAACTCATTCCAAACAGTACTGATGATCTCACCAAAATTTTAGGTACTAAAACAAAGTCAAAACCTCCTGTGACAATTCAATCACTTCAAGAAGAAATTAAGATTGTCAAATAAGAGTTTAAAACTCTTAAAGAAAAATAGGAGAATGATTCAAACCTTCTTCACGCTCTTTTATCACAAGACTCTAGTTCTAATGATAATGAAAATGAAGAAAAAGAAGAAAATGAAACTGCTAATTTAGACTTAGAAAATGAAATTCAAAGTTTAGAAAACGCTCCAAATGATTTCTTGTTTATTTTAAGAGAAATAACCACAAGAAAATATTTGGTAAAAGTTTCCCTTATTTTTTCAGAAGACTTCAAAATTGATACAATTGCTTTTTTTTGATACAGGAGCATATTTAAATTGTTTAAAAAGCTGTATCGTTCCAAAAAGTTTTTCTGAAAAAACCTCTGAAAAACTTATCGCAGCAAATAACTCCGATATGAAGATCATGTTTAAAACAAAAGGTTCCATCCAAAATGGTAGCATTTTTATCAAAACTCCTTTTGTTTTACTTGAAAATATCAGGCATACTGTCATTTTGGGGACTCCATTTATCAATCTAATTACTCCCTATTCTGTTACGTATGATGGTATTTCTTTTAAAACAAATAGAGAAAAAATTGTTTTCCCTTTTGTTGAAAAACCGAGAACAAGAAATCTAAATCTTTTGAAAGGTTGTTTTGTTTACAAAAGTGAATTGAATTGTATAATTTAAGGAAAACAAAAACATTTAAATTTTCTCAAACAGGATGTTTCCTTTTTTAAAATCCAAAAGGGTTTGGAAAATGATTTGGTAAAACAAACAATTTCTAATTTTCAAAAAATGATTGAAAATGAAATTTGTTCAGATTTACTAAATGCTTTCTGGAACAGAAAACAACATATGGTTGATTTACCATATGAAAATGAATTTTCAGAAAGGCAAATTCCAACGAAAGCTAGACTCATTCAAATGAATCATAAACTCGAAGAACATTGCCAAAAAGAGATTCAAGATTTAAAACAAAAGGGTCTAATCACAGAATTTATATTTCCCTAGAGCTGTGCAGCTTTTTATGATAACAAAAACTCTGAAACTGAAAGAGGCATGCCTAGGCTTGTAATTAATTACAAACCATTAAACAAGGCTTTAAAATGGATTCGGTATCCGATTCCCAACAAAAAAGATCTTTTGTAAAAACTGCATTCTGCATTTGTTTTCTCAAAATTTGATATGAAATCAGGTTTTTAGCAAATTCAAATTAAACCAAAAAATCGTTACAAAATCGCTTTTACTGTTCCATTTGGATAGTATGAGTGGACGGTTATGCCGTTTGATTTAAAAAACGTTCCTTCAGAATTTCAAAGAATTATGAATGAGATTTTTAATTTTTTTTCAAACTTTTATATTGTTTATATAGATGATGTTCTTGTCTTTTCGGAGTCAATCGAACAACATTTCAAAAACCTCAGGACCTTTTTCAATGTGGTAAAGAAAAATGGACTTGTTGTTTCCAAAACAAAAATCTCTCTTTTCCAAACAAAAATTCATTTCTTAGGACATTATATTTTCCAAGGAATAATTACTCCTATAGAGAGATCTTTAGCTTTTACTGATAAATTTTCGGATAAAATTTTAGACAAAACCATGCTTCAGAGATTCCTAAGAAATCTGAATTATGTTCTAGATTTTTGTCCAAACATCAACCGATTAGCAAAACCCTTGCATGATAGGTTGAAGAAAAATCATGTAGCTTGGTCTGATGAACATATAAGTATAGTTCAACAAATTAAGAAACAGGTTAAGAAAATCCCATGCCTACATTTAGCTAACCCCTTGGCACCTAAAATTGTTGAGACTGATGCGTCAGACTTAGGTTATGGAGGCATTTTAAAACAAAGTGTGAGAGGGAAAGAATGCATAGTCCAGTTCAAATCTGCACATTGGAATGATTGTTAGAAGAATTATTCTATAATTAAAAAAGAAATTCTTTCAATTGCCATGTGCATTTCAAAATTCTAAAGCGATTTACTAAATTAGAAGTTTTTACTTTGGATTGATTATAAATCTGTCAAGGAAATTTTACAAAAAGATGTTCAGAATATAGCATCAAAACAAATTTTTGCTCGATGGCAATCTATCCTTAGTATATTTGATTTTGAAATTGAATTTATTAAGGGAGATAAAAACACAATTCCTGATTTTCTAACCAGAGAGTTCCTTCAAAATAGAACTTAAAAATGCCAAGAAAATCCAAAGGGAAAAGAGGTCTAAAAAGAGAACCATAAGGTTTCAAAACCTGTAGCAGCCTCGTCTGCCACAGAAATTAAATCATGGGACCAAATTGTCAAAGAAGATGAGGAGGCCCTTGCCAAACAGTCTTAGGTCCAACAATGGATCGAGACTATTTCCAAATAGCCAGAACTTGGCACCCTTTTCAAAATATTGGCTGAACAGCAAACAGGTAAAACCCCTCAAACTATTTCAAAACAAGAGGAAGGATCTCCATCCTCAAAACCCTCCTTTAAACAAATTTCAAAACCTACACAAGAAACATCTTGTGATAGAGTACTTGTAAAACCCTCCGACCTCGGAGTTGTTTCTTCAAAATCCTCTCAAGAGGACTTTTTAAATTTTTTTTTGACCAAGAATAGTTCTGAAATTGTTTTGTCTCAGTCAAAAAATATTTTAAATTATTTTTTTGAAAACGGATTTCCAATATATATGGACCATGGAGGAAGGATTTTATCTTCAAAACCATCAGATGGCCATTTCAAAAACTTTCCCTAGAAGTTGGTTTTTTAAACCATGGGATTTAACAAAACTCCAGCCTTATTACAGGGCAATCTTAGAATTGACGGGTTCTGTGTCCATTGTAGACAATCGTAAAACCGAACAAGTCAATTATTCAATGGAAAAAATCCATAAAGTTCTCTCTCCTCTCGAGTGGAGACAAAACCTTTACCAACCTAAAACCTTTCCCGTTGATTTCAAAACCACCTATAACCATTGCCGGACCTATTACTACTGGGATTATCAATAGGCCTGGTACAATTCTTTTCTTTTTCAAAACATAAATTTCACCCACACCTGGTTGTTCTACTTCAACCTCAAACAGGAGCCTTCTAAAATTCCTTTTTGGTTCGCTCATTGGTGGAAATTGTACGGAGCTTCTCCTGAAATCCTAAAACCCCAAATTCAGGAAAGCTATAACCTCTTCAAAACCTCTTACAGACCTTCTGACAAAGAAAAAAGGTTCCATCCTTTAATGCTTTTTGTAACAAGGTTCTTCTTACCATGGGTAACAGCCTGGTATTTGACTACCATCAGCAGGAAGCACAAATAAACTTGGTCAGGAGATTTAAAATCTGATGGTGGACGAAATTCTCCATTCCGGACTCCATTAGAAAACCAGTCGTAAACTTGTGGCTCCAAAGTCAAGCCCTTCTCAAACTAGAACTAGCAGCGATACAGTTCTTGGCCCAGAAGTCCTTTGCTTAGACCTAATTAGCGGCAGCAAAAACTGAAGAAGAATACTTTAATATAATGGCCCAACTCCTCCAAAGTAAGGTCTCATCTTCAAAAGTTTCTTTAGGCCCCTCAAAAGCAGGCTCTTCCTCAGGTTCTGAACCCATAGTTGACTTGGGTGATGATAAAGGAGATAACTGCTACAACATTTTTCTAAACTCTTGTTTAAGCCCATAAACAAGGCATTTTGTAAACGTAGGCTTAGCCCACAAACTTGAAAAAGGCCCAGCCTATCTGGAAAAAAAAAAGTAAAAAAGCCAAACAGTAAAACTTTGTTCTGTCGACTACTTTCGGTTACTTTTCAAACAGCCATAATTGATGGACATGCACTCAGCATGTGAAGGAATCTCTTTATATCTCATCCAGTCACTTCAGGCTCCCTTAATTGACGAAAGCTCCCTATTTAAGGATCCCTACTTCCCAGTTGAAGGCAGAGACTTATTTTTGGAGAGGATTCCCAGTCTTTAAAACTCTCACACTTAGAAAATATTTTAGGTAGCTCATGTGTTGAGCATCAACCCCTGAAATCTTGAGCTGAGTGGTTATCTCCTAAAAGCTTGTAATTATTTTTTCAAAACCTGTAAGTGTAGCTCATGTGTTGAGTCTTTGTACCTTACAGTTTCTGTAATTTGTATTACTGTTTTAATAAATATGTATATGTTTTAAAACAAATTATTTTGCATTCATAAGTATGCTCTGTACTTGCGGTTTATGCTGATCTGGTACATCAGAAATACTATCTGCATATTGTAAACAATCTCAAAGGTATATCGGCGAAAACAGCTTTAGCCCCTAAACGGATATAGCTTTCCTATCTCAGTTGATCTACTGCCAGTATCTTCTTGGTTGCGTTCCTTTTAAATTATTTTTGCATTGTATTTTTAGTTAAATTTCCTGATAAAATTTTAGACAAAATCATGCTTCAGAAATTCTTAGGAAGTCTGAATTATGTTTTAAATTTTTGTCCAAATATCATCCGTTTAGCAAAACCCTTGCATGATAGGTTGAAGAAAATCGCTGTAGCTTGGTCTGATGAACATACAAGTATAGTTCAACAAATTAAGAAACAGATTAAGGAAATTCCATGCCTATATTTAGCTGACCCCTTGGCACCTAAAATTGTTGAGACTGATGCGTCTGACTTAGGTTATGGAGGCATTTTAAAACAAAGTGTGGGAGGGAAAGAATGCATAGTGCAGTTCACATCTGCACATTGGAATGATTGTCGGAAGAATTATTCTACAATTAAAAAAAAAATTCTTTCAATTGTCATGTGCATTTCAAAATTTCAAAGTGATTTACTAAATCAGAAGTTTTTACTTCAGATTGATTGCAAATCTGCCAAGGAAGTTTTATAAAAAGATGTTCAAAATATAGCATCAAAATAAATTTTTGCTCGATGGCAAGCTATCCTTAGTATATTTGATTTTGAAATTGAATTTATTAAGTGAGATAAAAACTCGATTCCTAATTTTCTAACCAGAGAGTTCCTTCGAAACAGGACTTAAAAATACCAAGAAAATCCAAATGAAAGGGAAAAGAGGCCCAAACGAGGACCAGAAGGTTTCAAAACCTGTAGCAGCCTCGTCTGCCACAAAAATTAAATCATGGGCCCAAATTGTCAAAGAAGATGAGGAGGTCCTTTCCAAACAGTATCGAGACTCTTTCCAAACAGCTAGAACTTGGCTCCCTTTTCAAAATGCTGGCTTTTAAAATGCTGGCTGAACAGTAAACAGTAAAACCCCTCAAAACCCTCCTTTAAACAAATTTCAAAACCTACACAAGAAATATCTTGTGATAGAGTACTTGTAAAACCCTCCGACCTCGGAGTTGTTTCTTCAAAATCCTCTCAAGAGGACTTTTCAAAAATTGTTTTCACCTAGAATAGTTCTGAAATTATTTTGTCTCAGTCAAAAAATATTTCAAATTATTTTGTTAAAACGGATTTCCAATATATATGGACCATGGAGGAAGGATTTTATCTTCAAAACCCTCAGATGGCCATTTCAAAAGTTTTATCGAGAGGCTGATTTTTTAAACCATGGGATTTAACAAAATCGCAGCCTTATTACAGAGTAATCTTAGAATTGATGGGTTTTGTGTCCATTGTGGACAATCCTAAAACCGGACAAGTCAATTATTTAATGAGAAAAATCCATAAAGTTTCTCTGCTCTCGAGTGCGGACAAAACCTTCACCAACCTAAAACCTTTCCTATTGATTTCAAAACCACCTATAACCATTGCCGGACCTATTCCTACTGGGATTATCAACAGGCCTGGTACAATGGTTTTCTTTTTTAAAACACAAATTTTACCCACACTTGGTTGTTCTACTTTAACCTCAAACAGGAGCCTTCTAAAATTCCTTTTTGGTTCGCTCATTAGTGGAAATTGTACGGAGCTTCTCCTGAAATCCTAAAACCCCAAATTCAGGAAAGCTATTACCTCTTTAAAACCTTTTACAAACCTTCTTACAAAGAAAAAAGGTTCTATCCTTTAATGCTTTTTGCAACAAGGTTCTTCTTACCATAGTTAACAGCCTGGTATTTAGACTACCATTAGCAGGAAGTACAAATAAACTAGGTGAGGAGATTTAAAATTAGATGGTGGACAAAATTCTCCATTTCGGACTCCATCAGAAAACCAACCGTAAACTTGTGGCTCTAAAGTCAAGGCCTTCTCAAACCACAACCAGTAATGACACAGTTCTTGGCCCAGAAGTCCTTTGCTCAGACCCAATTGGCGGCAGCAAAAACTGAAAAAGAATACTTTAAGATAATGGCCCAACTCCTCCAAAGTAAGGCCTCATCTTCAAAAGCTTCTTCAGGCACCTCAAAAGCAGGCTCTTCCTCAGGTTCTGAACCTATAGTTGACTTGGGTGATGATAACGGAGATGACTGCTACAACATTTTCCCAAACTCTTATTTAAGCCCATAAATAAGGCATTTTGTAAACATAGACTTAACCCACAAACTTGTAAAAGGCCCAGCCTATCTGAAAAAAAAAAAGAGTCAAAAAGGCAAACAGTAAAACTTTATTTTGTCGGCTACTTTCGGTTACTTTTCAAATAGCCATAATTGAAGGACAGGCACTCAGCATGTGAAGGAATCTCTTTA
Organism: Excoecaria cochinchinensis; assembly: GCA_947683425.1. Taxonomy (NCBI): domain Eukaryota; kingdom Viridiplantae; phylum Streptophyta; class Magnoliopsida; order Malpighiales; family Euphorbiaceae; genus Excoecaria; species Excoecaria cochinchinensis. The sequence continues at coordinate 9,266,906 of CANTUQ010000105.1, forward strand.
CAGCTCATCCAATCACTTCAGGCTCCCTTAATTGACGGAAGCTCCCTATTTAAGGATCCTTTCTTCCTAGTTGAAGGCAGAGACTTATTTTTGGAGAGGATTCCCAGTCTTCAAAACTCTCTCACACTTAGAAAATATTTTAGGTAGCTCATGTGTTGAGCATTAACTCCTGAAATCTTGAGCTGAGTGGTTATCTCCTAAAAGCTTGTAATTATTTTTTTAAAACCTGTAAGTGTAGCTCATGTGTTGAGCCTTTGTACCTTACAGTTTCTATAATTTGTATTACTATTTTAATAAATATATATATGTTTTCAAACAAATTGTTTTGCATTCATAAGTTTGCTCTGTACTTGCGGTTTATGCTGATTTAGTACATCAGAAACACTGTTTGCATATTTTAAACAATCTCGAAGGTATATCGGCTGAAACAGCTTTAGCCCCAAAACGGATATAGCTTTACTATCCCGGCTGATCTACTGCCAGTATCTTCTTGGTTGCATTCCTTTTAAATTATTTTTGCATTGCATTTTTAGTTTTAGGTTGTGAAATCCATTCGTGGATCTATTGCTGTTTGATAGTATTTTATTTTAAATATTTTATGATTTTTTAGAGATGCATCAATAAAATGGTGACATGTGTCTTTATTATCAACTCACAACCTGTAGTTTGTGAGATTATTCAAATTAAGTGCACGACTTCCAGATTTTGCAATCAAGATATTTTTCTTGATAATGCTAATGATCGTATGTCGCAAGTAAATTATTTTTATAATCCTGTCTCAAAGGTCTAGCAAAATATTTATTCCTCTAGTTAATTGCTAGATATTTTTAAGAGAACGATAATACTCCTATTTTTATTTAGGGATATTATTTCTTGAAGCAATACTTACATGCATTATGCCAATAACGATCATTAAATTCCTCTATTGCAATTTTTAGTTAAAAATTACATTTTGGTTAAATAGTTATCCTAATATTAGGGAAATTAAATAGCTGAAAAATAAACTAATAAATACATTATGTGTAATTTAGATCCTCATATCATGAACCTGAAGTTCAAATTACAATGCTAATGTATTTGTTAGTGTGTAAAATTTATTGAATCTCATGTGTATCGGTTACAAATGCTCCAAATCAAAGTAATATCCCATCAGGACAATTTGCCTTGTAGGGTCTGATTTCAAATAAAAATAAAATCTTTGAATAGCAAGGAGCAAATAAATCAATATGGTCATATTGTGGAGGCAAGTACTTCTGAAGAGACATATGACATAGCTAATTTCAAAACCTTGGAAATGGTTCGAGTACTTGAAATTAAATAAGAGATCCCAATATGTTATGTCATCGAAAGGAACTAAAAAAGTTAAAGTTATCGACAACATTTCTACATAAAAAAGATATTAATGTTGATATTTTTAACATAGTGAAGATTTTAAAACTAAATCTGTTGAAATTATTATGAAGACATATATTTTCTTATAATAGACATGAATGCAATAAGTTTTTTATATTTATCAATCTGATAATATATTAGTATATAACTAATTGATACTATTTGCCTATTTGATAATGAAATTATTACATAAAATCCCTGAATGATTTATCATGCTGAATCATATTAATATTTCTGAAAAATTTTGTTTAATACAAATATGTGTTAAATTTTATGTATATACTTTTGAAGTATTATGATTTACCTATTTTCATGATTTATTTATGATTTTAATTGTTTTTGAAACTCTTGAAGAGTTAAAATACTTCAACAAATATTGAAAATTAAAATTTTATATCGACTTGAAGATCGAACATTATTTGATTGAAAGTATAATTTTGATAAAATGATTACATGTTTATAAATTATCTTCCATTGATATGAGCCTAAATAGCTCATATTTAGTTAGTATTTTGTGATTAAAATCATGTTTAGTTATAGTTAGTTATGTTAGAATTTGGTATATTTTATGTTGTGTGAGTTTAGGAGAAAACAGAGAAAACTTGACAAAATGAGCAAATTAAGCAAGGAAAGATGGTCTCTGTCGCGGGCATGATGATAGCCCCGAGCGTGACCTAAGGTGCATAAGAAGAAGGAAGGGAAGAAGAAAAGAAGCTGAGTAAAAGGAGGAACCGCGTTCTGTCATGGGCACAAAGGAGGTCACGAGCGCGACAATGCAAGGAGGAAGAAGGGAGTCAACGCCAGTAGAAAGGTAAGCAAAGGAAGATCCGTGTTCTGTCGCGAGCATGATAGAAAGAGCCATTGGAGCAGTTATTTTGAAGAGTCACTCGAATAGTCAAACCCCTTTACCAGTTACAACTCTTTGGATGAGGCATTTCAAGGGACATAAGTTTTGGAAGATATACATATAAAATTAAGTTATAAAGAGAATATATAGAATTTTTAACTTAAGAATTTCTGGAAGTTTTTGAGAGAACATTTTCTGTAGTTGTAAATTGTTAAGTTAGTTTTAATGTTTTGAGAAGAAGGTAATAAGTAAAGGAGAAGAACATATTTTGTGACGAGAAAAAGGGTTGAGAGATCTCCTTCTTCTAACTTCTGACTTTTACTTCTTATTTGTAAATTTTTAATGATGTTTTAAGAACTTGAATCTTAAATGTTATATTTTATTATTCATATCAATTTAGTATTCTTGTTTGCAAAATTTTCCATTAGTATTTAATGTATGTTCTTAATAAGTAGGAATTTAGTTGAGAGATACATTCCTACTTAAAGCTAATAGAATTTTATCATTAAAACATTACTTGAGAGATTAAAATGTTAGATGATTGTTATAGGTTGTTAATTAATCCTAAAATATGCATATATAATTAACTAGTTCATTAATGAGAGTTAAGAGTTAGACTTATAAATGCATGTTTTAGGCATCCTAATTCATGTCGAGAGAATGAATTGGAATATTAATCAACTTGGCTTGCATGACAAGGGTACATTAATAAGCAAGAATAATTACTTCAAGTTCCATTAAATACCAACTCATCATCATGAATCTTACTTGTCTTCTTTGATCATTATTAATACGGTTTGGTTAACTTACCATTCCACTAGTAGTTTAGTTTCATACCCAAAATATTGAACATTGTAAACAAGATTAAAATCAAGTAGTAATAGTGAGTAATAATCAACCTATATTTTTCGTGGAAACGATATCTTAAGTATTATAATCGGTAAACCGTGCGCTTGCGGATTTAGCACTAATAAGTTTTTGGCGCTGTTGCCGGGGAGTGTTATGATTGATGTTATTGGCATTATAAATCTTGATTTAAGATTTTGGATTACAATATTTAATTTGTTTTGTTTGTTTGTTTTTGTTTCTATAGGATTAGATAGTTCAAGTATATACCTAGGACAAGGAGTTCTCAAGAAGAACTTGAAAGATTTCTTTTTAGTAATAGAAAACCCAAGAAAAATAAAAATAAGAGACCAGTTATGGCTGATGAAGACCCACCTAGATTGATGGACTTCGCTACGCCAGTGTTGAGTGGGGCTTAATAAGGGGTGGTAAGGCCAATGGTAAATGCTAATCAATTTGAAATTAAACCTTCTTTATTGCAAATGGTGCAAAATAGTATTCAATTCTATCGTTTGCCAAATGGGGATCCTAATGCTCTTTCAGCAAATTTCTTAGAAATTTGTGATACTTTTAAAATTAATGGAGTTTCATCGGATGCAATTAAGCTTAGGCTTTTTCCTTTCACATTAAAGGATATGGTAAAAGCTTGGTTGAATTCACTTGCAAGAGGTTCTATTACTACATGAACCAATTGGCTCAAGCATTTTTATCTAAATATTTTGCCTTAGCCAAAACTGTAAAGATAATTAAGGACCTAACTACTTTTGTGCAATATGATAATGAATTTTTGTATGAAGTATGAGAAAGATTTAAAGAATTACAGTGGAGTTATCCCCACCACAATCTACCAAGAGAGTTGCTCATGCAAACTTTCTACAATGGAGTCAATCTTACCACAAGAGGTACCATAGACGTTGCGGGTGGTTCTCTTATGAGAAAGACGACAAATGTTGCATTTGAATTGCTTGAGGAGATGTCAATCAATAATTGCATATGGCCAACAAAAAGGGCTAAGGTATTAAATTCTTCCCTTATAAAAGGTTTGCATTCAATTGACTCGGTCGTTGCTTTACAAGCACAAGTTGTAGCTTTGACCCACAAGATAGACAACTTGAATATGAGAGGAACTCCACCAAATGCATGCACTATTTGTGGCCAACAAGGACATTCAAGTGAAAGTTGTAATTTGGGTATGGCAAACACAGATGAGCAAGTGAGTTTCATTCAAGGCCAAGGACGTGAAAATCCCTATTCCAATACCTACAACCCTGGATGGAGAAGCCATCCAAATTTCTCATGGGGGAATAGTAATAATCAGAATAGAGGAGGTGTAGGATTTCAACCACCACAAGACTGATTTGGAGCATTGGAGGTTAAGATGGATAGATTCTTGGAGGGAATAAATTTAAAATTCAGCTCACAAGAGGAGAATTAGAAGAGGCTAGAGTCTAAGTTTGACCAAATTGCTAAGAATCAAGCTTCATCCATTCACAACCTTGAGGTCCAATTGGGACAAATTGCCAATGCACTACCATAAAAAATACAAGGATGCCTTCCGAGTAATACGGAAGATAATCCGAGGGAGCAATTGAAGGCAATCACACTAAGGTCAGGTAAAAAATATGTTAATGAATTAATTTCAACTAACCAAGATGGATTATTGCAGGAAAATGAAATTCAGAAGGAAGATGGACCATCTGTCACGAGCGCGACAGTAGGGAAAAAAGTCAGTATCGTGAGCGCGATACCATCCGCGAGCGCTCTAGAGGGGAAAGAGCCTTCTGTTGCGAGTGCGACTCCAGTCGCGGGTGCGATAGAGGGGGCAATAAAGGCTAATATTCCAAGAGTTTTCCAACCTTGTCCACCGTTTTCGCAACGTCTCAAGTAGTAAAATAATGATAAGAAATTTCAGACTTTCCTTGATAAATTAAAACATTTGCACATTAATTTAAATTTTATTGAGGCAATAACTCAAATTCCTAACTATACTAAGTTTTTAAGGGATTTAATTTCTAAGAAAAAGAGTTGGGAAGATTTATCTACTGTTGAATTGACTGAAGCTTATAGTTCAGTAATCACTAATAATGTGCCTACCAGGCTTAAAGATCCTGAGATTTCACTATTCCTTGTACTTTGGGGGATATAAAGTTTCCTAAATGCCTGTGTGATTTAGGGGCTAGTATTAATCTCATGTCATTTTCTATCTTTAAGAAGTTGGGTTTGGATGATGTTAAACCTACTTTAATGGTCTTGCAACTGGCTGACCAATCAATTAAAAAACCATATAGCATAGTAGAGGATGTGCTAGTTAAAATAGATAAATTCATTTTGCCCGCTGATTTTGTGATTTTGGATTTTACCTACGATGTTAAATGCCTATTGATTTTGGAAAGACCATTCATGACAACTGGTAGGGCATTAATTGATGTATATGAAAGGACATTGGTTTTAAGAGTGGGGGAGGATAGAGTAGAATATCACATGGATAAATCACTAAAATACCCTATGGATGAAAATGTGTGCATGAAAATTGATGTTATTGATGCTTGTGTACTGGAATTTTTAGATGATGCAGGTCAAGAGGAGGTCAATCTTGAGGAAGAAGTGCAAGAGGAGGTGGAACAAGACTTGAATTATTATATCGAAGTGAGGAGCCATTACCACCATCTACTGTAAGTCCGCCTAATATTGAGTTAAAAAAACTTCCAAGCCATTTGAGGTATGCATTTCTTGGTTTTAATAGCACTTTACCTATTATAGTTTCTAATAAGCTCACTAATAAGCAAGAGACTTTGTTGTTAGAGGTTGTTTGGAGGAGGATAGAAAGTATAAATTTCTAATTTGAAGGGTATTAGTCCAAATGTTGTTATGCATAGGATTAATATGGAGGATGAGTGCCAACCAAAAGCTGATAGACAAAGGAGACTTAACCCCAATATGAAAGAAGTGGTTAAAAAAGAAGCTATTAAGTTGTTAGATGCTTGTATTATCTATCCGATTTCGAATAGTGCATGGGTGAGTCCTATTCATTGTGTACCAAAGAAAGGGGGTATGACCGTAATAAGAAATGAGAATAGAGATTTAATTCCTACAAGAACCACCACGGGTTGGAGGGTTTGTATTAATTATAGGAAATTGAATTCGGCTACTAGGAAGGATCACTTTCCTTTGTCATTCATAGATCAAATATTAGAAAGGATAGTTAACCATTCTCATTATTGCTTCCTAGATGGATTTTCAGGTTATTTTCAAATTTTCATATACCCTAGTGACCAAGAGAATGCCATATTTACTTGTCCCTATGGGACTTTTGCCTATAGAAGAATGCCCTTTGGGCTTTGTAATGCACTAGCCACTTTTTAAAGGTGCATGACTTCCATTTTTGGGGATATGATAGAAGAGAAAATGGAAGTATTCATGGATAATTTTTTAGTCTATGGTGATTCCTTTGAATTATGCTTGAGTAACTTGGATAGAGTTCTAGCTAAATGTGAGGAAACCAATTTGGTACTTAATTGGGAAAAATGCCATTTTATGGTTGAGGAAGGGATAGTTTTAGGACATAAGATATCAAGTAGGGGTATTGAGATAGATAGAGCTAAAACCGAGCTAATAGAGAAGTTACCTCCACCTACTACACTTAAAGGTATTAGATCATTTTTAGGCTTTGCGGGATTTTATAGGAGGTTCATAAATAATTTTTCTTTAATTGCTAAGCCTTTAACTAACTTGTTGGTTAAAGATTTGCCTTTTGATTTTTCTCCTACATGTATAGAACCTTTTGAGCAATTAAAGAAAGCTCTTATGAGTGCCCCTATTATAACTTCTCCTAATTGGAATTTACCCTTTGAAATAATGTGTGATGCTAGTGACTTATCAGTAGGATGTGTGTTAAGTCAGCGCCAAGATAAGCATTTGCATGTCATTTGCTATGCTAGCCATACATTATTGGCACCTCAATTGAATTATATAACAACTGAAAAAGAATTGTTGGCTGTTGTCTTTGCATGTGATAAATTTAGATCTTACTTATTGGGATCTAAAGTTATAATTTATACGGATCATGCAGCCCTTAAGTATTTGTTTGCTGAAAAGGATGCTAAGCCTCACCTTATATGTTGGGTTCTCTTATTACAAGAATTTGACATTGAGATTAGGAATAAGAAAGGCTCTGAAAATTTAGTAGCTGATCATTTGTCAAGATTAGAAAGTGATGAAGGACCTATAGGGGATAGTAATGACATTAATGAAACTTTTTCGGATGAGGCTTTAATGTCCATTGAGAAATTGCATGTGCCATGGTATGCAGATTTTGCTAACTTTCTTGTTGTATGAATTGTGCCTCATGGTTTAACATGGCAGCAAAGAAAAAAATTATTTTCTGATGTTAAGAATTACCTTTGCGAGGAGCCTTATTTGTTTAAAATAGGTGGGGATAGTGTGATTTGTAGATGTGTGAGTGAAGAAGAGTATGTAAATATCTTGTAACATTGTCATTCATCTTTATATTCAGGTCATAATGGTAGTACAAAAACCACATCTCGTGTGCTTGAGTGTGGTTTTTATTGGCCTACTTTATTTCATGATGCTAGGAGTTTTGTAGCCCAATGTGATAGGTGCCAAAGGGTTCGTAATATAGGGAAAAGAGATGAGATGCCTTTGAATAACATTTTAGAGCTAGAAATATTTGATGTGTGGGGAATAGACTTCATGGGTCCTTTCCGTACTTCTTTTGGGCAAAGCTATATATTGGTTGGGGTGGACTATGTATCAAAATGGGTAAAAACCAAAGCAACACCAACCAATGATTCGAAGGTGGTTGTGAAGTTCTTAAAGGAGCTCTTTTCAAGATTTGGAGTGCCTCGAGCCATAATAAGTGATGGAGGTATGCATTTCATAAATCGATCTTTTGCTTCTTTATTACATAAATATGGTGTGTATCATAGGGTAGCTACTCCATACCATCCACAAACTAGAGGTCAAGTAGAGGTTTCAAATAGAAAGCTTAAATGGATACTTAAAAAAATAGTTTCTAGTTCAAGAAAAGATTGGGCGCATAAGCTTGATGATGCACTTTGGGCATATCACACTGCATTTAAAACGATGTCACCATATAGGTTAGTTATGGTAAAGCATGTCATTTGCCCGTTGAGTTAGAGCATAGGGGTTATTGGGCCATTAGGACCTTGAATTATGATCTTAAGGAGGCTAGTGTGAAAAGATGTTTACAATTAAATGAGCTTGATGAATTACGCCTCATTTCTTATGAAAATGCAAGAATCTATAAGGAACGATCTAAGAAATGGCATGATGCTCATATTAAGTATAAAAGTTTTAAGGTGCGAGACAAAGTCCTTTTATTCAACTCTAGATTAAAGTTGTTTCCTGGAAAATTACAGTCTAAGTGGAGTGGACCTTTTGAGATCAATCAAGTGTTTGACCATGGCTATTTAGAACTTAAAAATGAAAAAGGAGAATTGTTTAAAGCCAATGGTCAATGATGTAAAGTGTACTTAGAAGGAAATTTACAGGGTAGAGAGGTCTCATAGATCTCTCTATGCTTGGGTTGAAGGTTATTTACACAATCTTTTTATTTTGTATTTATTTCATTTATAATTTATTTGTGTGTGTTGTTAATTAGATTTAATTTTAGTAATTTGGATTATAATGTTACTAACACAGTTATTTTTGTTCTACAAGTTAAATTTATAAGTAGGTTTATTAATATAAGTTCCAATGTAGAGTTTCTTCATCAAAACAAAAATTTTTATTGTATTTTTCCTTACTGTCGCGAGTGCGATAGATCAAGGAAGGTAGTTTAAGTTGGCTTCTATCGTGAGCGCGACTGGCTTCGTGGACGCGATAGATCGAGGGAACTGTCTCTGTTGTGAGCGCATGGCTTCGAGGGCACGACAGAGAGCGGAATTTGTTTTTGTTGAGAGCGCGACGGGTGTCGGGGGCGCGATAAAGTGCGGAATTTGAATTAATAAGGGGAATTTTGACTGTTAGAACCTAATTTTTTACCCCCTATAAATACATTCTGAGCCCTAATTCCCCATTTTCACTTTGTTTTTCAACCTTTCTCTCGTTTTTCCTTTGCTTTCTCTCTACTTTCTTTTTCTTCTTTGGTTTTTCCTAGGTTCTTCCTTGGTTTTCCTTTCGTTTTCTCTCTAATTTCTACTCCTTCTTTAGGTTGTTCTTGGTATTTGTTGGGTTTTTGGATTTTTGCTTGTTTTTGGTCTATTTTTGCTGAGCTAATCAATATAGCGCGCACAAAGACATTAGGGAACAAGGGGAAAAAGGCTACTGCAGGATCAAGCTCTCAAAGCCACTATTCCATTTATTTGCAAAACAGGTATAAGTGTCTTTTTCCTCTTTTGTCTGAAGAAGAGGGTAAGAAATTTGAGGCTTTTTCTAAAAAATCAATTGTAGGGAGTTGGAAATTGGATTTTGAGTTGCTAAAAATATTGGGACTGGATAATGATATTAATAAATACTTGAAATGCATGAAATGGAAAAAATTTGTTCACATGGAATTCCCTATTCATAGGGATTGGGCATCAGAATTTTTTGTTACTTTATCTTATGTGGATAACAAAAGAACTAGCATGCAATTTAGGCATAATGGAATTGAGTATGTTTTTGGTTTTAAGGATATGCACAGATAGTTTGGTTTTCCCTTAAATGGTAAACAATTTGTTCCCCAACACTTTATGGCAAATGACACTTAGAAGCACTTAACTGGTATTTCACATTTTGACACAAAAAATTCTACCAACCGTTTAATTAAAAATGACGCATTGTTGTTGTTGCATAAATATCTATGCCATGTTATGTGTGGTAGAATAGAGAGTAATAAGGTACAAGTTAAAGATTTGTTTGTGTTGTCACTTGTGCAAAGCAAGAAAATACCCTGTTCCATATCTTTCATTTTCGATGGATTGTATAATGCTTCCATTACTAAAACTAAATCCATTAGAATGGGGCATATGGTTACAGGAATTATTTTAGGGTGTGTGGACCAATTGTCTAATTTTGTGCCTAATGAGGATGAGCATATTGCTATGATGAATGTTGTATTTTTGTGAAATTCTAACCTGTTAAAAAGAGGAGGTTGGCCTCCAGTTTTTATTCTGTTTATGAGCAAACCAGGAAATCTGGTGGTGGCAAGGGTAAGGAACTTGCTACTCCAGCAGCTGTTGCGGATGATGAAGATGCTAATGCTGGTGAGTCAGATTCTGCAGCTGGTAAGGGTAGCAGTGCTGCAGGTTGGAAGCAAGTATTAACTCGCATGGACGCGATGGAGGAGGCAAACCGGACTTTGGCAGTAAGGATGGATTCCATGGAAGTCTCAATGCATGAAATACACAAGAGCCTGCAGAATTTAAGTTGGAAGTTGTTGTCTTTCTTTCGCAAGCAAAATGTTCAGTTCACTCCGTCTCCACCAAGTTCCCCTAGTGGAACTTTTTGAGGGTAGTTTTCTTTTTTCCATTTTATTTCTTATCCTTTTTCTTTATTTTGCATTTTGTTTATCTTATTTTTCTAGTTTGTGTTAGGTTGTGCATCTTTCTTACACAATGAGGACATTGTGTCTTTTAAATGTGGGGAAGCTTATGTGTTTTTGTGATTTTTGTTTTATAGTTTGTGATGTGTAGATTTTGATATATGTTGGTGTGTTTATGGAACCTTTATATTTGAGAATCTTTGAGAACAATTTGATGAAACTTCTTGCATTTTGCTTTTATTGGCCTAGTTGATGAGATTTTTGAGGGATATTTTTGGATATTAGACTTTAGAATGGTATGTGCACCTATGAAGGGTATATGTTTTTGCCAAGCAATTTGATGTAGGTTCTTTTTAAGTTATTTTTCTTTATATAGGCATCTTTGATTGTGTTAATGAAGCATTACTTAGAGTATTTTATATACTTAACTTGTGAGCTTTTGAGCCTAATAATGATGTATTTCCTTGTAAGAGAGCCCTTTTTATATCCATATACACTACAACTTGTTATGAGTAAATTTCAAGGCTATATTTAGTATAAGTTGTGCATGAAACATGATGAGGGCATTAGAATTAGCCATTTTTAACTTGCTTTAAAACAACCACCCTTTTGACTTTAGGTAGCTAACTTTGAGCCATTAGCCATTTTCTTGTTTAAGAAGCACATTTTTAACCTTAATTCCTGTTTGAATGCTTAACATTTCTTTTGGCACCCTATATGTGGGAGGATTGGTTCTTGTTATATCATTTGAGGAAAAATTTACTTTGTGTATATGCATGATACTAATTTTAATCCCTTACTAAATATATGTCCTAAGAAAAGAAAAAAGAAAAGAAAAGAAAAGAAAAACTATATAAAAGAAAGAAAGTTGTGGACATGAATAAAAGGGAACTAGAGTGTCTTGAAAGAAAAAGAAAAGAAAGAAAAGAAGGAAAAAATGAAAATTAAGACTTAGATATCATATGTATCATGCTATGCTTTATAATTGGAAGTCTCATATGATGTGGTAAGTGCTTTTCTTTTCACAATTTGAGCTACTTAACCAAAAGTTATACCCACCCTAACCTAAGCCAAGTTACAACCTTCATTTAGACCCTCTGATTTTGTGCATCTATTTATGCTAGTAGTGGAGATTTTTGCTCATTTACAAGCTTATGGTATGTATTGGTATATTAAGGGAAGGAGTGCAACACTAACCTAATAAACACTTGAGTGATGTGAAGGAAAGTGTTTGCCTAGAGTGAGAATTACTCTATGAAATGTGATATTGGCAACAATTGATACCTATTGTAAGAAATTTGATTTTTAAAGTTTCTATATTTTAGTTCTTGGCATTTTCATAGTTCTTTAGTTAGGTGTACATGGATTTTAAAGTTTGATGTTCCATGGTATTGCTTGGGAATTTGTTGACGTAGACTAGTGGATTTGTGAGATGGAAGTTGTTTTATTTTTTACCAAAAATTTATAAGGTATAAGGTCCATGTTATCATATTGTTGTGTTTTAGTTTTGTTATGTTGTTTTGTGTTTATATTGTTGACTCTTGCATTTTAAGTTTTTGCTTGAGGATAAGCAAAGGTTTTAAGTGTGGGGACTTGATATGAGCCTAAAAAGCTCATATTTAGTTAGTGTTTTGTGATTAAAATCATGTTTAGTTGTGGTTAGTTATGTTAGAATTTGGTATGTTTTATGTTTTTTTTTTATGTTGTATGAGTTTAGGAGAAAATGGAGAAAACTTAACAAAAGGAGCAAATTAAGCAAGGAAAGATGGTCTCTGTCGCGGGTGCGACGATAGTGGCGAGTGCGGCCTAAGGTGCATAAGAAAAAGGAAGGGAAGAAGAAAAGAAGTTGAGCAAAAGGAGGAACAACATTCTGTTGCAGGTGCAAAGGAGGTCATGAGCGCGACAATGCAAGGAGGAAGAAGGGAGTCAACGCCAGCAGAAAAGTTAGTAAAGGAAGATCTGTGTTTTGTCACGAGCGCGATAGAAAGAGCCATTGGAGCAGTTATTTTGAAAAGTCAAACCTTTTTACCAACGATTACAACTCTTTGGATGAGGCATTTCAAGGGACATAAATTTTGGAAGATATATATATAAAATATAGTTGTAAAGAGAATATATAGAATTTTTAACTTAAGAATTTCTGGAAGTTTTTGAGAGATCATTTTCTGTAGTTGTAAATTGTTAAGTTAGTTTTATGTTTTAAGAAGAAGGCAACAAGCAAAGGAGAAGAACATATTTTGTGAAAAGAAAAAGGGTTGAGAGATCTCCTTCTTCTAACTTCTGATCTTCACTTCTTCTTTGTAAATTTTTGATGATGTTTTAAGAACTTGAATCTTAAATGTTATATTTTATTATTCATATCAATTTAGTATTCTTGTTTGCAGAATTTTCTATTAATATTTAATGTATGTTCTTAATAAGTAGGAATTTAGTTGAGAGATACATTCCTACTTAAGGCTAATAGAATTTCATCATTAAAACATTACTTAAGAGATCAGAATGTTAGATGATTGTTATAGGTTGTTAATTAATTCTAAAATATGCATGTATAATTAACTAGGTCATTAATGTGAGTTAAGAGTTAGAATTATAAATGCATGTTTTAGGCACCCTAATTCATGTCAAGAGAATGAATTGGAATATTAATCAACTTGGCTTGCATGACAAGGGTACATTAATAAGCAAGAATAATTACTTCAAGTTTCATTAAATACCAACTCATCATCATGAATCCTACTTGTCTTCTTTGATCATTATTAATTAGGTTTAGTTAATTTACCATTCCACTAGTAGTTTAGTTTCATACTCAAAATATTGAGTATTATAAACAAGATTAAAATCAAGTAGTAATAGTGAGTAATAATCAATCTATATTTTTCGTGGGAACGATATCTTAATATTATAATCGGTAAACCACTTGCGGATTTAGCACTAACATCCATTGAGTACCCCAAATGTTGTAGAGTCACTAGAGACAACATATTTCTTGATCATATAGTATTGCTATTGATGTATTATGTAATCATGTATTATAAGGAAATTGTCAAATTGTTATTTAAAATTACATATTATTTTAAAGATTCTAGTTCTCTATATAATCATATATTTTATTTGAAAAATTTTATTATTTTCATTTATTTTTAAGTATTGTTTTAGAAATGTTTGAATTAAATTGCTAAATGCATTCGTTGGTAATAGCTATTATATAATTATATTGTATATGTGTCATGAAAATTATTCTATTACATTTGTTTCATTCCCTGAAGTGAATGAAGCAGTATAAAATTATAGCCATATAAATGATATTTTCAAGAAATGACAATATTGTAAAATGATACTATTTACCTTTTCCTTTTGATAAGCCATGGTATCAATTTTAAGGGCTTATGATATTCATAATCATGGGATTTATAGTGCATACTTCACCTTGAATATCCATTATATGATATGAAAGTATATTTCTCACGTACCTGTTTTACGTATAATCATATTATTAAGTTTTATAAATTCATCATCTTAAAGAAATGAACTTTATGTGGAGATAAATTTGTATATGCTTTTGAATGTAAAACTTGTGGTTATTTTTTATATAATAGATAAATTCAGACCATTATATTTTGTGGTTATTTTTTATATAATGGATAAATTCTAGTGAAATTAAAAGTTTAAATGTGGGTTTACCCTAGTAAAATGAACTCTTTGTTATAAAAATACGAGAATTATATGGAATATTATAAGAATGGATTATAAGAATAAAGATAATAGAATGAGTTTTAGAGAGGAATGGCGAGAAAGTAAGTATTCTCTTGTTCTCTTATCTTATCTTTACCTTTACCCTATTTATAGAGAGCCTTATGCTCTTAATTAGTAGGGCTATTAATTAAGGTAATTAATAAGAAATGGAAGTTACAAAATTAATGAAAATTAAATGGGCAGTTACAAATGGGAATTAAATGGGCAGTTATAACTTTTAATTAAAGAATTAATATGTAATGTCCCTTATTTAATCCATTTAATTAAGGAAAAAACTCTTAATTAAAAGACCTGATATGGAACCTTTTCATACCTGTGTAATTCCCATGATTTATGGACATTCATAAACTTAGTTACAACACTCCCCCTCGAATGTCCATAAAAAATAAAAAATTGTGTCTGCAATACACATAGTACACAATATTTACAATACACATAGTAAGTTGCCTCATTAAAAACCTTGCCAAGAAAATCCAGTGGGATAAAACTTTGGCTAAGGGAAAAAGAGTACAGCACAGTGTATTTTACTCCCCCTCATAAAGACATATCTTTAAGTCTGCACATTCCAATACTGTATCTCAACTTTTCGAATGTTGTGGTGGGTAATGTTTTGGTGAATAAATCTGCCAAATTCTCACTTGAACGAATTTATTGAATATCTATTTCACCTTTCTTTTGAAGATCATGAGTGAAGAAAAACTTTGGTGAAATGTGTTTCGTTCTATCGCCTTTCATGAACCCTTCCTTTAATTGAGCTATGCATGTTGCATTATCTTCATACAGTATTGTTGGAATATTTTCTCCAAAATGCAAGCCCCACATCATCTGGATATGATGAATCAATGACCTCAGCCAAATACATTCTCGACTTGTTTCATGCATTGCAATTATTTCTGCATGATTTGAAGAAGTAGCAACTAAAGTTTGCTTTGTAGACCACCATGATATGGCTGTGCTTGTATAAGTAAATAGATAACCTGTTTGTGATCGAGTTTTATGTGGATCAGATAAATATCCTACATCTGCATAACTAACTAAATGTGATTTTGATTTATTAGAATAAAATAAACCCATATCAATTGTTCCCTGGAGATACCGAAAAACACACTTAATTCCATTCCAATGTCTTCTTGTCGGAGAAGAACTAACGGATAGATTTACAAAAAATGTTATATCTGGTCTTATATTATTAGCAAGATACATCAATGCACCTATAGCACTTAAATATGGTACTTCGGGACCAAGAAGTTCTTCTTCATTCTCTCAAGGATGAAATGGGTTTATTTACTTCTAATGATCTTACAACCATTGGGGTATTCAATGGATGTGCTTTGTCCATATAAAATCGCTTTAGGATCTTTTTCGTATAAGTTGATTGATGAATAAAAATCCCATCTTTTAAATGCTCGATCTGCAGGCCAAGACAATATTTTATCTTTCCAAGATCTTTCATTTCAAATTCTTTCTTTAAATAATCTGCTGTTATTTTTAAGCTCTTTAAGAGTTCCAATGATATTTAAATCATCAACATATACAACGATTATGACGAATTCTGATACTGATCTTTTTATAAACACACATGGACAAATTGGATCATTATTATATCATTCCTTTAACAAATATTCACTAAGACATTATACCACATTCTTCCATATTGCTTTAATCCATATAATGATTTTTGTAATTTTGTTGAACAAATTTCTCGAGAATCTTTATATGCTTCAGGCATTTTAAATCCTCAAGGGATTTTCATATGAATTTCACTATCAAGTGAGCCATATAAATAGGTTGTAATAACATCCATTAGACGCATGTCAAGTTTTTCACAAACTGCCAGCTTAATTAGATATCTAAAAGTAATTGCATCCATTACTGGAGAATATGTTTCTTCATAATCAATGCCAGGTCTTTGCGAAAATCCTTGTGCAAGCAATCGCGCCTTATATCTTACAATTTCATTTTTCTCATTTCGTTTTCGCACAAATACCCATTTGTACCCCACTGGCATTACACCTTTAGGTGTTCGGACTACAGGTCTAAATACTTCACGTTTTGAAAGTGAATTCAATTCTGCTTGAATTGCATCTTTCCATTGTAACACCCCCATACCCCCGGTAAGGAATATTGGGGCGCTACACGGACACTTACGTATACATGTACATGCATTAGCGAAAGCGGTAATAATAAACAATTAGAAATGGGTTGGGCCCAGACAAAATTACTTTTATTATACATGTAAACTATACATATAAAAAAGGTTTTATAATTATTACATGTTCATTTACGTTACATATACAAATACATTTAATGATTACAGGTAACAACTATACTCTTTATTATATAATGATGTTACTCAAAACATCACCAATTCTACCTCTAATTTATACAAACAGATATAGCAAAACTTCCTAGTGGCCCTTGACCTGCAGATGCACGTTCTCTGATTCAAACCTGTAACCTACACGGAAGCAAACATCCGTGCTAAGCGATAACGCTTAGTGGGGATGAAAATAATACAAAGGACTTCTTTCCGAAGTCACCCACATAAATAACACATTTCATATAACACAATTAAGTATCTCATGCATATAACTTTCACACACTTGTACAAGGTATGTAATCAATTATAGCAATCACCATGTGTTCACATATATGTAATCATGTATTTCTATATAGAATATTCGTGTATTTAAACATTACTCTCATGTGCGGTGACATTTATTCAGAACAATACTTTTAATCATCTCATATTTACTGTACAATAACGATAAGCCTGAATTCCTTTCATGGTGGATACGGGTAACTCTGGATACTGTTTACAGTATCTTACATGTGGAGAATTAACTCAAACTCTATGGAATACACGAGGTATTCGAACTCTGGGCACAATTAAGGCCAACATGTAGCAGCTGCACTATAGCCCTTTATAAGCATGCTTATCTATCCACTATAACGGTAATCAGGCCCAAAAACAACTCAATTATACGCTACTCTGATGCCAAAGCATAGATTATAACTCAAGTGCACTCATCAACTTCATAGGCATTTAATTCGTACACAGTCTTTATTAATCATGTTCAATAATTAAAAGCATGTAACATTTAAATTGCATGTGTAAACTCTTGTATCACGTCATCATATACATGCATTCACAAGTTCACACATTTTTGTGATGCCATTTACTATCCTTCATACAGTTGTACATTGTTACTTTATTAGTTAAATTACAATCTTAAACCTACTCAAATGTATTTCCCCGTTGATAACTACTTTATAGTCATTTGCTAACCCTAAACATGCCTATTAAGCTAAGGGGAAGGGTAAGGAGTTGACCCATGGCAACTAGGAGCTCAAAAAGATGAAGAAAAAGCTTAAAATGAGTTGTTCTGTCGCGAGGTCGCGACATGTGTCGCGATCGCGACAGAAGACTCGCCTTTGGTGCCTCACAGCACCACTTTTTACCCTAAACTTGTAGCGCCAATACGATCCTCTAGAACACATTTTTAGGAAAAGTGGTCTTCATAAGAATTGTTCATTAGGATGTTATATTTCAAATGGAACAATTTTCAGGTTATTTAGACATCTATAACTCCAAATATGATTCAAACAATCTATACTGTTCCAGTGAACCCACCAGAACAGGGTCACTTACGTTCTAACTGCTTTTAGGGATACTTACAGCCAGAATTAGCTCAAGCACCCTCTTAGACATTTTTAGCTACGGATTTTATCTTTCATATGCAATTGGAATCAACACAATTGGAGTCCTATAACTCTACTTATCACAAATACTATACACAGAGGTCTATGAACAACTAAACAGAATTTTACCCGTAACACACCTCACAACTAGAAAACATGTACAACTCATTTAACACTCATATAACCACAACATATGCATATTCAAACATCATATATCACAACAAGCAATCAAAACGAGTAAAAGAAAAACCGCACACGATCCCTACCTCTAGGAGTTGAACCGCGCTCTCTACTCGGCTCCGACCTTCTCTTTGCCTTTATTGGGCCTCTTGTCCGCAGCTTCCATACACAAACCATTCAAAATACCAAAGTTACTCTTCTCTCTTACTTTAAATCAAAAACAGAAATAAGATAGAAGAAGAAGACCAATACTAACTAAATAGTATTACTTACCTTCTTAGGAGACCAATCTATTTCTTTACCCAAACTCTTCAAACCAATCCAAATGAATCACTCAAAACAGTGCAAAGAAGAAGAAGAAACGAAAGAAAGGCAAAATAAGGGAAAAGAAAGAAAGAAACCAACGTGAACAAGAGGAATGAAGAGGGTAGTTGGTCAATCCATATTCAAATCCATTAATTAGCCAAAAGCACAGCTGTGTTCACTCAAAAGCACAGCTGTGTTTTGCAATCCCTTATCCAACATTAAATCTCCCCATTAAATGCCACTTACCTTATTAATTCCTTCAATTATCTCTTAATCAAATACATATATATCTCTTGCCACTTGTCTCACTCCTACGCAGCCATATGCCAACACCCTACGATGCCACGTGTCGAAAATCTCAATTTAGTTGACATACCACGGGAGGGTTCTGTCGCGCCCGCGACGCTTGTCGTGCTCGCGACAGGACTCTCACACTCAACATCTAATCTTTTTTGAACCGAAATTCTATAATTCTTCTAGGGCTATTTCGGGGTGTTACATCCATTTTGGCCAATCATTTTTATTTCTACATTCTTTAATAGATGTAGGTTCAATATCCTCATTTTCTTTTAAAATATCTGATCGGTGTTCAGCAAGTGTACTGAATCGACAAGTAATAAAGTGGGGTATAGTTAGGACCTCGAGTTATCGTACCCAAGGGAAAAAGGATTGTCACGTTAAATATCTATAGAAGAGTGAATATGAGATGTCCCCGGTTTGTTTGGTGGAGAAAACTAAGTAAGCAAGAAAATAAATTAACAATTAAATATAAAATTGTTCATCAAGAAATTACTCAAGGATGAAATTAAATGCTTAGGAAATTCTATCCTCATAAATGTAATTGAAAATTGGTAAAACAACATAAACATGAAAGTCTGGACAACCCAACTAAACCCAAGCGTCCCATTCCGGAGCAAGCTACTCTAATTGCATGACGTCCCAGTCCGTAGCAAGCCATACAACTAGCCTAAACACGGGTCTAAAGTCCTAGATTCGGTTTGCTTTCCCATTCCAGAGCCAAACAACCCAAAACCCATCTATTCCTCACATCCCACTCTAGTCTTAAATCATAAAATCCTGCACTTTTAGATTCCCATTCCGGAGCAGTCCAAAAGACACAGCAAGAATGATAAAACTGAGTAAAAATAAATTATAACACAAATCAGATTTGAAATCAATCATCATTCCGGATTAAATCATGATCAAACCTAATAATCATTATAATTGCAGAAAAATATAACAAGAGAAATAAAAGAAACCATGAAAATATTTATTAAATCCAAATATCCAAATACAAAAATGATTCAAGAACTCCTAAGCATGAATAACTGCTCCAACATCAAGAATATAAATATAAAATATTAAAAATTAAAGTTTACAATACACCCTTGAAGAAAGAGAAAATAGATCTTGAAGCTCTTATTCATCAACCTGCGAATCTCCTTGAATCATCAAAAATATAAATTTAAACTAAAAATAATCTAAATTAATTAAGAACAAAATTGCAATTTAAAATTAAATCTATCTAAAACAGAATTTTAAAATGAAAATTAAAACCTAAAATAAAATAAAAATCTGCTGGAAAAACTAAGAAAAATTAAATCTAAATCTACCAGCCCCCCTGAGATGCAGCAGCGTTTTGCTTTTAACCTGACGAAAAGCACAGCTGTGTTTTTTAACACATTGGGCGCTAGGTTTGCGTCGTGTGCGCGCGAGCTGGCGAAAAAAGGTGCAGCACAGCTGTGCTTCTGGGCGAGTTGCTCCGTGCGCGCGCCTCCTCTTGCGTGACACGGCTAACACAGCCGTGCTTCTAGCGTGCACTTGCTGTTGTGCGCTTCCCTCAAAAGCACGGCTGTGCTTTAGGCAAATCTTGCCCTTTTTCACCAATTCCTTCTAAAATCAACCCCCAACCTCCAATTTAGCTCCGGATTAAAACAAAACACCTGAAACATCCCAAAACTTATTAAAAATTATAAAAACACTAAAAACTAATAAAATGACAAAAACTAATTAATTAATATTAAAATTAAATAAATAAAACACATAATTATGCCAAGAATTAATCTAAAATATTAGTATAATTGCAACTTATCAATATCACTAGCAACATTATATGCAAAAATATTGTCGACAACTATATCTTTTCGGTTCCATCTTTTTCCTATGTTGACATAAATTATGGAGATCTCTTCATTATTATTATTTTCAGGTACCTAGACCTCTTCTGGGGTTTTATGATTTGTTATGTCTTGAGTCTCTTCAGGAGTGTCCGCCTCTATAATATGACCATGTTAGTTATTTGCTCCTTTCCTTTTTAGGATTTTTATCTTTGGAATCGACTGGTCTACCACGCTTCAGGCGTGGGTTGCTAGTGTTTGTAGTATTAGATTGTCCTACAGGAACATCAATTCGAATAGGAGTATTTTCAGCTGGTATATGAGATTTAGTAACTCTTCTTAAATCAGTGAATGCATCTGGCAGTTGATTTGCAATATTTTGCAAATGTATTATCTATTGAACTTTCAGTTCACATTGTTTTGCTCGAGAATCTAAATGAGATAGTGATAATGCATTCCAAGTAACTTCTTTTTCCAGCTGTTTATTCTCTCCCCCTAATGTTGGAAAAATTGTTTCGTCAAAATGGCAATCGGCAAATCTTGCCTTAAATAAATCTATAGTTAGTGGTTCAAGATATTTAATTATTAAAGGAGATTCAAACCCAACATATATTCCTAATCTCCTTTGAGGACCCATCTTTGTCCGTTGTGGTGGAGTAATTGGCACATATATTACACAACCAAAAATTCTAAGATGAGCAATATTGGGTTCTTGACCAAAAGCTAATTGTAATAGGGAGAATTTATGATAACTTGTTGGCCTAATGCGGACAAGTGCTGCTGCATGTAAAACAACATGCCCCTTAGCAGAAATGGGGAGTTTTGTTCTCATAAGTAATGGTCTAGCTATTAACTGGAGGCATTTAATAAATGATTCTTCTAAACCATTTATTGTATGAACATGTGCAACATGCCTTTCAATTGTTATTCTAATTGACATGAAATAATTATTAAAAGCCTGAGACATAAATTCACCAGCATTATCAAGACGAATTGACGTGATTGTATAATCTGGAAAATGTGCTCTCAATCGAATTATTTGAGCAAGCAATCTTGCAAATGCCAAGTTACGAATTGATAATAAACACACATATGACCATCTTGTAGATGCATCAATTAATACCATAAAATACTTAAATGGTCCACATGGTCGATGAATGGGCCCACAAATATCACCTTGAATACGTTCTAAAAATACAGGGGATTTAGTTCCAATTTTAGCTAGTGATGGTCTAATAATCAATTTTCCTTGAGAACAAGCAACACATGAGAATTCTTTGAATTGAAGAATCTTCTGGTTCTTCAATGGATGTCCATGTGAATTCTCAATAATTTTACGCATAATTATTGAACCGAGATGGCCTAACCAGTCATGCCAAATTATGAATATTTTTGGATCAGTAAACTTCTGGTTTACTATAGCACATACCTCAATTGCACTAATTTTTGTATAATACAAGCCAGAAGAGAATGTTGGCAATCTTTCTAAAATACGTTTGTTACTTGATGCATTATTTGTAATATACAAATATTCAATATCATTCTCATTTTCAGTCTCAACATGATATCCATTGGAATGAATATCTTTAAAACTTAACAAATTTCTTCAAGATTTGAAAGAAAATAATGCATCATTTATGGTAAGTTTTTTTTTCCTTCAGGTAATAATATAGTAGCTCTTCCAGAGCCTTCAATTAACTTTGTATTACCCGATATAGTATTAACATTAGAATCTTTTAATATCAAATGATAGAAATATTTTTTATTTGTGTTGTAGCATTATCAACAAGGCAAACATCTTCATTATTATGGGCCCAAATAAAGAATGTGAAACATCCATTCTTTCATTGAAAATAAATGAAAAAAAAACATAACATATAATTAGAATATGGCAAATATTTAAATATATATATAACTACTCAAACAAGGGAAAAAAAAATTAAATAAAACACTTAAACAAACACAACATTGAAATATAGAAATAAGATAATAATTTTAAACTTTCTTATCTTTTATTTTGTTCATTATTCTTCATGACTCTTGAAAAAAATCTGAAGTATCCAAATAAGTAATATTTGCAAGGTCTCCAAAACCGTCATCATCATTATAAGCCAAATTTGCCTCAATATCATCATTTTGGTCAACTGAATTTGTTTTCACATTTTTTTCTTTTCTTTTACTGGAGTTTTGATAAAGTTTAATAAGATGGTCAGCCGTACGACAGGTACGGGACCAATGCCCTTTCATTCGCATCGATAACATGAATTTTCTTTAGTTTTTGAAGAGTTATTATGGTCGACCTTATTTTTCCTTTTTTCTTCATTATTGTTCCACTTCAGGTGGTGAAAAAAAATTATTGTCATTATTGCCACTATAATAACGGTAATTGTTTCGTCCTCATCCTCTTCCTCTATCACGACCACGACCACGACTGCGACCATGACCGCAGCCATGGCTATGATTGTGTTTTGGTACATTCATTTCAGGAAATGGAGCAAATCCTATAGGATGAGTCTCGTGATTTTTCATTAATAACTCATTATTTTGTTCAGCTATCAGTAAGCATGAGATTAATTCAAAATACTTTTTGAAACCCTTTTCTCTATATTGCTGTTGTAAGAGCTCATTTGAAGAATTAAAAGTTGAAAAAGTTATCTAATAAGTCCTCATTAGTAATCTTTTCATCGCATAACTTTAACTGAGAACTAATTCTAAAAACAGCAGAATTATATTCAGTTACAGTTTTAAAATCTTGAAATAACAAGTGCATCCATTCATAATGAGTTTTAGGTAATATATCGTTCGTTGGTGGTCATATCGCTCTTTTAAATTATTCCATAATTCAAACGGATCTTTCACTGTTAAATATTCAGCTTTTAACCCTTCATATAGATGATGACGAAAAAATATCATCGGTCTTACTTTGTTTTGGTTGGATGCTTCATTTCCAATTAAAATTGTATTTCCAAACCCTTTAACATTAAGATGAATTTCAGCATTGAGAACCGTGTAACGAATTCGTGTTGATAGCGTGTTATAAAAATACGAGAATTATATATAATATTATAAGAACGGATTATAATAATAAACACAATAGAATGAGTTTTAGAGAGGAATGGGGAGAAAATAAGTATTCTCGTATTCTCTTATCTTATCTTTACCTTTGTCCTATTTATAGAGAGTCTTATACTCTTAATTAGAAGTACTATTAATTAAGCTAATTAATAAGAAATGAAAGTTACAAAATTAATGAGAATTAAATGGACAGTTACAAATAAAAATTAAATGGACAGCTACAATTTTTAATTAAAAAATTAATATATAATATCTTTTATTTAATTCATTTAATTAAAAAAAAAACCTTTAATTAAAAATTTGATATATAACCTTTTCTATATCAACGCAATTCCCATGATTTATGAAAATTTATAAACTTATTTACAACACTCTTTACTCTTTAAATGTGATGCGATACCATGAAATATTATCTAATTTTTAAGTTAAATTATGAGGTTGATGCTAGTTTCCACTCTGCAAAAAGCCTAACCGTAAAAATGCTGGTTTCAGCTTCTTCTTCTTCTTCTTCCATACACTGCTCTTCTTCACTCTCCTTGCGTCCCCTCAGGTATTGATATTCATGTTCTATATACCATTGATTATACATATACACACGCACACATATATACACAACGAATGCCAATTTTGTAAAATATGCGCAGATGCGCGGTACTCGGCGCAGGTTTTGCTGGTCTCTCCGTCGCTTGGCATTTGTTGAAGGTCGCTCTCCCTCTCTCTCTCTCTCTCTCTCTCTCTCTCTGCTTCTAATTCCACTAATTCATTTTTCTTTACTAACATTGATTCTACTAAAACTGCAGCTCTCTTCTAAGGAATTGAATCTGAAGGTTGACATATATGATGAAGTGGGAATTGGAGGAGGCGCCTCTGGAGTTTCTGGGGGTCTTCTTCACCCTTATTCTCCTAAAGGTCTTAACTTTTGCTTAATCTCTAATCAATTCTTGTTTATTCCTCTTAATTCATGGGATTAAATTATATTCTGAAAATCGTGTCAGTTAAGCTTCTTTGGAAGGGTGCTGAGTGTTGGAAAGAGTGTTTGATGCTTTTAAGTATTGCTGAAAGGGCAGCTTTCTCCCAGGAATCAAACATTGAACTTGGAGAATCAGGTCAAGGTTTTGACAGTTTTATAGTTAGGAGAAGGTTTGTTCTTTCCTTGCTTGTTAGGGGTTGTTTTTTTGTGGGTTTAGTTAGTTGTTTAGCTCTAATGGAGCTTCATCAACTTCAGCGGCATCTTGAGACCGGCAACAAGCATGAAGAATTTGAATATTTTGTATGATGTAATCCCTTCAACCTCCTCAATTGATCCTGAATCAGTTTTATCTGAATTTGAGCTATATCTCTATGACCTGTCTTCTGCAACTAGAATGCTCGGAATTGCGATGCCAATTGCAGAATTGAGACAATTGATAAGGACTCTGCCCATAAACTTGTACCCAATATATGTTTACCTTTGGGTACGGCTTTTTACATGCCTGAAGCTGTAAATGTTCATCCTCTGCACTATCTTCAGGTCCCTGAAACATAAATTGATTGAATGTGTACTACTCTGAATTCATTTTCTCTCTGTATGTTTTTTGTGTTTTTTTTTTTAATTTAATTTTATTCTTCATGTGTTTTACCAGGCACTCTTCTTGGCGTGTGAAAATCTTGTCAAAGAGATATCTTCTTCTAGAGATGGACAAAAGGAGATATACTTGCATAAGAAATCTGTGCAATCTCTTACTGAATTAGAAGGTAATACATGATAAAAGAGATTCGTTTTTGAGGTCTGGAGGTTCTGGCAATTGGATTTTTTTAAGTGTCATATATATGCTGGAACATTTTCTGAGGCCAGAGGAATAACTGAAAAAGATTGAAACTCCTGGAATCTGTAAAGTTGGCTTCTTAGTTGATGTCTGGGTATGTACATGTATCTAAATGCATCTACTTGAACAAAAATCCTAAGTTAAACAAGAAGCCATTTGTTTGGAACTTGTATAATGTCCATTTTTTGTTTTTTTACTGTTAGTCATCCCCTTGATGTGTCCAGAACATAAAAGGAACAAGTACTTCTATAGGATAAAGGCAACTGTATATAATTGTGTGTTTATTTGATTTGGTGGGTTTCTGTAGTCTTCTCAGATGCTTAAACTCATTACTTCATGATTAAAGATTATCATTTTGCATTTTTTTACTAGGTAACTACGATGCAGTGGTAATATGTCTAGGAGCCAAAGCAGATATGATACCTGAGCTTTCTGGAAGACTTCCTTTGAGGACATGTAGAGGTGTGATTGCGCACATGCAGCTTCCTTTTAATATAAGGTAAAAAACTTGCACTATTATTCCTAATAGACTATTAAGTAGAGTTTATTAGCAGGAATGATGACTGATGTTTCACGAGGGAAATAATATTCTTCTGTTTAGAGACATGGGAAGATGAGAGGGAAGCAAAAAGATAACATTGATTGTATCTTTTTGGCAAAACTCATAATGTGGAAAAAATATTCAGGGAAGAGTATCCAGACTCAGCCCCTTCAATACTTTCAGATGCATGGCTTGCTGTCCAGGGGGGGCACAGTTTGTATATGGGTTCAACATGGGAATGGAAATCAAGAAACTGTTCTCCAGAGGTCTCTGAAGATGAAGCTTCCAAAGCTCTTGAAGAACTTTTACCCAAGGTGTCTGCATTTTATCCAGGAATAAAAGATTGGGTTTTTACTGGTGCAAAAGCAGGTTTGCGGGCAATGCCACCACTAACTACGCATGGATCACTTCCACTTCTGGGCTGTGTTAATGATTTCATAGGTAAAAATTATGGCTGTAAATACTGGTTGTTGGGGGGACTTGGTTCAAGAGGTTTGCTGTACCATGCTTTGCTTGGGAATTTGATGGCACAAGCTGTGCTCTCCTCTAATGAGCAATTAATACCTGCAGAATTGACCTGTTGGAAGAATGTGAACTGTTAGTTGAGAATGCAATCTCAATTCGTCATATTTGATCAACATTTCTGTATATCATATTATTCATCTTGTTTCTATCTGTTGTAACAGATAGGAGTCACTTGCATTTTTTAATTTGTATTTTACATTAGCATATATAAAAGTCTCTTTTGAATATCTCAGGTTATATAAGGCTGTTAAAAAGAGTCGGTGTTCTGTTGCCAATGGAGCTCCAAGTAATATTGGCTCTAATGAAGTGTAGGTGGCTGGCATTCAATCTGGAGGTCTCAAGTTCAATTTCTTTTAGTGATATGCATAGTTATAATTAAATATTATGCTTTCTTTATCATCGAAAATCTGCGTTTGGCCATCTAACTGGTAATATTAGATTGGAACAAATCTCAAAAATATCAAGAGATCTTCATCATACCAGCAGCTAGTCTGATCAAGATACCTAAGAACTTGACAAGTGCTCAGTTTTGTTTGAGCTTAACCTCTTTTTGGAGTACTTGATATGTTTGATGCACATCTACGGGTGATGGCGGGAGGAGACTTTTGTTTCCACTTTTAGAAATGGTTAGGCAAAAATTTTTCATCGTTCAATATTGGATGCTTTGCAATATTCAAAAAATTCGATCCAATTTGCTTAATCTTGACCTTCAAAAGGTATGAATCAACATCATAGGTATTCTTATTCTATTACAGGCAATCGATCTTGAGATGCGTCTGTTGGGCATTACAAGATAGGTATTTGTAGAGTCGTCATTCAATATAACATTGAGAAAGTTGCTCAAAATTTATGAGGCCAAACCGAGAGAAGGATTTGGGATCTCACTCTTATTTATTTTCTTAGTTAACAGTGTGTTTTGTTTGGACCTTTAAATTAATGGTTTTATCAATTTTTTCATGCGTATATCATGACACATAAACATAAGGCGTTCTCTTTCACGTTTGGAAATTTATAAAACATTTTATGTCACATGGCATCTTGACTAGTATTTAAATATACTATAGCATGACATAGACATACATAAAATCGGATTCATTTATTGAATTCAATTAGATGAAGATATTGGTCCTCTCATGCCATTGTGAAAAATCATTTATTGTGAATTTTTATTGGATGAAAATTAGGATATTGGTCATATTTTATTAAGAAATTTTCAATTTATTAATTAATACAAATTCTTTTCCATTATTAAAAATATTATTTTGTCAACAAAAATTCAAAATATTTTTTGTGTGAATTTTTCAATTAATCGAATTAAAATCCATTTTATTATACTAAGCATGTATATAAAACGTTAAATAAACAATAAACACTACATAATGGGTTGATTCACCACAGTCAACTAATGAATGGATGAACTAATCCCAAAACATTAGATTATGGGGAGATTCTCCTTATACAATTACCTTCAAGCTTCTATCATCAAAGATTTGTGAAGCATACAAAGAATCCAATCTTTTTATGGATTTGAGATCAAATGAGGGTTTTTTTTCTTTGGTGTTTTTAGTGTTGAAAAATGTATAAAATATTATTGTTTGGAGAGAGAAAATCGTCTTCCTCCCAAACCTCAAAATTTGGGGTATTTATAGATTTTTAAATCTAGAAGACAATTATGTCACAGCTGTGAAATAACAAGTCACGTCCGTCACTTGTCTATCAAGTGTAAAATATGCTTACTCGCACGCTTTTGAGAGTGAAAGACTATTCATGGCCATGAATGCCTTTAGCCATGACTTTGAAAACCTTTTTCTCTAATTCTAAGGCAAATTCCTTTTTGACCTTCTAAACGAAATATTCACTTGGATAATCTGAGCCTCTCGTTATTTTAGAGGATAGTTCCATCATTAAGTTCATCTAACAAAAAAGCCCCAAAATCTAGTGTGTAAAGTTGCCTCAAACTTTGGAGAAGCAAGCACATTAAGTGTCTTGTAAGCCAAAGTTCAGAATATGGTAAAGACACATACCTATTTTGGCAACCGCATCGAAGTGGAAGGTGATCCTAAGAGCTCTTCATCCACTGGATCAATCTTGACTTCTAGAATATCTCCATTCCTCAAGCTGGTGTAACTTGCTAAAGCTCTCTGTTTAGTAGACCGCTTTGTGACCTTCAGGATATCTCCGTCCCTTTGGCCTAGTCTTAGAAGCTCTTTGTTCATTGGATTAAGAAATGATCTTCAGGATGTCTCCATCCCTCAAATCAAAGTTGACCACCAAAGCTCTCAGTTTGGTAAATTAACAAAAGAAGCAACCTTATAATATCCCCATTCTTCGAGCTAACTCAAAACTTTGGAGTATCTTTATTAATGCTCAAGCTTGATCCTTAAAAGCTCTCCATTTGTCGGACTGAAGTTGATCTTTATGATATCTTTGTCCCCCAAACCAAGGTTGACCACCAAAGCTCTATGTTTGGTAAATCAATAAAAGAAGCAACCCTAGAAGATCTCCGTTCTTTAGGCTAACTCCAACCTCTAGAATATCTCTGTTCCTTAGGTTTAGTCCTAGAAGCTCTTTGTTCATAAGACTGAACTTGACTTTTGGAATATCTCCATTCTTTGAGTTAGGGTTGAGACGATCCTAAAATACTCCGTTCTACGAACTGGCTCAGACTATTGGAATATTTTAGTTCCTTAGGCTTAGTCCTAGCATATCTCTGTTCGTCGAACTAGAGTTGACTTTTGGAAAATCTTTGTTCCTTGAGCCAATGATTTGTAAAGGATCCTAGAAGCTCTCTATTCGTCGAATCTATATAAGATTGATTTAGTTAGTTTCACATTCCGTGATTGGTGTAGGTAAACTTACTTAA
Organism: Excoecaria cochinchinensis; assembly: GCA_947683425.1. NCBI lineage: Eukaryota > Viridiplantae > Streptophyta > Magnoliopsida > Malpighiales > Euphorbiaceae > Excoecaria > Excoecaria cochinchinensis. The sequence continues at coordinate 9,296,362 of CANTUQ010000105.1, forward strand.
TTGCTCCCCAGCATAGGAGTGTGGGAGCTTATTAGCTTGCCCCTGCAATGGAGTGAGCATCCTAGAAACGAGTGGTCGCAAGGTTGCATTAATTTTATCTTTATTAATTGTTTGAGTGTTAATAGGCTTAGAAAGCTTAATAGTTTGCCTCCTGCGATTAGTGAAGCTTGCAAGTTTTGACGCTGCAATGGTTCAACGGGCATATACTACTTGTGTTGAAGTTGTTCCCTGCATGGGGTTAGCAGAAATGTTAGCATTGTATCCAATGTGTTTTTCTTACTTTTTTTTCTTTTATGTTTTAAGAATAGCTTCTGATATAAATAATGCCTGAATGTGGACTATGGCATTCAACCTTTGAAGTTGTAAGCTCTTGCTTTTGTCCTCGTAGCTTATTTGTTCTGTGAATTTGTTGAGGAATACAAGTTCGAAAAGCTTGTAAGCTTGCTTCCTGCACTCAATGAAACTCGCGACCTTTATAGGACAATGGTTGATTGAGAGCATTTTTGACAATGGTTGCACCGATTAAAGGAGTTGCCCCTAAGTGTGCCTTTGATGCCTTTATGTTTTGCATAGTGTTAGCAGAAAAAACATGCATAAGTTGATGATGCATTGATGCATACGAAAATGAGAGCATGCATTTATATGATTGTGCAAGATGTATGATGCATGTGAGAAGTCAAACATTTACACATGTGGGGATGAAAAGATGCATTATGTATATGAGAAAGCATACATATATGCATGTGATGAAACTATGCAGGTGCGCAAAATCTTCCTTTATTATGTTTATGAGGTGTTTGAGGGAGGCAAATATGATGCCACTATGCTTGTCATACACACATGTGTTTTAAAACATTTGTTGTGAATTAATTTTGTATCTAGTCATCCTAAATCAGCCATCGATGAGGATTGTTTGAGGGATGTCTCGACTTCAGCCAACTCTCTACTTTTTTAAGATCATTCGTTGCTATCACAAGCACTTATAGTCATTATTTTAAAGGTAATGTGCCTTTTGTGGGTTTTCACATTAGCCTTTCTCAACAGAAAATGCATTCCTTTGTGGGATTTTATAGATTCTTATGCCTAATTTTTGCTTGAAATGGATCCAACCCAATTCGGCAGCTTTTTATTATTTGTCATTCTTTTTGTTTCTTTTTTTTTTTCATTTTCTTCTTCTCTTTTCTTTTTTTAAGGCTTTAAAAGGTATTGAGCCTATCAACCGTGACAAATTTTGCATGTCAAAACTGCCCTTATAAAATGCAACTTATGAACATCATATTCTTGATTCAAGTTGCTTTTGAGTAAAATCTTAGTATTGGCATGTCATCTATTCCTTGTACGAATATGAATAATATGCTTAATTATGCATTATAATCTGATGATATCATGTAGGCAATAATGATAATTACGACACATGCATTCAATATAATAACATGGTTTTCTATTTAATTTTAACAGGTGACATTATAATTGCACTTAATTACAAATCATGTTATCAATTAGCCCTTTTGGGTTTTCTTAACTGAAAATTTTCTCTCGACCTCTAATTTTTGACAAGAACATCTTTATTTGGTCTTTTGCCCTAACGAGGTGCCCATTCTTGCCTGAGTTGCCCTTTGTGGGTTTTCAACTTATAGGGCTGATATTTCTCTTATTTTTCTCTTATTTAATTCTTTTTTTATGAGTTGTTAGTATCAACTAGCCACTTGAACTGCTTCTAGGATAGTAGCTGGACTGCCTTTAATCTCTGTTTTGTTTCCAACTTGGAAGAGTAGCAACTTCATTGCTACAGTCCTTTAGGGAGTAATGGTCTTTATTAGCTTGGTTTATGCCCCCACACCTAGTCTTGTTCTTTTGTGGAGCAAATCCTTTTTTTAGGTGGTTTTTAACTCAACTATCTTGGTGATGAGGCATATTTCTAACACACACTACTTCTCGAATCTTGACTTTTGGTGAGAAGTACTCTTCTTGTTGACATTCTTACTATAATCTAATGATGCATTAGGGCAACTCTTCTCTGATCGAAGTCCATATGTTTCAACTTCCCTGACTATTATGTTATTCTCTCTTTTTATTTTTTTTATCATTTTTTTCCTTCTTTTTTTTTTCTTTTAATTATTTTTTAACCTTTTTTTTATTATTTTGTAGATCTCTCATCTTAACTCCATCATCTCGATGCTTTGCCTATGTGTTTGGTTTGTAATAGGAGAACCCATTGGCTTTGTGTAAGGACCCAAAATATACCCTAGTCGTATTAAGGCGTGTGTAATGGCTTGACACTTATAAGCCTGAAAGATGGAATAAAAAAAATTAGTCTAGTGAATAGGAATCAAAATATTTAATAGAAGGAAAAAGGACTTAATTGAAAGGAAAATTAAAAGTTTAGGAAGGATATATTTGCAAGAAATAAATAGTTAAGTGGTTGAAATAAGAAATGTCTTGATTAATGATAAGTGTACAATTAATTAGCTTAAATACAGATTACATTAAGATAATAATATTAAGTGAGTAAGTGGAATATGAGGTGTTACGGAAAAGAAGTTGTTCTTTATTACATGTGAAATGTGACACACCGATTTGCACCTTAGTAGTTTTGACGTATAAAGTATCATTTTACTGTTTTGACGTATAAAGTATCATTTTACTTTATATCATATTACGTTTTACCTTATTACATTATAGCATGTTACATTATACATTGTGTCATGGCAAAGTATGTCGTCATGACTTGCACCGCAGTATGGGTGTCCCTATGGCTAGCCAAATATATCCTGAACTAGATTTGGACTGCCAGACCACTACTAACGGCAAAGCTTTCACAATTATCTTATATTCAATTTCCACATTTAAACACTTTCATTTTACATATAACATATGACGTATGACGTATGACGTATAACTTATCAATGCATTTTCATACATTTAACACTTTCACTTATGTTTACGTTTCATTTTCATTTCATTTCACTAGTTACACTTCATATTCATTATTTTGTACATTTCATGAATTATCGCGCAATTCGTATTATATAATTATTTTTCATAATAAGTATACTAAAGCCGATAAATGGCTATAAATTCATTTCAAAGCTGATTTCATTCATTTCCTATCATTTCAATGTTTATCATTATTTTCACTTTGAGAATAATGGAATATCATACTCAAAATATTCATATATATTCCATAAATTCTAAATAAATTTATGGACACTTCTTTTCATATTTACAATTCATTTTAGGTCATTAATCTTCAAATATACTCGAGAGATACCCTAGTGTACACTAGGGTACCATTCGACCAAGGTGATCACTTTACCTTGCAAATTCTTTTAGTTTCATTTTAGCATTCTAATTATCATTTTAAAGGTTCTTAATCGCTTTTCTAAGCTTATACTCAAATAAGCTTACATTTAACATAAATTCATTTAAGTCAATCATTTCATTTTCATTTGTTTCTTTTCATTAAACTTTCCTTTTCGCTTCTAATACATTCATTTATTCAATTTATCACTCATATAACATGTATACCACATCACATATCATATTCCTCTTCTTAACCCCATTCGGCCATCTTAGGGTTTGTCGCTAACATTTTATTCATCCTCCAATTATCACTCATTTCACTAAATTCAACCTCAATTCACAGGTGTATACCATTTAATTTCATGTAATCACTAGGTATACTACAAATATACCTAAGTATACCAATATGTCTCATTATGGCCAACACTTGCCATTAGTTTTCTTTCACTTTAATCACTCTAATTAGTTTATTTCACTTCCTTAAACTCACTTATCACTTAAATTTCAATTATACATGCTAATCACACATATTCACCATATAAACATAATATAAAACCCAAATTTTCAAATGAAAATTCTTGGATTTTGTAATCACAAATCTCACATGCATGCTATAGCCTTCACAAACTCCCTAATCCTTATCTTTAACCTTTGAAAAGGCATTTCCCTTTGATTTCTCCTCCTTGGCCAAAATTTCAAGGAAATAAAACATTCATCAATTCTCTTCTTTTATGCAATATAACTTCATAACATACTCTAGACATCCTAGAGTACTAATAGAAACTATTAAATCAAATTAAAACACCTAAATTCCCTTACCTCCATTTCGAGACAAAACTTTTGATCCTTGCTTTTAATCCATCAAATGGATACTAGAGGTTGCTATTATAGAGGGGCTGAATTACACTTAGAATGTTTGAATTTAGAGAGGAATTAAGCAAAGATTGAAGAAAAATGGAGAAAGGAGGAAGAGAGAATCATTCGGCCAACTAAGGGAAGGAGAAGGGCAGAAGAGATAAGGATCATGCACCTAAATTTCTGTCATTTAAGTTCTTTTATAGTGGCCCAAATTGGTTCAACCTTGGTCCAACCAATGGTATAACCTATAAAGACCAATTACACTTTTAAACCCATTATGCACTTTTTCTATGGCTTTCTCACTTCCTAACTCCAAATCATTTCAAATTCGATTTCATAATTTAACATATAAAACATAGGTTGTACACAAAATTTTAACTCAATCAGAGTCCGTTTTCGGTCCTGTTCAATTAAATCGGCCCGGTTAGCAAATTTTCAATATTCTCGAAAAATTCCCTTTTCACTACCAAAAAATTCTACATATAATTTAGAGCTCATCTGAAAATTTTCATCAATTTTGGACATCATTTGCTATTTTTAAAGTCTCGATCCAATCAAGTACTATTCAAACCGATATCATGTCTTTTTCATTACTTTCTAAGGTCAATTTCTCATAAAAATGACTCCATAATTCTTAACATATATTAATTAGACTCCAATAATATTTTGGGATCAATTGGAAATCATTTTTCGGTTCGGTAATTATTTACCAATCCGATTATCATATGATCTTACACATCAATACGAGTACGTCCATATTCTTAGATCATTTTTCTAAGGTCCGTAGTATCCTCTATGGTCCGGTCAAACTTCCAGTCAACCTAGTTACTATTTGGACCGAAACCGCTACTTTTTCTTATTTTCGACTTTTGGAGGCCTATCTAACCTCGATTTCACTCCAAATTTTAACCTCGAACTCATCATGACTTATATTTTCCTATAATCAAATAAAATATTTTTCACTTTCGGGTGTACTTTTCACCCGAAAAGCACTATTCACTATCAAAAAATCACTATTTTCGGCTAACCCGGTATTGGGGCTATTACAAACACTACCTCCATTTTCGCAATTTCTCTCTCCACAAAATCAAAACTTCTTCTTTTTTCTACCAATTCTGATGGCAGATGGTGACACAACACCACCACTAGACTCTTGGCGATCTGGCGCTCCTATTTATGTCCACTAATCATCTTCACTCGCCGGTAAATTGGAGATCAAAATTCGGGAGCTGAGCCCTTCCGACGCCAATTCCGATCTAATGACACATTGTCTATGCGCGTGAACACCGGAGGAGGATTTCTGATGCGTCGAGCTTCATTTCGGAAATAGCAATGTCATCACCGGTAAAGCTCCGACGAGGCTCCGATGACTGGCGAAGGTAATAGCTAGGATTGGGCTTGAAATATGGTATGCACACTGCCAAAATTAATTTTCCATATTAACTTAAATAAGTTATACTTGTTAGGTAATTTCTGTGTTATGTGTTTTATTGTGTAATTAGTATGACAGTTAAGTTCAATTAATTAATGGCTTTTAAATTGTTAGTAAGACATAGTTAATGTATGTCATATGTGAGGAATTGATTCAAAATAACTTATAGTTAATGTAATAGATTTAATTGGTTAAATATGTAAATTGTACTGGATATACGGATACTGTGTTAGTATTTTGTGTGGGGTGACCTATTAGGCATGGCTAACCATGCAATGAACAGTTCTAGAGGATGGTAGGTTAAGGTATATTGGTTTGTGCTAAGGAAACTCTATAAGTTCTACTTCCCTGTGTATCTATGCAATTGCTTTATTTGGCTAGTTTAATTTCATCGCTTTTGATAATTTTTATGCTTCAGTTTACTGGTCTATGGTGCTAGTTTCATTAGCAGTTTAATAATTCATTTAGTTTGTTGACGGTATTAAACTATTAAAAGTCAGTAAGTAGTTACTGTGTGTAATGGTCCAAAGTGTACCCTAGTAGAGTTGGTAGTGTAATTGTGTTGTAATGGTACAAGAGTATATGAAATAAGTGTGAGTTTATGAGTTAAGGAGGACATAATTGAAAGAGATTAAGAGTAATTAGAAGAAAGAATTGATTTGACGTACTAAAAAGGGGAATTACCGAGGACCAAGTGGGATATATGCTTTGAGTGGGACAAATAGCTTGTGGCTTGACATGTGGATTGTTGTGGGCTTGCCACCTAGGCAGCCACATGCAATAAAAGGGGGACTTAGTGGGAAAATCTGTCCCATTTACAACATGCAACCAGATTTCTCACTTCTCTCACTCTCTCTCTCGGTTTCTCTTCTCTTCTTTCTTCTTCATTCTAGCTTTTGTTTTTCATTTTGGTTGATCTTCTGCTATTTAGATTGGTTTGAAGAGGTTTGATAAGAGGATTGAAAGGTAAGTGTGGATTGGAATTGATATATTCTTCTTCTTCTCTTTCTTCTTCATGGTAAATTGGATGTGTTTTGAGTTGTTAAACTATTGGATTAAGTGAATGTTCTTGGTTGATTTATGCAAGAAGCATTGGACAAGAGGAAAGACAAGGGTAAGGAAAAAGTCTGAGTTATAAGAGGATTGGTCAAGTTGCTTCTTTTGAGGTTTGGATAGTTATTGTTATTTGTTAGTAGATGCATGTTTGGGATATTGTTACTTGAATTTTTGTTATTAGTTGCATGTTGATTATTTAGAAAATTATGAGTATGTTATAGATTGTGCATGTAAAGTATTTGTTTATGACTATATTATTTGAAGGTCATTTTGGTTGGTATGGATATTTGATTTTGTCTATAGATGAATTTTATGGATTTGTAGTGTATATGGCATGGTTTGGATGATTTAGAAGTTATGCATGCGATTATAGGTTGGTAAGTGAAAAGTTTGTGCTTGTGAGTTATGTAGCTTGGAGTTTGAACACAAAGTTTGGTTCTGTCGCGAGCACAACAGGGGTCACGAGCGCGACAGAATACTCCTTGGGTGAGATTTTCTTTGCCGAACTTTATCGCGAGCGCGACAACTGGGTGGTTTGGATTCTATCTCGAGCGCAACATTGTTCAGAGTGTTTGAATATAAGTCTTTTGTCCTATTTATGTGTAATATTACATTGGATTATGTATGACCATGCATAATAAAGTTTATATGTGTTAGCATAAATGAATATATGAATCATATGCTTGATGGTTTGCTTAGTTATTACATGAACTGAGTTGATGTGTAATAAGTGGTTGATATACTTGAGTATTTGTAAAGTATATGATATAGTGAGTAGAGTTTGTATGTTAACCTTGAAGGATTCATAATAGTGGATAATAAGCATGCTTATAAAGGGTTAGAGTTTGCAGCTGCTAGAGTTGGCCCTGTTAGCCCGTTTGGGTCTAGAGTTTGTTACCTTCGGGTATCTAAAGATTTGAGACTTCGGTCTCTAGATGTTTGGTACTACTAGTCAGTATCTAGAGCACCCATACCCACCATTGTTGTGAATTCAGGCTATAGTTATTGTATGTTTGTGAATGAATAAGTAAAGCTATGATCTATTATGTGTATATAAATGTACATGTATATGACTATATGTGAGATGTAATGATATGTTATCACTTAGTGTTTATTATAGATGTTAAAGCTAGAGATTATATACATGCAGATATGAATGTACATGATAAAAGCATGTGGTATGTAAAGTGTGTAAGTATGTGATTATATGAGTGTACAAGAATAAATGTTAATTGATGTATATGATAGTTTTAGAGCTAGAAGTTATGCATGAAATGGTTAGATGTTATATTTGTGACTTCGTTAGAAGTCTTTTGCATCTGTATATCCCCACTAAGCATTATAGCTTAGCATGGGTGTTTTTCCGTGTAGGTATGCAGGTTTGGTTCGGTTGTGAGAGTCGTTCATCTATTGGCCACTAGGATTTGAGAAGTGGAGTTTTTGCTTATGTACATGATTCTTTTTGTAATGCTAAGTATAATGTTTTGTAAAGAATATTTTGTATAGAGTTATGTATAATGTTAGTAAAGACATGATCATGTAATTTGGATGATGATATTATGTAATTTGAATTTTATTATTATATATATATTTAAAGTTTGTTAACGCAAGTATGTTTGCCTATATTGAAATTTTTTCTTCCGCTTATTAGTATGTTTTCCGCTATAGTATATGATAATCGTATTGTATGTGTTTGTGTGCGCGTAGCGACTCCGATATCCTCTCAAGGGGGTATTGGGGCATTACACTGTGTAGCTATTTCTGCAAGTATATTATAGTTTAAGATGTTCAGGATAGTGAGATGTTGGAGGATGATAATATCCATTTTCTTGTTTTGGTGTTCAGAATTCTGTTGTGTTATAACTTACAAAAATAAATAAATAAATATTTAGCTATGTTTGTTTTTCATTGTTGGTCGATTGGATATATGGTTATTTTGTAGGACAATATTATCATGTTTTACATTAATTTCACTGTATAGGACAACATAGATTTATTTTCTGGGCATAAAAGAAATGGATGACATGAAATTATACTTATGCATAATTGTGTGACGGTGTGGAATGAGTGGTTGCACAAATATGTGTGTGTGTGTGTGTGTGTTGTGTGTTATATGTATATTCCTTTGTATAGATTGTGTGAATTTTATGGATATGAACAAGTTTAGAAAAAAACGGTGAAATGATTTTGAGCATGAAACGATGGAGTGTTTAAAAGTTAAAGTTAGGCGAATTCTTACCTCGGTGAAATAATTATGGTTGATTTATTGAATTCATATTTTATTATAAATTGAATTAGGTTGCGTGCTTGGTAATATTGATTAAAATCCTACCAACAATATGAATAAATGTCATATCTAGGGGTGAGCAAAAAAAACCATTGGACTTGGTTTACCAAAGAACCGAACCGAAATTGATCCGAAAAATAGGTTAACCGAATCGATTTTTTAGGTTTATGGTTAGTATTTTATAAGTTTTTCGGTTTCAAAAAATCGTTGGTTTCGGTTTTGATTTTAAAAAATCATTAGTTATGGTTAACCAATCGATTTTATATAGTTTATATATATATATGTGTATGTGTGTACACACACACACACATGTCTATATATGTGTGTGTGTGTGTGTGTGTATAGACACACACACATATATGTGTGTGTGTGTGTATGTATAAGAAAATTAAAAACAAGTAATAAAAACACCCTAAATTGCTCGCCTCTACCTCTCCCTTTCTCTCCCAATAGGCAGCCATTCCATCTTCTAGCCAGCCGAAACATATATGGTTGATTTTTTAGGCCGCCCATCACTAGCTGCCTGTCGCCAACCATTCCTCTTCTGCCTTTCCCTCTTATTATCAGAGACCCAACAATTGCTAAATCCAAAAATCAATCCAAATCAAAACCCATCATTCATCTCCCGAAATAACACTAACATAAGGATAAAACCCATTAAATTGCTTGCCCCCTAAGTCCTCAGCAATCAAAATGAACAAAGCAGAAATCTTAAAAATAAATAAAAAATAAATAAAAAGCTCGAAGATTGGAGTATTAAAAGAACCAAGCTGAGTTGGATAAAATCGACTGGGAAGTAGAAAAGAAAAAAGCTTGGAAGCAGATCTGAACATTTTTTAGGTCTTCTTCTCGCTTCTCACCGCTCTTAGGTTGTGGTGTTGGTGGAGGTGCAGGCGATGGATTTGGTGGTGGTGTAGGTGGTGGAGGAGGACTTGGAGGTGGTGTTGGTTGTGGTGGAGGATTTGATGGAGGTGGTGGTACTGGAGGAGGATTTGGCAAAGGTGGGGTTATTGGTGGTAGAGTAAGTGGAGGTGGCGGTGGTGGTATTGAAGTTGAAGTTTACAATTTTTAGTTGTTCAATAACAAAATTAGTATAAATTACTTTTTTTTTAATACAAAATATTATTCACATATCATTTTATGTTTTGGGCCTAAAAGAAGCAATCCATATATACACTTTGGAAAATGATAGCAAATGCAGTTAATATAAAGATGTTTATTTTACATAATGACCCAAAAATTAGTGAAGATTAATAACTAATACAATCAGTTGTTATATATCAATAAGTAATTAAATAATCCTTATCAATCCGAACAAATTAACAAGTTGAAATTAACTTCCAAATTGTTTTTAAGGATTATAATTAATAAATTGACATTTGTATTTAACAACCATAAATCAGTAAAGAATTTACCTTGAATTATATTTGGTTTCTAATTTTACACCAGTAAAGAATTTACCTTGAATTATATTTGGTTTCTAATTTTACATTGAATATTTTAATTTTTTTTTATGAATATATGGTTATCCGAAAAAATATTGGATAATCGATCTGAAAAACCAAAACCGATAAATTGGTTAAATGATTGTAATGGACTAGTTAATGGATTGAAATTTCAAAAAATCAATATTAATGGATTTATTTTTTTATTGGGCTCATGAACCGATTAACCGGTTCATGCTCACCCCTAGTCATATCACTATTATTTGTCATGTGATTCATTATTATTAATTCTTAATAATTGAATAAGAAGCTAACGGGTGGTTTATGAATGAAAATTTTATTGGATGCACATAAAATGAAATATGATATTTGAGTAAATATTAAGTTAAGAGATACTCAATACATGTATGGCGATTGTTCAAATATGCATGACATCCAAAAGTGTGTTTGATTATAAATATACATGTATAACCTGAATAAGCAATTGATGATGTACTCAATGATGAATTGAGGTTGGAATAAGACGTGTGCAATCAAAATTGATTTATGAAGTGTAGATTTGAATAATAGTATTTGAATTATAATAAGTTTAAGGGTGTAAAAGAATATGAAATTAGCTTAATGTGTATAAACCTGGTGTCATAATGGCATGTCGTGAATTTTCATGGAAATTACCTATAAAAAGGATCATATTATGTAAGTTTCTAACAAGAAATGAATGTAATATGCTTATGGTATGTGTTGGTCGAATTCTATATATGTGGTAAATACTTTTGGGAATGTTATATGTATGAATTTATGGTGGTGCATGAAGAGTAAATGTGTAAGGACCCAAAACCCACCCTAGTCATATTAAAGTGTAACTAAGGTTGGCTAGTGATTTAAAATGTTTGATTTGGTGATGATTGTGTCGAAAGGATGTAATCATCATTAATCAAAAAGATTCGGCAAGTATCGAAAAAAGGTAAAGTATTAAAAAGTGATTTATATGGCATTAAAGGAATAATGATGAGGGTTAAATTATAAGTTTAACTTAATTACAAGGTAAATGTAAGAATTAAAAGAAAGAGAAGGATTAAGTTGGTAAATTATAAAAGTAATTAATCATAAACCAACATCTGGCATTCTAGAGAAATACAGCTTTTGCATGAGTAACAAAAGGTTGAGTCGGTTGGAAATGGAGAGAGAAGTTCTAGAACATCTCCATCTCCATGCCAATTCTCCTCACAAGAATGTCTGCTTAATGGTTCTTGAAGAGGACGTTTATTTTACAGCATATTTGTGAGAGGAAAAAGGTAGGAGATGAACTTCTTCTCCTCACCTTCTTTTTCTACTCATTTTATGAATGGTTAAATCTGGAAATTATGTGATGAGATAATATATTAATATGAATTTCTGATGTTAAATAGAAAGAGAAGTTAATAGGAAGAAGGGAAAAGAGAAGGAGGCAACTAAGTGAAGCTACTGTGTACAAAGAGGTTTGGAAACTCTTCCTTCTACTTGTGTGTATGTGTGATATCCAGGAATATGTTATATGTCTAAATGAGGGTGAAATGGACTTAAAACGGGATAATTGAAATGATTGTGTATAATTTAAAATGAAAAGAACATAAGATAGTTGGTAGTTGAACCTCCATCAATAGAGTTATTGGAAATAGTTTCTATATTTTGAACATATCTCAGTATATAGAGCTCCAAATGGAGTGATAATAATTGGAAAATTTTCTTAAGATATAGGCTTACAAATATTAAGAAGAAACCTTAGCTTAATTTTAGCTATAAGGCCTTTAAAATTAAATATGAAAGTTAAACACTAATTATGTCATTTGATTGGACCTGTTGCTGCCGTCTAGAGCTTAACTCGATACATACAGACTCAAATTGTGTGATTTTTGTGCCATTATAAACTTAAAACACAGATGAACAATTGTTAAGAGGGACTTTGGTATAAAAATATCATTTTCTAGGTGGAAAAGCTCAGACAAAATGGACCAAGAAACCTGCTCTAGTTTTGGTAAGCAAATTAATTGGGGTACACGGTGGTCAGGCAATCCTGCCCACCTTGTAAGATCTTTGCCCGTCATGCAATCAGCTACTGGATTGCTACAATTTGCCTATAACTCATCTTACACGACGGTTAGAGATTCCTGCCCCCCGTGTAAAATGTCTGCCCATTGTGTATGTAATGCCCCAATTTATACCCTAGTCATTTTGGACAGGTTTGGGGATATATTCGAGGGTAAATGAGAATAATTGCGTTTATAAGTTGAAGACATAATTGGAATCAATTTGTTTGTTGGGAATTAATCTAATTGAAGAGGTTAATTTAGTGATTTCACATGTGAGGACTTAATTGTATAAATATGTGGATTTAATTGCAATAATAGAGTAGTTAAATGTGGTTATGAATAAATATACTTAGTTAATAGTCAAATGTATGAAATTAAGTAAGAAAAAAGGGGCAATTAGCAAAAAGACACGGAGAACCAATCATGGTTAGACATCTATCAATTCTAAACTTGGGAGGAATCTTCTCGGCTGCCAAGGGAGAGTAGAAGAGCCAGCCGACCTCTCTCACCAAGGCAGCCTTCCCCCATCTTCTTGACACCCAAAGTTGATTTAATAGTGGTTTCAAGTAGAATTCAAGTTAGAGATTTATTTATTAGAGTGAATTTATCTAGACAAGGAAAGAATAATTTACTATTCATCATCTTCCTCCTTTTTACTTGTTAGAGTGCAAGTTGTGATAGTAGTATATATATATATATATATATATGAAATTAATATGGTTTTGTTACATGAACTTGAAGAAAAGGCAGCTAAAGGAGAGAGAAAGGGGAAAGAAGAGGAAAGGAGGTGAAAGAGAAAAAGAAAGATGTGATGTTAAGGTTTGGGAATCTTTCTATCTCTTGTGTTTGATTTGTGTATAATTGAGTGGTTGATGTGATTATATGCTTGTAAATATTGCTAAAAATGTTTGGGAGTTAGTTGAACTTGAAATACTGAGTTTGGAAGTTAATTTATGAAAAAGGATTGAGTTTGGATGTTTAATTCAAGTTAAAAATCTTAAAACATGGCATTTTCGTATTTTCCAGAAAAGCACAGCTGTGTTCTGGAAAAACACAGCTATGTTTCAGTGTAAATAGTGTATTTTTATTGAGTCACACGGCGGTCAGAAAATCCTAACCGCCGTGTGATCGTGCCAGACCTAAGACATTTGAGTTATCCGACGGCCCACACGGTGGTCAGGATTTTTCTACCCACCGTATGGTAGTTTACACGGTAGTCAGAAACATCCTTATCGCCGTGTAAATATATTCTGTCCAGCAATATTTGAATTTGGGCATTCCACACCGTGGTCAGGATTTTCTACCCACCATGTGGTATCTTACACGGCAGTCAGGAACATCCTTACCGCCGTGTAAACATATTCTGTCCAGCAGTATCTGAATGTGGGCATCCCACACGGTGGTCAGGATTTTCTGCCCACCGTGTGGAATACCCCACACAGCGGTCAGGAATGCCCTTATTGCCGTGTAAAAGCATTCTATTTGACAATGTTTGAATCCCAGCATTCCACACTGCGAGAGGTTTTCCTTACCGCTGTGTGACCCCTATTTTCCATAATTTATTTATGAATTTTGCTACCAAATGACTTCCAAATGGAACCAAATTAATTGTAATGATTATTTAACAATAATAAATGATATTTATTGTGTTTCTATACTATTCTATGAGTTATTCATACAAGGAATATATGTATTATGCAAATTTCTACTTAATGATATGGCATGATAAACATATAAAGTGACTAAAATCCTGATATATGCTCTCCTGCCTGCTTTAGACTGGGTAATGGATAGATAGGCATGCCTATAAGGACTCTGATTGTTGCAGCCCCTATTCTATCCTGTAGACCCCATTTGGGTCATCACTTATAGAAAAAAGATTTAAAAAAAAAAAACATAATTAAAATGTATTCGGGTACCCCTATTTTGTACCTACGGCTACCCTTGTTCCGTATTTTTTTTCCGTTATTCACTTCCTTACGAATAATGCAGACAACTTTATGTTATTAAGTGCAAGTTATTTATGATCTGATATTTGCTCGCAATATATATATATATATATATATATATATATATATATATATATATATATATATATATATATATATATATATATATTGTTATGTTATATCCTATTTATATTGATGTTATGATTATGCATTAAGTATGCATTAAGTATCTGTTTATGATATGCATTTGCGCATTCATCGTGTGTGCATATTTTGATGACTGTTGTGAGTAGTCGTCCATTTTATGCTAATTTTTCACTAAGTTTTACGCTTAGCACGAGTGTTCTATCCGTGTAGGTACTGGCACCAGGGACATCCCGCACTAGCCAAGGCCAACACACTAGTAGAAGAACCCATATGTAGGGTTTACATTTTGTTATAAGCTTTGTACATGATATCTTTTTGACTTGTAACTATGTATTTAAGCACTATATCTAGACACGTATGTTACTAAAATATTTTTTGGTAATGTAATTTAATATAGATTCTGTTAAAGCTAATCAAATAGTTTAATGACGTGATGAATTTTTATATTTTTGACTGTTAGACATGTGTAATGTTCTGCTGCATTCTTTTATTCTCTGAAAAGGGGTATAAGGGGTGTTACAGTGTAACTAGTTACTGCCTCTCAAATATCAGAACCCTGTCATTTAGCATGGTAGTCAAGGAATCCTAACCACCATGTAACCCCCTGTTTCCAGTTTTTAAACATGAGTTTTTTATACTGTTTTGAACTCAAACCTCACTAGAAGTTCCTGAAACTTAACCACTACATGTTTAAATATATGAAATACATATATGCACGTAAATTAAGTGAATATAGTAATATGCATATGAGATATCAATAGAGAAAATTGTATATGAATTTAAAAGTTAAAGCCTTGCTAATAACCAAAAATGATAGAATACATGAAAAAGGCTATGTGGCATGAGTTTACAAATATAAATAAACAGATTATAATATGCTATGAACATGCAATCCTAAAGATGATGAATTAGATATTTAAGTATGGTTATATATATATATATATGGATGCAATATAGTATTTTTAGATGATGCATACAAAGTGATAAAGGCATAAATGTAGCATATGTAGTTATTTATTTATTAGCATTGTATAGGAATATAAAATACATGTATAATAAGAATGACAAGGCAACTAAATATCATGTTAACCTTGCTGATACTCCAATTGATGATGACGGTAATAATAAGTAGTAGGAATGGCATGCAGAATTCATCAAGAATGCATTGTCCAAGTACCTCAAGGGGAAACAAATAATCACTAATACAACTGTCAACTTTACAAATCTGGCAGATGCAAATTATACAGGTATAGAAGTCAATTGGCCTCTTAATTCTAAGAAATTCATACACTGGATGGTGGACAAGGGGGCATCAAACCATATTTACCAAATGGTAGTATTAGAAAGGTCACAAAGGTGGGGCATGTGAATTTGTATAACAAAGTGTTGCTCATAGAAACCTTATTCTTACACATTTTTCATCTCAATCTTTTATCTATTAATGAACTTACTAAAACCAACCCTTTTTATTTTTCCTTCTTCTCTAATATGTGCCTTTTACAGGACTAGAGGAGTAATAAAGTCATAGCTGTGGGAAGAGTCTCTGGCAACCTATACATATTAGATGATTGTCTTTTACTTTTGATGTTATTAGTCAATATGAAAACTATAAGACTTCTTCTTGTATTCATAAACCTATCAATCATCTAAATTCACTTTGCTACGTAGATTTAATTTTAATATGTCTTCCTATGTAAATCAAAATTGCAAAAACCCTTGAAACATTGTTGATATAGTAAATAAAGAAATGGATTAACTCTTTTTCTATTTGACATTCAATGCTGGGGCATCCAAGTGATGGAGTTTTACAGCACTTGGAATTTTTTATCTAATTCTATTACAATGCATCATCATTGTACAATTTGTTCACTTGTTAAATAAGCAAGAGTTCCTTTTCATATTAACAACATATATAATGATAAATGTTTTGAATTGTTACACATGGATATCTAGGGCCCATACAAGCTTCAATCTTACACTAGAGCTTATTATTTTCTTACAATAATGAATGATTTTAGTAGGGGAACCTTGGGTTTTTCTAATACAGCATAAAGGTAAAACTTTGTCCTTAGTTCAATAGTTCCTGAAGATGGATGATACTTAATTTACTGCTTTTGTGAAGAGTATTAAAAATGATATGGAGTATAATTTTTAAGTCATGCTTTCCGAACTTTTTTTATTGATCCATGTATTTTCCACCAGAAGAGCCGTGTTTACACTCCTTAACATAATGGTGTAGTCGAAAGAAAACATAGGAATTTACTTTGAGTCATTAGGAGCCTGTTACTACAGTTTCAATTATCAAATTATTTTTAGGGAGAAGACTTATTACATGCTACGTCTTATCAATAAACTTCCAACAAAGTTGTTATCCTAGAAAACTTCATTTTAAGTCACTTTATCATAAATTTCCTAATTGCAGTTTGTTGAAATCATTTGGTTGTCTCTGATATGCTACAGATACTCATCCTTATAAGGATAAATTAGTTGTTAGATCTACTCCATGTGTTTTTATGGGCTATCACACAGAAGTCAAAGCTTATAAAGTTTTTTATTTAACTAAAAAGAAGATGGTGATAAGTAGGGATGTGTTTTTTAAGGAAAACATAATTCCTTATTAAACAGTGCACATATCTAGCACTACTTTGCCCTCCATTCCTTTGCCCATCATTCTTGATTTTGTAAAATATGCTTCTCCAACTGATGCAATACATGTTCCAGAAGTAGCTAATAATTTTCCAATTACTGATGACAATGGTTTTGTAAACAAGTCTAATAGAACTGCTACTATTCTTGATCAATTTGATTTATTAAGGTCATTTATCCTATCAAATTCACCATTAAATTTCCCAGTGATGCCTATTATTAGAAAGATTTCAAGAGTCAAGAAGAAACCAACATGGCTATCATATTTTGACTCCAATTTTGCAACTGATGGTTCTTATTCGACTATTTCTATAATTTCATCCAAATCTTCACCTTATAACATACCTAATTTTCCTTATGTTCAGCCTGGTTGTTTTTTTGCCTAACATTTAAATTTTTCAAATAACCTCACTACTTTTACTGAGCCCAAAACATATAGTGAAGCTTAAACACATCCTAAATGGATAAAGGACATAAAAGTAGAATTGAATGCTTTAAAGCAAAATTAGACCTAGGATTTGACAGTATTACTATATGGAAAGAAATCCATAGGCTCTAAATGGGTTTATAAGCTTAAGCTTAAGGCCAATGGAACTATTGATAGATTATGTTACAGTATCTATATAGCTGTAAATATAATAAATATAGGGATTTAGTTAATCACATAATTCTAGGGATTTTAACTGCCTTAATTAGAGATATAACCTCCTGTAAATGAAAGTAAAGAGAATTCTTTGGTTTTTATTCTTCTACATGGTATCAAAGCCTCGTGATTGCCTAGTCGAGTTTATAGTTTGCCCTTTTTTTTAGGTACAGTACTGCACAGTTACTGTACAGTTCCAAGGTACAATTCTGGTGAGCATTTATTATCACTGTCGGTCTAAGAAGCTTCCCCACTTGCCGATCGGCTCTTTCCCCAAAATCGATCGTTGAAAACCCTATGTGTGAAGTGCATGCACCTCCTCAATTCTCTGCTCTAAATCCACGTGCCGGCATGTGGGAGCATGTGGCCACTCCATTTGGTCACCAATTGGTTCCTCAGGCATCATCTCTCTATTTTTGGAGTACCTATCTGGTCTGTTCTTCTTGGGTGTTACTGGTTTGTCTTCCATTCTTTATTTCCTTACTGTTTGCATTTTTTGCCACTGTTGAATTCTACCTTCTATCACTGTTTGAATTTTGCTTTCTATTTGGGACTCTTGTAATGGTTAAAAATAATGAAAATAAAATGGTTACTGAAATTACTTTGGGGTCATCTAAAACTACTGATAGAAAAATAACTGGCGGCAAGAATTATGCCCAGTGGAAACAGAATATTCATAGATATGTTTCTAGTTTAGATTTGGTGATCAATTGACTAGTGACCCACCTCCTGTGACTGATAATTATGCGAGAAAGAAATGGTTAATGGAAGATTACAAATTGTTTAATCAAATTCAGAATACTTTAGACCCCACTATTGATGATATTGTCAATCATTGTGATATTGTAAAAGAGCTATGGGAATATTTGGAGTTTTTATATGCTATTAAACAAGATATGTCCCATATTCATGACTTATTTATGAGGATTTATTGAGCGGATTCGAAAGGTTGCTCCTTATTTCGGTATTATACTGAGGTAAAATAGGCATTTGAAGATAAGCGAGCTATGTTTCCTATTGTTGTAGACATAAAACAAATGGAAAAATATAAGGAACAGGTTGTGGTGCAATGTTTCCTAGTAGTGTTGGGTCCTGAGTATGATATGGCATTAACGGGCGAGACACTTCCTTCCTCCACAGAAGTATATCCTCACCTTTTTCACATTTGTAAAGACAGTGAGATGACTCCTAGTATGGTGCCTAATGATCTGCAACATTGTTTAGTATTGCTTCAAATGATACTCAGAGTGGTAAATGAGGGAACTGTGGGAGCATTCGTACTTGTCATCATTATAGAGGAGAGGGACATATCAAGAAAAATTGCTGGAAGTTACATGGGAAGCCTGTTAAGTTCTCCGGTCATAATAGTAATAGAATGTGGCTACACAAGATGGTATCTTACCACTTCCTGAGTCATCTCCTCCTTCTGTTACAATATCAGCAGATGAATATTCTCATTTAACTGCTCAGCAGATTTCCATGTCTCTTACTTCTGATTCACAATAGCCATCTTCCTCAACTTTAGCTTTAACTAATACAGGTAATCTTGCTACATGCCTATCCACCTCATTTCGTAGTTGGCTTATTAACTCAGGTATTCTTTCTTTTTTCAAACCCATAACAAATTTACCTTGTGTCACTTTAGATAATGGATCTACTGCTTCTGTAATGGGCCGTGGGATAGCGTATCTAACACAATCCCTTCCATTGTCTTATGTTTTATACTTATCTCAATTTTCTTTTAATTTGTTATCTATTAGCCAACTGACCAAAAACCTTAAATGTTGTGTGGTTTTCTATCCCAACTTTTTTCTTTTTCAGGATCTTAAGACGAAGTTGATTATTGGTAAAGGGCATCTGGTGAATGGCTTGTACGTGCTTGATTCCACTTCTGCCTTAGTACCGTGATCCATTGCTTGCACTAGTTCTTCTCTCATGCAACTTCACTGTCGTTTTGGTCATCCTCCTCTTCCATTCTTATGGAAGCTATGTCCCACTGTTAAACAAGAGTCTACATTAGAATATAAAGCTTGGCAATGTGCTAAATATCATAGAGTTTCTTTTTCTCCTAGAATAAACGAACAAGTTAAATCTTCCTTTTCTTTGGTTCATACTGATGTATGAGGTCCTTATCCTATTTTGTCTAAAACTAGTTTTCGCTATTTTGTGACATTTATGGATGATTATTCTCGAGTTACTTGGCTTTATCCTATTAAATTTCACTTAGACTTATTTTTTATATTTTGTGCTTTTCATGCTGAAGTAAAGACCTAATTTAACAAATCCATATACATTTTAGGAAGTGATAATGCTAAAGAGTATCTTTCCAGTACTTTCAAATCATATCTCTCACAGTATGGTATTATTCATCAATCCTCCTACATTGTTACACCTCAACAAAATGGTGTAGCTGAGCAAAAGAACCGTCACTTATTAGAAGTTACTCGGGCATTGATGTTTCGTATTCAGGTTCTAAAGACTTATTGGGCAGATGTTGTTTAAATAGCCTGCTTTCTATTCAACCGCATGCCCTCTTCTATTCTTGACAGTCAGATTCCATATTCTCTTCTCTTTCCTTCATGTACATTATTCCCTCTTACTCCTCGAGTTTTTAGGTGCACCTGTTTTGTTCAAGACATGCGATCGAAGGTTTCCAAACTTGATCCTAAATCTCTTTAATGCATCTTTTTAGGTTATTCTCATCAATAAAAAGGGTATCAATGTTATTCTCCTTTCATAGGTCATTACTTGGTATCAATTGATGTTACTTTTTTTTAGACAACTCCTTTCTTTGGTTTTGCTTTGTCTCCTCCTTCTCATTCTAGTGATTCTGAAGAAGATTTTCTTACTTATACTATAAGTGAATAGGTGATTTCTCCTTCCTCTCAACCTATTATTCATTAGGTTTATTCTTAGCTTATAACACCCTGTTTCCCATCCTAGTACTTTCGAGCTAGTGTGTATGTGTGTGTGGGTTATTTAAGGGCATATTTGTGTGTTATATTTTAATTGTATGGTTTAATTGTGTTGTTGGGAAGATTAGAAGGACTAGATGTGTGAATTGCCAAAAGCCACCATAGAATGATAACAAGTGAAGGAAAGAGACAGGGAGGTTAGAGGTTGACTTAGTCAAGAGGAAGAGAAAGTGAGAGGGAGCTGAAGAACAGATTTTTCCCGTTCCTCTCTCCTTCCCGTTCTCTCTTCTCCGCCTAAGTCTCTCTCTTCTTCTCCTCCTTACTTATTCTTTCCCTCTTTTGCTGTAATTTGTTGGTGAGTGTTGGCAATTCAAGAGCTAATTAAGTAAGTGTTTGTTCTTCTTCTTCTTCTTCTTCTTCTTCTTCTTCTACTTCTTCTTCTTTCCTTCTCCCCGTTTCTCTTTTGTGGTTGTGTTTAGGGTTTTTAAGTTTGGTGTGTTTGGGTTGTTGTAGCTGAGATTCCTCCTAAATATCCTAAGGGGAAGGAGATTATTGGTGGGAGTTCAGCCAATTGATCCCTTGGAGCTTAGGAATTCAAGGTTTGGGAATTTGCTTGTTTTTGCATATTTTCTTTATCTTTGAATTTTCTATTTTAATTACTAGAATTTGAGAGTGTAAAGGTATAGATGTGTGCTTAATTGAAGTGTGTGATGTTGATTTGAAGTGAAATTGCAAATTTTGGTAATATATTTGAGATTGTGTATGATTTTATATGGTTTTTGGCAAAATTTCTAGGTTTGAAGATCTTTGGTTTGAATTGCTTATTTTGATGTTTTAGTTCATGTTAATTAGCATAAATCTTGGGTTTTCTATTGTATAACCTATTTTGAATGCCTATTAATAATGGTGTTGAAGTTTGTTGGGTGAATTGCAAGTTGGAGATGGTTTGGTTATGGAAAAATTTCTGCAAATTAGATGAAGGAGCTGGAAACCCGACTTTGTCACAAGCGCAATAGAGCCCGGTCATCCGAACTCATAGTGGAGAGTGTCTCTGTCGCCCAAATCCGCCAAAATTGCCCCTTTTTTGCCCGGATTTCATTTTTCTCCTATTTTTGACATTTTCTCACCTAAATTTTGGGATTTTGAATATTTTCTTCCATTTTTGCACCTAAAATCAAGAGAATTAATTACAAATCTGATTTTTCTTCCATAAATCAATTTTTTCCTTTTTTTTCGTTTTAAGTGGGAAAATTGGAGGATTTTGGGAAGAGATTTTTCATTTTCTTTCTTCTTTTCTTCTAAAAAAAAAAGAATTCTCTCCATCTTTTTTTTTACACTTCTTTTCTCCAAATAAAATTCTAAGATTAAGAAATTCAATTTTTGATCTAGAATTTTGATTGAGACAAGAAAAATCTTTCTTTTGTTCTTGAATATTGAATCTTTTTATCAAAAGTATTTTTTTGAAAAGATTAATTTTGTTTTCATCTTTTTCATCTTTTTTATCAAAAATAATTGTTTCTTGAAACAAAGAAATCAATTCTTTGTCTTCAAGAACTAATTTCTTTCCTTCCAATTTTTTTTTATCAATTTTCTCTTTGAATAAATTTCTAATTTTTTATTATTTTCATTTTTATCTCTATTTTGTGAATTGCAACAAAGAAAATTAATCATTTTCATCATCAATCGAATCCAAATCTGAGGGTAAATATTCTAAACTTGTTCCCTTAACTTTTATTTTTCTTTTATTTATTTTGCTTATATTTAATTGTTAACCATGTAGATCTTTACATTTATTTTGTTTTTATTTATTTCATGTGTTTTTGTACATAGATCTAATATTTCTAAATATTATTTTTGTCTTATCTCATTTTATTATTATTATTGTTATTATTATTATTATTATTATTATTATTTGTTTTATTTAATATGTTATTTAATTGACTTGTCGTATATAATGCATGTTTTATTTATTCTAATCTATGATTTATTGTTTTATGCATTTAATTAATTTCTTTAGTTTAATCACTAACATAAATTTTATTTGTCTTTGTTTTTTGGTTTCAAATCCGTATTTTTTCTTGTTTGAGCATTCATGCAAGCGAAGGAGGAGATTCGGGGTTTGATCATTTTATTGTACATGTTAATTTTCCTTTGTTTATTTTTGATTTATTTGTTATATAATTGTTAAATGAAATAGTTTTTATGCACGCTTAATTAAAAAAAATCACACAAAAGTATTTATATAAAATAAATTGATTTTTCCTAATAAAATGGGACCAATGCCCTAGTTTTTTATCTAAATACATTGTCACCATTAAAATTGTTTTATTTAATTATGCATGCGAGGACCAATATCCTCATTCTCAATAAATAGCTCGTTTTATGCATGATTTTGTATTTTATTTGCAATGGGGGTTGTATTCCGCCCCTAGTTTTGTTGTATTTTATTTTCATGTATTTTATATACCCTTTTATTTACCGCTTTCCTTAAATGATCAAACTTGCGTTCTAATTATTGCATCGAAATGTATGAGAAAATGGATGAAAACTTAAATTAAAATGTAATTATAAAATAACCAAGGTATGAATAAATGAAAAGTCCCGAACCATCTCTGGTCTTTGGGCTCAACGAGGCGAGAGGACCATTCCGACGTTTCATTGGGATAGGATCTCTAAGACACCTCTTGTGTCCCACCAAAAGACTTAAATTTACAATCCTAAGCTCCACGGGGTTAAAGGATCATTCCAGTGTTCTATTGGGATGATATCTCCAAGATCCCTTTGGCTTGCCCAAAATGGATATTATGCGCCGTCTTAGGCTCACCGAAGCTAAACGACTTGTCCCAATCTTCTATTGGGTGGCGACTCCAAGAAACCTCCTTGTTGCCCAAAATAGATGCACTTGTAAATACCTTACAAGTTTTCATGAACCTCTCTCGAAAGCCTTAAGAGCGGGCCTTCGAGGTATCCTACGGGGTTCGGCGTGCGTCACAGTGGCCTTCCCACCCTCTATCACGAGAGTGACAGAGGCCTGCCAACCCTTTCTCGCACAAGCACGAAGGCTGTCGAAAGCGAGGCATTGGGCGAATTTGCCTCTGTCGCGAGTGCAACGGTCATCGTGAGTGCGACTGTCCCCTGTTCTTCTATGTTATTTATTTTTATGTCATTTTGCTTGGTTCCTCACTTATGTATAGCAAATGCCCCTATGTATAGATTATCATATAATTCAATATCTTCAATATATGCTTATTGTGTTGAATTATACCTAACCTGTAAGAGTCAAGTTAGTGGATAGATAGGCATGCCTATAGAGTTCTGTTAGCTGCAACACCTTTATGTTCTGGACCCTGATCAGGTCACCGTTCGGGTCCTCACGATCCTAATGTGTTTGGATCTTGTTCAAGATCCCCAATGTGAAAATATTTTCGAGCAAAAAAATGAAAGAAGTTTCTTTTGTTCGTACCCACGAGTACTAATGTGTTCACTCGTTATCCGCTACTTTGAGTTTGCAGGCATGTCTTTGATTCTCTTATGAATGCAAATTTGTATTATGATGCTATATAAATGTGAATATGTTAAGTAACACTTGTGAAATACGTTCTTATATGGATATATGTATATTTCTGTATGTGCCATATGTATGTGCTTTGCTTTGACGGCCACTGTGAGTGGTCGTTCATCCTTTTATTTTCCCCACTAAATATTGTCGCTTAGCACGGGTGTTCCATTCGTGCAGGAGTGGAAGGTGTCAGAGTTTTTGGGAGTCCGATCCGCAGCCATCAGAGCTAACACAGTAGAGAGAGAATTTTTGTAGTTTGTACTTGTAGTTTATTACTCTGATGTAACCTTTTGTTATGTATATGACTTTGTAATACTTTCAATTATGTAATTTTTGTAATTATGTAAGGATGTTATTATACCCCTTTTGTAATGAATATTTTGTTATTTAAATGAATGAGATTTGAGAATTTCTGTTGGCCATTATTTGAGTTATAAAGTTTTTAATTGCTCTGTTTTAATGTTATTTTATGCATGCTTTTGTTATGCATGTCGATTTTGTTTGGTGATACCCTTATCTATGCGGGCACTCACTCACCTATGCGGGTGAGCTCCCCTACTTATAGATATGGGGTGTTACACAGAATGTGCAAAATTCTATTGAGGCACCTCCTACTAGCCATACCACGAACCCTATGCTTCTTGCTTGATCTCCAGATTCTCCACAGCCCCCTGTTTCTAGTCTTGACCTTCCTATTGCTCTTCGTAAAGGTAAATATACTTGTACATACCCTATTTTTTTTTGTGTCTTACTATGCTTTATCACCCTCTTCCAAGTCTTTTGTAGCCTCCCTAGACTCTGTCATAATTCCCACATCTCTTGCCTAAGCACTAGCTCATCTTGGTTGGCTGGTTGCAGTAAAAGAAGAAATGATGGCATTAGAGCATAATCATACATGGGATCTTATGCTTCTTCCTTCACATAAATGTGCTATTGGTTGTAAGTGGGTGTTCACAATTAAAATGAATCAATGATGGGTCTATTGCTCAATTGAAAGCTCGCTTATTTGCTAAAGGATATGCTCAAACATATGGAGTGGATTATTTTGAAGCATTTTCACCAGCTATAAAACTTTCTTCTGTCTGTCTATTCATTTCCTTGGCTTCTACTTATAATTGGGTCCTTCATCAACTTGATGTTAAGAATGTGTTCTTACATGGTGATTTACAGGAAGAGGTTTACATGGAGCAACCACTAGGGTTTATTGCTTAGGGGGAGTCAGGGAACGCATGTAAGTTAAAGAAGTCTTTGTATGGCTTAAAGTAATCTCCCCGTGCCTTGTTTGGGAGATTCAGTAATGTGGTGATTGACTTTGGCTTACGAAGAAGTGCATGTGATCACTCAGTGTTCTTTGCATCATCTAGTTCTGGGTGCATTTTGCTAGTTGTGTATGTAGATGATATAGTAATTACTGAAAGTCATGAAGCTGGAATCAAGGAGTTGAAAGCATACCTTGGAACTCATTTTTAGATAAAGGATCTAGGCCCATTGAAATACTTCCTAAGAATATAAGTTTATCATACTAGCAAGGGAATTTGTCTATCCCAAAGGAAATACTATCTAGATTTGTTAAATAATGCTAGTTTGATTGAGGCAAAGACCTATAATACACCTATGGTAGCAAATGTGAAACTAAAGGCTGAAAATGGAGACTTGCTCTTGAGAATCTTGACAAGTATAGAAGAATTATTAGGAAGTTGAACTATTTTACTATAACTCATCTTAATATTGCCTTTCCAGTGAGCATTGTAAGTCAATTCATATCCTCTCCTAGAAACACACATAGGGATGTTGTTAGTCATATCTTGAGATTTAAAAGGTACTCTGAGACGTGATATCTTATATCAAAATCATGGGCATCACATAATAGAAGGTTTTACAAATGATGATTATACGGGAGCCCCTACACATAAATGCTCTACCACTGGTTATTATGTTTTTGTTGGAGGCAATCTTGTCTCTTAGAGAAGTAAGAAGCAAAGTGTTGTATCTAGGTCAAGTGCAGAATCTGAATATAGAGTTATGGCAAAACTACTTGTGAACTTATATGGCTATGTCATTTACTTGAAGAGATTGGATTTGTTCAGTTCCAACCAATGAATTTATGGTGTGATAATGAATCAGCTATTCATATTGCTAACAATCATGTATTTAATGAAAGAACCAAGTATATAGAAGTTGATTATCATTTCACTGCAAGAAAAGCTAAAGGATGGATCAATATCAACTCTACATGTTAGAATAGGAAGTCAATTAGCTGATGTATTTACCAAAGCTCTACTTGGGAATCGAGTCAATTATATATGTACCGAGTTGGGTATGATTAATATCTATACTCCAGATTGAGGGAGAGTGTTACAGTATGTATATAGCTGTAAATATAGTAAATATAGGGATTTAGGTTAATCACATAATTATAGGGATTTTAACCGCCTTAATTAGAGATATATACTTGTATAAATATATTAACCTCCTATAAATGAAAGTAAGGAGACTTCTCTGGTTTCATTCTTCTACAGATTTAAAGCCATATTAGTGGCCAAAGCGTATGATCAAGCAAAGGGTATGATCAAGCAAAGGGTGTTGACTATATAGAAAGCTTCTCATTAGTAGCCAAAAATGTAACTATTAGAGTTCTTTTATCATTTACAGCAGCCAATAGTTGGCCTTACACCAACTTGGCATTAATAATGCCTTCTTACATGGATTTATTGATGAAGAAGTTTATATGGAACCACCAAAAGGTTATGATAAAGCAGGTCCAGGTTAAGTTTGTAAGCTAAAAAAAAGGTTATATGGTTTAAAGAAAGCTTCCAGACAATATAATGCTGAGTTTACATCCTATTTACACAAGTTATCACAAGCATATCACTATTTATTTACTTATAGTCATCATAATGATTTCCTAGCTTTATTTGTGTATGTTGATGATGTGTTAGTTACAGGAACATCTGAGATGTTAATTCAGACCATTAAACAATCCTTACATAAAGCTTTCACAATTAAGGATATAGGTCCAACGAAATATTTTTTAGGACTTGAAATTGCCTAATCCGATAATGGAATCTATGCTAGTCAGAGAAAGTATATTCTTGACTTAGTTAATAATGCTGACTTATTAGGTTGCAAACCAACTACTACTCCTTTTTCAAAAGGCTTAGTTCTTTTTTTTTAATTTGGTCAATTATTTACAGATCCTTCTATCATTGGAAGGCTACTTTATCTTAACTTTACAAGGCCTGATGTCATATATTTAGTGCAGTAGCTTATTCAATTTGTTTACACTCCTACAGATAGTCATCTTATGGCTACTATGAATCTTTTGAAGTATTTGAAAGGTTATCCTACAACAAGTTTATTTTTCCCAACTCATAATGATTTTTTTTTTTTGCAAGCTTGTAGTGATGTTAATTAGGCAGCTTGCTATGATACAAGACGGTCTATTACAGGTTGATGTTTGTTTCTGGGATTATCTTTGATTTCATGGAAGTCTAAAAAGCATAGTACAGTGTCTAGGTCTCCTGTAGAAGCTGAGTATAGGAGTCTCTACACTACTGTTTATGAAATACAATGGTTGTTATACTTGCTTCAAGATCTTAAGGTTTATGTCACATTGCTAGTCAGTCTTTTATGTGATAATCAAGCTGCTATCCACATAACTCAAAATCTCATATTTCATGAGAGAACCAAACATTTGGAGGTTGATTGTCACTTGGTTTGAGACAAATAAAAAGTTGCCATTGTCGTTCCTAAGCATGTCAATTCTCAAATCAGTTGGCTGATATTTTTACAAAGCCTTAACCTGCACCTAGTTTCACTTGTTTACTGTCCAAGTTGGGCTTGATTCATTTTCATCAAGCTCAAACTTGAGGAGCAGATATGAAAATGTAAAATAAATGGTAATATAATGGCCAAAATTGGTTACTTTTATGAATAGTAATTTTTGATCCGTGAATAGTAACACTGGGGTGAGTAGTACCTCCTAGAGTCAAAAAAAAATATTTTATCGGACCATTGAAAAGATCATATCGGCACGAGTCTAAGGATGAAATTTGAGCTGAAATGGAGATCAAAAAGGGTTCAAAAATTTAAAAAGAAGTGGAAACGTGACCTATGGGCCAAATGAATATATTTTGAGAATTATGGAATCATTCTTATGAGGAATTGAGCTTGGGAAGGGGTAAAAATTAAATTTGGCCAAAATAATCATTATTTAACCTAATTGGGCTTTTGAGTTGGCCCAATTAGTTGGACCATGGTGTGGCCCATTTAGTGAGACTATAAATAAGTGGAAAAACCAGAAATCCCTAGAATTCTCTCCATTTCTCTCCACCTTTCCTCTCTTTCCTTCTTGGCCGAATTCTTCCTTGCTCTCTCCATCAATTTTCTTCAATTTCTTTCACCAATTCTCTTAAATTCAAGTCTTCTAATCAAAGTTCAGCCCTCTAAAAGCCAATAATGGCCTATAGATTTCAATTGAAGGGAAAAAAGTGGGAAAAATCAAGGAAGCAAAGGTTATGAATGAAAAATCAAGTGATTTTGAGCTTTTTAATTTAATTCAAGGGTTCAAATAAGTAATTTAGGATGTGTAGAGTATATTTATATTGTCATATTGAATTAAGGAAGCAAATTAATTGGTGGTTTCTTTGGTGTACATATTCAGCCACTTATAGAAAGTAAAGGAGGTGAAGGTGTTTCAAAGGACAAAGGCAAGGAAAAGAAAATTTTAGAGGTCTAGAACAAGAAATTGAGATTAGTGGATACAATATCCCTATTTTTCCATTATTTTTGTGTTGGTTTAGTGTATGTTTAAAATGTAAATGTGTAGTTCTTGTATGATAAATTGAAATTAAGTGTATAAGCATGTTAATAGGGTTTAAAAATGAAGATTAAAGTGATTAAAATAAAAGAATCAATTTGGTATAATACCCCTAAGTGAGGTCGAATGGTATATTAGAGTATATCAAGACATATTTTAGTGATTAATGAGAGATAGTTATAAGATTATGTTATTTAGTGCAAGAAATAGTGACATTAATGATAAATGGAGAAAGAATAATTTTAGATGTGAAAATGTTACCTTGGCCGAATCCTTTAGTGTAGTATATAAGTGTATATTTTGTTAATTTAGTGAAAGTGATGATAGAAAATGAATAGGAAGATGAAAGGGAAGGTAAATAAATTAATTGGAAATTTTTAGAGCTTAATTAAACATAATTTAGGTTTGTATTGTATTATATTTTAAGTGAAAATAATGGAACATAATGTTTTCAAATGAAGTAATGGTGTAGATAGAAATAAAAAAATAAATAATAATTAGTATGAAAGTGAAATAAGTAGAAAAAGAATTAAAAGTGGAGATAATGTATGTTGGCCAAATGGAATAATTGGGTAATTAATGGATTAATTTGATAGTTTAATGAATATAATAGCTTAAAATGAATATAGAAATTAAAATTAAGTGTATAGTAATTCATTGAAAAACTTTAGAATTTAATTGAATATATTTTAGTATAGACATATATTATGTCTAAAGTGAATAATATTGAATATGTGTATTTAAAGAGAATTGATAGTGAAGGCAAGGTAAATGAATAAAATTAGTAGTATCAAAATTGAAATGAATAGAAAAAGAAATAAAATACAGTATACTAATAAAGTATAAAGGACTTTATGTAAATAACTAACTTATCTATGAACTAAGATAATTGATATGGAAATGTGATATGGACTGGTATTGATAATATGATATGAAACGATATTGATAATATGATATGGAATAATGATGATGACAAATGTAATTATAAATAGAAATGTATATGTACATCCATGAAAATAAATGTGAATCATGATTGATAGTGCAAGTGTAAATGATATGACATGGTATGTGTATATGAAAAGCATATGATTATATATAGTGTAAACTGGATGGGAAATATTGTAAGAATTGAATGTGTAAGTGAATCAGTGAATAAATGCAAAATGAAAAGTGTACATTGCCCTTAGTGGTATGGTAGTCAAATGTAGCTCAAAATATAGTTGGCTAGCCATAAGGACCTTATACCGCGGTACGGGTCATGGCAACCCATTTTAGTAGGCTAATGACGATCCACCCCACTGATAATGTCACTGTCACTGTCACTGCTATTGCTACTGAAATTTACTATATACTGTTAGTGTACTGAAGTGGGCCTGTGGGGTCCATATCCCATGTATTCAGTTCGAAGTTGTCTACCAGATTGATACTAGGGGCAAAATAATGAAAATGAATCAAAATAAGTGTTAATAAAGGAAAATGGAATGAAAAAGGACTAAATTGCAAAGATATAAAAGAAATAAGGGTAAAATGATAATTATGTATAAGAATGAGATACACGGTAAAAATGGAGAAATAAGTGACCAAATGGTAAATTAAGTAAAATGATAATCAAATAAGGACTAAAAAAGTAATTTGATATAAAGACGATATTTAGGGACTAAATGATAATTTTATATGATAAGTAATGAATTTAATATGATAAGTAATGAATTTAATATGAAAAGTAAATAAGAAATGGCATAAGAGTAATTGTAGTGAAAAGGAAGGGTAAAATTATAAATTAAATGATATTAAAGGCCTAAAATGTAAATTGTTCATAAAATGCCTATTAAAAAGGATTAAATCGTAATTCGACAAGAATTATGATTAATAAGTGTAATTGTTAAAGGAAGTTGATAATTATATAGTAAAACATGGGGAAAATGATAAAATAAAGGTTTAAAATGTAATTAAGCATAAAAGAAAAATGTAAGAGCTAATTAGTAATTTTACATATAAAAGAATGGGTTATATGTGAAAAATGATTATATTATGGTAAAAAGTAATTAATGGACAAGTTAGAATATAAACGTAAATAAATGAAAGTATAAGCACTAAACGATAATTTAACAGTGTTATGATTAAATGAATGACACAAAAGAAAACTTGAACATGTATATGATACTTAATAAAGTTAGTAAAATTAAGTATATTTAATAAACAATTAGTGTAGTAAAATGAATATAGTAATGTTAGTAAATTAATGAGGTAATGCTATTATAATGTTAAGGCATGAGAGAATTGTTTAGGGAAAATATGAATATAAAGTTACATATATATATATATATATATATATATATATATAAGTTGAAAGAAGAATTTAAGTTTATTTAAATAATGGAAATGATTAAAGTAATATAATTGGTATGAGTAATATTAATATGAGCTAAACTAAATAAATGCAAAATTATAGAATCTAATGTTTTTTTTTAAAGATATTGATATGTAAATTATGTAGAGTGATAGTTAATGGTAATATGGTTAGTAATGTAATGTTAATGTTAAAGATAATAACGGTAATATTACAACGTTAATAGGAAATGAAGTGTAAATAATAATGTTAGTAATGGACAAAAAGTGTGTAAATAATAATGATAACAAATAATAAGAAGTGTTATAGAAAAGTTATCGAAATAATGAATTAATTGGGGAAGGGCTTGTAAGAGCAATAATGACAAAACTGTATACATTCAAGGAACATAGGACTGTTAATAAAACGTTTAGAGTCAAGAATGAAATAATGTTAACTGATACGATGATAATATTAATAATATAGGTAATATAGATATTGCTACTAACAACGACAATACTAGTGACAGAATAATAAAGTAAATGTTAAAACAGTTAATAGAATGATTAAACTTAAAATTAGATCTATATGACGAGAACGGAATGAATGCTATAAATGTTGTGACGGGTTAATGAATTGACCATATCTGTATATTATTGAATTTTTGTGCCCATGATGGGTTGTCGTATTGTCTATTTTGAAGAAGGGTAGGTAAAGATTATAGCCGTTATACTGCCGAAATTATGATTAAATGAATAATACGTCATGGTAGAAATCAGAAAATGATGGTGCTTGTCCTTCATTTCCGTGTAAGTTAGGTTCTTCATGTCTACCAAACATACTTTGGAAAAAATCAGATTGATGCTCGGCAAGTGATGAATGAGGATCATCCGTGAATGCTGGTACATGGTAATCACTAGGTGTCTGAGTGAAATCTGAAGACATGGGTATCCGTGTATGTTGATAACTTGAACCACCAATATCAGCATGATCATAACTCGTTGACCCAACTTTGTAGGTGTAGACACCGGGTCTTGAGGCAGCCCAGACCGAAGTTATCCAATGATGAAAATGTTGCCTGTTCGCGAGCTAGAAGCAAATGGAAGTAATGGTTCCTCGAAAAAAATATTTTTTCGTTTTTTATAAAAAAAAAATTAAATAAAATAAAATAATGTGTGTTTTGGGGGCCCTGTACAGTAAGGCCCATCTCACCCATGTGAGATGGGGCCTCACGCTTGTGAGGCCCATCTCACTTGGGTGAGAGGTAGCCTCACTACGTGAGGCCCATCCTTTTGTTGAGAGGTGGCCTCACGTGTGCTCCTCTCCTTCAGTGTCTCTTCTCCATGATTTCAGGGGATTTGGTTTGAAAAAGGAGAGTTTATGTTTGAATTTGGTAAGGAAATGAACTAATCCTGTCAAATAACATTTAAAGAGAAGTGAAAGGTAGAGAGGGAGGAGGAGAAAAAGAATTATTGGGGAGCTAGAACTAAAAGAAAAAAGACAAACAAAAAACTGAGAGCAAAAGGAAGAACGACAAGGAGAGAGAGGTGAAAGCTGAAAAAAACACTTTGGGATTGTTTTGAGATCTAAAAGGAAAGAAATTTTGAGTGTTTTGAAAAATCCATTGTTTTGGTTTTCTCTTGAACGTAACTTCCACTAAAAGTTTTAGAGTCTGTTTTTTTAACTTCAATTTCAAGAAAAAGCAACGAGGAAATCAGAAGCTTCACTTGCAGTTTAACGTAAAATTCTGAGGGTAAATACACGCTAGCCATTTTTATCTTCTTACTCTCTTCTTTCTTTTTTTTTTCTTTCTTTCTTCCTGTTTATTTCTTCTTCTTCGTTTTGTTGAACAGTAAGTTTTGTTCATTGTATATATTGTACATTTTTCTCGTTTGATTCCATTAACCTGTTTATTTTATGTTTGTTGTTATTATGGATATGTAAGTATGTAAGCTGCTATATTTTGTAAGTTTTGATCTTATTTTATTTTTTTAAGCTGTTTTTCTCCCTCTGTTTGCCCCTGTTTTTCTCGTTCATCTGAACTAGTTTTTGCTTTCTCTGTGCGAGTCGTGAATCATCATCCGTGTCGTGCTCCTTGCTTCTCCCTGTCCGAGTCTTACCCTCTTCGTGTGAGTCGTGCCTCATTTTCCTTGCCAAGCTCCCCTCCTCTTTTTGTCCGTGTCGTACAGATAGTGCACGAGTCGTGCACTCCATGCATGAGTCGTGCTCTTCTTGTATGACTCGTGCAAGGTTGCACGAGTCTGGCACACCTGGCTCCCTTTTTTCTTCTTTAGCAGTTTTGCTTATCTTTCATCAGTTGTTCTTCATCAATTGTCCTATTTTATCTTGCATGTTTCCTTCTTAATTCACTCCGTTGATCCTTAGCTTTTCTGCTCATTTTGTTTCTCATAAATAATCATGATTAACCTCCTCCATTTGTGTTTTCAGTTGTGGCTTAATCTTCCATTTTAATTCCTTTAATTCTTTCGTTTGCTGGTTTCCATCAGTATGTGTGTTCATGTTTGTTGATTATTTAATCTAAGCTGTTTTATCCTTGTTTTTGCATGCCATATAGTTTGGATTTGTTGTTTTTGGCTTTTTAAATGTGAAATCAGTGTCTTTCCTGCGATGGCTGTGGGTTTTTGCATGACAAAGCAAAAACACAGCTGTGTTTCATAGAAACACAGCTGTGTTTCTGTATCAGCATGCAACCTTGGTTGAAAAACACAGTTATGTTCCTTTGGAAAACACAGCTGTGTTTTTCACACCGCCTCGCTCCATCGTTTTCTTTCTTTCTCTGTGCTCCCCGTCGCTCCGCTGAAGAAACACAGCTGTGTTATCTTCTCTCCTCCATTATTTTAATTTTCTCTCATTTCCATGCATGTTATCTTTGTTCCATTTATTTCATCTCTTGTTAATGCATCCATTTTATAGTTAATTAGTTCTATATAATTAATTGTCCGTATTTAATTGGTTTATTTAGTTATTATTTAATTGATTTATTAATTGTTTTAATAAATTATCTTGTTCCATTAATTTTAGTTAATTAATTTGTTCATATTATATTAATTACTTAATTTATTTTACTAACATTTTATTTTATTTGTATTTGTTTTATCGCCTTGAATTTTGCCTATTTGTGCGAGTTATATATTTGAGCCCGGGTTGTAGGATCTGAGAATTAAAGGCCGTCCGGTTTAGAGTTTGCATTTTAATTATTGTGTTTATCTTATTTATATATTTTTTTTATGTATTGTATGTAAAATGTATTTTTAATTATCCGCGCTAAAGAAAATCATGTCTTTTATATAATTAATAATTTGGGATTTTTCATAATAATATGGACCAATGTTCTATTTTAGCCAATAAAAATCACACTTTTAAATGGAAAACTAGTTTTTATAAAATGGGATCACTCATCCCGGTTTTTTTCCAATCAATATCCTAAAAAAATAGTTCTCAATTTTTCTAATAAAAAGGAACCATTGTTCCTAAAATTCATGACCCGATTTATGTATCTTGCATTTTAATTTCATTTATGCGTTTATTTATTTGTTTGTTTATATTTTCTTATTTTGGGGGATTGTTCTGTCCCATTTCCTTTTATTTATTATTTATTTTGGGAGATTGTTATGTCCCAATTTCTACTTGTAATTTATTTATTTACTACTTTATTTATCGCTTTCTTATCTAAAATGAATGCGCTTTAAATTTATTGCATTATCGCGTGAGATGAGAGATGGAATTTTGATTTCTTAAAAACTCAATTATAAACTTAAGTCATTAATAAGAGTGAAGTTCCGAACACCTTCTCTGGTTTAGACCAATAGAGGTTAGAGACCTTTCCTAATTTCTTATAAACTGGGTGGCAACTCTAAAATACCTCAAGGTGCCTAAAGACGTTGTGGGTCTAGATGATCCTTTCCAATGCTCTATTGGAAAGGAGGCATCTAAGATGACTCATGATGCCCAAGATTATAAAAGACGCGAACCAATCCTTTGAGCCCTAAAAGAAGGGTCTCAATGAGGGCCTTTGCTAGGTTCCCTCGCGCGTTACAGTAGGATGTCACATTTAGGCTTGGAATTGGCATCGCGTATTGTTCATGCGTAGATTGAATGTCATGAAAAGGCCATGACATGGGTGGTGGAATCTGCGCAACATTTGGTTCGTAATATCTATCAGAAACAATTGCACGCCTATCAGTCATCCCTCGTCGACGTCGTTGTGTCAGGAAGTCTTGAAACTGCATTTCCATCGATGGTATATTGATTGGATTTGGACCCGGCATCCTCGGATAATCAGTTAATAATCGATCTTCATGACCAATTGTACCAACCTTCATCATATATTAATCTTTCGACACCATCCGCCTAAAATAATTGAATTTTTAATTAAAACCCAAAAAATATGTCGTGCAATTATATAAAAAACTTCTATTTCATAATGTAAACATAACATGAATGAAATACTTACAGTTGCAGAATAGGATGCTCCACTGGGGGTGATTCAACGTCTCATTCGTTGTACATACCACTGCATGTATTCAGATCGATTGCTTAAATGTTGTCTCGGCTCTTGGCAAGTCACAACCCGGTTGTGACAATTATTCCACTCATTTATTAATGCAGAAAATTCTGCAACCCAATTCAACTGATTTTATCCATGCAAGTCTATCGGATGCAAGTTATCTTATACCATTGGTGGATAAGGAATTGGTTGGTTAAAACCAAACTGTCTCATTACTCTATCTGGATGGTGCCACTCAATTATATGGAAGCATATGAGTAGAACAACAGACATCCAACAGCAATTGTCTTAATTAATTTTGTATTTTTCGTAATAATAGTTGTATTTTGAGTTTCTAATTTTATTGACTAATATAATAAGTTTTTTTTTTGGGGAATTAGATATTTGTAATTCTAATTGAGATGTGTCCTTGTTCATGTAACAGTTTTGGAATTAATTATGAGTAACGTAGATAGATCTTGGATGTATAGACGAAAAACAAGGGATGGTTACATTAATCCTAAATTTGTGGAAGGGGTTCAGTCGTTTATTGAATATGCAAGTTCTCAAACTACATACATGGACGAGGCCAAAATAAGATGTCCATGTAAAAAGTGCAAACACCATAGTTATCTTCCAGTTGATGAAGTGTATTTTCATTTGTTAAGAAAGGGATTTGTCCAAAATTATTTTGAGTGGACACGATATGGGGAACCATCAATATGTAGCACCTCAATGGGAAATATGGGTAACATGTCGGCATCTAAGGGTCAATTTGAAAGAGAGGGGGAATTTTTTACATATGATGTAGGGGTCACTGATAATCCATACGTCCAAATGGTTTACGATGCAACTGACCATGATTTTAGGGAAAATACACCCATGCTTGAAGAACCCAACAAAAATGCGATAAAATTTTATGATTTGTTAAATTCAGCAAATCAAGAGTTATGGCCAGGCTATGATAACATGACTCAGTTATCTTCGGTAGCTCGAATATTGAATATAAAATCCGAAGGCCATATTTTGGATCGAAGTTTTGATAAAATTCTTACGTGGTACAATAAATAATTGCCTCCTAACCATAAAATGGTTGATAATTTGTACAGTGTGAAGAAAATGATTAGTGGCTTGGGTTTGCCTGTTGAGAAAATTGACTGTTGCCGGTTGGGATGTATGTTATTTTGGAGGGATGACGTGAATTTACAAGAGTGAAAATTTTGCAGTCAACCTAGGTACAAACCGAGAAATTGCAGCAATAAGCAAAAATTGATACCTTAGAAACGTATGTATTTTTTTCTGTTAACTCCTAGGCTTCAAAGACTATATGCATCCGAAGTTACTGCACCTTACATGAGATGGCATGATGAGCACGAAAGCACAGGTGGAATAATGAGCCATCCATCAGATGCAGTTGCATGAAAATATTTCAATAACACCCATCCTGATTTTGCTGCTGAATCTCGGAATGTTCGGCTGTATTTGAGCACATACGAATTTCAACTTTTTGGTCAATCAGGGCAACAATATTCATCATGGCCAATCATAATTACTCCTTATAATTTGCCTCCATGGATGTGTATGAATGAGGCATATATGTTCTTGACAATTATTATTCCAGGACCTAGAAATCCGAAGCACAAAATTGATGTATATTTGCAGCCATTGATTTATGAATTGCAACAGCTTTGGGATATCGGTGTTGAAACATATGATGCATCACTTAAACAGAATTTTATGATGAAATCAGCATTAATGTGGACGGTAAGTGACTTTCCCGCCTATTGCCGACAAAAGTGTGGGAAGCTATAATAGAGCTAAGCATTTTTTTCAGAACTTTAACATCATGTGAGATAAATGCGGCAGATATGGCAAGATTGGAAATATAAATTCCAGTAATTATGTGCAAACTTGAAGCAATTTTTCCTCCAAGCTTTTTCGACTGTATCGAGCATCTGCCTGTGCATTTAGCACATGAGGCAAAACTTGCTAGTCTTGTTCAATATCGTTGGATGTATCCATTTGAGCGGTAACTATCTATGATATGCAATTGCAGTTTTATTATAATTTGTTATGGTAATTAATGTCGATCAAATATATCATGTAGGTATTTGTTCCACTTGAAGAAAAACGTTAAAATTAAAGCTAAAGTTGAAGTTCAATATGTAATGCGTACTTGGTCGAAGAAGCAAGTACATTTTGTTCATATTATTTTGAGCCACATGTACACACAAGACAGCGAAAAATACCACGTAATGATAATGGCGGGGTAACAAGTAATCGGGACGGAAACTTATCTATATTTACGTATCCTGGGCATTTACATGGCCGTTCAATAAGGAAAATGCTAACAGAGGCAGAATTAACAGCGGCATATAGTTATATTTTATTAAATTACGAAGAAGTTCAACCTTTTGTGCGGTAAGTTTAATAGATACACCAAATTGCTCATTTGATTTACTATGTGAAGGGTATAATAAAATGTTGTATATGAGCATTTTAGATTATTTAAGGAATGAATACAAGAGCTAATGCCTAAAAGAAATCAAAATGAGGTGAACAAGGAAGTCGAAAAGCACTTTCATCATTGGTTCAAGACATATTTAAGTTGTGGCCTTCAATAATGCAATCTATATATACAATTATATATGAAATATTCATTTAAATGATGTTAGAATATTTGAATATGTAGGCATTAACAAATTCAATTGACAACAAGTACATCATGGATCTTGCAAAAGGACCTTTGCGATATGTTAAATCGTATCCGGTGTATTTCGTGAATGGATACAAATTCCATACTCAGAGTCATGGTCATAACAAGGAAACGGTAAACAGTGGGGTTTATATTCAAGGAGAGTTGATGGATTATTATGGAAAAATTATTGATATACTTGAATTGGAGTATCCCGCATTGCCAATAAAACGATGTGTATTATTTAAGTGCGAATGGTTTGATCCAACTAATAACGTTGGAACAAAAATAAATAATAGATACAATTTAGTTGATGTAAACCAGCGTAGAAGATTTAGTAACTTTGAACCTTTTGTATTGGCAATGCAAGTGATCCAGGTATATTATGTCTCTTATCCAAGCTTAAAACGTGACAACTCGGAATGGTTAGCAGCATGCAAAGTAAAACCAAGAGGCATCTTTGAAAGGAAAGCCGCCGGACAAAGTGAACGCTCTGAAAATAACGATGCATTTCAAGAGGAATAACCGGAAGTTCATGAAATAAATGAATCTCTGAATTATGATGATAATGAAACGTTGAACTATGCAGACAATGAATTTATTGAAATTTCCTGTGAGGATGATGAGGAAACTTTGGTTGGCGAGGGATCCGATGACGAGCCTGAATTTGATTCTTCTTCATCGAAAAATGAGAATGATTGTGATTACGATTTACAGCTTAGTGATGATAGCAAATAATTTATTTACCTAATTTTATATCATGTGAGAACAATTAATATTGCACCATTTTATTTAATATGTTTATTATAATGTGATTATTTTATATTATCTGACAATATGCAATTTTTTCATAATGTCAGGTTGAAAAAATATTTAAGCGAAAGAAGAGTAAAACGATTCCTCCATGTCTCAGGGTGCATGATGGAGGTAACAGTATTGGTGATGGAGCATCCCCATCGCCTGGTTTCAATGACTGCACTCAGGCTGACGCATCACCGACCATCCCTACTATTGCACCATCTACCACTCCCTCTACTGAATCGACTCCTATGGCACACACTAAATCTATGCCAACTCAGGTATCAGGAACAGATACAGCGGAACAACCTATGCCTGGCTCAGTTGGAGTTGATGGAAGAATCTATATCACCATTAGAGCTGGGGAGTAAGTGATTAATATTTAATTTTGTATTGATTTTAATGATAGTTGTTAATTTTATTAACTTTATTAGGATTGTTGTATATTAGTTTGAATCCTTCAGGAAAGTGCTCACGCAACATGACAACCACGTTCAAGAACAGAACTAAATATGATGGTTATGTCTGGAAGAAGGTGTCACAAGAAATAAAAAATTTTTATTTTGAAGAATTCAAAGTAATAAATTATGATAACAGTTATTACAGCTCAAATTATAGTTTACACTTACTTATAATTTGTTTTTTGTTCATTCTCATAAGAAACAATTTTACTGGGATTCGGAGTTTGACGACATCATGTATAATGCATGGGAGAGTCGTGCTCGAGCACGTTACAAGGACTTAGTGTGCTTGCTATACATTGGTGGAGTACGACCTCGTTACATGACAGAAGATACATGGGCACACTGGGAACAGTATTGGACGACGCCCGAGGCCCTCTCCATTTCAGAGCGGAATACTAATAATAGACGAGGAGGACCTGAGTGAGTCAATTCATGCTTGCATACTGAAGGATCAATGTCCCATCGGGAACATGCAGATAAACTTATAAGTATTACAAAATACTACTATTATTACTATAATTAATGTTATTAATATTTAAAATTTATCTCATTAACATAAAGGAGGATGGGAATGTTAATTATGTGAGGAGTTTGTATTGTTGTTGGATGTTGGATGCAAGCATAACAATAAATTTGAAGTGTTTTTCTGTCTTTTTGTACAGGAGGTATGGTTAAAATATAGGGGAAAGTATGCTAAAATTTTAGTAAAAACTTGTACGAATACTCAATAGATTATAGTTTACCTATAATTCTTTTTATGTTTGAGGAAGGATCGATGGATATTACTATAATTTACTGTTATTACTGCGATTAATGTTATTACTGTTTAAGATTTATCTCATTAACATACTGGAGGATGGGAATGTTAATTGTGTGAGGAGTTTGCATTGTTGTTGGATGTTGGATGCAAGCATAACAATAAATTTGAAGTGTTTTTCTGTCTTTGTGTACAGGAGGTATGGTTAAAATATAGGGAAAATTCTGTCGAAATTTTATTAAAAACTTGTAAGAATACTCAATAAATTATAGTACACCTATAATTCTTTTTATATTTGCAGGAAGTATCAATGGGTAGACCGCCTAACTATGGTGAGGTCTTTTTACACACCCACACCAAAAATCATGATGGTCAAACGTTCATCAATTCTCGGTCAGAAGTTTTACATGTATGTCAAAAGTATTATAATTTACAAATATTTAATATTAGTTATTATTAATCGCTGCTTATTGTAAAACATTTGTTTTACGATAGGAACAAGTTCAAGATACAATTCAGTAACGTTCACAGAATTCCAATAATGTTGATACGAATCAGATTTATTATGAAGTGGCTGGTGGTAGAGACCAGCGAGGACGGGTATTTGGCTTAGGTTTTTTGGCCAGATCCTGTCCCTCGCATTCCTCAAGCTCAAGTACAGCCGCATTTAACAGACGGTCTGCCTCCAGGGAAGTACATGAATTTCGGAATACTGTTAGTGAGCTGAGATCTGAATTGCAACAATCACAAGCTCGGTGGCAAGATTCAGAAGCTCGGTGGCAAGACTCAGAAAGTCGGTGGTGACAATCTCTCGACCTCATATCTAAGCTATGCAATGAGATGGAGAATTTGAAAGGTATGGTCGCCTCATCATCGCAGCAGTCTGATCGTACTCGTCAGCCGCCGCCGCCACCATCATCTTAGTTTAGGATTTTGAAACAGACATATATATGTAACTATTATGATCTTGCTAAATGCTTATTAATTTTATGATTAGTACCATTATTATATTCAATTAGTATTCAATATTAAAATTTAGATATTATCTTAATTTTCATTATTTTGCAATTAATATTATAGGTTAAATAACTAATTAATATTACAGGTTAATAACTAATTAAAAAATTAATTTTAAAATTTTTATTTAATTTCCCGACAGAAAATTAGATTTCCATTGGGAAATATCGCGATGGAAATCCATTTCCATCGGGAAATATCCCAACGAAAAATCCATTTCCGTCGGGAAATTACCGACGGAAAATCCATTTCCGTTGGGAACATTCCCGACAAAAATGGAATTCCGTCGGGATGTTTCCTGACGGAAATGGATTTCCGTCGGGAAAATTTCCCTATGCTTTCTATCCCGACGGAAATTTTTTCCGTCGGCAAATTTGTTTCCCGACGGAAATTACTTATTTTTAGTCAGGAAACCATTTTTTCCTTATAGTGCTTGGTGCTAAGTACGTGTACAGCATGTATAATATGAAATTCATATAAATATATGTTATATAAAAACAAAATTTGTTTTAGTTTATAAATAATTATTTATTTTTAAGCTTTAACATTTAATATAATATTTTATGTAATTAACTATTTTCAAATCGATTTATCGACACACGATTAATACACATGCATCGTCTTTATATATTAAATTTCTTAATATCAACATAACAACCAACGTAATAATATAAAACCACTTATATTTTAAGTTTTAAAACATATTATATGCTTCATGTTGTCAAATATTATATAAATCGATTAAACAAAACCACATCAGAAATTTAATAACCATTACATATAAACAAATTATATTTTTTTAACTAAATCAAATAATAATAACTTTCCTTCAAAATATTGATCGAAATTATATTTTTAATTTCACACCCCTGCAATTTAAAAATCAAAATAAAGTTATTCATAGAATAAATTTTGCTTTTAAATATATTAACCTAATATTAACATAATATTAACATAAATTTTGACTATACTATCATAATATTACATTCAGTTTTGCCTTGAACAAATTAAGGAGTTAGTAACTAATATATATAAGAATTAATAGAGAAATACGTAAATAAAATACTGAAATTTTTAACATAAACAACAAGAATGTACTTACCAATATTAAAGAACAAGAGAGAACAAGGTAAGCAATTGAGAGAGCAAACCAATGTGAGGCTCGGTGCCCTTTTAAAGGGCAATTTTGAAAAAAAAAATTATTAAAGTTTCAGACCCGTGCCTTGCAGAAGGCACGGGTATACTGTGCGCTGCAGTCTTTTACATAAAATAAAAAAATAATAAATTTTGGTTAGAAAACGGCAACCAATGTTGCCGTTTTTTGACGAGCGGGCCCTAATGCCTGGTGTCCCAAACTAGGCACAAAACGGCACCGTTTTGCACCTGGGACAAAAAAAAATACAAAAATGCCAGAAAACGGCAATCTTAGTTTCCATTTTCTGTCAACCCAGACCCCATTTTGTGTGGGCCCCACCCAGTCAGAAAATGGCCCATTTTCCCAATTTCTTTTCCTGTAGAACCCTTTCTCTAATTATTTTCAATTTTCACCCCAAATTAAAAAAAAAAAAAAAAAAAAAAAAAAACCTTATCAAACTTATATAAATAGCAAATAAGAAATCGCGATTATATAAATAGCAACTTAAAAGACAAAAGCATTCAAAACTATTTAATTTTATCATATATAAATATTCAAAGAAAATATTAGCTTCATACTTAGTCATTTATCCTAATGTATCTTGTTTCATTAAAACTTCTTTATATAGTATGCTGATTTATTATGATTTTAAACAAAGCTTAACGTTAATGGCTTATAATTTCCTTGGTCCACAAGT
This sequence comes from Excoecaria cochinchinensis, assembly GCA_947683425.1. NCBI lineage: Eukaryota > Viridiplantae > Streptophyta > Magnoliopsida > Malpighiales > Euphorbiaceae > Excoecaria > Excoecaria cochinchinensis. Next base: position 9,339,889 of record CANTUQ010000105.1, read on the forward strand.
TTGTCACTTTTTTTAAAACAAAAAAAATCCGACCAAATCATCACATCCTAAAATCTAAAACAAAATTTATTATATATATCCCAACTTTATGAAAATTGCATTTAATAAATCCTGTAATATTTCTGCTTTTTCACATTTATTTTTATCATTATTAAACAAAAACTTTGACTACATACTTTATGACTACTCTATCTCACATCATTAAATAGAGTTTTTTTATCTGAAAATATTTATCACTTTCACTTGTTCTATATAGCATTAATTTTCTTTCCATTAGCCACATTAATTATCTTTTCAATTTTTTAAATTCTCTCCCTCCTTACTCATTAACTTTCATCCTGATTAAGTAGTCAATATTAAATTAAATAAAAAAGTTTTTGACAAAATACTATAAATTTATCTAAATATTACTTTTTTCGTTCCAGTATATATGACGTTTTAGAAGGAAATTCAAATTACATTTATCTGACGTTTTCAAGACTTTCGATATAACACTAATTTTCTTTTTCCAATTTTATCCTTATCTCTTCATTCTATAATTATGAGAATTTCCAAATCATTTAACACAGTCTGACTCTAAATTAATAATTGTCCATCATCTTCTACTCTTTCTTTTTTCGATATTCATTTGTTCAAATATGGAGTATAAACTTAGTTCTATTAAACATTTTTTTCGCATATTTAGGAAAAAAAATGAGGAAAAAAGAAAACTCTACAAATTTAGATTCCAAATCAAAAATAACTTCTAATGAAGAAAAGAAGAAAAAAGTGTTAGATTTTGATTTGAATAAACTTTCACCTCGTGATTTCGATTTGAATAAATTACCAGATGAAGGAGATGAAATTTTTAAGGAATAAAAAATTCAACAAGTATTGGATGAGGAAATTCAATAAGTAGTGCAAGAGGAAATTCATCAAGTAATTAGAGATATGTTAAAAATTTATCTTCCCAACTTTTATTAGTTTTAGATTTATTTTCATGGAGGTAGAAAGAGGTATGTAACCATAATTCCATCACAAACTTCAGAATTGAAAATTTATAAAAGGGATTAATTAATTAGAGATTTAACCAAAATGTCACTCATAGGATTGAGAGTATTGTGTTCCTTGAGGTTTCTTCAAGAAGTAAAGACTGTTCCTTAGACAACCTAAACTTTTTCCTAGAAGCATCTCCGACGGCACCTCAACGGGAACACGAGGCTCCACGAGAACATCGTGTCCTCTACCTTCACCATCGCTTCCTCCATGAGAACATGCATGAGGCTCTCTCAACTTCAATCTCCTCGTCGGCAGCACCCTCACGAGAACACGAGGCTCTACGAGAACACCGTCTCCTCCAGCTCAATCGTCGATTCCTCCACCTTCATCATCACTTCGTCTACGAGAACACGAGGCTCTCTCAGCTTCATTCTCCTTATCGTCGGCATCTGATTCATATAGGAAATATCAGTTTGGGAAAGAAATGCCAGTTTGATTGTCTTCACAATCAACCACCGTCGGCATCCGATTCATATAGGAGGCAAAAAATAAGGGAGTGTGCAAAAGGCAAAATGGAAGATTTATAGAAGGTAGAGGTGTGACAGGCTTTTGCATTTAGCAGAATAGTACTCCACCACAAAAGGCAAACTTAATTTTCTTTTTTTAATTAACAAGCATAAAAGGCAAAGTATACTTTATGCAAATTTGTTGTAGTAGTATTATTTTAATAGAAATAAAAAAAAATTGTGCATAACCACAAGGACAAACTTCGTTGTAGCATAAAGATATTACTTCAAAATAAGCACAAAATGTTGGCAATTACTATATCCACCACAAGGATAGAATAGAAACAATTTTTTTTTTAAAAAAAGCAAACAATTACAAATAATACCAATTACCCTATATATCTAGACAATAAACAAGCTAAGTTAAACAGTTGAGAACTTCTTCCACCAAATGGAGATCACATTTCATTTGAGTAGGTAGTTGGCTTCTCTTTTTAATGCCGCTTTTCTCAAATGTTGAATTTTGTACTTATAGGAACCTCTTATTTTCATAATTTCGATCATGCACATCTGTAATGTCAAAAATATATTGTCAGACTTCCTTGAAGGAAAAGTTTGAAATAACTTAACAACAGCATTAATAAGCTCATTAACAGTTTTAGGTGCCTTCTTATATTATAAGGACTAGATCCCATTAAAAAATCCAAGATATAAAACATTTAAATCCGAAGAGTTTGTAGGTTGTCACATTAAACGAATATCAAATCCATCTTTTGTAGCAACTCGACGAAAATCATCATCATTTATATCAATATGTGTTCTTGCATTGTCATGTTGAATATGTAATATACCCTTCAATCACTATACTGTATGTACGGTGGTCAGTTAACTCTGATGTCACCTCAGTGCTAAGGTCACAAGATTATGCTACACTAGACAGTTCAGTAATCTTTTTTTTTTCCTTCTTTCAACATCAAAGACATTCGTGAACAGATAATATACATAACAATATATCAATACAACAATTCATACATAACTCTGTTTACACTTTACACTTACGCATACACACAAACCATAACCTATCCATACGTATTCTTAATATCATCCATCTCAATCATATGCATGCCATGCCTACATCCCTATCCTTGCTTTCCATCACTCCTCTCAATCGACAGCAAAGCCTCGCCTACTTCAATTCTTTCTACCTTCCATAACCTACGAGCAGTAACAACACTATGCGCTGAGCATTAAAATGCCCAGTGGTGGATACATATCCCAAACTTTCTATTCTATATAATCATGCATGCACACACATACAGGTATTCCTATTTTATACACTATTTTGTTGTTAGTCCTTCCAATACCTTTAATTAATTCATATTTTACTTTAATATCTTGTTATACTCTATTACTATAACCAGTTACTATTATATCTAAGCGTATGTCCATAACTATATCTTTGACTATATTTCGATACTGTAAATTCAACTATTAACATTATCACCATTGTCATTATTACCCGTAACATTAACACTAACACTATTGTGATCATTCTTTCAATTCTATTGATAATATTATTAACGTTGTTGTTTTTATTTCATTATTATGTCCATTAGTTTCTCTTTAATTACTATTACAATCCATATTTTCTATCTCTGTGCTCATTCTCAGTATTTTAATTAATTCATCCACTGTCATTATTTGGGGCTGAAAATTTCTGGAATAATTTATATAGGTAGAATTTGTGAGTGGAAAAACAAATAAATTATGGAAATGATGAGAGAACGGCTCGGCCATCAAGAGAAGAGGAGAAAAATGAAGCAAAATCTACATAAATGCAGATTTTTAGGCCTTTTATAGTCCCTCTAGATGGGCCAAATCATGGTCCAATCAATTGGGCCAACCCAATTAGGCCCAATATAGTTAATTAGGTATTATTTTGGCCCAATTTATTTCTATCACTTTCTAAGCTTAATTTCTCATAAAAATGCATCCACAATTCATAAAATATATTTATTAGGTTCCACGAATATTTTTGGATCAATCGAATACCGTTTTTCGGTCCGATAAATATATACCAGTTCGATTTTAGTGTCACCATAAAATCAATTTTTGATTACCGGGTGATTCCCCACATTATTTCAAATATGTCCATATTTTCGGATAATTTTTGGAGGTCCGTAGCACCATTTAAAGTCTGGTCAAACCAATTCACTGTTTGGAACCGGTTCATAGCCTGGAGTGAGTCACAGGCTACCCATGACTCGGATGCTGAGTGACACCCATACTCGGCTAAGTCACTATCACTATTCACTTTTTCCTTCTTTTTCACTTTTGAGGGCCCATTTGACCTCCGTTTCATCTCAAATTTCATCATTAGACTCCTGCTAACCTGTTCTTTACAATGTTCCAATAAAATATTTTTCGACCTTGTTCCTGCAACTCTATTACCACTAGTTCTCCTAGTTGACTCTTAGGTGAAGAAAGGAAATACCCCAATTTTTCCAGAGAAAAGCTCATTACCTTGTGCATTCAACCTTGGACAAGCTATGGCAACTAAAAACATAACTTTTCCAATAAAATTTTTGCTTTTACAAGTTCGAATTGAATCTTCTTCATCAAGTAGCAAGTGGTAAGTTTTAGATTTTTTTATCATATATAGAACCACTTCTCATTAATATGGATAATGTTGTACATCCCAATGAAGCGCTAGGATCATGTGACAAGCTATTTTTGTCAAGCATTTATCTACAAAATTGCAATCACAATCATTGTCCTTTTTTTTTCCTTCAAATATGATTTTCTGGCATTTGAATGACGTTGTATAGCTCATGATTTGAAGTTTCTCAATAATGTGGTCTTTCTCATGTTCATGGAACAAGCTAGAGAGACGAAAGTTGTCCGTTAATATAGAGGAATCTCACAAAACCTATTCATATCAATTTGAACTTTTTTACAATCACAATTTGTCTTTCTATGAGACACGTTAACAAGCGAGCCACTATTTTTGGATTGTTTCCAAATTCATTGAACGATACGTATGGAAACTGAGAATTTGAATGCCACCATTCTTGTTGCTCCTCTTGTCAATTTTCTATCCACACTTTTTTGCAGTAACCTCTCATATAAAGCGTTATGTTCATCATTGTTGAATATTTTTTTTCACATCCCTTGGTTGCTTACTTGCACCATCATTGGTACTATTTTCTCCTATTTTAAAATGAAAGAAAAAAATATTAAACACAATGAAAATGTAAAGCATAGGCATACTCATGAAAGAAAAGAATTCAATTTAATTTAATTTTTCATATTTCAGTAATTGTCATATGAAAGCTACACTCAACCAGTCAATTCGATTAATTGGCAATTGGTTATAATTATTGGCAAATAAAGATAATGATAACAAAAAAAATATATATGTTGATTGACCTGTGACCCAATTTAATACAGCCCTAATTATTTTGTGTCCACTGGATTTTATCTATAAAACTTTTAAGATTTTTAACAAATAAATTATTTATTTAATTTAGTTAAAAAGATACTATTTTTTATTATGTTAATTTTTTATAAAATTTAACTTTGCCCCTCCAAACAATTATTTTTGGTTCCACCACCCCTAACACTAACGAGTAACAACCCATCGTAGCATGCTTGCACAAAAGCACAATACATGGCAATAAAGTCATATAAATAGAGTGAATAACTAAGACTAGGTAGGCACTATTTAGACACTTAATGGACTGCTTATAATCTCATGTGGTAATTTATGACTCTAAAATAAGTCTATTAAAAAACTCAATAAAAAGCAGCATGAATAAAAAAAATAATAATAAGATTTTATTTTGAAATTGTAACATACCGGCATTGACGATTGAATCTTATACCTACACTTATATTTCATCTTCTACACATGGCTCACTATTTAAATCTAGCAAAGTATGATTTGATGATTACGCTTTAACCAATATCTTCTACACATGGCTCATTATTTAAATCTAGCAAAGTATTATTTGATGAATACGCATTAATCAATGGAGAATTTAAAATGACAATTTAGTCAAAATCAAAACTTGTTGCATCAATATTGAGATCCGATAATTGAATTTGTTGTACTTCTTTTTCGTTATCAATTTCAACTTCATATTGTATTGTACTCATAGTTAAATCTATTTTTAAAGAAATTTGCTAAATTTCTATATAGATTATTAAATTTGATGAATTAAATTTAAACTTCTAACAATTTCATTTATACAACATATTTTGGTGAAAACTAAAAAATTTAGAAATTTATTTGAGGGGAAAAAGTTCGAATTAATCTTGAAAATTTTGGTATCCAAGTTAAAATTATATTGAATAAAAAAAGTTTATAGTTTGAGAAAATAGATATTTACTCAAAGAATGAAAGTGTATCTTGGGAAAGAAGGAAATATATTATTTCATTGTTATTTAACCAATTAGATTTAAATTACTATGATTAAATAATTTTGAGTCTAAAACAAGAGTAATTTAGTCTTGATCATTATATTTAATCTTAAATTTAAATGTAATTAATAATTTTTTAATTCTAATAAAAATAATAAAGATGTCATATATAATAGAATAGATGAAGTATTTGGATAAAAAATTAAATAACAGATAAATTGAGACAGAGAGTAACTTTTAATCTAATACTATTTTGGTTTCTTTTTTAGGCTTCACTTTTGAAATTTTCTCCTTTCCACTTTAAACTTCATTTTTCAGAATTTAATGATAACTTTAATGTACTTTTCAAAATTCAAAAAAGTTTTTAATGGACTTTTCCTATTTTAACATTATCTTGATATTTTTAAAAACATTTATATGCTTGTTATCACTTTTTTCCAATATTAATTAATAAAAGAATAATATAGTCAATTATTAATATTTTTTATAATATTAAGATATATTGATCATTTCATTAATTTATATATCAAGAATTAAAAACGACGCTTAAAAATGGGCGGAGATAGTAGCAACTTAGAAAAGAAAACATTTTATTTTAATAAGCATTCCTTATCATGATAGTTTAAAATAAGAGTTTCTTTAATGTAATTTTTGACCCTTTTCTCTTAAACCTGTTAGCGATATTCAACTCGTTTCCTAATATTTGAATCCTGCCCTTAGATTGGAATATTTAACTATAGTTCATCCCTAATTAAACTTCAATTCATAACCATCTATCTATTTAGTTGACAAACCCTGTTCAAATAGGTCTAAAACCTACTACTGTTTTTTTGCATGGCTTGGAAACTTAGCAATTTCATGCAAGTGCCCTCAAAACATTTACATCTAAGTGCATCAGACAACATATATTGGCAATTGACAAAACTACAGATACTCAAAAAATAAGTAATCAATTCCTAGCTTAATGTCCATATATAAACCTGGCCCCCGCTAGTTGCTCCTGCCAGCATTCCAATCTTGCAAGGATGTGCATCAAATCTGCATGGAATTGCAGACATGTCTGGACTTTGAAGTGTTAAAATTGCTCTTCCTTCGGTTCGAGAGATGACATCAACTCCTCTTTTCATGTTGCCTATGAAGATATATGAATCATCCCAACCCCATATAGATCTGGATCCATAAAAAAAAAACAAGTGGCTGTTCAAATTCCATACTTGCAAATTTCCAACTTTCAGACTCAATGATGTACGTGATTATACAATCAAAACTAAAGCACGCACAGAAAAATCTGTAACAAGAACAATCCTGGCAAGGTCATATCAGATTTTCTCCTCAATCGCGGAAGTAATTCAAGAAAAGGTTTAGAACACATAATTGTCAACATTCCAACACTAAAGGAAATTTCAGTAGAAATCTAAAACATCTCAAGTTTAGATGGAAAAATCAGAACCATCTCTGTAAGTAATGAAATTTTGAGACAAATTTCAACTATAAGAAAGGGAAAAGAAACTTTTGAACATCCTGCAGCTGTATTAACAGACAGATCCACAACAGCATTCCACAAATCGGCAAATAGCATATACCTGAAAGAAGAAAGCCATCTGCCTGTCTGATTATAGTGGTATATCCTAGAATTGTCCTCAAAATTCACACAATCCCATATACCGACTGTGTCATCAGCACTGTAAAAAAAAAAAACAGAGATTTTATAATTAGATTAGCCAAAACAATTTCTTTTGGGCTGCAACTGACTAGCATAAGGTACATGCTTGGAAAGTTACAAGTTCTACTTATGTTTATACTCCCTCTTTCCTAGGTCAATTGTCGTTTTCTTTCTTTTTCGCACATAGTAAGAAAATAATTGATTTTCCTCAATTTATTAAAAATTATTGTTAAAAAACTATAATATCATCACTAATAAAAATAGAAAAAATGTGTAAAAAAGAGAGGTTAATAGAGATATTAATAGTGTGTTGATATGGAATACATGTAATAAATGTTGTTTTGATTTTATAAAATGACAATTCAGATAGAACATTTTTTTTATCGAAAAATTAACAATTGACCTGTGACGGATGGAGTAATTGATTAACAAATTAAAACATGGAAGAGTATGACGGCATAAAGCCAAACTAGGAGATATCTTTTTACCTAGTAAGATTGAATAATTAAAAGTCTATATAATTGATGTCTGAATAGCATTGTGTACCTGGTTGTCGCAAGGAAGCTTCCAGAGGGCGAGAAGTAAGCAGAGTGCACAACCCTATCATGGTTCATTATCTTCAAACTGTTGGGTTTGCCTGCATTTACACTTCTTAAATCCCAGAGGCAAGCTGTCCCATCCATTGAACTAGTGACCATAATGTTAGAATTTTGTGAATTGAAATCAATGGAGTTGATCCTATCTTCATGCAACATCCAGTTGAAAGAAAGCTTTCTTGATCTCTCATCGCAAATACTCAATCCTCCACGACCCTCACTGAAATATAAGCCATTCATGTCATTTGGCCGTTGAGAGAGAGAAAATATAGCATCATCACTGTAGTATATCATATCAAATACTTCCTTCTCGGCATTCATCAACCGAACAAAGCCGTCATAGCAACTAGTATAGATCTGCACTTGAAACAAAATTATACCAGTTGAAATCAAAATTCAAATTCCACAGTAATATCATTCATTGATGAGAAGATGATGAATAAATTGACAGAAAGGCAAAAAATTCAGGAATAGCAAGATTATCATTGCCATTGAAGAAGTGCAATATGAGGCTCTAAATTTAGATGGTTTTTGGATAGGAAAAACATGATGGACAACACTTTTTTTTAAGAAATGATTGACAACACAGTCAATTTTCTGTTTCTAGGTCTGATACCAATTATTGTCTACACAGTCTCCTTATGACGATACTTCTCAACTTTTGTTCTAATCATTGAACATCATCAAAGTCAGAGCCAACCAAAGTAAGAACTCAGGATGATTTGAATGCTAACTAAATGGAAAACAAATTCCTAGCAATTAACTTCCAAATTCAAAATCATTTCTATAATGCTCAAGTATATTGCAATTTTTAGACACATATGACTCATTACATGACAACCAAAAACAGCTTATAAAGCAATTAGTAACTTTCTAATAATGGAATTGTTCATTCCAATTTTCCAACAGCACATAGCTACACTCAAATACTGCATATCCCCCCATTAAAATATTATGCTACAAGTAAATCTGAAAACATCAGCAGATTTGGATATAAAAAGTTATGATATAGAGCAATGTGAAAAGCAGTTCCATAAGCATAAAGGTGATTATGCTATATGCTGGAGACTCTTCCAATAACTGCAGCAAACTGGTTCTAGCTGAAATTCAGCCACCAATTTGATACATCCAGATGGTTCAAGGTGCACCATTGATAAGCAATGTTTGAAATATTAATCATGAACATATAAAAAAAATGTATAAAAGCATGCATTTACTCAACTCGTACCTTATTTAATTATATATATATATAGCAGTCCAGGCAGATCTAATCTAAGCCTAGAAATCTTGAAAGTGTAAATGTTTAAATTTCTCATGAAAAGAAATGCCATTAGTTGGAATTTTGACATCACGAGTACCTTAGACAAACAAGATTGCTGAAACACAATCCCGGAAATGGGACCGGTGTGCTGACGATACAAATACAAGCCATCTCCTTCCTCGCCTTCGCTATCCACATTCCAAAATGCTACATTACCAAACTTGTTCCCTGCTACAACCATGGTCACACTATTACAGGGCAAAAATCTCACTGACATTATTCTTCCTGGCAAAAGTCGAGCAATATTCTCAGGTTTCAAATTCATTGACCACAAATCAACACAAGCCGCCATTTCCTTCTTCTCTATCTTAATTTCAGAGTCAAATGACTCACTTTTCATCACTCTCTCAACTGAATCATGCAAAATTGGAATACGCACTTCGGGTTTTTTTTCAATAGACAAAATCGTGTCAATTAGAGCTCGATCAGACCCAGTTCCACTGTAGGCATCCCTCATACTAAGCGGACCCATAACACGGGGCGAGGACTTCTGTACACTGCTTGCCATCTGAATTTTATTAGGAGTCTCCAAAATTTCCCCATCTAATCCACTTGAATCGGGCGGCATTCCTCGAGTACGTAGCGAGCGCCTAACTACAATCGGTGGGCCCGATTTGGGTTTCTTCTTCTCTGGACTGACTTTATAGGATTTGGATGATTCAAGTCTGGCATTACAGATATTAGCGAATACCTCTATAGTCAATAAATTTCACCAAAATTAGATAATAAAGAGAAAATAAGAAGCAATTTGCTTTTTTGCACATAATAAAGGTGTAACTGGAACCTTTGGCGTTTGGTTGACGCAGAGAGTTGAGAAGCTTTTGAGTGGATTTTGAGGGCGGCCATCATTTCGTCATTCCGGCGAATGTTTTCTAGCCTTTTTATCTCATATTCTGTTAGCTTTTGGGGCGCCATTGAAGCCCTAGAGTAATTGCAGAGAAAGGAAAAAGAAACGGATGAGAGAGAGAGAGAGATGAGATTTTAGGGAGCACTGCTCTGTTTTCTTGGGAATAATAAATGGGCGGCAATATTTGTTTTGGCGGGAAATTAAATATGGGCTATGTGGCGGTTCTTTGCCCGTTCACATATTAACCATAAATATTTATTTAATTTTCAAACGGCAATTAACTCAAAATAACACTAAAAATTCCAGTGGATCAATCCACAAGCCAACCAAATTAGCCAAACGACAAAGACCACCTGACCTTTGACTCATTTCCCCTTAGCCCAAATGGGCTTTTAGATAACCCATATTAATCACCATCCGGTTTGCGAAGCATCTTATCGCTGCCATTGAACTGCAGTGTATTCTACCGTAACTCGATTGATATACCATATTTATCTTGCTGGCCACTATCCGGCCTACACGGCATACCCCTCACGGTATCTGACTTGTTACCATTGAGCTGTGATGATTTCAACTGTTGTATTGTAAGCCGTAAGTATATTCTATCTGCAACCCATTTTACAGAAGAATCTCCTCTAGCGATGAAATCGACTTTCATATAGCGAAACCGGTTGTTGGAATGTACATCCTGCAGTTTCAAAAGATCTTGTTAATTGATTTTATTAACTGAATCCTTTTAAGGCTTGAAGCTTTATGTCAGCTATTTATTGTCATTTATCTTGTTCTTTTCATGTTCTTTATTTTGCTTATTTTCCTCTGTTTTGTTATTTGGATGCATCCAATATTTTTCAAAGCAAGAATGAAATATTAACAAAAGTATACAAATCGTTGAAATGAAATTAAACTTTAACATGATAAACATTTCACTAATAAAATGTAAATTTTGTACATCAATAAACAAGTATACAAAACTCCCTGAATACAAGCTAGAGAGTTGAATAATCCGTGGGCTCCTCTGGATCCTCCTCATCATCTGACACGTGGATAGGTTGAGTGCTGGTTGAAGACAATCTTGCCCCGAAGGTGGACGGTCCGGCTCTAGAGATAGGGGGTTGACTGCTAGGAGCTGATGGTCCAGCTCTGTGGGCGAATGATGACCGGAGGTGGAGATCATGGTGCTGCCTGTTGCGCTGCTCGGGAGGCTAGCCGGAATTGGATCCGAGCCCACCCATCTAGAAAAGGTTGAGCGCTAGACCTGAACCCGAGGGTCTCACTGATCACTCTGCCCAACTGTGTGAAAGCCTGCACCAAGTTCGAGGTTTGAAGCCTAGATGCATCTCCGATCCTAGTCAAGTCGGTCTCTGTCTACTCCCTCAACTCTCTAATGGACCCAGATACCATCGGTATAGATGCCTCTAGTACCTCTATCCGGAATCGAAGAGCAGTGACCGACTCATCGACCATCTGGACAGCCTCATCGGTCCTCTGGGCCACTGCCGCTTGTGAAGCACTCAAATCTCGCCTCAACTCCTTTATCTGCCTCTCCTGGCGATCCAGTCGCTCAACCAGGACCCGATCCCTCTCCTCCTGTCATCTCTCCATAGCGGCGAGGGCCATGGTCACCATAGCGATAATCTCCTGATGCACTGGCTGAGGAGGTGACGATGGACTGGGCCGTGGTGGCTCCGTCCGAGGCCTGGCAGTGGAGGAGCTGTGGATGTCGATGCCCCCAGGTGCCCAAGCCTGTTGTATGGGTGGAACCTCTCAGTCTCCCGAACCTCAGAGCATTGGACCCGCGATGGTGGTGGTAGAGTGAGGCTCTGTGCTCTCTGCGATAGTGGGGTGCTCAGCAAGTCATCTATGTCTATCTCTATGTCTATGTCGAATGGGGTACAAGGTTATTCCTCCTCTGGCTGAGGCTGCTGCGGAGGCGGCCCCTCCTCTGCCTGAGGCTGTTGTGGCAACTGCTCCTCCTCCTGGAGCTCTCCCAGGACATCGTCATCTGGCAAAAGTGGATGGAGATGAAACAAGCGTCTGATCTCTGTTACGGTGAGCAATCTGTACTAGTCTGGACGGTCTCGTACCTAGGCTATCATCCTCATCGTCTGGGTAGCAACCAAATCCACAAAAATGTCCTCATCTAGCGGAGGCCCAAAACTTGCCAAAGGAACCTCTAAATGTCTCAGCAATTTGTTAATGATGCCCCCAGCACATATAGAAGGGCCTGTCCCCCTCGCTACTCTCACCAAATTAACCAGTATCTCATGGCTAATATTAAGGTGCCGGCTTGTCACCATAGCCCATAAGCTCCGTATCTCCGTCACATTGACTGACCTAGGGTTACCTGCTCGGCCCAGGTATGAGCTAGAAAGTACTCTATGCACATACCTCAATTGCAACTAGTTTTTTTTTTATTATTATTTTTAATTTCCCTCTCTACAGGAGCTATGTTAGATGCTATCAAAATTTTCTTTGGGTTCCCCAAAGTTTCCGAGATTAACTGCAGCCATATTATTTGAATTAATGCCAAAGTTAATTTGTTATGATCATGCGAAATGAAATCAATAGAAACATTATACAAATAAGCAAAATTGTTCTCTTTATTACAAACAGAAAATTGTAGCATAAAATGTTCCAGAAATAAAAAAAATTTCAGCATCTAAAAGCAATATCACTAGTGGACTGCAAGACACGATCATGTTTGCGGTGGAGGGACTGCGTTGTAGCCTGCCTTTTTCTTCTTTTCTCTCTTCTCGGGATCTGTGATCTGATTGGTGTCAATGAGATCCTGGATCTTGTTTCTCAGAATGCGGCAATAATCAGTCAAATGGCCGGTGTGCTGGTGGTAAGCGCAGTACTGATCACCTCTATGTCCTGGCTGTCCCTGACTCAAAGCTGGTCTAGGTGGCAAAGGCAGTAACTTGCCTTCTTTCATTAGTTTCTCTAGTACCCAGGATAGAGAGCGGCCTAAGTTGGAGTAGTATCTTTGACCCTGCCCAACTCCAGTAGCTGAGACCTCTGCCGTCCTACCGTTTCTGCTGTTGCTGCCCCCAGCACCTCCAGATTTGAATCCCGACTGGTTCCCATAGCCTTTCCCAGCAAAGTTATTTTGACTTGCTTTCTTTGCCAGGTAAGCCGCCTCAGCTTCTATAGCGATATCCTTAAGCGACTCCCAGTCCTTGAGCCCCTTAAAACTGAGCAAGTCCCTTAAGTAAGGGCATGAGTTTCTGATAAATAGCCTGATCTGGTCTGCAGTGTCAGGCTTCCTCTTCATCTCCATGACCCTGTTTCTCCATCTTGTAAGGTACTCATGGAATGACTCATCATTCTTCTGCTGTAGAAGCTCGAGGTCTTTTAGGGTGACCTCCATCCTAGTGCTGCAGTCGTACTGCTTCATGAATTCTTCGGTCAAAAGGTCCCAGTCCTCTTTGGACCTCCTATCCAACCCGTGGTAGCAGTCAACCGTCAGGCCCACCAGACTAAGGCAGAAATATTCCACCTTCTGCTTCTTGCTCAGCCCTGTGCCTTTCATGACCAGGGTGTACTGCTTGATGTGGGCGGATGGGTCCGAGGTGCCATCAAACTTCGGAAGCTCGGGCATCTTGAATCTTTGGGGCAGCAGCTCTTCATCCCCCAGATCTCTGTCTTCTGGGTTGACACCCTTTCCAGCTGAGAGCATGCAGGTGATAGCTTCGATCTGTTGTCTCATACCTCTTAAAGCTTCATCCTCTACTCTGCGTGCTCTGGGCCTTGCAGCTTGGTGGACTATCGGCACCACTTCTTCTTCCTCCTCCATCAGGAAATCATCGTTGGGATTGTGAATCCTTTCCCCTCTTGGCTCGATGGGTGCGGCAGCTCTGTGCTCATGGTTGGGTTGACGAGCAGCAGCTCCAACGAAGGGAGCCTCCCCGCCAGCAGGTGGTTCGGCTTGCCCCCGAGGAGGGGCTGCTTGTGGCTGTAGAGCAGCAGGCGGCTGTGGGGCTGCAGGTGGATGGGCAATCCTTTCAGCCATGGCACCCATCATATCCATCATTCTCCGTTCGAAGTCCTCTAGCCTCCTAGCTAGGTCTTGAGTGGTCAAAACTCCAGGTTCTTCTGCCATTGATGATTCAAGAGAGGATTCACTGATTGATGAGAATGACTCGGAATCCCAGTCAGACACTTGTTCCGGTAACTCAAAGAGCAGATTTGTCCTTACTAGCCGACCGTCGGAACCTCTAGTCCACTTAGATGAATCTATGATGGCTGAAAAAATTAGATTGTTAGGATGATGCATGAATGACATATACAATGCATGATAGTGAGCTATGCAACATTTACAATCACATGCAAGCAAGTAAAGCCTTCCAACCTTATTACTCCCACACACGAGGTAATGCGGTCTCTTTCCTAGGTGGGCTTGATCCATGGGTTAGCGGGGAACCCAATGGATGCGTATGGTGCTCAGTGGAAAACCGGCATCATAACATCTCTTATCTAATGTGCAAGCACATGGGTTATGATCATTATGTATTTAGGCAGCCCGAACAAGTTGACATGGGCCTATCGGGGCATGAAAGCCTTTGATTAGGTGACCAATCAGATTATTTGGGTTTGTCCAATACAAAATGATCCACATAGCAAGCATAGTATTACGGTTCATACCACCTAGGGGAAGTATCTATTGCCATTACATGAGCTTTGGTCAAAGGGTGGTGTTACTTTAGGGCTACCCAAGCATGATCCCTGCCGACGGGTCTAGCTCATCACGAGCATAGCGACCGATCGGGTCATCATTTTGATATACCATTAAGGTACGTGGCTTGGGCTGGTGATTATCCTTAACACTTCCCCAAATTGAGTGAAAATGAGGAGGTGCTTCAGGAACGCACCGGGGCTAAAAGAGGGACCAAACTAGCATAGATCTAAGGCTCTAATGAGATGCAATGCAGTTTTGAAAGAAGATAAAATTTTTAAATTAAAACTCAATTATGATTTTTAATCAAGGTACTTTCGAATCGAAGTCTCGAGTACGTCCCCAGTGGAGTCGCCACTGTGACGCGCGCCGGATCCCCGCGGCCGCCCCTTCGGACCGCCCGCACGTGGGCGATCGGGGCATTTGTGGGTCCGTTGGCAGCTTGCGATAAATCGCAAGTGCGTCTATGTTGGGCAACAAGGAGGTTTCATGGAGTCGCCACCCAATAGAACATTGGGAAAGTTTCTCTCGCCTCGGAGAGCCTAAGACTTGCGCATTTTATCCATATTGGGCCATGAAGCCTAGGATTAACGTCTGAATCTCGTGACACAAGAGGTGTCTTGCAGGATAACCTCTAGCCTCTTGAGCCCAAAGACCAGAGTAGGGTTCGGGACTTCTCATTTATTTATACCTTGATTAATATCATAATTAAGTTTTGAATTCATTGTTTCATCAACTTTCCACACAATGCAATTTTAATTTAAAGGCGCAATCATTCATATCAAAAGCGGTAAATGTAAGCAAAATCCAAAATAAAGCATTCAAAAACAAATTACAATAACACTAGGAGCGGAATACAACTCCCATTTATAAAAGTGAAATACATGCGTAAAACGGGTTATTCATTAATAGTGAGAACATTGGTCCTCGCATGCATATTTATTATGAAACAATTTTGATGTGATGATTTATTTGGGTATGAAAAACTAGGACATTGGTCCCCTTTTATTTAGAAAAAATGTCAAGTTAATTAATAGAAACGTTTTTGTGATTTTCTTTTTAGCGTGCCTAAATAAAGAATTTTACAAGAAAATTATATGGCAAAATTAAATAAAATATTACAAACCAAACGAGCCTTTTTGGACCTCCCGATGTGCTCGCAAAAACGCCCAAGCAAAAAATGAGTTTAGACATAAAAACAAAATACAAATAAAACAATGTTAGTAATTAAATCAATTAAACATACAAAATAATGAATAACAAATTAAAATAAAATAAGATGATATGAAAAGAATGATAATGGAATCAATTAAATGAACAATATGATTAATTAAATATGTTCACAAATGATATAAACCATTTACATGGCAAAAAGATTAATTTAAAATGAATTTATTAATTACATGTTAGGAATTAAAAGAAAACAATATTCACATGAACAAAAATAAAATCATATATAAACAATTAAATGGAACAAATATAAAATGAATACAACAAATGAATAGATGAAAACAATAAACAAATCAATAAAAATAATTTACATGAATAAATTAAATAAAAGAAAAGAAAATAGAAATGGAGCCAAGAATATTTACCCTCAGAATATTGGATTTGATGAAGGTAAAGTGATGATTTCTTTGTTTGATGATCCACAATATTAGAGTGAAATATGATGAAGATGTTGGAATTTTATTCCAAGAAACATGAAAAAAATGATAAAAAATTCTTTAAGAACAAATAATTGATACCTTTGCCTAAAGAAATGATTTTGATCAAAAAAAAAGTTTTATTGATTAAAATAAAGAAAAATTGATTGAAGGTTTATTTTAGAAAATCAAATAAAAATTAGATTTTGATGACAAACAATTATTTTATTTGTCTCAAAATCAATTTTTTATCAAAAAGAGATTCAAAACAAAATCAATGAAAAAGTTTTATTGAACACAAAATAAAAGATTAAAAATAATTTTGAGAACAAATAATTATTCTATTTGTCTCAAAAATTGAATCAAACAACAAAACTTCCTCTAAAAAATATGTTTAGAAGAAATTAGGTTGGAAAAAGAATGAAACAATTGATTTTCTTTTTGATTTTTGGTTGGGGAATAAATCTGGAATTTTAGAAGAGAAAATAGAAGAAGATGAAGAGAAAAATCTGGTCTAAAAAATATGTGGAGAGGAGGAGGCTCTTTTGATTTCATCATAAACTATTTATAGGATAAAATAGGTTGCCCTAATTTAATTAAGGAAAAAAACCTATTTTAACCCAAAATTATTTTATTTTTAATGATAAAATCAAGTTTTATTATTTAATTACCTAAAAAAATATTTTAGAATTTAATTTGAAGTCAAAAACCCCAAAAAAATGGGATAAAAAACGGATTTTTGGGTGAAAAAATCGGAAAGAAGGCTGAAAAAGAGGAAAAGGGTATCAGACCCTGTACCGACGGCCAGAAGCCCGTCGCCACAGAGGGACGCCGCCCGTCGCTATAGAGCGACGGGCACTCACGCGGCGAGGCGCGAAATCCGCGCGGAGCTCGGGCGAGAATCGCGCGCAGAGGCGCGCGCAGCGCGCAACGCTGCGCGTCGCCAAATCGCGCCCAGCGCGCTGGGCGCCTGGGCGTCGGCGTGCTGGGCGCCTGGCGCTTGCGAGCTGGGCGCCAGCGCGCCTGCGCGCTGCCGCGCTCGACACTCGCGGTCCGAAAATTTTTTTTTTTATTTTTTTTATTTTTTCTATTTTTTTTTAAATTTTAAATAGACTAAAAACATCATAATTTTAAGCCCCCATTTTTCAAAATTAATTTTTTTAAATCTTTTTTATTATTTTTTTAATTTTCACTCTAAAATGCAAATTTGACGAGAAAACCATCACTTTTAACCTTTTAAGCCTGTGAAGGCAATTATCATCATTGGGTAACTTCGATCTAGGCTGACTCAGGACCCGGTGTCTACAACAGCGTGGCTCTTATAGAAGTTCCAATAGTGGTTCTATAGCCCCAGAGTGTGAAAGGTAGCTTCTCTGCCCAATCTTTATAGCTCTAAACCATTTTGGCCAAAATCTTCTTAACGTTCTTGTTAGCAGCCTCTACTGCCCCGTTGGCTTGCAGGCGATACGAAGAGAATTTATGATGCTCTATGCCATACTTCTAAAGCAACTTATTAGTTTCGGCCATAAATTGCACTCCATTGTCAGACACAATATTATAATGGAGACCATATCTGCATATCAGATTCTTCTCAATGAACCTGGCCATATCCTGAGCGTCGACTTGCTTAAAAGATTCAGCCTCTACCCACTTAGTACAATAGTCGATAGCAACTATGATGAACCTGTGTCCATTAGAGGCCATAGGGCGTATCTCTCCAATAATATCTATTCCCCAAGCTGCAAATGGCCAAGGTGATGTTAAACTATGTAGCTCCGAAACTGGCAAGTGTCTCAGGTCTGCATACTGCTGGCACAATTGACATTATTTCACGCACTTTGAACAATCTGTATCTATCGTAAGCCAAAAGAACCCTTGTCTCATAATTTTCTTTGCCAGTATTAAACCGTTCATATGTGCTCCGTAGACTCCGGCATGAGTTTCTTCCATGACCATCTTGGCTTCTTTCTCACTCAGACACCTCAACTGAACACCGTCGACTTACCATTTATATAGTACACCGTCTATACAAATAAATTGAGTGGATAGCTTGCAGATCAATCTTTGGTCCTTTCCGGTAGTCTCTTATGGGAATATTGTCTTTTCTAAGTAGTTTTTGAACTGGTGGTGCCATAGCTTCTCATCAACAACTTCGACTTCCATGACTGGATTAGACTCAAAGCTGGGCTTTTCCGAACTGGAAATCAAGACTGGCTTCATGACTACCCCCTCTGGATTATCCCATATCGACACCAAGGTCGCGAGGACATCCGCTAACTAATTGTCATCCCTCGAGACAAAATGGAAAGTACATGTCTCAAACCGACTGCTCAGACTTTTTAGATGTTTCACATACGGCATTAGTTGCTCCTTCTTTACAGCCCATTCACCCCAAATCTTGTTAATTACCAGTGATGAATCCCCAAATACCTCTACATCCATTTCCCCCAAGGCTATCAAGGCTTCCAACCTGAAGATGCAAGCTTCATACTCATCTTTATTGTTAGTAGCCCTGTATCTCAGCTTTTTGGCCAATGGGAGTTTTTCACCGTCTGGGGTTGTCAGAATGACTCCTATTCCTGCCACCTTGCTGTTTACTTTCCCATTAAAATGTAACTTCCAACCTTGTACTGCAATGGCCGTAACATCCTCATCCGGGAAGTTAAACTCAAATGAATCTCCTTCGATAGGGTGCTCTGCCAAGAACTCTGCTACTGTGCATCCCTTAATGGACTATCGGCTGATATACTCGACATCAAATTCTTGTAATAGCAGCAGCTATCTTCCTATTTTCCCTAGCAAAGAAGGAGCTTCCTGTAGGTATCTAAGAGGGTTTTGCTTAGCGATTGCTTGCACCTTGTAGGAGTGGAAATAGTGTCTCAGCTTCTTAGAAGCCCAAATCACTGTAAGGAAGATCTTTTCAACCTCAGCATACTTGATTTCATAAGCAAGGAACTTCTTACTAAGGTAGTAAACTACAAACTCTACTCTAAACTCGTCCTTCTGAGCCATCATTGCTCCTACCGAGCTATCTTCTATTGCTAGGTACAAGATTAGCGGCTTGACTAGTTGAGGCGGTCTTAGAACTAGGGGGGTTCAACAGATATTCTTTAAAAGTCTCGAAGGCCTTCTAACAATCTTCATTCCATACTACAGGCTGGTCTTTCTTGAGCAGGTTGAAGATGGGTTCATGGATCGAGGTGAGATTGGTAATAAACCTGTTGATGTATTGCAGTTTTCCCAAGAAGCTTCTGATGTTTTTTCTTTTCGAGATACTAGCATTTCTTTGATGGCCTTGACTTTATCCGGATCGACCTCAATTCCTCTCTGGCTCACTACATGCCCTAACAGCTTTCCCAAAGTAACCCCAAAAATACACTTCTTAGGGTTCAACTGCAAATTATACTTGTTGATCCTCTGAAAGAACTTCTCTAGAGCTTCAAAGTGACCCTTTCTGGTGGCTGACCTGATCATCATGTCATCGACATATACTTCCACCTCCTTATGGATCAAGGATCCTAGTGGCCATTCTCTGATAGGTTGCGCCTGCATTCTTCAACCCAAACGGCATTACTCTATAAGCCAACGTTCCCCACTCAGTTATAAAGGTTGTTTTAATCTGATCAGCTATCTTATTGAGGATCTGATTGTACCCTGCGTATCCGTCCACAAAGCTATACATCATGTAGGCTGCCGGACTATCCACTAGAACATAGATGTGTGGTAGAGGAAAGTCATATTTAGGACAAGCTTTGTTCAAATCTCGGTAGTCCACACATACGTGTACTTTGCCATTCTTCTTGGCTACAGAAACAATGTTGGCCAAACAAGTCGGGTATTGGACCTCAATAAGAATTTGGCCTCAATCTTCTTGTGGATTTCTTCCTTCACTTTCTTTGCCCATTCTGGCCTAAGTCTTCTTAATTTCTGCTTAGCCAGTTTATGATCTGGGTACATCGGTATGGCATGTTCAACGATTTCATGATCGACTCTTGCCATGTCTTTGTAGGTCCAGGCAAAGACTTTTTCATATTTTCTTAAAATTCTCTCAAATTTTAATCTCTCTTCAGGAGTTACATTAGATGCTATCAAGATTTTCTTCGAATTTTTCAAAGTTCAGAGATTAAATGGAATAACATCAATTGAATCAATGTCGAATTTGAATGAGTTATAATTATGATTATGCACAGTGAAATCGTCAGAAATATCGCACAAGTAAGCAAAATTGTTCATATTATTAATTGAACTAGAAAAATCACAGACATTATTAAAGAGTTCTAGCATAAAAAGGAAATCTAAATTATCATCTTCTTCTTTCCCTGCCGACACAGATATTGCAGCCGACAGTTGTGTATCAAACTGGCATTTCGGAGGCACTGCAGCGACCCCCTGTGGGACTTCAACCCGCTCCTCTGTAGCTTCATCTCTCATCTTCTCCTTTCCCTTCACACGAGTGGCCATCAACTTCTCAGTGATAATATCCTCGGGTGCTTCTCGGTCCCATACCCTTAGTCATGATTTCTTTGTCCCAAAAGCCCTCTGATGGCTTGATCAATCCAATGTCCCAATCGAAGACATCATTAAAGACCTTAAATCCTGGTACAATTTTTCCATCCACCCACTGAGGTTCAGCTTCTCTTGCATAGGCACATACTGAAACGACTGGCACAAAGCTCTCTTTAATATAAGGGATATGACCTGCTACCCTCTTGCTCATCCTTGTGGTGCCTTCATACTGGAGGCCTCTCCTATCCTTCTGACCTCTTGTAGCAATGGTAGCTTGCGGCCCCTAGGAATTTTTCCCCAAACTGGCTCCATGGAGGAAAGACATCCTCTTTATCATATTCATCACATGAGGGCTTCCTTCGATGTGCTCTTCCTTACCGATCACAGCCACATCAAACCTGTTGAAGAGTTGCTTTGCAATCTCTAGCATTGATACCTGAGTCTCCCTTACAGCTCTAATTGTCACCACTTATCCCTCATTTGGGATCTTGATCATCTGATGCAATATGGATGGCACCCCTCCAAGCTTGTGAAACCATGGCCTTCCCAACAGTGCCGAAAAGTTGGCCGAAATGGGGAGGACTACAAACTCCACTTCTATCTCAATTGGCCCAGTCTTGACCATTGCCTTAAATGTCCCCGATGCCTATCTTCAGGAGTTATCGTAGGCTGTGATTGTAAGGTCAGACTTGCTTGGTATGTCCTCTAATACCCCGAAAGCCGCCATTGCCACCAAAGGGCAGACATTTATGGAGGAACCGTCGTCCACCATGACACAGGTAGTGTGCTTCTCATTTATTTGGGTCCTTATGTACAAGGGACAGTTGTGGTTACAGCCCTCGGCTGGCAAATCAGCGCTTGAGTACATCGGGCTCTCACCAGCACTTCCCTTCATTATGTCTAACAATTTCGTGGGGGAGATGGTAGTTGCCACTGTAGATTCGCATAAAGCTTTCACCAACTTCTGCCTATGCGAAGGAGACTGTCTCAATAGATCCCATATCAAAATTTGAGCCGGCATCCTTTTAAGCTGCTTCATTATCGGATCTTCCTCCGGCTCCTTCTCCTTCTGAACTGCCACGGGATCTTGTGGCTTCTGATCCTTCGGAACTACCCTTCCGCTCCGGGTCACTGCTCCTACCTTCTTCTCATCATCCTTCTTCTCCTCCTCATCTGAACCCCATGAGTCAGCAGACTCTTCGTCATCAAGGTTATTATCTTCATTTTCACTGTCATCAGTAGACCAACAATCTACTGTTGCCACGAGAATCCCTTTTTCACTTGCCCCCTCAGGGTAAGTGATAGCAACGCTCTCACTACCATACAAATCCTTTAACATATACCATTCGGGTAAACTAGACCCGATCATGAACACGGATGGGGGCACATTGTTGTATTCGGTCTTCTTCTGGTTCCCTCTTTTTTTCGGATCTGTGATCTGCTTGGAGTTGATTAGATCCTAGACGGCATGCCTCAAAGCAATTATCAGTCGTATGCTTGGTGTGCTGATGGTAAGCACCATACTCACTGTCCTTGTTTCCCGGTTGTCCCTGGGTCCGGGCAGGTCGAGGTGGTAAAGGTTGTAACTTCCCCTCCTTCATCAATCTTCTCAGGACCCAGGAGAGGGACCTCCCTAGATTTGAAAAGTGCCTCAGACCGATGCTTGCAATTGAGACTTCGGCCGTCTTGCCCACTCTGCTACTACTACTAGAACTCGCTGGCCTACTCACCCCCTGACCACCACTGCTCTTCTTGGTATAAGCCTTACTGCTTGCCATTCTTGCTAAGTACTCACCCTCAGCCTCGATGGCTACATCCTTCAGCGACTCTCAGTCTTTTAAACCCTTTATCTTCTGCCTATCCTTCAGATACGGGCTAGCATTCTTGATAAAGAGCCTGATCTGATCCTGAGTATCTGGCTTCCTCTTCATCTCCATCACCCGATTTCTCCATCGGGTCAAATACTCGTGAAACGGCTCCCCAGACTTCTGCTGTAAGAGTTCCAAATCCTTCAACGTTACCTCTATCCTCGTACTGCAGTCATACTACCTGAGGAACTCTTCTGTTAGCAGGTCCTAGTCCTCTTTGGTTCTTTTGTCAAGCACGTGGTACCATTCTACTGTGGGCCCCATCAGACTTAGGCAAAAATACTCCACCTTCTGTCTTTTGGTCAAGGTTGTTCCCTTCATCACCAGGGAGTATTGCTTCACATGTGCCGTGGGGTCTGAAGTGCCATCAAACTTTGGGACATCCGGCATCTTAAAATTCTGAGGGATCAAATCTTCTCCCTCTAACTCTTTATCTTCGGGGTTCATCCCTCTCCCCCTTGTCAGCATTCGAGACATAGCTTTGAATTTCTCTTCCATCTTCTTCTAGATTGCTTCCTCTGTCTGAGGTGCTTTTCATCTTACTGACACAGGCTCCTCATACTTATCCTCTTTCAAGTCGTCCTCTATCCTATGGGCTACTCCTCTTCTCTGCCTATCATACGTGGTAGCCCTCAAATCCAATGGTAGTGGATGAACCTCCTCAAGTGGGTCTTCTCTAGCCTTCTCCTGTTCATTTTATCTCATTGGAGGGGCATTTGGGTTTGGCCCAGTAGGTGGTGCTATTGTTGCCATCATGGCCATTATTCTGTTCTCAAACTCCTCAAATCTTTTACCAACTTCCTCAGCTATCAAGGCCCTGGTGGCATCTACTTCTCTCTATGGGTTGGCCATTTCACTGTCTATAGAGAATTGAGATGAGATCGCTTCACTGCTTTCGAAAAGTGACTCTAAATATTCCACCCTTTATGGTAGCTCAAAGAATGGATTTCTACGCAGCCGCCCATGGGGACCTCTGAACCACATGGGTAGATCTATGATGGCTATAAAACATACCGGGTTAGGATGATGCATGAATAACATATGATGTATGATCATGCTATGCAGCATCCACAACCACATGCAAGCAGATATACCCTTCCAATCTTGTTACTCCCACACACGAGGTCGTGCAGTCTCTTTCCTAGATGGGCTTGATCCATGGATTAACAGGGAACCCAATGGACGCGTATGATGTACGGTGAAAAACCAGCAGCATAACATCTCTCGTCTAATGAACATACGCATGGGTTGTGATTATTTTGTATTTAAGCAATCCGAATAAACTAGCATGGGCCTATTGGAGCATGAAAGCCTTTGATTAGGTGACCAACCAACTTATCTGGGTTTACCCAATACAAAGTGATCCATACAACAAGCATAGTATCATAGTTCATACTGTTAGTGGTTCTGCCCTAGGCCAAATATTTAGACCTTGATGTAATCATTACATTTTCATTTATATAATGGTTTTCTTCACATTAATATTATTGACATGTTACATTATTGTAATGTTTATGTATAACCATGTTATTCATGTCGTCCCTAGTCATTTATCATTAAAGGGAATAAAGATAAATTAAGACTAGTATAGATTTGCATTGATAATTGTGGGATGATTATATATGATGATATAAATCAAATCTATAGGTACTTGTTAGAGAACAAGGTACTGGATAGACCCACTGTGAAATTACTACTTGTGATAGTGTCATAAGTGATTTTATAATAGATATATTATTAAATCATTTGACTTGAGGTTATCACGATTTTCTACATAGGGAAAATTATGTTTTGACATAATCAAACATTATCTTTAATCAGATAATTATAAAGTTTATGATCGGACATAATGAGAATTATATAGAGAAAAGTGAATAATCAAAATGGAATTTGTCCCTCTCTTATGAGAGAGATATCCATTGGGCCCCTCGATAAGTATGACTATAAAATGCATGGCCATGCTCGAATGAATTGATAGTGTAATCAATGTCATTTGAATTTATCAGTTTACTTAGTGATCGAGAAATTACATGTTTGAACAATATAAATTTGACATTGACCATGACTTATGTTCAATGAGATATCGTGTGACAAAAGGATAATAACATATTCTGTTGTCAGGTTAAAATCGGACTTACGATATTTATATTATTTGGGTAGTCATAATGTCTTGCTAGAGACCAATTATGACTTATAGGCCTATTGTGGAATTGGGCCCACTGCCAACTTAATATAAACCTATTCGGTCACACACCAAGACCACAATAAACAGATTGGATTTTAATTAGGGTATTATGAAATTATATAGATATGGGTATTTATATTTAAATTTCGTAATGATATATAAATATATTTACATATGATATTTCTTATTTTTGAATAAGAAATAAATAAATATATGTGTATAAATATATATATATATATATATATATATATATATATATATATATATATATATATATCTTATTTTTGAATAAGAGATAATATCCCTAATTTATCTCTTTAGGGTTTACATATATAAATAGATATATGTTTAAGGAAAGTAATTCACGTTTTTTCTCCTAATTACATTTTTCTAAGAGAGGCTATTTTGAGAAACCCTAGCCGCCACTTGAGAAACCCTAGCCGCCACTTTTCTTTGAGAAAGAAAGACACAGAAAAATCCAGTCGCATGTGAAGGGAGCTAGCACCCCTGCGATAATCTGTTTATCGGTTCGTGCGTGTGGATATCGGTAGAGGGCGTTCATGATTGAGACAGCGCCTATAGTCCGAATTAAGGAGTTAATTTCGATTTTCTGCATTGAAAAGGTTGGTAAATCTAAATCCCTCCTTTTAAATCAATCGAAAATACATGGATCTTGTTTGGGTTTCGATTTATATTCTGCTGCGTTTAATTTGAATTATTACGATGAAACCCAACACATACCACCTAGGGAAAGTATCTACTTTTATTATATGAGCTTTGGCCAGGGTGATGATACTTTAGGTCTACCCAATCATGGTCCATGTCGACGGGTCTAGCTCATCATGAACATAATGACCAACCGGATCTCCATTTAATATACCAAATGGTACGAGATTTAGGCCGGTGATTATCCTTGATACTTTTCTACATTGAGTAAACATAGGGTCGTACTTCGGGAGCGCACTAGGGCTGGAAGAGGGTGTAAACTAGCATAAATCTAAAGCTCTAGTGAAATGCAATGCAATTTCGAAAAGGGATGAAATTTTAAATTAAAACTATATTTTAGCCAAGGTATTTTCGAAGCTAAGTCTCAAAGTAAATTCCCAGTGGAGTCGTTACTGTGATGCGCGTTGAACTCAGAGGGCCTTGAAAATCCGCTTTTAGGGTATTCGAGAGAGATTTATGGTACTTGTAAGAGATTACAAGGGCATCTATTTTGGACAACAAAGAGGTATTTTAGAGTCGCCACCAAATAAAACATTAAAAAATATTGTCTAATCTCACTGAAACTAAGACAGTGCATGTGTGTCTATTTTAGACAATCAGAGATATTTTGGAATCCGCCTTCCAATAGAACATTGGAAAGATTCATCTAATCTCGTGAAATCTAAGACGATGCATATACTTCTATTTTTGGCAAACCAGAGATATTTTGGAATTTCATTTCCAATAAAATATTGAAAAGGTTCATCTAACCTCGTAGAGTCCAAGATAATGCAACTTGGGCTTATTTTGGGCAACAAGAGATATTTTGGAATTTTCTTTCCAACAGAACATTGGGAGGGTTCATCTAACCTCGTTAAGCCTAAAACCAGAGATGGTTCGGGACTTTCCATTTATTCACACATCGATTAAATTATAATTGAGTTTTAAAGTTAAGATTTTGTTCCTTTTCTCATACAGTTCAACGCAAGAATGTGAAACTCAGATCAATCATATAATGGAAAGCAGTAAATAAGATAAACGAAGCATAAAATAAATCAAAATATGGTAATTTACAACAAAACTAGGGGCGGAATACAACCCCCATTGTAAATAAATAGAAGATAAACAAATAAACATAAAACGGGAATATTCGTTTTGGAGTGAGGACATTTGTTCTCGCATGCATATTCAGAGAAAGAATGATAATAACCCGTTTATTTTGTTTTGATTAAAAAAAATCAAGACATTGGTCCTATTTTATTTTAAAAAAATCCATTTTTTTTGTAGAAATCTTTTGCCATTTTTACATTAGCGGGCTCAAAATAATATTTACAACAAATAAAGATTAAATAAAATAAATGAGAGAGGAATAGGGTATGAGAAATGAACCACATTGATGTTTCCATATCGCCCTTAGCTAGTTCTCCTTTTTCAACACCCAAAATTCAATAAAATAAACAAGCTCACAAGGAAACAAAACATGTTAGTAAGATAACATGATAAAATAACGATGAAAAGAATTGATGGAAATAACAGTGAACAAATAAACTAGAGAAATGGAAGATAAATTACCTTAAAAAAAGGTTTGAAAGAAAATAGAAAAGGAAATAACAAGAAAAAGGGGAAAGGAGGCCCAGGGACGGCTCAAGCCGTGTGAGCGACGGCCGTCTCTAGGCCGACCGACGGGCAGGAGAGGATTTTTGCGACGGCCGTCCGTGGACTTTCAGCTCGTCGGTCGTTCCAAACTCGAAAAAAAAAGAAGAAAAAGCAATTAAAACCCAAAATTTCACCTTTTAAAACACTTTTATGCAATTAAATGACGATAAATCAATATAACACAAGAAAAATAAATTAAACGTTAATCCGAAATGTTTACCCTCAGAATATTACCTTCTAAAGGCGAAAGTTGTGTGGATTTTTCCCTTGAGTTCTACAAGGACCAACTGACGACGCATAATTTTGAGAAAATTTTCTATTGCAAAATTGTTCTTTTTTCAAAATCAAATCAAGAGAAGAAAATTGATTTTTCTTGCTTGATTTTTTGTAACAATCACGAATGTTAAAAAGGATAGATCGAGCAAAAATGAATTGATTTCGCTTTCTTGGGTTCTTCCTTATTTTTCGAAAAGATCTAATGAAATTTTGATAAAATAAAGAAGAAGAATTTTTGAAAATTCTTTCGAGATTTTTTTGTAACCCTTTTCTGAAAATTTTTTCAACCCTGAAAAATGAATTTCAGCCTACTATTTATAGGCTGAGATCAAAAATTCAAAAAAAAAATTTAAATTTAAATTTGGTTTAGAAAATCAAATCCAAGAATTCAAATATATTTTTTTAAATTCAAATTTGATTTAGGAAATCAAATCAGAATCCATTGATTTTGGAGAATATTTATAAAATCCCGTAAAATCCACTTTGAAAACCCCTGCAAATCACCGTAGATCACCGACCAACGAGGGTCGGTCGCAGGGGCAGCTTAGGTCTTTTGAGCGGCGGGCGATTACGTGAGGGACGGGGCACGAGCGATAGGCGCCGCTCGCGCGAGGGCTGGCCGTTGCTGGGGAGCAAGCGACGGGCTACCCATTGACCGACGGGATACCCGTGGGTCAACCCAAAACCAAAATTTTCAACTAAAAAGCTCCTTTCAACGCACAGGCACTTCCCGTCGTCGAAAACCTTTAATCTTGTGAATTCTAAGGGCGAAAATTTATAACTTTCATTCGTTTGCCCACGAAAGGGATACCAATATCTTAATCGGATAACTCTGATTTATACTGTTTCAGGATCCGGTATCTACACCCTCCTTATAGTCACTTAGAATATCAATAATACCGCTCCTAAGCTTAGTTCTTGAGAGTGAAATTTCAGAAGTCACCATTATCAAAAGTAAAATTACAAAGTATTGGAAACTATATACTAACAGTTAACACAAGTGAAAAGAATTTGTAACTGAAAATTCTACTAGATACAAGGAATATAACCGTAAAAAAAAGGCAAGGAAATAAGGAAAACACTTGGACCAATAGCAGGTGTTGAAAATGGCACACATTGCAAGACTTGCCAAATGAGGAAAGTATTTTAAGAAAGCAAAAATATGAGAAAATGCTTCAAAGAAAATAAAAATGGAGACAAATTGTATTTTTTAAAATTATTCACATTAGATCTAATTTAGACGTACAGTTTATTAATTTTGTATGAAATCAACTTAAAATGATGGTAAAACCCTCTAAAATATAAAATAAAATTAAAACAAATTATAATCATTTCAAACATACAAAAAGTTATGAGTTAGTTTTTTCTTTAATTTTTTATATTTTGATGAATTTTAAATTTAAGTTGACCTCACGCAAGTTACAAACTGTACGTTTCAATTTCGTCAGTTCAATCTAAATTGAATCTAATGTGAATAATCAGAAAATACGTTTCAATTCCGTCAGTTCCGTTTAAATTGAATTTAACTTTTAAAAATATAGGAATCTAGGAAAGAGTTAAAATTCAAGGATCTTAGATATGTTTTTCCAATAAATACAATAAACTTTATGTTGAGTGAAAATTGTTACAAAGTTATGTGGTGTATAGCTTTTGTTTCGAGCGGTAGAATTGAGAGCAATTGAAAATAGGGTAAGTATAATCTACTTTACTTTATTTGGATAAAAATAAAGAATGAAAATTAGAATGCTACAGAGTGAAGGAATGTAACTTTTATTTATCTCCAAAATTGAGAAAAAATAGAGTAAATGAGAGTAAATTGAACACAATTTTAATTTTTGTTCATTAATTTCTGTATTTTAGTGAGAATACTAAATAGAGAGTAAAAAAGAATAAATTTCAGTTATTTCATATTATTTCGATAATTAAAGTAAATCTTATTTCTGTCCTAACTTGCTCTCACCCAAAAAAAAGACTAATTAGGCTAATTGATGATAATGAAAATAAATTTATTAAAATTAAAATCTATAGCATAAGCAAATTAAAGCAGAAGCGAACCTAATGTTAAATATGTTAAACATATTAAAATCAAACACCAAGAGGTTGAATGAAACTGCCAGTCTACCACTATAAACAACATATAACTATTATTAAACTTAGAATGAATATAAGTTGGATAATTAGCGATGCATGTATGTATGAATAAATAACAGTAAAACAAAAAATTTGAAAAAAAAAATGACAGGGCCGTAGAGTTTGGGAAACCACAAAGCGAAAACAAAGAAATCGGAACAGATGGAACATTCGTTGTTTAGTTAGTTAAAAGTTTGTTAAAAAGAAAAACAACCTGTCGATTATGAGCTGCCTGCTATTTTCTTCAGACACAACAAAGCTCATTCCTTTTCTTCTGTTTCTGTTTTAGTTAAGTAGGCCAAAATGAAAGAGAGGGCTCATTAGATCATCACCACCAAAAAGAGAGCCTGTTTTTTTATATTACATGTTCTCAACTTTTCAGAGCTCTCTTTTTATTCTTTCTTTTAATCAATCATGGCCGACATCTCTCTTGAACAGATTAAAAATGAAAATATTGATCTTGTAAGCCCCTTTTTCTTCATTTTCAAATTCTGGGTTGCTTTGCTTTTTTTTTTTTGTTAGAATGTAAACAATCTTTGTGGTGTTTGTGCAGGAGAGGATCCCCGTAGAAGAAGTCTTTCAGCAGCTAAAATGTACAAAAGAGGGGTTGACAACAGCAGAAGGAGAGAAAAGGCTGTTGATATTTGGCCCCAACAAGCTGGAGGAGAAGAAGGAGAACAAAATTCTGAAGTTTTTGGGGTTTATGTGGAACCCTTTATCATGGGTTATGGAAGCAGCTGCTGTAATGGCCATTGCTTTGGCAAATGGTGGAGGAAAGCCACCAGATTGGCAAGATTTTGTTGGTATCATTGTATTGCTTGTAATCAACTCCACCATCAGTTTCATTGAAGAAAATAATGCAGGCAATGCTGCTGCTGCTTTGATGGCTGGCCTTGCCCCCAAAACCAAGGTAAGTAAATTACTCTTATACATTTATGTTATTCTTTTTGTCTATCACATCTAGCTTGACTTCTTTAAGCCCATGAAACCGACCAATTCAGAGTTAGGCACTGTCAAACCCATAATTATAGACAGCCCTTTTAATAATGTACGCTCCATGAACGTGGTAAAAATTGAATCCGAAAACTCGCTTAAGATAATCCAAGCTTCTTGCCACTTGCACCAACAATTATTGATTGTGTTATTCTTACGCTATTGTATATAATAAGATAAGCTCCATGCAAAAGACAGTGATTGAATTTGGGAACGCGATTAAGAGAACCACTTGCACCAACAACCATGGGTTATGTCATTCTTATTTGATTATATGTATAAAATAAAGTGGTTTATTGTTTTAGGTACTAAGGGATGGAAAATGGACTGAGCAAGATGCAGCAATCTTGGTTCCAGGTGATATGATTAGTATAAAGTTGGGGGATATAATCCCAGCAGACGCTCGTCTAATGGAAGGAGATCCTCTCAAGATTGATCAATCTGCCTTGACTGGTGAATCTCTTCCTGTTACAAAGCATCCTGGTGATGAAATTTTCTCAGGCTCCACCTGTAAACAGGGTGAGATTGAGGCTGTTGTTATTGCCACTGGCGTCCATACCTTCTTTGGAAAGGCTGCTCATCTTGTTGACAGCACCAATAATGTTGGTCATTTCCAAAAGGTATATTATCATTTATTTTGCTTATCTATCACTTCTACATGTATATGTCAATTATCTCACCAATCTCCCCATCCATTGATTAGGTGTTGACAGCCATTGGTAACTTTTGTATCTGCTCAATTGCTGTGGGTATGTTGATTGAAATTGTAATCATGTACCCAATCCAGAAGAGGAGATATAGAGATGGTATTGATAATCTATTGGTACTTCTCATTGGAGGTATTCCAATTGCCATGCCTACTGTCTTATCAGTGACAATGGCTATTGGGTCTCACCGCCTTTCCCAACAAGGTGCCATTACCAAGAGAATGACTGCCATTGAAGAAATGGCGGGGATGGATGTCCTTTGTAGTGACAAAACTGGGACACTCACTCTTAACAAGCTCACTGTTGACAAATCCCTTATTGAGGTTGGCATTTTATGCCAAGTAATGATTTTATTAGCTTCTATTTAGTACTTATTGCTGAGTGTATGTTGGTGATTGCAGGTATTTGCTAACAATGTAGACAAGGATACTGTTGTATTACTTGCTGCCAGGGCTTCTAGAACCGAAAACCAAGATGCCATTGATGCTTCAATTGTTGGTATGCTGAGTGACCCCACAGAGGTATTCATTTTATCCTCTTGTTAGTTTGGCTCTTAGATATATATATAGCTTGGAGTGATCGAAATTTAATGATCTTCTTTTGAACTTTCTAGGCAAGAGCAGGACTTACTGAGGTGCATTTCTTGCCCTTCAACCCTGTCGAAAAGCGCACAGCAATCACTTATATTGATAGCAATGGTGATTGGCACAGATGCAGCAAGGGGGCACCTGAGCAGGTTCCTTTTTCTGTTTTCCTTGTATTTGAATCTGGAACCAATTACTTCATTATTGAGCTGATACCAGGAGTCTTTTCTTCTTTTCTTGGATGCTAGATTATTGATCTTTGTGGACTTAGAGGGGAGATGAGGAAAAAAGCCCATGATGTCATTGACAGCTTTGCTGATCGTGGCCTTCGTTCACTAGCTGTTGCTCGCCAGGTAGTCTAACAATTCTATTTATAACTTCGTGACTACTTAATAAAGGGCAGAGCTAGGTGAGCTTCTTAATTTAACCATGATGTGCTTGATGTTAACAGACGGTCCCGGAGAAGACCAAGGAAAGTCCTGGAGGAACATGGGAGTTTGTAGGTCTCTTGCCTCTCTTTGACCCACCAAGGCATGATAGTGCAGAGACAATTCGTCGAGCCCTTGACCTTGGTGTCAATGTGAAGATGATCACAGGTGACCAACTTGCTATTGGAAAAGAAACAGGGCGAAGACTCGGAATGGGCACAAACATGTACCCATCATCCTCCCTTCTTGGTGATAGCAAGGATGAATCTATTGCTAGCATTCCCGTGGACGAGCTGATTGAAAAGGCTGATGGATTTGCTGGAGTGTTTCCTGGTAATGTAATTCCTAATTCAGCTATATTCTATTTAATATCAATAGTAATGATAACCAATGTGAAATATTGGGGAATATGCAGAGCACAAGTATGAGATTGTTAGGAAGCTACAAGAGAGGAAGCACATTTGTGGTATGACTGGAGATGGAGTGAATGATGCACCAGCATTGAAGAAGGCAGACATTGGTATTGCTGTGGCAGATGCAACTGATGCTGCTAGGAGTGCCTCGGACATTGTTTTGACAGAACCAGGTTTAAGTGTGATTGTTAGTGCTGTTCTGACAAGTAGAGCCATCTTCCAAAGAATGAAGAACTACACGATATATGCTGTTTCTATTACTATCCGCATAGTGTTGGGATTCATGCTCGTTGCGCTTATCTGGAAGTTTGATTTCTCACCATTCATGGTCTTGATAATTGCCATTCTCAATGATGGAACCATTATGACCATCTCCAAGGATAGAGTGAAGCCATCTCCTTTGCCCGACTCATGGAAATTGAAGGAAATTTTTGCCACTGGAGTTGTCCTTGGAACTTACCAAGCAATCATGACAGTCATATTCTTTTATCTTGCTCATGATACTGACTTCTTCCCTGTAAGAAAATCAATCCATATATTAAGCAGCTCATACAATTGTGCCAATAACAAATACTAAAACATTTAATCTTTTCAGGAGAAATTTGGAGTGAGGCATATTAGAGACGAGCATGCTGAACTTACAGCAGCTCTTTATCTCCAAGTTAGTATTATAAGTCAAGCACTAATCTTCGTTACTCGGTCAAGGAACTGGTCCTATGCTGAACGCCCTGGTTTCATGCTCATCGGTGCCTTCATCATAGCACAATTGGTAAGCATTTTCATATTGTTCTTTAACTTCTTTATGACTTGATGTGATCTAACTTACATAACTTTCTATAATAAAGGTGGCTACAGTTATTGCTGTATATGCAAATTGGAGCTTTGCAAAAATCAAAGGCATCGGTTGGGGATGGGCTGGAATAATATGGCTTTACAGTCTCATTTCCTATGTTCCTCTAGATCTCCTCAAGTTCATGATCCGTTATGCATTAAGCGGAAAGGCATGGGATAACTTGCTAGAAAACAAGGTTAGTTAAAGCAAAATCAAATTCTATTCTTTTTTCTTTTCTCTCAATAACACAACTAACTAAATCCGACTCCATAAATTTGGGTTAATCGAATAATTAAATAGATATAAAAAAAATAGACATTACAAATAATTATGATAGCCCATAATTTGTCATTAAAATAGACAATACAAGACAATTAAATCCGACCTCTTAGACCTCTTAAATACCGACGGGTTTCTAATATATTATGATCCTCCTTTCCATTATTTATCTATTCATTTTCTAGTCGGAGATCTAACTTGATCATCACAGTATTTTCAAAACTCCACCGATTTTTTTTTTTTTTTTTTTCCATCTATCATCAGAATTTCTCCAATCTTATTATCATTAGTCATTGAATTTTGTTTTTGTTTTGAATTTAGACTGCTTTCACAACCAAGAAAGACTACGGTAAGGGACAGCGAGAAGCTCAATGGGCATTGGCGCAGCGTACGCTTCATGGCCTTCAAGTGCCTGATGCCAGTAATGATAAGACAAGCCATAGAGAATTAGCTGAGCTTGCAGATCAAGCTAAGAGGCGTGCCGAAGTAGCAAGGTACTTAAATGACTAATATTGCAGTTTCATTCTCATGAGTATCATGCATATCAACTCAATTTAGATAAGGATTAATACACATCCAGCCCTCTAAACATAACAATTTTGGTTATTTTATTTCTTAAATTTTTTGAAAAATCACCCAATCCCCTAAACTAGCAATTTCTATTATACAATAAGTCTTTAAATACTGATGTGGAATTTTTTCGTAAATTAGCAATTTTTGTTACACAATAAGTCCTTGAATATTGATGTGAAATTTTACTCTCAATGAGAAATAAAAACGTGCATTTTTCAGAGAAGGAAAATTTTCAAATCAATATTAAGGACCTAGTCTATGGAAATTAAATATTTAAGCAGCTAAATTGTTTCTTGAATTAAAAGTTAAAGTGGCTGTTGATGTATTAAGCGATTTATATGTGATCTTTTTATGTGATATAATTTGGTGCAAACTTTGGAATGGGTGTACAGGCTTAGGGAGCTTCACACATTGAAAGGACATGTGGAATCAGTGGTGAAACTGAAGGGTCTTGACATTGAAACTATTCAACAACACTACACCGTTTAAGGCATTGAACTCATGGATCTAATGAAGCTAATCTTGCAAGGAACACTAAGCAACTAAAATAGAGACGGGATGAAATATTTAAAGTGAAATTACTCAACAAATGAAGAAACTTTAATAGTCATATTAAGACTTCATTGTGACAATTTTTTTTTTTTTTGGTTCTCTTCATCGGAGAACTCATTAATTGAAAAGGATGAGATTTGCTGTAGTGGACATAGATGGAGATGGAGATGAACTAATAAATCAAACTTAACGTATACTAAAGTGTTTCAGATTCTCTTTGTTTTTCATCTTACTTATCACATGCTCGACTGCTAAGGGAACAAAACTCGGTGTTTGATTTACCAAAGATATATGAACAATGTGCAATGTACGTAGAAAGGATTAATTCAACCCACCCCCTCTCCAACTTTATGCTGTACTTTTGCGGGATTTTTTCTATCGGGTTTATACACACCTCATGCGTTCTTTTGAAAAAAAAAATTAAATAAATAAAAAGGTTGAGAAAGAATAAATAAAATCGACCACCACTTTTTTTTTTCTAATGTCCAATTAAAGCTAGCAATCAAACTGATTGATTCACATAACAATCCAAAGGGATTAACCCTTCAAAGAGGAGAATCGAAACTAGGCAACTTGTGATTAACAGTAGGAAACATGTCGAACTTTCCTTGCTGACTCTCCCAACTATGCCAAATGCGTAGGCCTCCTCAAGCCTGATAACCTTGAGAAAGCCGAAGGGTCTCCGCCAACACTTAATTTTTGAGACATCTCATGCAGCAACCAGCTTCTATCATAGATATCCAGAATATGTCTGCCAAGCCTAGGATGGCACAATCTCCTGACTCACTCAAATGCAGAATTTTATTCCCACAAAATCACATATATTGCGAAATTGTGTGAACAATGACAATGAACTACCTCCAAGCATTCCACAATACACATCACATTGTTTAAAACTGCTTCACATAATGTACATGATCAAAACTATTTTTCAATTATCCTTTATGTAAGCACGCATAAATTGCACCAATGAAGTACCAACTACACTCAATAGACATATAGGATTTACTTAGCCCAATAGACTCGTGCATTTGATTCACAAGAAAAACCTTTGGTGTAACACGTCCTATCTATGCCGCTTCTAAATCCATAAGCACATTTAAGGGAATTTCTTTCAATATGCTCAACGAGTCAAAATAAGGTTTTCCCCACATGATCAATATGCCAGCTAGTCTACTTGTAACTTGACCAAATTTGAACTTGCACAATTGGGAAATTCAAACAATAGTTAATATAGAAAGAATGAACCGAGAATCACAGCAAACACAATGTAGGAACCATGATAAACCATATAGCTTTTAATGAGTAATCTGCTCGTTGATGCAAATATCAGTTGACTGCAAACCACTAAAGCTCTTTAAAAAAAATACTATTTAAAATCACAGTTCCATCAACTAAATTAAACAAATCCCGGGAATGCAGAAAAAATAACAGCATAAACTGAAGAAAACCATATTAGACTAGAATAAGATCTCAGCCATCAATAGAAATATCAAAATAAGCAGAAAATTAAATACCACAATATCGTCAAAATCCCATCTAAATAACTCATTCAGAAGTTGCAAAACGTAAAACTCCAGTTCAAGTCTTAGAGAATCAAACTTGAAAAGAAAAATTAAAAAGCTTAAAACAACTCTTCCACCTTAAAACCCTAGCTTGGTGCGGCGCCAGTGCCTGCGCTTTGCGTTGTACCTGCACGAGAACAACACAAAATCAGTATCAACAAACACTCAGAAAATTAAAATCTCAATAAACATATGCAAAATAATTGCACCTGATGGTGTTATCGGTTCTCATTCGGATCCAGTGAGGGATGGGCCTGTTCTGCCTCATCTTCTTCGCCAGCTTCTTCTTGATCAGGAAAGTCTTGTGTGACGGCTACATATAAGAAAAACACCAGATTATACCATAATAAGCCGAGACCAAATCTAAAGAGAGCTACAAAGAGAAAGAAGGGGGCTATACCATTGTCGCGGCTTCCAAACTTTGGAGCTAGAGACTGAAGCTGCGAATGGGAAACCTGGCGATAAAAACCCTAGATTCCAAATATTGGTACTTTTATAGCCCCGAAGAACCTACTACGTCGTTTAGTTTATACAAGGGAACAAGAGGCCGGGCCTCATAAGGCCTAGATTATACTGTTGGCCTATAGCTGCTTTTGCTCTAAACACGCGATTTTTTTAGTATGAACCTCGCGTGGATTTCACGTGACAAATGATTTTAATTAAATTTATATATTTTTTCATTTTTATTTTTTTAAAAAAATATAAATGCTATATATATTAATTGGACGTGGTTAGGTGCACAAATACACAGTGTGTGCATGCATGTACACCGTCTGATAAGATGAGATTAAACGCGCTTGCCTAATCGGATAGTGCGCACACTCGTGTGCCCCGCTTACTACTGGATCCAAGTGAGTCTCTATGTTAATAATGCAATATCATAAAATTTATAAAAAAAGGTAAATTTGTTTAATTTATTTAAAGTTAATAGCAACTAATTATAAATTATAAAAAAATAAAATAAAATGATTTAAAAATGACTTTATTAATAGAAAATAATTAGAGATTTTAAAAAATTACTTTATTCTTGGTAGATCATAATTTTTTCCTTTAATGATTCTTTTTTTTTTATGAAAATTGAATATAGGATTAATATCAAAATATTTGCAAAATAAATTTAATTAATAAAATAAGTAATCACGATTATTTTGATAAGAATAAATAAAATTTGTATCATTATGGTTAGGTTACACTTGTATCATCACAAAATAAAAATGCACCGTTTATTGTTTTTGAATTTGAATTAGGGGTGTGCAAAACCCGACCCGGCCCGAATAACCCGACGAACCCGACCCAAAATATCTATTCGGGTAGAGTTATTCGGATAGTTAGGGTCGGGTCGGGTATTAAAATTTTGTAAATTTCGGGTTCGGTCGGGTCGGGTTAAATTCACTAAAACCCGAACCCGACCGAAAAAATATATATACCTCTTTTTTTTTTTTTTTTTCAATCCCACCCCACCCACTCTCTCTCTCTCTCTCTCTCTCTCTTTTCTTCGTTCTGCTCTGCCCCTTAGCCCCTTACCCTCTTTCTTCTTCTTCTTCTTCTATTTTTGTTCGATCTGGAATTTCCTCTTCTCCTCTCACTCTCTCTTCTTCTTCTTCTTATCAAATCTGCCTCTCCTCTCTTCTCTCTTCTCCTTCTTCTTCGATTTGCCCCTCTTCCCTCTCTTTTTCTTCTTCGATTTGACTCTCTTCTCACTCTCTCCTTCTTCGTCGATCTTGCTCTTCCTCCTCTTCTTCTTCTTTGTTGAGATTAGGATATACAGTTTTGATTTGATTTTTGTTTTTTTTTTGCTGAAAATATGGATTTTATCTTATATTTGATCTATTTGATTTTTATTTTTGGTTGACATATATGTGTTTTTTTGCATAAATTTGATTTCTTTTTAATTTTTTTTTTGTTGGATCTTCCTGAGAAAGAATATTTGTTGGATTTTCAAGATTCCCTTCAATAAAATTTTATGGGTTTGAAAGTTGCTTTTAATTTTTTGGGTGGGTAGTTCGATTTGAAGGTTTGAATGTTGATTTTTTAGGTTTGTTTGAGCCTTGATTTTCTGGGTTTGTTTGAACGTTTTCTGGGTTTCGAAGGCTGGATTTTCTGGGTTTGTTTGAAGGCTTGATTTTCTGGGTTTGAAAGTTATATTTTCTGGGTTTGAAGGTTTCAATTTTGGGTGGTTCGGGTAGTTCGGTTCGGGGCCCGAAAAATGTCGGTTAGTTCGGTTCGGGGCCTTTATATAGGTTAGGGTCGGTTCGGGGGATGATTTAGGCAAAAGTTCGGGTTTCGGGTTAATCGGGTTCGGTTCGGGTTGACCCGAACCCGACCGATGCACACCCCTAATTTGAATGGATACTCCTCATTTTCAGTTGAAAAAAATGAAATTTTTTACAATAACACTATAAATATTAGTTCAATCACCCTCATCATTTTTCATCTTCAATTCTAGTTATTGCTCCTCATTTTCATCTTCAATTCTAGTTACTTATTGGTCTTTTATTTCAATTTTTTCAATTTGCACTTTAGACCAATCAAATTCTTTCCCTTTATTTAGTCTTATAAGAAATTGATATTATTTATCTTGACACAAAAATAATTTTTTAAAACAATCACTTTTTTTCAGTTAGATCCTATTAAAAAAGGTAAATCAAGGAATATATAATATTATAAATTATTTAACATAATTGATAGAGTTAAATATAAATTAAAAATATAATACTATAATTACATATTTCTAACATAAATTTTATGTAATTTTTGAATGAACATCTAACTAACAATTTAGTTTTATCAAACAAAGTAATAATTGTTTAAGCATATGATAGACTTTAAATCTTTACATATACATGTAGTTTTAATAGTATACTAGACATTTTTCTACCGTATGGTTACTCTGCAACACTTTAACGATTGAAATTGCTTTAGTACGGAGTTGTCGAACTTGGGAATCTATAATAGCCAATGGTTGCTTTTCATATAATAGGTTCTCACTTATCTCCACGATTTGAGGGTGAAGAACATATGAAGGGTCCATAATGTATTTTCTCAACATGGATATGTGGAAGACTGGAT
The DNA here is from genome assembly GCA_947683425.1 of Excoecaria cochinchinensis. Lineage (NCBI taxonomy): Eukaryota > Viridiplantae > Streptophyta > Magnoliopsida > Malpighiales > Euphorbiaceae > Excoecaria > Excoecaria cochinchinensis. The sequence continues at coordinate 9,379,864 of CANTUQ010000105.1, forward strand.
GAATTTGAGATAAACTTGAAGGTAATGCTAGCTGATATGCAACTTCTCCAATACAATCAACGATCTGAAAGGGTCCGATGTACCTAGCACCAATTTTCCCTTTTTAAGTTAATAAATATTATTCTCCTCTCTTCTTTATAGCTAAAAGGGGCATAAGCTGTAACGTCTCAAAAATTCTAATGCCGTGAATAATATTTTTTCGGCCATAAATAGTTTCACCCAGGAAAAATAGTACCACCTGGGACCGTAATACACTTTTCTCGAGAATTAGAAAGTATGATTCATTGAGAGTCTGAGGTGAAATCGAACTTAAAAAGGGCATCAAAAGTTGAAAATAAAATTGGGATGCGGGTTTGGTGTGAATAGTGTACACTTTGATTCGGGATTGACCAAGGTTAAAACTTCACCCAAGACCTTCAAAAAATAAATTCGGCCATAGGAATCCATTATAAATGATAAAAAGGTAACCTTAATGTTGAAAAGTAGAAATAAAATTGAGACAGAAAAGTGAATTATCAAATCGATACATTTATCGTAGAATTGGAAAATTTACTGAAATGATACAGTTTTGACTCGAAAATTTGTATACACCCAAAGAATAATTTTTCTATCTTTATGTAATTTATGGAAAGGTGACATTTGGCACAATATGAACCCTTAGATTGAATAGTGATTAGATCAATCCTAGCCATCCATTTTGCACATATAAAGGGGAGAGAAGTGTGTGGAAATTTCAAGAACACACACAAACCATCTTTTCCTTCTCTTTGGCCGAACTGCTCTCCCTCATTCTCCTCCATTTTTGCTTCAATTTTGACATGAATTAAGTTAGTTTCTACCCTAATTTCATCTCTAAATTCGATCCTAGTCTCTCATCTGCCCATGTGAATATGATAAGTGATGAAATTGTCAAGTAATTTGTGAAGAACAAAGGCAGAGAAAATAAATCAAGTAAGCTTAGTGTTAGAATTTTTGGAGTTTGGTGTAATATTTAGTGCACATAATTAGTATGCAAGTAAAATTTGATGTAATTGGAAGAAAATTAAGTGAAATGCTTGTCCTTGAAAATTGGCTAGGTGAAGAACAAGAGGAATAAGGAAGGAAGAATAAAGGAAAAGAGAAAGAAAGGGAAGACTAAGAATGGAACCAAGGAAAATAAGATTTGTGGATACTAATACTTTCATTTTCATGTTATGCATGAATATGTATGTGAACAAGTTTAGGATAAATGATATGTTTAATGAAATTGATATTATGAAAGTTTAATTGGAAATTAAATGAGGTATATGGTATGTTTAATTTGATATTATGGTGCCTAAATTGTTAGTTCACTCTATAACATACAATATGTTAAAACTAGAAATTTCTATGTGCATGAAAACTTGATAAATTGATGTGATAAATATGATGTGAATGTCATAAGAACTTAATTAAAATAATTAATGGAAGAAAAAAGAGAACTTTAGGAACATAACCTACCTTGGCCGAATTGAGCATAAGTAGGAATTGAAGATATTCTTACATATCTAAGCTAATTTTGTCATCATTAATGAGCAATCATCATGAATTCAAGAATGTAGCTTCAATGGTAGCTTTGGAGTGACATGACTGAATATAATGCATATGGGAAATGCCATTCTCATTCTTGAAGAAGAATGTAAATGATAGAAATTTGCTAAAAAGTATTGAAAAGTATGGGTGGAGAATTTAAGTAAAAATAAATATGAGATTGATTATGTGTGAAAAAAAAAATGATATTACATGATTACAATCTTACATCAGGAATTTAAAATGAAATAATTGAATTATTTTGCCCTTAGTAACTAGTAGTAAAACTAGAAGTATAGAATATAATTGGATAGCCATAGGGACATATACCGCAATTTCGAGTGATAACGATTCGCATTTGTAAATCAATGACAGTTTACATAGTCATATAGTCGACATTAAGCAGTTAGTCGAAGCCTTTGACCCCCAAGTGGTCGCTTCGACAGTTTTGGACTTTTGGGGTTCTTATCCCAGTATATCTAGTTCGTTGAATTCTCATCGAATATTTTTGGGGCCAAACGGTAATTTTGATGAAAAAAATAATGAATAAGGAAAAATAGCAATAATAAGGTAAAATAGATAAAATAATGCAAAATGGTAATTAAGCGTAAGGAAATTTGAAAAATAAATTAATGATCTTTTAACTGATTTATTTATGCTAAATAATTTATGGTGTTTAGAATTAAAAATATATGAATAAATATGTTTATTTGGACTTTTATTTATTGAATTTAAACTTCATATTTCTAAATATATGTGATATAATTTATTAGTGTGCATGTTTGTGTGATTATGAAAAATGCTAGTATAGTATCCACACTAAACATAAATTACTTAGCACGTAGTTTGTTACTGCTCATAGGTACACTATGAGCAGATAGAGATAGCAGAAGGGACAAGACAAATTATGCAAATTTGGAGCCTTATCGTTATGAAGTGATGTGTTTTGATTTTGTATATGGCATGTATATGTATACGATCTTATGTATAAAGAATAATATTATGTATGTATCTATAAAGTTAAGAAGTTAAAGAAACTTTATATACTATTTTGGTGGAAAGATAATGTTTAACTATGCTTAAATATTT